>JALPQD010000100.1:480572-1210572 GCA_023101885.1 Typhlomys cinereus | reverse complement strand
GTACGAATTCTCCTGCCGTGCTGATAATTATAACCAGAAACTATGAGCCAAGAATAAACCTTTGTTCTCCTAAGTTCTTTAGGGCCTGTACTCATTCAGCAACAGAAAGATAAAATTAATACATCCCACACTTTAGAAGATCCAAGTACTTACATACTATCACGTCCCTTCTTTGAGAATCCAAGCATTTTCATTGGCTGGATTTTTTTTTTTTCCAGAAGAATCCTGCGATGTATGTAATACAATGCCAGTTTCACAGGCAGGGAACTGAAGGACATTCCCCAGTCACGGAGCTGGTACAATCCAGAATAGAACCACCTATCAGATCCCTCATGTGCTTTGTTCTTTGCCTTATTCCACAGTACACTGAAATACTTGAGAAACCATAGTCGTCATTTTTTTAACACTTGTCTAAAATCCAGCTGAGGGGCTGCTGGGATAATTCAGTTGATAAAGTGCCTGCTGACAAATCTGGTGGTCTGAGTTTGATCCCAGATCATATGATACAAAGAGAGACATGAATTCTGAAAGTTTCCCTCTAACCTCCACTTGTGCACCATGATGCATCTATTCATTCTCTCTTTCTTTCTTTCTCTCTCTCTCTCTCTTTCTCTCTCTCATAAAGAAACATTTTAAAAATAAATACATAAAATTCATCCAGACTGACTAAGAATATCTTACCCTGGAAAAGAAAAAATATATGTATAACAGGAATGTGATAGATTACATTATTAACTCAAAACCTGCCTAGCTCCCTGATTCCACACTCTTTGATATATCGCCCTGAAGTTTCTTACAAGGAAAAGACACGTAGGACAGACTCTGGCCAACGGCAGGAGGCCGAAATGGCTGTGTGGGTTCTGACTTCCAGCTCAGGAACTGTCCATCGGTCCTGTAACCTGTGGCCCGAGCACATCAGAGCTAGTCGCCATGGCAACCGCACACTGGCCCTAGCCCAGTATTCCCAGGAGAGGGCCAGAAGAGAGGGCAAAAGTGGGCCCCTGGCAAGATGCTAACAGCTAGCTAGACTCCTGTGGTCTGCCTGTCTCTGTAAGATTGCTGCTGAAGGAGTCCAACTTCCCATGTTGGGAAAACTCCCAATGTTGGGGGAAAGTTGGAGCACACATATTGTTCACAACGTTGGCTAGTTTTAGGAATTAGCAAAGTTCCAAAAGAGATCTTCAGAGCCAATATGAGGATGCTAATGTTTTGGTTTTCCCAAGAAGCATGATATATCAAAATAATCACTGCTTACTGTCACTACCTATGCATAAAAGAAAGGGCATCTTAATGCTAAAGCTGAGAAAGAAACAATTCTGGAACAAGGCACTGTCCTTTCTAAGCGATGACAGTTGCCAGTCCCCATCTGTGAACCTTTTTCTTCCATTCTTTCACAGATCAATGACAATGTGGTCACTAAATAGCTCTGTTCTGCATGTTAACAGCTTTCCTGTGAGCTTTGTGGTTGAAACTGTCAGGAGAATATGAAGTAGGAGACACAAATTGTGCAACAGTTTAAATCTAGGTTGTTTGCTCCGGGACAAGAAGAAGCTTGCCTTTAGTCTGCTAATATAGGAAAGAAAAATGAAGAACGGTCTGAGCACCTCCAAAGCTATTAGCAGCGGGCGCACCTCGAGATGTCCAAGCTGTACCGCACAGGTGCCACGCCTGCATCGTTCTTCTTTGGGGGCAACCATGTATGGATGAAGACGCGGTGACTCAGATGTTGGGGCTGGAGAGATGGCCCAGGAGTGAAAGCCTTTGCTCCACAAGCAAAAGGATCTAAGTTCACATCCCTAGGTCCCATGTAGAAATGCCAGGCAGAAATGGCAGTAGCCCACAACTCCAGCCCTGGAAGGCAGAGCTTGGGAAATCCCAGAGCAAAGCAATAAAATGAAACAGCTATCCAGGATAATTCTGCATGTCCCCCTTGCACTGCCACAAGCACACATGCTCAAGGGCTCTCTTGTGCGCGCGCACACACACACACACACACACACGCACACACACACAAATACAAAGGTTTCAGAACATGCAGTGTGACAGAAAAGGCAGGGAATCCTTGGGACCACTCCGGGGACACATGGCTCAGTCCACCCATGAGAGTTAACGAAGGTCTCGCTCAGCCATAACGATCCGCTCCACCCTTCCGTCTGGCACGTGGTGGCCTGAGAGAAGAGCTTGAAAGAAGCAGTGATTATAGTAGAATCTACTGCCACTCGGTACACCGGCATTACCAGCTGCCTCTGATTAACACATGTGCATCTGTGGTGGGTGCCCAGCAGCTTCAGGACCACTGTGAGACCCAGTAAGCCCCTCCTTTCCCTCTGCCATGAGACCCTCTGACCTTCCAACAGAAACCAAACTTCAGTCTGAAGCCTAGAGTAACAGTTAACAGCCATCTTCCCAACAGACATGAGACAGGCTACAAAATAACCACCCTTGGCTGGTGGCTGTCATTGAGCCTCAGGGCCCAGGTGTGACCGAGCCGGCTGACAGTGTGATCTGCATCACTGGAGATGCCAAAATGGACATCAGAGGCCAATGCCATAGTGATATCAGGAGGAAGATGGCGACTTCGTCTTGGCCCCTGTCCCCGGGGGCAGGTCGTAGACAGCGTGACAGGTGAGCACAGAGTTACCTCAGGTAGAGCACAGGGTCCTGTCCCTGTTGAGTGCACAGCCACTAAGAAGAGCAAGTCAACCCTCTCTTTAGTGGGTCTGTGGGTCAGATTGCTCCCAGCCCCTGAGGGGACTCGAAAACCTTCCAGAGCCTAAAGCACACAGATATAAGAGATGTTCTTTGGGATTAGAGAGACTAGGATCAAATTTTAGCTCTGAGAGTTCATACCCAGCTTTGGTCATTTTGCCCATGGATGCCTACTGTACCAGGTGCTGGGGGAAACAGGCAAAGCCCTTAACGCTCCCAGCTTATGTTCAGGTTGGAGACAGACAGCCACAGTGTGAGCGCTCTTAAGGAACTGCATAAGATAAAAAGAGAGGCCTGAGGAAAGGAGTTCCGGAAAGACCTCTCCGAGGAGCGGATAGTTTGGATGAAAAATGAGACCGAATCATTGTGCAAAGAGCTGGGGAAAGTCAGCAAAGACAGGCAAAGCAGCTGCCAGTGCAAAGGGCCTGAGGGAGGGGGAGGGAGTGGTGGCTCGTGTGAGGGACTGAAAAGAAGTCAGAGCTCTGGGACCAAGCGGACGTGAAGGAAACCCTGGCATGAAGGCAGATTAGGGAGCAGGGACTGGTCACCTTGGCCTTGTGGGTTGCAAGATGAAGCTTAAAGGTCACAGCCAAGTAGAGGTACAGAGAAGGGGAGTGGTGGGATCTGGTTACATTTAAGAGTCTCAGAATGCTTTGGGGGGGGTGAACCACAGAGGGGCAGACCAGTGAAGACGTTCCCATGGGAGTGCCGTGATCCCTGTGTGACCCACATAGATACTGTGGGTGCAGTGGTCCCTTCCACGGAGTGTGCTGACAGCCTGTGATTCACACTTCAGTGCTGCCTGCGATCCAGCCATCAGGAACAAGGGTGTGGCTGGCTTTTTGCCCAATCAGAGTTCTGTCTTCCAAACACCACAGGCCTCCCTCTGCCAGCTGTGGATTGACCCTGGAGACCCCAGAGTTCTGGCCCCCACCATGATACTGGGCTCATCGGTCCATCTGGACTGAGAACACAGAAGCTGGGCAGGAGAGCAAGTGGGTAGGCAGTCTCACGTGACCGGGACAAACTCCTTGAGACAGTTGGGAACCAGATAAGGGTCAGGAGGCTCAAAACAGTGGTGGGTAACAAGGAAGGCTCAGGGTGCAAGGCCAAGGAACAGAAATTAATGATCTGGGCCAGTGAGTGTGCTGGAGGACAGGAATGAGCATGAAGCACAAAGTGGCCCAGCTGAATATATCCAGAGCCAGCGCTCAACTGAACTGTCGGTCTGAATGAACAAGGTCAACCAACATCAATCTAGCCAGCTTAGTACTGCCCAGATGACTGGGAAATGCATGAATAGAAAGCCAGGCTTACTTGTTTTGCGGTACTGCATTTGGCGGGTGAGGAAGTGGTGACTTGTTATACAGCAACAGCTAACCGATACTGAGGGATTCACAGTCAGCAGCAGCTCCTACTTCCCCATCATGTCTCAGGGGAGCTCACAGCCCCATTTCCCTGCTTGGCCACTGAATACAGTGACCTCACACATTGGCCCTAGAGAGATATTCTTGACTTTGACTTTACAAATCTCTTAGTTCCTTTTGAACGCCCCCCTCCCCCCTGCTCTACTTCCTTTTTTAAACCTCCATTTCTGATCTGTAATGAAGGGATGGGGTGATTCCCAAGCAGCCCCCCAGCCCTGCTGCTTTCTGTCCGGGTGACTCTGACCTCTTCATTCAGCCATCTCTCTGACCAATAACGATTTATCCAGAACCTACAGCATGCTGTGCTCTGCCCATGGCTAGGAACAGGTCGAGGACTCAACCGAGCAGCCAGGGAGGTCACTTGCTGTCTGATGAGTCCAAGGTCATTCCCCTGGGGAGCTGCAGTGACCCAGCGGCCTGCAGATGACAGCAGTGGGTGGGTCTGGTGTTCACATCCTCCCAGAAAGGCATGTCTGACATCCCAGGTGTCTCTGAGCTCCTGGACTCCACTGGAAGGGGTGGGGGCAGAAAACAGGGAGCACAGAACCCAGAGTCCTCTGCACCCCCTGACGGCAGATTCCCTTCAGAACCACCTCTGCCCAAGAGGCTGGACACAGAAGCACAGCCCTGGGGCCCAGAAAGCATCTTACCGTGGAACCAGGGCGCGATGGACCTGGTGTTCCTCTCGAAGCCAGCTCGGCGAGGCAGCTGCTCCTCTTTAAACCAGCGCACGATGACCTCTCTAGAGAGCGGACGCAGCGGGCGTTCCCACAGCCTGCTGGGAAAAGAATCAGGGGGTGAAGGTTAAGTCAAGGAAGGAGGAAGGGTGAAGGGGTAAGAGGGAAGAGGAAGAAACAGAGAGGAAGAGTGGAAGGGTGAGAGGGAGGAGGGAAGAGGAAAGAGAACAGAAGAGGAAGAAGAAAAGAAAGAAGATTCTTTGTTTATCACAAAGAACATTTCTCCTTGACATCTAAGGGGGAGAGGGAGAGGAAGAAGGAGGAAGGAAAGGAGAAAAGGAAAGAAAGGGAGAGAGAGGAAGATTGGAGGAATAAAAAGGAGGTTGAAGAGGGAGGAAGCAAAGAAGGATGGAGGATTGGGAGAGAGGATGTTACAGTTTACCTGCATGGTTGCTGATAAATGACCATCAAATGGCTTAAGGGAACAAAGGGTTTATTTTCTTACAACAGTTACAGTTCTCAGTCCAGCTTGACAGGAGAGCACGCACCAACACCAGGGCCAAGGGAACTGGCTACATCATCACCATATAACAGCCAAGAGATGGACAATCCTTACTTGCCAGACCAGCATGTCTGGCCAAGTGAACAGAAGGATGCCGACTTTCTCAACCAGCTCTCTGTGATTTATCCAGGGCCTAATCCCACTCACCCTAGCCTGGGCTTTCACCTCAGCTAGACAATCTTCTTCAGGTTTGCTCTGGGCTTAACCCGACCACTAATTCTCTACAAATGTGCCCAGAACTCAAACCCTCAACAGTCAAGTTGACCCCTAACTATGACAGAGGAGGAGGAGGGAGGAAGAAGACAGGGAGGGAATGGGAGAAAGGAAAAGGAATGGGAAGGAAAGAAGGGAGGAGAGAAAACCAGTGGCAGAAAGAAAGGCACATAGAGGATGAGAGGGTAGAGGAGATGTCTCAGGGGAAAGACCCTATGGCCAGGGTTCAGGATAACCTAGAGGAGACGGATCTGCAGGATCAGGAGACAACTGGCTCACGTGGGTGTCCCTTGCACCCCCCCCCCTTTCCCACTGAGCAGTTCTAGCTTCTTGTCTCCCTGTGTCTCCTGGCCCTGCCCTCTGAGGTGCCCCTGTCCTTGGCAGCTCGCTCCCACGATCTGGTGACAGTCGGGACACTCACTGAAGTGAGAGAGAAACCAGAGAACCTTCATTTGCTCCGGAAATGACTAGCAGTCCCTCCCTGGAAGTAAAAAGTATATGGACCAAGCGAGAAGGAAAGAACCAAATGTACTGCTGGCCACTGTGCACACATATGAGATGTTGATGAAATTAAAAAGTAGTATTTAAAAAATCTGCTGGCTTGTAAGAGCACAAGGATGGGAGGAGCAATGATATGCAAGATACTCCACTCAAGTTAGGGCCGAAGCAATCATAATTGGACTTTGCATGCCCTGAGCAATGTCCAACACACTATTGACCTCACAAAGTCTAGCATTTGCTAAAAGCACCAAGATCCTTGGAGGCAAGGGATTGACAGCCACAGTAGTGTTCCTATGCATAAGGGGAACACAGGAAAGGGTTCAGGGAAATGCCGCTGGGGAGAGTCCATCGTGGCTCTGTTGGACACATGGAAGAGAAACTATGGGCACAGAAGTGGGGCTAGGGAGGGACTTCAGGGGTTCAAACTACTGACACCAAAACAAAGGGACCAGAGAGTCCAGATCCCCAGATCCCACGTAAAAATTCCAGGTGGGCATGGTAGTCCACCCGTAATTTCAGTCTTAGAAGGCAAGGTCTGGGACTCCCCAGAGCATGCTGGCTAGCCAGGCTAACCCTATAGGCGAGCTCTGGATTGAATTAGAGACCCAGCCTCAAAAGAGGAAGGTGAAGAGCAATGGAGAATGATTCCCAACATCGGTCTCAGGCTGGAGCGCACGCACACACACACATGCACACACGCACACACGCATGCACACACGCAAGCACACGTAAATATGCATCCACACATGCACACGTCCCAGGCTGGGATCCTGCACCACAGACCAAGGAGACACCCAGGAGCAAGAAGAAGGTATTTCTACATAATAGAAAATTCTATCTCAAAAGTCAAGAGATAAACGATGAAGGGAGAAAAAAATGTCTATCACAAAGAGTATTTCTCCTTGCTATCTAAGGAGCTCCTGAACATGGAGAAGACCCCTGACCAGTGGTGAGGAGCAGGAGAATTCACAGACTAGAACTCATACAGAACTTAGTCTCGCTCACAGACAGAAATGCATGCTTAAATTTGCCCTGGGATGAGTTAGTTCTCAGGCAAAACAAAAGCTTGGTAACACGCTGGTCTGGCTATAGAAGAGAGAGGACACATTGCTACCAGCCCTGTAGAGAGCACAGCCCTCAAAACAGTGATCCCTGTGGGGGAAACTGCTCTCACAGGTACCCACATATGAAGTTAGCTTCTCCCTTAAGTTACTTCTGTCAGGGTGTTTTTACCACAGCAACAGGGAAAGCAACCAAGACAGGAATCATACCTGATAAGGAAGGAGAGGAGGAGGAAGAGAGGGAGGAAAGAAATGGAGGCCCAGTGAACTCTCACTGTACTATACAGACAGGAGCAAGGGGTTAGGAATTAATCCCAAACTCCAATTAAATCAACACTCTGATAAGCCCCGTTATCTAGAGGAAGGGGGAATGAACTGACTCTGTCATGATCCCATGGATAAAGATCCAGCAGGTACATCCACCCGCCTGCCTCTGCTTTCCCTGGGAAAATGGCTGCTCCTCCAGGGGGGGGAAGGGCTGAGAAGCAAACACAAAAATCTCAGGGCTGGCCTGGCAGGAGCCCATAGAAGCTGGAAAGGTCCTTGACCTTTGAGTCTGATAATCATAGGCTGTCACATAAGTGTCCTTGTCAAGCAACCTCCCCTGGAGACACCTAATCTGCCCACACCCATCTGGAAACCTGTTATTCCAAGGAGCTGCAAATCCACTCCACCCACCACTAGAAAAGTCTGCACCCTCTCGTTTCCAGCTACTGCTCTGTACTTATCCAACTTGAGGTCTTTCATTACAGGTCATAAATAAAGGCCCAGGAGAAACCTTAGGAGTGTAAAACTAGGCAAGCATGTTGGGTTATTTGTATGTACACATTGTGAGGGGAAGAGGCATAGGAATCTTTGGTTTCCAGAAGGTTAACTCCCAGACTGCAAAGTGGTTAGAAATGCCTAACCAAAGCTCTACACCTCCCTGAGAGACTGATGAAGACTAATGCCTTTGAGGACGAAAAGGAAGATGTTTCCCTCAACGGTACACCCAGTGGTCTGTGATACTTGCTGGGACAAGAATTATGTCAGGCATATGTCATCAAAAGCAAACCAGATGAAGCGCAGTGGGCCACACAGGGGAAAGACTTGAAAAGAGGAAGGAATCTGTCAGGAGAGAGGAAGGGTTTTAAGAGGAAAAGGAGGGGGGAATGAGATTGGGGATTAAGGAGTGAAAAATACAAATTCACTATATTAATGTATGTAACACTAAAACGTAAAATATGTATATGAAGAAGACGAGGAGGAGGAAGAAGAAGTAGAAGAAAGGAGGAGGAGGAGCCCAAATCCTATGCTACTGCTCTCTACCGGTTGCACAGATTGTAATATTGCAACTCACAGGGGAAAATGGTGCATAAGTAGGAACAATGTCAGAACTGGAACCGGTGTCCCATGTCTCAGAGGTCCAAGGCTCTCTCCCATCTTACTGATGGAGGGAAACGCACCTGTCAGCTCCGGTAAGAGGCGATGGCGGGCCAGTGCCAGGAAGTTGGTGGTGGAGTCTCGCCTCGGGCTCATGGCTCTGGCCGAGCTCCTGGAACATGGAGCTGAGGCCAGCCACGGTGCCCTTCTGGATGGCCCGCAGCGAGTGGCGCCGGTACTCGTCCCGGGCGCGCTGCGCTCGCCGGCTCCTCTCCTCGTCGGCCGCCTTGGACCTGCGCACTGGAAGAGGACAGAAGACAGGGTGGCTCGACCCACAACCGCGGCTGCACAGTGGTCAAACCTAGACCTCCGAGGCTCTAAGGCACATAGGCCGACCTGGAGTTCCCAGAATTCCCGGGAAGCCAGCCACCCAGGACCCGAGACCAGCAAGGGTGGAAGGGGACGTGACAGTGGGTCTTTATATATGTAAATGGCACTCCAAGGGTAATGAGATAAAGCGGAAGGATACAGCCACCCAGGATCCGGAGACCCCACCCGCAAAGGTGGAAGGGCATGTGGTAGTGGGTCTTTATGTATGTAAATGGCACTCCAAGGGTGTTGCAGTTGGCCTGCATGGTTGCTGATAAATAACCATCAGAAAGCTTAAGGGAACAAGAGTTTATTCTCTCTTACAATTCCTGGTTACAGTTCTCAGTCTGGCTTGACAGGAGAGCACACACCAACACCAGGGCCGACGGAACTGGCCACACCATCACCACATGACAGCTGAGAGATGAACAATCCTTACTTGCTAGACCAGCATGTTTGGCCAAGTGTACAAAAGTATGCTGCCTTCCTCAACCAGCTCTCAGTATTTTATTCACCTGTTCAGGGCCTAGTCCCACCACCATCAGTTAGACAATCTCTTTCAGGTTTGCTCTGGGCTTAACTCAACCATTAATTCTCTACAAATGTGCCCAGAGCTCAAACCCTCAACTGTCAAGTTGACACCTGTGCCTATGACAAAGGATAATGAAGCCTAAGGCCCCGCCCTCTCCTACCTCTGAATTTCTTTCCTCAAGGCAGATCTCTGTCACAGGCAAGAAGATATTTTGCAGCTTCTAAATCCCAAAGGGTTTGGGGTCTGATAAAACGAGGGAGCAAGCCCTATGACTCTGAAGTCAAGTTACTTTGTAAAGAACCCTGAAAACTTGGAGGTGTGTGTGTGTGTGTGTGTGTGTGTGTGCCTGTGGAGACCCAAGGGTAACATCAAGAATGATCCTGGATTACTCCACCTCCTTACTGCTTTGCTTTGGAGTTTCCCAGGCTCTGCCTTCCAAGGCCAGAATTCCAGGCTCTGGCTATATCTACCCTGCAATTCTTTTTCATAGGATCTGGGAATCTGAAGTCAGGTCCTTTTGTTTGTGAGGCAAAGGCTGTAACTCCTGAGCCACCTGCCCCAGCCCAGAAGCTTGGGCCTCATTGTCCAGGCCAGTGACTGCCCTGGCCCTGACCCTTCACCTTGCCCTCCTTCCACCATGAAGATTCTGGGGATTGAATTCTTACCGCCATGTTTGCCCACGGGTGCCTTTAACCTGCTGAGCCATCTCACCTCGCCCACCGTTCTTTTCAAGAAAAGGGACGAGGACCAACATCCCTTCCTGGTCCCCAACAACTTGGCCAGTAGAGAGACCATAACAGGTAGATGGTTGTTTGGGAGCCACAACCCAAATCCCACAGTCAGGGGATCCAAGAGGGAACACGGGTCCAGCTGAAGCCTCTTTACATTTCTAACCACACAGTAACAACAATAACAAGCATGCAGCTTTTATAAATAATATCATTTGCTGGCTCATCTTTAAAGTACTGGGCCTCTGGATGTCCTCTGACCCCACACTCGTACAAGTTCACAGTTGAAAAAATGATTAACTGAAGGTTTGTGCCCGCTCTATTCACAGCTTGTCAGAAGCCAGAGCACCGCTATTTGAACTAAACAGCTGATTCTGTGCTCAAGTGATGCTAAAAGGGATCTTTCCCGTCTTTTCTAACTCAGAATTTAATTTGACTGTTTCATCAAAACTGCCGCTCCCGATAGATTAATGGCCCACTACATCTTTCATATGAAGTTAATTGAGTGCAGAATGGCTTTGCAGAATTTGAATGGCAGGCTTAGAGTTTAGCTCATCATTCATTCTTTAAGGAAAGTCTGAGCTCAAATTAAGGAATCTAAATTATCACACTTTTTCTGCCCTCTGGTGTGTGTGTGTGTGTGTGTGCGCACAAGAGGGCGCTTGAGGATGTGCCTGTGGAGGTGCAAGGGTGACATTGGGAATCAATCCTAGGTTGCTTTATGTCTTCATTGCTGTGCTCTGGGATTTCCCAAGCTCTACCTTCCAGGGCCAGAAGTACAGATGACAGGCTTACTGGTCCACCACCTCTGCCTGGCATTTTTACATGGGATCTGGGGGCCAAACTCTTCTCAGCCATCTCCCTAGCCCTTCTGTGTTGTTTAGAGGTGCTTCCACATTCAGTTACCGCACGGTGCGATCAGACGTCACCGGGGCTCACAATATTCCCAAATGCTACCCAAGTGACACAGCAGTTTAGCTCCTCCCATTGCACCCCAGGGCGCGGCTTCAAAGCAGCACTCTGCAGAAGTGCACAGAACATCACAACTTGAAAGCTGCTGTCTTGTCCCCTCTCCTCTCCCCTCAGCATGCTTGACCAGGGTTCGCACATAGGGACTTGAACCGCTGAACAAGAACTTGCTCAGCATCACACCAGGAAGCCGCCGAGCTTTCCATTCCTGCACGCCTTCACTTTGTACTTCCTGCTAGATCACAGCAATCTTCCAGAAACCAGGTCTTGCATCCCAGTCTCCCCTTTTCAAGTCCCTGCCAGTTTCCTTAATCCAACTGGCAGTTATATAAGCAAGCTTCCTATCTCTGTCCCTCCAACCCAGGCCTGAGACAACTTCAAATCAAAATCAGTTTTTTTTAACTTTATTTATTCATTCATTGTGTGTGTGTGTGTCAGAGGGCACATGTGTCCCTGTGGAGGATCAAGGGGGACTTCCAGAATCATCCTGGATTGCTTCTACTTCCTTCTTGCTTCACTCAGGGATTTTTCAGGCTCTGCCCACCAGGGCCGGAAGTGCATACCACGGTAGGTTTCCTTTTGCGTTTTTTACGTGGGACCTGGGATTCAAACTCAGAATCTTCTGTTGCAAGGCAGAATCTTAACCTCTGAGCCACTTCTCCAGCCCCATAGTCAGTTGTTTTTTTTTTTTATTTAAGTGTGTGTGTGTGTGTGTGTGTGTGTGTGTGTGTGTGTGTGTGTAGAACCATGGGCGAATTCGGGAACTATCATGGACACCTCCACCTCCTCCTTGTTTACTCTGCCCGGACTCACAGGTTCCGTCCTACCAGGACCAGAAACGCAGGCCGCCCCCACTTCCGCCCGGCGTCTATACGTGGGGTGTAGAATCCGAACTCAGGACCTTCCACCTGCGAGGCAGAGGCTTAACTCCTGAGCCACCTCTCCAGCCCCATAGTCAGTTTTTAAAAGTGCCATCCTGGTGTCCAGTGCCTAATCCAGACCAAACTAACTCACATGATGTGAAACTTCCCACCCTACTGGAAAGCTATAATCGAGTGCAGAATGGCTGTGCTCAGAAGCTCCCTTTGTTCTGGGGGCTCTGCACATTCTGAGGCTCGGGGGAGATTTCTCTGAAGGCTTCAGATCCACCCCTTCACATTCTGTCTGCTGCACATGATGGCTATCTTTCCTAGTCCTCCTGTTTAAGCTCAGTCTCCTTTCCTAACGTCCCCCACCTTAAAGCCAAGCATTGCCCCCTTCCACTCCCCCATCCCCTACCACAGAGCTTGCTCTCCCGGTAAGAATCGTTCTAAAGATAATCTGGAGCAAGCTTCCTTTTCCGGCAAACCAACTAACCTATCCCCATTCATTATAATGCTTCTTGCTATTATTTCTTTGGCATGTGTGAGTCGTATGTGTGTATACAAGAGGACATTTGAGTGTATCCTGTGGAGCCCCGCAGGTGACATCAGGAGTCTCCTGGATGGCTTCCACCTTATTACTTTGCTTTAGGATTTCCCAGGCTCTGCCTTCCAGGACTAGCATTACAGACCACCACCATACCCATCTGGCATTTTTACTTGGAATCCGTGGGGTCCTAACTCAGAGCCTTTTGTTTGCAAGGCAAAGACTTAACCCCTGAGCCATCTCTCCCTAGCCCTCACTATTATATCTTCAATATGTTCACCCTGCCTCCTTTTATCATAAGTCTCTTCCTCCAATCTGAATTGAGGTGACTGGATTCCTTTTGAGCTCTCCCCCAGCTTCCCTTCCCACCCCCATTTTTCCATCATTGCCTACCATGCACCCCAGGCTGTGGCTACGTGACAACATGCACCGTGAATTACATGTGTCCTGTGGTTTGGATGTGGTTGCAATGTGTCCCCTGAAAGTTCACGTATTCAAGACTTGGGTCTAGGACAGCATACTGGGGCACAGAGGGACCCTGAAAAGGTGGTTCCTAGTAGAAAAGAATTGAGGAGTTTCCAGAGGATTGTGAAGTGGTCTCTCAAAGGCCAATGGCTATGAAAGAGCAAGCTTGACTTCTGAGTTGTTTTGACTCCTTGTATGTCATGCCCTTGGTCCTTCCCACATGTGCTTTTGCCAAGATGTCATCTGCTGTGATACGATGCAGCCAGGAGGCATTCACCAGACCCTATACCATGCAAAACTGTGAGGTCAAAAAACCTCTTTTAAAGACAGAGTACCCAGTAACAGAAAACAGATAACACAGTGGTTTGGCTCAATGCCATTCGGAAATCAGCTGCCACCCTTCCCATTCTTCTCAAACCAAATGCTGTCCCTTCCAGAAGTCCTTAGCAGCATTCTCTCTTCTCCAAAGGGATAATCTCTCACGCCCTGCATTATACACAGACCTCTATAGGCACATTTACCTATTACACTGTAGCTTTTCAGGGGATCCTCTTTGTCCAGGGTTTCAGGACAATGTTTGGCATTCAGGAGGAGCTCAGTCAATAAATCCTGCTGCCCCTCAGTGCTCACTAAGTGCTGCCACTAAGATCGGCATTTGCCTCACTCTCCCAACTACCCCCAGCTTCAATAGTGATAGGCGATAGACCCTCAGGCATGTACCTATATTCTGTTGATACAAACAACTTTCTTACCCAGAGTTTTGTTTTCTCGTGCTTCTGAGAACTCAGTCCCCTCTCAATGTCTTGAACGTGTGTAGCAAAATGCTCAGAATGCCCAAAGGCAGGAAGCAGCCAATCACCATTCCTGATTTCTTTCAAGAAACCTTTTGTTCACAAACCTGGGATGCCCGTCCTGGCTGGAGACAGCCTCCCTCTATATCCTGCTCTTGATAGCCTCTGAATCCTTGTACCAGAACATGGTCCAGCAGAAAGGGGAAGCAAACCTTCTTTTGAGCCGCATCCCCAATCTGCCCATGGCTCAGTTTCTATCAATGAAACAGGACCACCAGGGCCCACGCTGACTAAAGGTTGTTCTAAGCATGAGCAATGAACGTCCTAAAATTTTGTAAACTTTCAGAGTTTGGGATATCCAGCAATATTAAGTGAAATTCAGGTTTTTCTTAGAATTATTTAGCAATTCTTTAGAAACAGCAACAACAAAAGATACCCACAAGCCTTTTGTCAATGGGCACGATACCGCTAAAGACCACCTGTCCGGCAGTCATCATAGGTGGAACATTCTCCTTCTGCACATTTACCCCGGGGTTTCACACCGCAAAGCCTGCAGCGTGAAGCTTTGAACACAGTGCGTTTATGTGCAATGCGGACTCAGAGAAGGTGAATCGTAGGGGCTTCCCCTTTGGTTCCAAATCGAAGGGCCTCTGCTGTAGACTCTGTCTCCTACAAGCCCCTGCCAGATGCCTTCCCTTCACGGCTTTAGGAAGGGGTGGAAATCCCTGTGTGCCCGTGGCTCTGGTTCTCCAGGGCAACCCGCAGAGCCATCTTCTGCTCACACTTCTGGGGGCGGATCTGAGATCCGGTTCTGTCTGGTTGGCACAGTCACCCCCTCTTGCTCCTCTTGATTAGAAAAGCCCAGAACAGAAGGTTGCACTGGTTAAAAAAAAAAAAAAATTCCCTTAGGAGAAGAAAAATCTCTGCCAGGGGAGTACTGTTCAAACTTTTATCAAACCTTAAAGGGGTCTCTGAATCCCTAGGGAGTGCAGGGGACAGCGGAGCCTAATGGGAAGGAGACAGGGGATGTTCCAGGGCCCAGAACTCCATTTGCCTCATTTCTGCCTTACCCAATAGACGGCTGCATAACTCAGCCACCAGGAGGGGAAAGAGAGCGCCGAGCTCCACCAGTTTCTGGTTCTTTGTAAACATGAGCGGTCAGTGGCTAGGAGACCCTAGGCCAGCCTGAGAGATCAGGAGAGCACCATACTGCTGGCATAGATGTTGTGAGATCTGAGATGCCTCCATCTCTTCCCACCCCCTATCACACACACACACACACACACACACACACACACACACACACACACATGCGATGACGTCTATTCTGCTATGGGCACAACAGACTACCACAGCCCAAGGAGATCTGCGCCGTCCAAACAAGAATGTAGGGCTGACAAACAGAAGGAACACTGATGTCTTCAGATTTATAATCGCCTCACAGAGTAGAAAAGGGAAGTAAAATGTCAAATAAAAATTGCATTTAAAAATTTTATCAGCTTCTCATTTTCCCCAGTCTCTGTTTGGCTTATTCCTTTTCTAGTAGTCGATGATGCATGAGATCACTTAGAGTTTTAAAAGCTGCAACTCAAAATTAAATCTTCCATCTACACGCCTCGCCAGCAGCGTAGTTACAGCTATGAATATGCTCCAAATGGAGTGTTTAAGGACCAAGTTTATGTATATTACATATAACATATATAATTTATAAGTAATAAGATACGTCATTGTAAAGGATGTGAGCAGAGGTAAATTAAGGACCTTTTAAGATTCTCTTCCCTGTAAGTAACAAACATACTGGAAAATTGTCAGAATCAACATACTCAGAATATTAGAAATTCAGTAAAAACTTGAAGAAATTGGGGAGTAATCCATTCAAGAAAAACAGCTCATACCAAGGAAAGAGATTACATTTTCCATAGAGGAACCCCAAGTCTAGACAGTATCACTCTGGAATTCTACTCAGTGCTTAAAGAAGAATTACTCTAATTCTTCTTCGCAAACCCTTCCTAAATTTCAGAAGTGAACACTTCTGAGCTCGTTCACTAAGACCAGAATTACCTGAATCTAAGATCAGACTTGATATTGGGAGAGAAGTGCAGACCAGCACCCCCATCAGTCTAGATGCAAAGGTCTTCAACAAAATATTAACCTACTAACCCCAGAAACATATTAAAAAGTACATACTATGAAGACGGTAAGATCCTGAAGAGGACAGAGGTGTGGTCAGACATTATCTTCTGGACATGACAAGGCTATTGGGTCAGTAAATTTAGTGTAGTTCTGTGTATTTGCACAAGACCTGACAGGAATTGTCCTATCAACACTTCGCCATGAAAAAGAAAGGTCTTGAGAAGCCCCACACCTTTCTGAGAGCCTGATGATAGTTCATGCTGATGGGAGGGCAAGAGAAGATGCTTTCCTCGGTGGGTACCACTGATGAAGGATTCATGCTCTAGCAAGTTCTCAGATGCATCCATCAAAGGCAGACCAGATAAAACTCAGAAGGCCCCAGGTGCAAAAAGACATGAGACCAAGAAGTAGTCCCGCAAAAAAGAACAAGGGTCGTGATGGGACGAGGACGGAGGATGGAGCTGGGCATTAAAATGTAAAAATATCATAAATTCACTATATTTGTGTAGGAAACACTAAAAAGATAAAAAATAAATACTATAAACAAATGGGATTTATCTCACTAATGTGAGATTAATTCCAGTATGAAACTCAGCTATGAAATATACCACGTTACTAGAATAAAGATCAAAAACACAGAATCTTCACAACAGATATAGAAAAACTGTTTGACCAAACCCACCAGCTTTTCAACGCGAACATACTCAGCAATCTAGGATGGCACAAGCTCTTTCAACCCACAAAGTTCACATCAGGGATCATCCTTAAGCACAAAAGAAGAGTGGAAGCTTTCCCTCCAATCAGGAGCAAGGACACCCACCTTTGTGTCTTTTATTCTGCTCAGTACTGGAAGTTCTAGCCAGAACCATGGTCAAGAAAAGGAAGCACAAGGCACCCAGCTGGGACAGCAAGAAACAAAACAGTCTCATATGTGCGTGAAATTATTTCATAAACAGGACTTCAACAAAATTCAGACTTTTTATGTCTCAAAAGGACACTATCAAGAAAACAAAAAGGCAACCTGAAAGATGGGAGAAAATATTTGCGAACCACACGTGTCTGGTAAGGGATTCATGTGCAGAACAGGTCGAGAACACTTACAACTCAACAGCAACAGAATTCAAACAGCGGTAAAGAACTTGGTTCCATAGTTCCCCAAAAATGATATGCAAATGACCATGAAGTCTATGATGATATGCAAATAAATGACCATAAAGTCCATGTTCTTAGGAAAATGCAACCCAGCACCTTGGTGAAATAGCTCATCACCACTCAATAGAATGACTGTGATCAAAACCACAGTTACAAGTACCCTGAGAACCTGAAGTCTTCTGACATGGCTAGTGGGAATGTGAAGTCTGTGCAGTCACTTTGGAAAGTGACAGTATGGTTTAGCAATATGTTAAACACAGTTTCCACATGACCCAAATTCCACTCCTAGTTCTGTACCATTGGGCACTGAAAATTGATATGCAATAAATGCATAGGTATAAATATTATTCAGAATGGCCAAAGGGTGGAAACAAAGCAAATAGATAGCTAAGCAGATAAGTAAAACTGTGGTGTATGCATGTAGACATAAAGAATGAGATGTTGCTAGACACCACACAAATGGACTGTCATACCTGCCAAATGAAAGAAGCCAAACACATAGAGCAGTACCATATATTTCCCTATGTATATGAATGTCTGTCATCTGCAGATTCAGAGAGACAAATTAGAATAGTGGTTTGGGAAATGACATGGGGAGGGAGCAACTGCCTGTGAGGATAGAACTTTTTCGTAAGCTGATGAAGCCTTTTCCACCAAGCAATTGTGAATGTGTGGAAAAAGCAGCTGAATCGTACACAACAAAAGGATGAACTGTGTGGTGTGCGAATTGCATGCCAATTTTGCCAGAGAGTCTGTGTGTCTGGCGTATAGCCATACAGTCCAGACACAGGAAGGGGCAGGAGAACCTCACACCTCTGTCTCCCCTGTGTGGCTCCAGTCTCAGTATGACTTAAGTGTATATGCAGTAGCTCCTTCCTCATTTGCCCCCACCAGACAGGTTCACACATTTGACTAAGACACCCCACTGCCCATCCCTATTGATCACGCATGTTTATTTTTGGTTTTGGTTTTGTTTCTCTTTTACAATGATGTTTTGATGTCTGGGCCCTTGCCTCCCAGTTTCTACAGGTTGTCAAAGGCCTGCAAAGTGTCCAGATCCAAAGCCTGTGACCTCTCTTAGGAGCTTTTATACCTAGGCCACCATTCACTTGCTGAAGTCAACACCCCAGAGTCAGCTACCAGACGACTGGAGATAGGTTCACAGGGGCCTACAACCCACAGACCAGTGCAACTCTTCAAACCCCCCTCTTCTTACTTCTTCTTATCCTGAAACCACAATGGATAACTCTGTCCATGTCTTCTCCTCCCTCCTGCATCCTGAAGTGTGTAGTGTTTCACAACTCCAGTCTCTAGGGTCTATGAGTCAAAACTTCTCTTTCATGACAGTCACGTCCCTGCATATGTCTTAGCACACTAGATGGCTCGCTGTAGCTTCTGTCAACACATTACCCTTCTGCCTTAGCTCCACTTTGCCTTCCCCACTTGACTACTCACACCAGACACGCTACAAGTTTTAGTCGTCCTCATTTCCTAAGCGTGCCACCCACCCTTGTCACCGTGCCTTTGCACGTGCTGACTCCCTTTGTCAGTCATTCCTATGCCACCATCAAAACTCACTCGATACTCTGCCTCCCAAGCCCTCCAGAACTGCCCCTGTGTGCCCTCAACAGTGTGTGTTACATTCTCGCTGGACACCTGCAGTGACCAGGAGTCCCTCCAACACAAGGAAAGTAAATTTCCATCTCTGCACCCCCGGGGGGAGAGCACAGTCAGGAAATTACTGGCAGCTCGGCACATGCGATAATGGTCCCCAGCAGCGCCATGCACAAAGGTGAGGGAGGAAGGAGAGATGACGACTGAGCTACACGGGGACAGGGGCAGGTGGGAGCCGGGCTGGCCTAGGAGCGAGTTGTACTCACACTGCTCTTCCCATTCGCGTTCCTCCGTCTCACTGACTTGGCAGTGGAGCTGAGCCTGCTTCAGGGTCCAGTAGAGCTCCCTCGCCCTCTGCTCCTCCTGGAGGCGAATCTGCTCTTCTCCGCGCTTCCTCTCCTCTTCCTCTTTCCTCTGAGAAATCGTGGAGAAAGAATGGCATTAGACAGGAGACATACCCGTGGGATTCTCCAGCAGGTTGAACTGAGAGGGGTTCTCAACTAGAGTGGGCCAGCAGTGACCACGCCAGGGTCAGTGCCTGCCCGGTTGAGATGTGACTGATATCCTTGGTAAGAATCGAAAAAATGCATATGTGGAACAATCTTTGTTGTTTTGGGGTCCCGGGGATTGAACTCAGGACCTGCAGGCATGCTCTGCAAGTGCTCTACCACTGAGTTATATCCCCACCCTTTATAAATACTAACACTTTCTGTAAAGATAAGAAGATTCTGACTATCCTCAGACATGCTTCCATTTGGGGGCAAGAAAGAATAAGTACAGGGAGGGGTGCCTTCCTGAAGACCTATTCAGCTGGGTACATGTCTTGACTTCAAGTACAGATGCATGCTGCCAAGACAGAGTAGGTAGGTTTATGGACCTAAACCTCTTACTTCTATCACACTTGTAAGTTCCAAAAAAGTTGTATATATATGTGCATGAATGAGCATCCATGTGTGTATCTGTGCATGTGTGCATGTATGAATTCGTACATTTGTATACGTGTGTATGCGCATGTGTGTACATGAGTGTGTGCATGTGCAAGCCTATCATTTTCTACGTGGAAGCAACACAAATGTGGCAAACATGCTGTATGAACTTAAAATGCTTTTAATGAAAATAGCAGTTCTTCAAATCGCTTCTCCCAAGCCACATTCCCCATAAACTAAAGCCACAGTAACCACGATAACCATGTTTGCTGTTTCGCCCTGTGCCGCGTCCACAGGTCTGTTTTGGTATGCTAGTTTTACTCCACAACAGTAAACACCCATACTTTTTCTCTCTTTGTGTTCACAATAAATTTCCATCACAATTTGTGCTTAAATCAGTAGTTAGCGTTGACACAGTCAACTTCAAAACTAAATAGGATGGCTGCCACTTTCGCCACTTATGAAAAGTGTGTTTTTAAACTTTTTTTTAACATCTCTGAAACCCGTATTGTTGGGTAATAAGCAAATTGATTTTCTTTTGTGTGTGCATGTATGTACAAGGGTACATGCACATTCTCCAGTATGCGGGTAGATGCATGTGTACATACATATGTGTGCCTGTGTGTGGAGTCTTGAAATTGGACATGCTCCACTTTTATTATAAAGACAGGGTCTCTCAGCTGACCCCAGAGTTCTCCAATGCATGTAAGCTGCCAGCCAGATTGTCCTGGGATTGTGTCTTGGCCTCTCAAATACTATGTCTATGTGGATTCTGGAGATTTGAACTGCAGTCCTCACGTTTGTAGGCTGAGCACTTTATCCAGAGTCATCTCTGCAGCCCCCAACTTGTCTTTCTAATGGGCAAAAGGTTTTTTGTTTTTGCTTCTGTTTTGCTTTTATTGTTGTTATAGGAGCTGGAGAGATGACTCAGGTGGCTAGACTTTTGCCTTGAAAGCAGAAGGACTTGAATTTGCATCCTGGGTCCCACATAAAAATGCCAGGCAGAAATGATGGCAGCGCTAGAGGCCTTAGAGGACAGAGTCCAGGAAATCTCAGAGCAAAATATTAAGGAGGTGAAGCAATCCAGGATGTTTTCCAAAGTCTCCCTCGGGCTTCCAAAGGCACACAGTGCCCTCTTCTACACACACACACACAAACACACACACACACACACACACACACACACACACAGAGAGAGAGAGAGAGAGAGAGAAAGAGAGAGAGAGAGAGAAAGAGAGATAATGTTTTTGTTATAGATATAGCATCCGAAATTCAGCAAAATATGGCAGTAAATGAGAGCTTGCCTTTCAAATATATTTGTCATTCTTGGTCCCCCCACCCCACCCCTTATTAATTGCTTTAAGTTGAAATGAAATGATGCATTGTCCCGGACTTCTATTAGGTGTAATCTTCCTCTGAGTTGAACCAAGTGCTCCTCCATAAATGGACACTGTCTTTTTCCTAGGACCACCCTGCCCCCAGGTATCACTTTTCATTCTTCTAGGGCTTCTCTGGTTGCTCCGCTGAGACCGCTCCAAGCCCCCAGGCTCCGCCCCAAGCCCCACCCCTCCAGACCCCACCCCGCCCCCAGCCTTACCTGAGGCGGAGCCCCCTTTCTTCGCTGGCCACGCCTCTGTCAGCCCAGTGAATCACCCTCCGTTATCTCAAAACGCACAGAGCCACTGCCCCCCTCACCCGTGAGCACTAATTTAGCTGCACACAGGATTTGATTAAAAATCCCTTTCCTCCAGAATTTTAAAGACATTACTCCGGCTTCTCGCACAATTGCCGTGCAGGGCATTGATTTTTTTTCTCTCTCTGGAAGTCTTCAGGGGTCTCCTTACGGCCGATGCTTTAAGTGTTTCAAGCAACGGGCCTCCACGCCGTGTTTTTGTCGGTTTGTTGTAATGCTCTTAGGGGTACAGGTTCATTTTCTCCCCAAGGAAACAAATTATGAAGCAGCAAAGAACTGAGGGACGTACGCGAGCCAACGTTTATTTCAAAAATGGAAAAATAACAGGACCGGCAGGACATCTGGGGCGACAAGCCGAGAATCGCGGCAGCTGCCAGCAGAAGGGACGCACACAGGGAGAGCGCGTTTAGACATCGGACGCGAGAACAGAGACACGGAAAATGGAAAGAGGAACTGGGTCTGACAGTCGGCTTGATGGAAGCTCTTGAGACTGAGGAAGAGTCTTCCGTGAGGAAAGGGGCGCAGGTTGTCCCACCGCCTAAGCACAAAGGAGCAGGTTGTCCCACCGCCTAAGCACAAGAGCGCAGGTTGTCCCACCGCCTAAGCACAAGGGCGCAGGTTGTCCCACCTCCTAAGCACAAGGACGCAGGTTGTCCCACCTCCTAAGCACGCCTGCAGGTGCAGCAGACACCCTGAGGCTGGGATCCTGGCCAGGTGATTGACAGGTCAAGCTCCGTTAACTTAAGTAAGTTCATCTCAGAAGTCAACCCCGACCCTACTCCAGGAAGCAGGAAGTAGGGCTTATCTGATCCCAACAGTTGTCTCTCTCTCTTACTTCTGTCCAGCTTGGGAAGGCTCTGATGACAATTGTCACGTCTCTCTTTATGGGATTCCTGTTTGTCAAGTGTGGGTCTTCCTGAGACGATCTTCTAAGTGTTTCATCATTTCTGTCTTGTTTCCCATCTGGAGAGATCTTGGTCCTACTTCCTGGTTGAGGTCTGCAGTTTTATCTTTCAAACACTTTGGATGCTGTTTTGTTTCATTGTGTGATTTCGCTGTGCTTGCGCTCTCTCTCTCTCTCTCTCTCTCTCTCTCTCTCTCTCTCTCACTAGTTACTCCCTTTTACTTGGTTGCATCTTGGCTATCTGAAGACAGCTGCTGCAGAGAGCTCTCCCTTCCCCTCTACTGGGGATCATGTCTGTTTCCTGTGTTTTGATTTGTCACATTTCTTTAACTAGGTGTCTGCCGCCCAAGGCAACCTTTTCTGTTCAGTTATAAAAGAAGCCAGACCTGAACAGGAAGCCCAGTATATGGCCAGCTCTCAGGCTTCACTCTGGTCAAGTGGACGAGGAGCCAGCCATTTCTCTAAGGGACACTCAATTGAAAGTTTCTGGACCTTCTTTCTGAGAAATTATCGAATGTCTTCTCTCCTTATGCTTTCTAGGTATTAATGTCAGGTTAGGTATGCAAGTTAGATATGTAGATGCAAACTTGACAACTGAAGGTTAAATTCCCAGCACATTTGTGGAGAATTAGCAGTTAGGGCAAACCTGAGTAATCCTGTAAAAGACTGTCTGATTGACATGGGACGGTCCAGCCCATGGTGGACAGGACCATGCCCCAAGAAGGAAGATAAGATGCTGGTTCGTACAATAACATTCTTCAACATTCTATGACAAACACACAATCTGGCAAGGGAAGTTCACCCCCTTTCTTAGCAATCCTCGAGGAGATGGTGGGACCAATTCCCTTGACTCCTGATGTTGGTCTAAGCACTCCTGCTACGCCGGACTAAGAACGGTAACCAGACAATCATAAACTAGAATAAAACTTCTTGTTACGCACAACCTGCAGGCAAACTGCAACGCCAGGGGTCAGTGGGGAGCAGGCTGCAGAGAGAACCGCCTTTGGGTCGCCTTGATGGACACTATTGAGACTGAGGAAGAGTCTTCCGGAAGGAAAAGGGTGCGGGTTACTCCCATCTCCTTAGCACGCCTGCAGGTGGAGCAGACACACAGAGGGCTGGGATCCTGGCCAGGTGATTGACAGGCCAAGCTGAGTCAACTTAAGGGAAGAGTCATTGAGAAACACGTTTCCTCCTCAGACTCTTTCCTCAGCACTGCCCAGAAAGAGTCCCCTCAAGTCTGCTGTCCAGGCAAGTCCCATAGCCACATGAGGTCCCACATGAACCCTGGTCCCTGTTTCCTCCTCCTGCTCTCTGTCTCTCTCCCCTAGGAGCAAACGTGGCCACCAAGCTCTAAGGCGCTGTAAGTTGTACAAAGCATCAGCTTCCTGATTGTGCCTGAGCTTGAAAGATCACACTTGACAAAGCAACAATTCTGACCTGAGTTACTAAAATCTGAGCAAAAGTGTTGAGTAGGAAGACTTTATATCTCGCTTCTGCAAGTAAACAGTCCCCACCACAAGACACAAACAGAAAATGTGCTTGCAGCGATAAAATGATTATATGAGTGACTGTATCAAATCATCGGAAACATGACATGCATTGAGTCTGTCGATCCCACCAGACGGAAACCTCTCACTCTGGGGCTGTAAAAGGAGCTTCCAAGGCTGGAGAGGTGGCCAGGGGTTAAAGCTTTTGCTCATAAGCTAAAGGACCTGAATTCAAATCCCCAGATCCCACATAAAAATGCCAGACAGAAATGGCATTTCTGGCCCTGGAAGGCAGAGCCTGGGAAACTCCAGAGCGAAGCAGTAAGGCAATAGAGCAATCCAGGGTGATTTCCAAAGTCGGGCCTCCACAGGCACCACAGTGCCCTCTGACACACCCACATGCACACACATAGGAGCATCCTAAGGCAGAGGTGTGGAAAGTGACCCAGCACCCAGTCACTTGTCACCAGCTTTGTCTGGGAAAACTGTCACAGCAAAAGATCCCTACCTTTGTCCCTGGCTCCAGCTCGAGCAGTTTCTCCTGCCTATGACAGGCAGGAGATTTCAAAATGTCATTCAAAAATACCCCCTACCCAGTATTGGATGACTCCGTGCTTTGAACAGTTCTACAACGATGGCTCGTAAAACTACTTATCTGGTTCCCTACTGAGACTCTTCCTTACATCTATGCAGCCTCTCTCCTGCCATCTCCGTCTGAACCCCATAACCCCTTTGACCCTCCCATAGACACTCTGAAATGCATTTATTACCATGTGAAGTGCAGCGTGGGATTTGAGAGTTGATATTGATTCCTTCTCAGCCTTTTCACTGGTGAGACTTAATATTGATGATTAAAATAGGCATAAAAGAACAAGTGGTTGCTAATGGCTCTATCCACCAAGCAAAATCAGTCTAAAGGGACATTTGCACCCATCCTTCGACTGTCAAATCGCTGAAACAATGATCCCGAGAGATGGGAAATTCCCCAAGAATCCCACACTGAAAGAAGGAAAAGACTGAAGGCCAGTGCCAACCAGAATAGGAGTTTGTCTCCTGCGTTTCACGCAGTTCTGACAACCTCTCAGACTGCAAGTTGCAGGACAGACTAGAGTCAAGACAATTATGGGCAGGACCGCAACTCGAATAAGATGGCTTCATTATGCATACCTCTTGCCCACTGTTTAAACCTTAAATCATATGTCAGGACCCCGAAGATGGACTCACAGGGGTCATTAGGACCTCTTTATTCATGCTTCACAATGTGGCCATATTGACCACATCTCTATTTTTTCACATACTTATCTGTTCAATTGGCCTATGGAGGATGGTGGCCAAGCTGTGCTCCTTAAGGCTTCCAAGGCTCAGACTTGAATCCTAACACCTCTAATAACAGTAATACTTGGTGAGGGGCTGGAGGGATTGCTCAGGATTTAAGCCTTTGCCTTGCAAGTCAAAGGATCTGAGTTTAGATCCCCAATAAAAAATGCAAGGCAGAAATGATAGAGCCCTGCACTGCCAACTGTGGAGCAAAGCAGTAAGGAGATAGAGCAATCCATCTCTTGGACCTCCACAGACACTCACAATGCCCTCTTCAACACACACACACACACACACACACACACACACACACACCCCACATGCAAAAAAGAAAAATAGTAATATTTGGCAAATGAAGCTAATGAAGCTGAAAGACAGAGACATGTTTGCTGGGTTTCTGACATGACTCACACAATACAATGAGGTCAACCAGATGTCCCAAGGAACTCAAACATCCATTCACACTCACAGACTCCATCTAGCTTGTTGTTCAGCAGCCCTGGTTCCGAAAGGATGGTCCGGCAGCCAGGCACACCTCCTGCTGGTCATCATCATGTTTTTATCACTAGATCATCACATCATGTTCAGCTGCCAGAACAGGGATAACAGGTGGCCTTTAAGTGCCTTTAGGTATTAACAAAAAGATCCTGCAAAACCCTGAGGCAGCCTTGGTGGTTATTCCCACTGCTCCAGGTACAGATCTATACTCGCTCTCTCTCTCCTGCCTGCCCCTCTCCTGCTCGCTCCATTCTGCCTCACAGCCCAAGCCCCAAGCCTTTCCCTTTGGACTTCCCATCTTGTCTGGTCTGAGGGAGGGATGGAAATCATACCTAGGAAACAAAGCAAGTGCCATGGGGCAGGTAGTTCCAGCCACTCTACACACGCCCTGATCTCAGCTTTGCCCTTTGCAGTAGTTTAGCGGGTGCCTCCGCATCCCGGACTGAACCTTCTCGCTTCCTGTACCCCACCACTCTGCCTGTCTCTGGACACATAGGGAGTAGAAATTCTTAATACCTCTTTTTTAAAACAACACATTTTCTGGCTTCTTTTTCTTGATTTTTATTTGTTTGTTTTTCACATGTATGTTTCTGTATGTTTCTTGCTGTATGTGTTTCTGTGTGTATCAGAGGGTACTATGTGTGCCTGTGGAGGCCCAAGGGTGACTTTGGGAATCACCCTGTGCCATGTGGGGCTGGTTCGGGTCTTCTCAGGACTCTTTGAGTGCTGACCAATTTGAGTAACAAGATCAGCAGTTTGAACTTCTTTGCTCGTATTCTTTGTCCCTTTGGGAGATTTTGTTTACTCTGTGGTCAGCCTCAGGTGGGAAGAGATATTGATCAGTTGGCTGCAGTTCTTACCTTGTGATTTATTAATTGGGAACAGGCTTGAATATTCCCAGAATTGTGGTTTTAAAAAAAAAAAAGTGTCTGCTTTGAAGCTGCTGTTACCTGGAAACTGCTAACAGTCTGAGTCCTAAGCTAGTCATAATAATTTGGTTTCTCATCAAATGTTCTCTTGGTATTCATTCCTTACTTCTTGTTTTTATAAGATTGTGCTATTTTTGCTGTTTTGGTTATTATGAAGGACCTTGGGTGGTTGCTCAACTTTCATGTAGAATACCTGAGAAGTTTAGAATAAACTTGACTCGGTCCTCAGTCTCAGTAGGGCTGAGAGCCCTCCAATCCAGGCCTGGTTTAATCCCCACTAATCCCCTTCATGAAACTCACATTGACAGGTAAGTGCTGGCACTTTGCTTTGATCTGGAGTTTCCCAGTATCTGCCTTCCAGAATCAGAAGTACTGGACACTTCCACCTGGAGTTTTTATATGATATCTGGGATCCAAACTCAGGACCTTCTGTTTTCA
Organism: Typhlomys cinereus; assembly: GCA_023101885.1. NCBI lineage: Eukaryota > Metazoa > Chordata > Mammalia > Rodentia > Platacanthomyidae > Typhlomys > Typhlomys cinereus. Next base: position 1,183,705 of record JALPQD010000100.1, on the reverse strand, counting down.
AGGTAGAGGCTTAACCCCCGAGTCATCTCTCCATCCCCATTTTTTGGTTTTTATGAAATGATTTAGATTGAGGACTTTTCTCCAATTCAGAGATTTCACTTTTTTATTTACCAAAACAATGAAAAAAATCTAATTTCTTAATGACCCATTTTCTGAAATTTAGAGATTAAAGGCTAAAGAAGTTAAGTGGCTTCATGACATCATTCAAGTACTCATTGAACAGCTCCGAGACTCACAGGCCTGTGTGTGTTGGAAAATCACAGAATACAAGAGAGTCGGCCCCCACCTGCTTTGGGCTTGTCTCCTAGCATCAGGAAAAACACTATACCAAAAACTCAACATTTAAGAAATTTCATAACATGATGAGCATATGTGACAGGATCTAGAAGGTACCCGAAGTCTATGTGACCTGAAGACCTGGCAGAGGAGATGGCGAGAGACCACACAAGTAGAAAGCAGCCAACCAAGAATGAGAGAAGACATTTCCAGAGAGTGAAATGACGTACTCCGAGGCTGCACACGAGGCAAAACATGCTGGTCTGTGTGAGTACAGAGTGGCTCACTGTGGCTGTGGTGGGGAAAAACCCAAAACTCTGTATCAGATGTGTCTGAAGTGGTCTCTGATACCCAGGAGGTCTGCTGTGGGTTGGGGGTAGGCTGAGCCCAGGGCTTAAGGGTAAAGTCAGAATACCAGTTATTATTTCTACTGCTGTGAGACTCAAATGCAGCTTAAGGGAGAAAAGGGGATTTATTCAACTTGTGGTTCCAGAGAAGAGATACAGCCTGTTATGGCAGAAGAGGCATGGTTGGCGGCAGAAGCTAGAGGCAGCCTAAGTCATGTCCATCGTGGAGGTTTCGGTGTTGCAAAACTGCGAACTTAAGAGCAGACTGGGAGGGGCTATCCAACCTCAAGGTCTACCCCCGTGACTGTGATCCTTCAGCAGGCTCCACCTCCTAAAGGTGCCATAACCTTCCCAAACAACTAAAGATTCAAACACATGGGCCTGTGGGGAACAATTTCAAACCATGAGAGTCAGACGAATGGTTCTGACTGAAGAACCTTATACACAGGACAAGTGTTCCTCATTCACAGGACCCAGTGGTATGGCTGAGAGTCTAGAAAAAGCAAATGAAGATAAGGAGACCAGAGTGTCTGTGGTCAGTCCATCCATCATTTAGGACTTGAAAGATTCAGTTCTGGAAAAGGGAAATAAGAAAGTAGGCCAAGGCTTGCATTTAAAAAAAAGGAAAGAAGGTGAGTGGACAGATGACTCAGGGATTAAACCTCTGCCTTGAAAGCAGAAGGAACTGAGTTCAGATCCCATGTAAAATTGCTGGGAAGAAATAGCAGTGACCTGTACTTCCAGCCCTGGAAGGCAGAGCCTGGGGAACTCCAGAGCAAACCCAAAGATGAGCAATCCAGGATGATACCCGAAATCACCCTTGGGCCTCCACAGATAGTATATGCAGTACCCCTCTGACACACACAGATACAACACACATACACACACACAAACACACACAAGAAAGAAAAAGAAACAAAAAAAGAGGAATGGCTGTTGAGCAACCAGGATGAGAGGACTAAGGCAAAGGGAGTGACGAATCTCCCCAAAGGCTGCTGAGATGTCGCTAGATAAGGAAGGCCACTGTGGAGAGCTGCCACAAGAAGTGAGGAAAGATCTCGACAAGACCAGCCCTTGTGGAGGCAGTCCAGGCACCACAGGGAGAACATGGAGATGACCACATGTCACCTGTCTGGGGATCCAAGACGGGAAGTGTGGGGCTAAGGTGGACATGGGATTGTCTTGGCCCTCAGTGGGGAGAGCAGGTTGGGCAATTGGTTTTGAGATAGGAAATCAGGACAGACTTACTAACCGATGCAAAATGGGTGCCCGTCTCTAACTCCAATGCATAGTAAGCTCTCGGCCCTAAAAGCCCTAATTCACTTTCATCCACATCTCGGGAGCATGGAAATCATTCCACTTCACACTGGCACAGCCCTTCACAGTCTGCTCAGTACAACCTCCTCCCCTCCTCACCCCCAGGACTCCCTAATCTCTGATAGTGGTCACTGTGTCAATCTATAGACACCAATCAAAGCAACCAACCCACAGACACTTTAGATGCTTTCTCCACACACGAGGATCTTCCAGACAGATAGTTGACATCTGTCAGGACCCCTACTCCTTGAACCACGTGACAAAGTGGGCTCTATGGCTTAACAGGAGTCTGTTTCCTGCTGATTCTAGAAGCCAAGTCCTAGTGCCAGTCAGCTGGGTTGGTTGATTCTGAAGCTTCTCCTCGGCCTCAGGGGGTCACCCTCTGTTGCAGTTCACCTGCATGATTGCTGACAAAATCGCCATTGAACAGCTTAAGGGAACAAAGGTTTTATTCTCTTACAGTAGTCCGGTTAGAGTTCATAGTCCAGCTTGACAGAACTCACACCAACACCAGGGCTGAGGGAATGTTTGGCCAAGTGTACACAAGGATGCCAACTTCCTCAACCAGCTCTCAGTATCTTTATTCATCTGTTCGGGTCAGGTCCCACCCACCATGGGCTGGGCTTTTCCCATCAGCTAGACAGCTCCTACAGGTTTGCTCTGAACATAACAACTAATTCTCTACAAATATGCCCAGAGCTCAAACCCTCAATTATAAAGTTGACACTTGTATCTAACTATGACACCCTCCCATCATGTCCTCATTCTTAGGGGGTCACCTTCCCATCATGTCCTACTGTGCCCAATCTCCTCTTCTTTAAAGGACACCCATCAAGTGTATTCAGACTTGAAAATTTCAACTTAGCCAAAAAGTAATCACTGCAAAGACCCTTTCCAAATGTAGTTTTGTTCCAAAGAACTGGGAGTTAGAATTTCAATATCTACATTTAAGGGTATACAGTTGAGCCCATTGTAAGAAGGCATTAGCTTAGAAAAAGGTCGGAACTCTTAAGTCACAGATAAGTGGTACTTCTCCATCTTCAGGTTACGAGGTGGCATTCCCACCCCCACCCCTCTGAAGCTATCAAATGAAGAACACTAATGCACAGGACACCACCCAGGGAGCCTGAGGCCTGCATCAACCTCTCCTCTCAAAGCAAAATCACTTGTCATTTACTCTGACAAAGGCAAGCTTCTCACAGAGAGGAGAACAGCGAAGGAAAACATCTCACCATGACAAACACAACAAATCTCCAAAAACTTGCTTGACATGGCCTGAAACTTCTCAAGGCGGTCGCAAAAATGGTAAGAATTGTTTGGTCAATCTGAGATCACCGAAGGAAAACTGATATTATCAGCCATAGGTCCACCCAGCAAAACACTCGCATGACACCCAGGAAGGAAAGCACTCCTGTGCCTGCTGCCCAGAACCTGGAAGGATCCTCATTCTCATTCATTGTCATTCTAGGTCCCACAAGCACTACGCATCTCTGTCACCAGCTCACTGTGGAAGTGGGGGAGGGGAATAGTGGCTGTTACATAAATGCCTAACAGAGGAACAACTGAAAGATCAGTGAAGGGAAGATAGTGTTAGCTGCAGTGAAGCCATTTGTAAAGATTCTACTCTGGCTGGAATGTGTCAATTCTCAGAACAGAGCACACACTCTAAAGCCCGGACCTCCCCACCCTTACAGCCCTGAAAGAGGACAGTCTTTCACATAACATTCTTTCATTCTCTACTCTGCACTGCTCTGCTTCCTTACCAACTCCTTAGCAACATCTGGAGGTCATAAAAGATTTATCCAGAGGCTTCTGAAGATTACTCCACTCAATCCAAGGACTCTTTGCAGATTTCCTCCCACAGTGTTGTCCATGGGAGTATTTTTTCCTGACTTTATAACTATCTCTTCTGTTCCAATGCTCTCCCGCCTTAAGACTAAATTCTGGGGCTGGAAACTCGGTCTCACAGGTAGAAGGTCCTGAGCTCAGATTCCAGGTCCCACATAAAATATACCAGGCAGAAATCAGGCAGAAATGGCAGCGGCCTGTACTTCTGGCCTGATGGGCAGAACCTGGGAAATCCAGAGTGAAGCAAAATGAGGTAGAAGCAATCCAGTATGATTCCCAAAGTCACCCTTAGTCCTCTACAGGGACACACGGTGCTCTCTGATACACACACACACACACACACACACACACACACACACACACACACACCATGTGTGCTCATGTGAGCCAAAAAAAAAAAAAAAATTAAAGTAAGAAACCTGAAGAAGGTTGTTGTAGTTTGCCTGCAAGTGCAGTCAAATTCATGATCAAAGAGCTTGGTGAGCAAAAGAGTTTTCTCCTTCCTTATGATTCTTGACTGTAGACCTTAGTCCACTTGGTAGAGGAGCTCATGCCAATACCGCCAATACCAGGTGTCAAGGGAATTGGCCACACCACCATATCCACAAGGATGGCGGAGAGAGGAAAAAATCCTCACTTACCAGACAGCAAGTCGATCCCAGAAGAAGAAGAAGGCTGAACTTCTGAACTAGTTCTCTCCATCCTAGTTACCTGCTTAGGAAACGGTCCTACCCACATGGACTGAGTCTTTCCACATCAATCCTCTCCTGCGGGCCTGCTCAGGGCTTGTCTTAACACTGCCTTCACAGATACAGTGGGAAGGGAAATGATACCACCTGGAAAAGGGAGAGCTGACAAAAAAAAAGAGTCTCTGCCAGCTGCATGGACCCCTCCAGAACATCCTTAGTAAATAACGTTTCAGCTTGCGTGTAGTTGTTCTCAGGTATGGAGAACTCCCACAGTGAAGGGACAATGCATAAAAGAAAGATTCCACAATAAACCCCCTACTCCTAACCCCGGGCCAACCCGCTCCTGAGTCCTGTCCTGACACTCAGGTGAGAGAAATGCTTTGCACACGAGGCTTTCTCAGACTGACTGGCACTTCTGAAGAGCCTCAAAATGAAGCCATGTCAAATCAGGGCGACTATTGCCACCGAAGTTCGAACATAGTTAAACAAATAAACTTTAATGCACAGCAAACACATCACAACTATAATCTTCCTTGACAATAACACCAAAGGCCTACCCTGGAGTCCTCTCAGTGACCTGAAGGTCTACTCAGGTGGCCCGACTGAGGCCAACCTGAGTCCTGGCATAGAGCGCCCCCATGTATCACTTCCTCCTGCCCCGGGCTCTCAAGGAGACCATCGACCAGAGAATCTCCACCAGTAACAGGACCCATCTGATCCATCTACGATCTCCTGTGTGTGGGGAGCCCACGACCCAGTTCCAACACACTCCCCTCCCAATTTCTGGACTCAGCCCCAAATGGGAAGAAAAGAAGGCCACATGGAACAGAAGACGGTCACAGTTGGAGCCGCAGAAAAAGAACTGGTTTTCTTCCCCAGCAGACTGTATTAATCAAACGAAAGATGCAACGATTTAAATCGCTCTCCATGGCTTGGATTGAACGTGATGTTTTAAAATGGCTCATAACTGGAGGTAAGAGTCACAGGGAGCTAAGGGAAGAGTCTCCCAGGACACACTCCTGTGCCAGGAAAGAGCTATGCACTGCTACCCAACAACCCCCTCCCCCTCAAATAAGCTCAGGGACAGGACAGACACCACAGGAACCGCCAAAAGAGGTGGCAGACCAATCTCAGCCAATAGGAGACCACAAGAACCACGCTACTCAACAGTGACAGCCACATCACACAACCAAAAAAATCCCATTCAACTCCAGAGAAGCTTTCTCAACAAGAGGCAAAGTCGGACAACCTCATCTGACTCAGAAGAACCAAAAACAACTCCCAATGAGACCAATCACAGACTTAACAGAAGATGCCCAAGTCACATCATAAAACCACAAAATACACTAAGTACAAGGAAGACATATTGCCAACAAAAAACACCAACCTCCTACAATAGATTCCAATCAGAATAACCTCCCGAATACCAGTCAGGAAAGCAACACTCAGGAAAATGTCTTGCAAAGAAATGCTATTGATAAGATCAACGAGCTTCGAGAAAAACTACTAAAGGAGCATGATGAATGACAAAGGGAACAAGAAGAACTCAGAGAGGAAATGAGTAATCATAGGACCTTACATGAACAGGAAAACAATAAAAAATCATCTAAGATGAAAAAAGGAAATAGAGGAAACAAGAACAAATATGGAGCAAGTGAAAAAACTCCAAACTTAAATTCAAAACTAAGCTGGCTGAAACTGTAAACACACAAAATAAAACGACTCATAATTGCGATGAGTGCACTGAGAGGCTTTGCAGGATAATGTTCTTGCTCATAGGAGATGTGTGTTGAAGGTCTTAGGGTTATGAGGTGTTGCAGAGTAAAAAGACTGGCCCAACCCACATGGGCTGGGCCTTCCCCATTAACTATACAATCTCTTGCAGGCTTGCTGAGACCTAATTCAACCACAAGTTGACACCTGCACCTAACTGTGAAAGGAGGACTCTGACAAAGTAAGATCTCTAAGAAAAATCTGGTCTCCATTTTTTTTTTTTTTTTTGCATGTGGATGTGTAGGTGCATGTGGCTGTGTGTAAGTGTGAGTGATGAGTATAGGTGTAAGTGTGAGTGGTGAGTATAGAAGAAGGCGCTATGTGTGCCTGTGGAGAACCAAAGGTAACTTCGAAAATCATCCTGGATTGCTCTAACTCCTTATTGATTTCCTCTGAGATTTTCCAGGCTCCGTCTTACAGGATAATAACAATTCTCTGATTGGAGCACAGCCACATGCATTCGTTTACACATTGTCTGGAGCTGCCATTCGAAGCTGAGCAGTGTCACATACATGGTATGGCTTCACAGCTTAAGATATCTGCTCTCTCTTCCCTTACAGAAAGAACTTGGCTGATGCTTGGAGTGGAGTGTTGTGATCTCTGTAGTCTTCTTTCAAATTGTTCAGCAAAATAATGACAAGTGAAGATGTGTGATTATATGCATAAATATATCTGTGTGAATATGTTTACATATGTTCACAAGTGTATATCCATATATACATATATGTATGTTTCTAAGTTTATATGTATGTGTATAAATGTATAGAGAGACATATAAACACACACACGTGTGTAAATCCATATGTATACTTAGGTGTGTGTATAAAAGCAGCAGTAAGCATTTGGCAAACCATAATAATTGGTAAATTTAAGGAGAGAATAGAAATGTTAAATTTCTAACTGTCAACATGATCTAAATAAAGTATTTGGGAAGTAAATGTTACTCATTTAAAAACTCAAGGGAATCTCTCCTTAAAAGTTAAACTCACGGCAAACCTAAATGAGGTCAGAAAAAATACATGCATGTATGTAACTAACTACTTCAGCTGATTTAGAAATCCTGAGGGAATTAGACCTGTCTACAATCCCGGCACTCTGGGGGCAGAAGCAGGAAGATTGCTATGAGCTTGAGGCCGCAGCAATCTCATTCAACATAGAAAACAAATGTTGAACCTAAAAGTTCACTAAAATGGAAATGTGAATACTCAAAATAAGGCCCCCCAGAATATAAGCACATGGGCATGCATAAGTAAATAAAAATACTTAGAATTAAGTAGCACTTGATTTAACCTTATTTAATAAAAGATTGTGTGTATACTGTATGTACATAGTCATATGTGTGTATACTGTATGTACATAGTCATATATGTTATATGTACATGTTTGTGTATGAGTTATATGTAGATGTTTGTGTGTGCGTGGTATATGTACATGTTCCTTTGTGGGGATGTATATGTACGTGTGCATGTGAGGAGACGGGTATATACATGTTCATGTGCATGTCTGTGGTGTGTGAATATGTCCATGTGGTATATGTCATATGTACATGTTCATGTGTGTGTGCGCGTTCATGTGGAGACCTGACATTAACATCGGTATCTTTCTCAATGACTCAGGAGCTAGATTTTGCTCTATAGACCAAGGCGAAAAACCTCCAGCCAAGGTTCAGACAAAGGGGTAGAGTGGCAGTGAAGGAAAAACTTCAGCAGCCCAGAGCAAAGCTAGTTTTTTCAAGGTCTTAGGGAGGAGAAAGGTATTGTACGCGCACACACACGCACACACAAAGATCAAGGTCAGTTGGCCTCACCCAATTAGGCTTAGAGACATTATATATTCTTATATCTCTGACCTAACTAACTGTTGCAATCAGCCTGCATGGTTGCTGATAAATGACCATCAAATGGCTTAAGGGAACAAGAGGTTTATTCTCTTACGATTTCTGGTTAACAGTTCTTAGTCCAGCTTGACGGGAGAGCATGCACCAACACCAGGGCCGAGGGACCTGGCCACACCATCACTGCATAACAGCTGAGAGATGGACAATCCTTACTTGCCCGACCAGCATGTCTGGCCAAGTGAACAGAAGGATGCCAACTCTCTCAACCAGCTCTCTGTGATTTATCCAGGGCCTAATCCCACCCACCATGGGCTGGGTCTTCCCCAGCAGCTAAACAATCTCCTTCAAGTTTGCTCTGGGCTTAACTCAACCATCAACTCTCTACAACTGTGCCCAGAGCTCAAACCCTCAAGAGTCAAGTTGACACCTGTGCTTAACCACGACATCAACTGTTAAAAAAAAAAAAAAATCAAGGACATTCCTGGATAAAGGCATCTGGAGAAACAAGGATCTAGTTAATAAGCCAAGAGACAGCTCTGTCTGCAGCCCTTCCCTGTCTGCCTTGCTATCTGGGGAGGACCCTTCTTCACTCTGGGGGGAGCTTTGAGAGTAGGAAGGCTACAGCCAGGCTGGGGGGTTCCTCACAGCAGTTAGCGCTATGTGAGTTATTCTAGAATAATTCACCAGATACCAAAGAGGGTGGAAGACAGGAGCCTTTAATTTCACTGTGTTCTGGAGATAAGATCACTGCATTTCTATTTTTTTAAGCTATGGCAAATTTTATGAAAAAAAAAACTATTCATGGTTTATTGTTGCTAGTCTGTTCTGGCATGCTTCTAATCACGTCCGAATCACCTGGATTGATGTGTACGTTGTAGACAGTGTACATACTCTGTAGTACTTTCCAGGAGTTACAGATGTTGCACAACCATACTAGACTTTATACAAGGGTGAAGGGAATCCTAACCCAGATCCTAGAACGAGTAAATCACTTTAATGGCTGAACTATCTCTCAAGCTCCTGTTTAATAAAAAAATTAACAGAAAAAGAGAGAAGATTTGGATAACAAGACAAAGATACTACATTCCCAAAGATTCCATTATTCAGTGCTGTGAAAATGTCCATTCTTTAAAATACAGTACTCTTAGTGAAAGTCACTGTGGATTTTGTTGGTTTAAAGAGTAATCGAGTAATTGAAAAGCTTCCCTGCTGGGGAAAAATGGGTTAGGTTATTATTAGTTAAAGGCATCTGAAAATGAAGACAAATGGCAAGGTCCTTACCTTAATAGATGCTAAAAATTATTTTAAAGGTATTATAATTAAACAATTAAGTCTGACTCAGGAATAATAAATCACAGAAGAAAAATGAAGAGATTTAGAAATACATTACGAAGTGAAAATCCAATCAAGGCAGCAAGACCAATGGAAAGGGATAGTGGATAAATTGCATAGTAAATAACATTAGAATAACTGGCTAACCATTTGGGGAAAAGAATAAAGCTCGAGTCCTACATCATACCACTCCCCAAGGTGCAGAAAAATTAAATGCGAGCAATAAAATCATAACAGATGCAAAAATGGATGTAGATTGGCATTTTTATAAGCTGATGTAGTCTGTAGGACTTTTGGAATTGGACTGAGTGCAGTTTCCATCACGACGTGGCTATGAGTCTGTGGAGGCCAGGAGTGGAGTGTTATGGTTTGAACTGTGAGTTGTCTCCCACAGGCTCATGTGTTTAAATCTTTAGTTGTTGGGAACTCCATTGCACTTATAGAAGATGGTGCAGATCTTTCTAGTCATAGAGCAAATACTAGAGAAAAAGATGGAGGGTTAGGGAGAGGGGTACATGGGTGAAGCAAGTGCGAGGACCAGAATCTGAACCTCAGTGCCCACAAGCCAGCCAGTGGCCATGGGGATTCATCAATAATCCCCAGGGCAAGCTGACTGGCTGGACTAGTCAAACCAGAGAGCTCTAGGTTGAGCAAGAGACCCTGCGTCAGTAACTAAGGCCTGCAGGTGCACCCACAGACACATATGAATAGAAGCACACGTAATCACAAGCATAAAAAACAAGCTTCAAAAATAATAAGAGAAAGATTGATAGACTCAGCTCCTAGCTATTGTGAGCTTCTTCTACACCTGAAACACAATAACCAAACCTAAGAAAGAGAGAGCCACCAAGAAAAATGTTTGCAACATAAATGGTTTTATAAAGCCAGCATCCTTATTGCCTAATTATTGGGTGGGAGAGTAAAGATTGTTTTCAATAAACAAATGCTGGTAAGTGCCCACTCCTGGCAGAGTCCAGACCAAACTTGCTTCCAACACGTGAGACCTCGTCCCTGGGGTGACTCCAGACTTCTGCAAATGTTGAGATAGCTCAGTGCTGCCAGGAAAATGTAGTGGGTGGTCTTGCTAGCACTTGTAAGAGGTCCCTTGGCCACTCTTTGTCACAGCATGTACTGGAAGGAGCTTACAGTTGCGAATATGTCTCTTGCAACCTAGAAGCCTCTCTGTGGTACTGTTGCAGTTGACCTGCATTGTCGCTGATAAAATCATGACAAAACTGCTTAAGGGACCAAGAGGTTTATTCTCTTACGATAGTCCGGTTACAGTTCTTAGTCCAGCTTGGCAGGAGAGCACACACCATCACCAAAGGGCTGAGAGAACTGATCACACATCTCCATGTAACAGCTGAGAGAGGGACAGTCCTTGCCAAACCAGCATGTCTAGCCAAGTATACACAAGGATGCCCACTTTCTCAAACAGCTCTCTCTATATTATTCACCTGCCTGAGGAATAGTCCCCTCCCCCCGTGGGCTAGGCCTTCCCCATTCACTGTACAATCTCTTGAAGGTTCGCTCTGCGCTTAATTCAACTACTAATTCTCTACAAATTTGCCCAGAGCACAAACCCTCAACCGTCAAGTTGACACCTGCATCTAACTATGACAGATACTCTGAGAACTTGAAACTGTAATCACCAGGAAGGAGAAAGAATCCATCTCTAGTCTCTGCGGGAAGACAGAACCCCAATTTTAGTGACTGCTGACCAAAGCAGACAGAATATCTACTAGCGTGTGACGGGGCCTTCCAGATTTTTCACTAATCCAGTTGTGCTGCGAGCAAGCTCTGTCCTGCCCCGTCTTCCTACACACACATGCACACATACAAGCCATCTCTGAACCCAAAGGAGTTCAGCCCTCTCCCCAGCTGTTAGTAATTACTGAAGAAAAGTGTGTTTCATTTTGGTTTTGGCAGATGCTGGGGTTGAAGCCCAGAGTCTTATGCATGCTGTAACCCCAACCCTCAAATTGCTTCCATGCATTTAATTAATGTCTGGCTGGATTGACTTTTGTGATGCAATTTTAAAATAATATGATATTGGGGTTTAGCATGATTTTATTTTCATTTTTTGCTTATCTATATTTTCTATTAAATAAGTGTATTGCTCCTATATCCAAAACAAAAGAAAAGTATTTTCAGGTAATTTAAGCTTCCTACCAAAAGACAATGAAACTTAATTAGCTACTCCAATGTCTCCAAAATTAGTAGACAAGAACAGGTTACCAAATATTCCCTATCTATGGCCAAAACAATCTGCATATATCTTCCTCTTACATCCTTATTAAAACTTGGAGTACAATTTTTTGTTATCATATTACCAAACAAATTGTGGCTCAGAGAAGTTCAGCAAGCTTCCCAAAGCAGTAAGTAGAAATGGAACTGGACTCCAGACTGATCTCCCCAGAGGCCCACTCCCTTCCAGGCCTCATTTCAAGACCCTTGGTTCAAGGATGCAGAAAACCCACATTCTGTTCCTAATTCTGTTTCCAACCACTATCCCAAGGGGAGCCTTACAAGATGTGGATGGTCCAGAATGATGACACAAGTTGCTTCCTACTCATAAGTGTCAGATGTTTGTTCTTGTAGAGCACTCAGTACCAATCAGTAGGCAAAGACAGGTGCAAACCACACATCAGCCCCACCTCCCTTGGGGACTATGCAAAAGCCCCACATAGGCGCCCCATGCACCATGGTCCCATGCACAGGTACCCAACATAGGTATCCCGTGCGTAGGTGTCCCCATACACGGTGGCCTATATATGGGTGCCCTACACAGATGTTCCCATGCACAGATGCCCGCAAGCACAGGTAGCCCATGCACAGGTGCCCCTTGCAGCAGCCCACCTTAAACTCCTCATGGATGCGTTCCTCCAGGATTTTGGCAGCCTTGCGGTCCTCCATCTCCACTTTCCACTTCTCTGCCAGGATCCGGGCTTTCTCATTGGCCAGGGCATCCCGGAACTTCTTGGTGATCTCCGCTTCCTTCTGTCTCCTTCCAAGAAAGCGTCAGCAGGAATGAGTGTAAGTGAAAAACTGAAGGACAGAGTTACACTGCCATTTCCAGTAAGGCAAAAAGAAAAAGGCAACCTCCTTTGGGTGTACAGAACACCACGCACAAAGGTCCACAGAACCACAGAACCAAAGGTAGAAAGAAAAACCACACTCTCTCACACACACAGAAATGTCAATCAGCAGAGTCATTCCAGAATCCAGGAAAACAAGACATGAAAATCTCTCGAGTACACAAAGGTGAATAGAGAAGAGGTTTGTCAGAAGGTCTAGGACAAGAGATGGTAAACAGCTCAGACAATAAATGTGAACAGCCTTGTGGATCTGAACTAACTGATCTGTAAGGTCTGCAAAATGAATCACTTAAATACTCCTCATGGTCATCTTGGGTGGTGGGTGTTCTTTAAACCTTTATCATTTTCATGTCGTCTGTGGTTTTCTGCCATTTTATAATGAGAACACTCCTATTCAAAATTGGAAGAATAGGATGTTGGAGGCAGCAACATTTGGATTTCCAGGTTTGGTGAGAAATGTTAAAGGTTGCTGATGAGACTCCAGCCACTCTCCTCCTGGGGACTCGTTTGTCCAGCTGCCATGAGACACTCGGATCACATGCATGGGAACCGCAGGTGACGGAAGTGAGGCTCTGCTGCAGGACTACCCCCCATGAGCACTTAGGGAAGACACGAATAAACGCGCTCCACATTCTGTCCGGGTGGATCCAAACCTCATGGACATGGGAAGGGGGAACCGTTGCGAGGCCACGTCCCTCATGGAAAAAGACAAGGTCTAGATCAGCAGGTTGGTGAACGCAAACCACAAGGTTTACCTGATGGGAAACTCTGATGACTTGGTCACCGGATCTTAGCAGCACTCCGCACAGCCAGGGATCTCCTCCCTCCCGTCCCCCGCACGGACCTACCTCTGGATTCCAGGCTCCGGTCCTACCCAGTGCCCTCCCGGCCAGCACCCCTCACCAGAGCTCCTCGGCCTCCCTCTGCGCCTGCAGCCGTGCTCTCTCCGCGATCAGCTCTTCAGAGATCTCTTCATAGGGCTTGTCACCAGGACCTTCGCCCATGACCCACACCCAGACCTCGCCATCCGCTCCCAGCAGCCACTGGATGTGCTTGTTGCTCGCTGCCTCATGGTGGAACAAGGAACAGAGAAAAGACGGGAAGCATGTCTGATTTCCAATGCATTAGAAACAAGCTGGGCTTGAGCTCATGACCACACCCCTCGACAGAGAGACACAACTCAACAAAGAGCCCTTGGAACGAGCACACGGTTATGCCACCCAACTGAGAGACGCTGACTGGCCTGCGCATGTGTTCACACCCCTTGACAGAGAAACATGATTTGAGCACCTGTTCACACAATGTAACAGAGAGAGACTGTCCTGAGCCCATGTTCACACCACTTCACAGAAAGCCACTGATCTAAGGAATATGTGCAGACGGTTCCACAGAGAGTCCCTGACCTGAACGCAGGTCTAAGACACCCCTGCCAAATCAGTATCCAAGGATAGACCTGGGATCTGAATTGCGCTCTCTCACTCTCTCTTTCTCTCTCTCTCTCTCTCTCTCTCTCTCTCTCTCTCTCTCTCTCTCTCTCTCTCTCTTTCTCTCAAGGTCTCTACAGGAAGCAATCATATCAGCCCTGGGTTGAGGCAAATCAAAGCCAGCAAGCCTCTTCTGTGCCCCCCACCCCACCTGCTGACTGAAGAAGGAATCAGGGATACTCGAGTGGCAAGACAAAACAGCCTGGGGGCTAGGGTCTCTGCAGTCTCATCCCACTGAAACGCAAGCAAGAAGTAAAACCTCTACTTGATTCAATCACAAGAGTGTTCAGTCTGCCAGCTGCAACAGGCCCATTGATGATAGTGACTGAAGCGGAGGTGTACCTCAATGGTAGGGAACCACTCCAACAAATCAAAACTATGGACCACCACTTCAATTGTACAGTGGGGTGGTGTCTAGCATTCCAAACAGCCAGAGATCAGCATCATGCACAAATACTTGGTCAAAATGTCACAGACGGTTATAACTTAGAAAGCACGTGCCCTGTCTTCTGAATTTACCATTTTAAAGGAAGCAGTTGGAAAGTGAAACTTTAGTGATGTATGCTGGCTGTTGGTGGCTGCATTTGGCCTAAGAGGAAAATCTGAGTTCAGGAAGCCATCGAGCGCTTGGCAAGGACAAATGACAAGGAAGGAGAAAAGGTAGAAGTCTGGGGCTTCATAGGATTGAGAAGACTCTTTACATTTCCAATGGCAAGAGATGAATTGGGCATGGCGGTGCATGCCTGTAATCTCGATATGTAAGAGACTGAGGTAGAAGGATCTAGCGTTCCCGGCCAGGCTGGGCAATACAGTGAGACCTGTCTCAAAAAAAAAAAATGCAAGAAATGAAATTTTTGAGCATTTTGCACAATCAGCTAAGATGAGTCAGATGACCCAGGGCACCAAGCACCCTGGTGACCGTGCGACTGAGCCTCCCCAGCAGATGGCCAACCACAGCTCCAACCCTGGACATCTCGTGTTTGCCCCAGACTGCAAATGCCAGAAACTTCCCCGTCTCTGGCCGAGTACATGAGCCTCATGGTTGGGACATTTGACATTTTTCCGACCTTTCCTTACATAGATGGCTGCCCAGAACACCTCCCCAAGCCTCTCCCTCGCTCCTTTACCTAAGGTCAGGCTGGCATCACAGGCGGTGGCTGTCCCGCCCCCCATCACCATCTCCCCACCCTCTTTCTTTCACATTTTCTTGATAAAACCTTTGCGTGAGTATTCCCGCACTGCTCACTGCTCCCCGGAAGGACCAGACGACCACATATTCCAAGAGTGACCCCTCACACTCAGTCTGCCCAGAGCCTCAAGCCCTCCAGGTTAAAAAAAAAAAAAAAGCAAAGATGTGGGGCAAAGAGACAAGTCAGGTGGGTTTGAGAAAAATGTCTGGAAAAGATGTTCAGGGATACAGACAGTGTTTCTATTCCTCTATTCTCACTGCTGTCTTTGCAGTGTGCTAAATAATCTATTTTCTTTAGAAAAAAAAAAGTTTTAGAAGTTGCTATAGGACATGAATGCAAATGAGTCAGGAGCCTCCTTGGGTGTGAATCCGCACTTAAAAGTCTTTGATTGCTAAGGATTCGCACAGTCTTTGGACACATGAGCGGGAAGCAGAGACCAAAATCCAGATTGGTCTGAGGAGGGTGTCATTCTCAATGCTCACTTCACCTAGGGCCAAGGGCAGGAAAGACCAAGAGGAGGCTCCTCAAGGTCATTACAAGACTCAGAAACTTCAGAGAGCGTCGATGCATGGAGTTCCTGGATGACATCGACTCACAATTGCGACTCTCATGTTCCTTCCCCAAACAGTCCCATTCTTAGTGGTGCGCCCACCTTGTTCTAGCACACTCTACATGGTCTTAAGGATGAGGGGTGTTCACACAGCAAGTGCTTGAGCCCATTTACACCTGACAGAGACTCACGGAGTCCTTGGAAGCCGGGGGCTTTGAGCTGGGTGCAGTGGCTTGAAGGAGACTGTGAATTAATATATTTATATGGAGGAGAATTCAGTGTAGATCAGAATGACAGTCCACATCCATGAAAGGATCATTCTTCCCCAGTCATCAATGACGTTCCTGTTTCCCTTCATTCCATAGGACCACGTTCTTAACTTGTAGTCTGTGAAGTGTTAGGAGAAGTGGCTGGTGCCCTTTCCAAAGTAAGGCAGTCAGTAGTCAGCATGCCAACCCACCCCTACCAACTACCCTGCTGGAAAGAAAGAACTCCTACATGATGGGATTTCAAGAAAAACACAGAAGCCACCCATAAGCCATGATCCATGAAAATCACCAAGGAGAACAACCGCAGTGGTAGGAGCAAGAAAGAAATTCTAATCATTATCGACCCACTGAAATTTGAGGATGTAATTATGGAAGTGATTCCCACAGTGTAAGAGGATATTGCTATTTTTAGTATGTTGAAACATGATAAGAGAGAAAAACATGGATTCAGTTGTGACTGACAGCCATAGGGAGACTCTTGCTGCTACAGCAATGGGATGCTCAGATCCATGATGAGGGAAATGTCTGTCAAAAACTTTCCCAGTCTTGCAAAAATAATGAGAATAGAGACAAAGGTGTAACCGTCAAAGAGGACTCTGTCAATTGCCTGTCTGCCACCTACCCCCATCTGCCTCTTGCCCCTCCAAGTAGTTTGGGAAACAGCAAGGAGACTACCCCTGAGTAAAGGTGAGTTTCTAGCTCCGTCTCAAAGGATGGGTCACACTGACCTAAACCCGTCATGTAATATCACTCTCATCAGAAAGCGATGGACCTGAGAGTGGCCAGATGTCCTCGCTCCTGACAGATGGGCAGACGTCCCATGGAAGGGCAGTCACAGGACTGCCATTCATTCTTTGATCTCCACTTCCTTCTTCCTGTGAGGAGTGAGAAAGTGACCCAGAGCTACTGCAACATTTTGTGAGCTGAGGATTAACTCCCACACAGTAAAGGTGAGGAAGCTGATAGGCAGAGGAGGGCAGCACCTGATGATCTTGCATAGCAGCTCATCATAGCCCAGCTGCCGATTTCTCGTCAATTAAGAAAAAGAAACAATAGGTGGGTTCTAGTTCCAAACTCACTTAATGACATATTCAAAGGTAAATCTCTGTAATACCTACTGTAATCACAAAGATTATAAACAGGAGGGAAGGGAAAGGAGGATCCCCCCCCAAAAAAGGATATAGGGAATCACGCTTCAGTAGAGAAAATAGGTCACCGTCAAGTGTTGCATGTAAGTAGCGAAACATCTAGTGAAGCTCATTCTCACTTCCCTTTCAGGTCACTTGTGACCGAAGAGGTTTGATCTCTCACCAATCAGGGAGGGAATAGATGGTAACATCCTGCAAACTGGATACTGACACCATCACCACCCCCTCACTGCTGTATCCTACTCTTACTCTTCCATCTACCTTTGGCCTCCTCTTATATTAAGGTCTTCATTTAAACAGTCTTCTATCTTTGGTTAGGAGGTGACCTTCGATACCAATCAGGATGCAGCCAAGAGTGGTTCAGGAAAAGCAAAACTGAAAACAACAACAAACCATAATTCAGAACACCAAGACCCTACATTAATCACCTAGAATGAGACCAGCCAAATCTCTCCCCATCCTAAAGCTCAGGGAACCTTATAAACGAGGAGGTGGCAAGATTGTAAGAGTCTAAAGATGGGGAGGACCAATGATATGCAAGATACTCCACACAAGTTAGGGCTGCAGCAGCCAGGATTGGACTTTGCCTGACCTGCACAATGGCTGACATGTCAATGACCCCCCCAAAGTCTAACATGGATCACAGGGGAGAAGGCTCCAGACAGTAGGATCCTTAGAGGCAAGGGATTAACAGTCATAATAGAGTTCCTATACTAACAGGAAGCCCAAGAAGGGGTTCTGGGTATGCCACTGAGTCTTTACCCCTCACTAGGGTGGAGAACTCTGAGGGAGGTTTGGTATTCACACAAAAGGATGTTACAGGGGATGAGAGGGAGGAAGAAGGAGTGAAGGAAGGCGGGAAGGGGGGAGATTGCAAGGGGGGACCATTGGGGAGGGGAGAAGGGAGGGAGAGGATTAAACTTGTATGGTTAGGAAAAAAAATAAAATGTTGGAGAAAAAATAAAAAAGAAAAAGAAACAGGTGGGAGGAGACCTCCAGCAATAAAGTACTTGCCTTGCAAATGCTCCCCGAGTTCAAGCTGTGGAACTCACATAAATAACCAAGCATGGTAACATACACTTAGAGTACCACTGTTAGGCAGGCAGAGACAAAAGAATGTCAAGGTCTCGCGGAGAGACCCTCTCTCAAGAAAGGTAGACAGACCCTTGAATGTGCTATTATAACAAGACTCCAGTTTAACAGTTTTTTGTCTCTGACCAGGGGGTGACATACAGTGCCCATCAGGATGGAGTGAAGGGCATTGCAGGAGCAGCAAAACTGCAAAAGAAAATCAACAAACCACAATCCAGAACTTCAGAGACTCTATATCATCCACATAGAACTAAGCCAGCCTAATCTCCCCCCATCCTGAAGCTCAGGGACATCTGCGGAAGAGGGGGCGGTAAGATTGTAAGAGCAAAAGGATGGGGGGAGCAATGATTTGAAGAGTCTCCACACTAGATAGGGCTGAAACAATCATAATAGGACTTTGCATGCCCTGCGCTATGTCCGTCACACTATTGACCTCACAAAGTCTAACATCGGCTAAAAGCACCAAGATCCTTGGAGACAAGGGATTGGCCGCCACAGTAGTGTTCCTATGCTTAAGGGGAACACGAGAAAGGGTTCAGGGAAATGCCACTGGGTCCTTTTACGTCATCGGAAAGGAGGACCAAGAGGAGAGTTAGGCATACACAATAAAGGACTCTCTGGGAATTGGGGGGGAGGCACTGGGAGATGGAAAGGGAGGGAGGGGGAGCAGGGGGTTCGGGGAGAGGAGGAGGGGGGAGGGAACTAACTGGTCTACCTATTAAGTTTGTATGAGCGGAAATAATAATAAAAAATGTTAAAAAAAAAAAAAAGAAAGGTAGACAGAGTTCCTGAGGACCAGGAGTTGCTCTCTGGTTTCCTCACTTATATGCACACATTTAAACGTACACACACACACACACACACACACACACGATAAAGGGTTGATGACCAAAACTACATGAGAAACTCCAAATCAATATCGAAGAAATAAATAGCTCAGTTTAAAAATGACGGAAAGGGGGCAGCAAGATGGTACAGCAGATAATAACACTTTCCTGCCTGACAGCCTGATTCCATCCCCCAAAACCCATGTGAAGGTGCCCCAGAACCAACTCTCTCTGATCACAAGACATGCCTTGAATGCATGCTCCCAACCCACACACATACACACAATAAAAGTAAATAAAATAAGGTTTAAAATGGACAAAGGACTTAAATATTTCTCAAAAGAAGACATAGTAATGGCCAGATATACAAAAAAAATAAGTCCACCACCATTAATTATTAGAGACACACAAATGAACACCACAATGAGGTACCATACCTATTAGAATAGCTAATATGAAAAACATAAAATATAAAATGTTGGGAAGAGAATGTGGAGGGAAAAGAACATTTGTACACTGCTGTAAGAATGTAAATTAGTGTAGTCTTTCTAGAGAACAGCACATACGTTTCTGCAAAATTTAAAACTAGGATGATAGGAACTGGCAGGGTAGCTTAACAGGCAAGGTGCCTGCTTTCAAGCCTGGTGACCTGAGTTCAGCTTCAGAAGCCCATGTGGTGTGGAAGGAGAGAACCGACTTCTGAAAGTTGTCCTCTGACTCCCACATGTGTTCCAAGCCGTTCATTAACCTTCCCTTCCGCTCTCTCCCTCTCTCCCAAATATAATAATACATTCATATATGTGTAAGAAGAGTGATATGTATAGAAAAAAGAAATGAGTCAACATATGGAATAGATATGGAATAGCAGTTTGCTCAATAACCAAGGGATGGAGCCAACCTGCGTCCACCAAGACATGATTGAAAAGAAAGAAGAGAATGTGGCAGATACACACAGCGTAAGATTATTAGATCTTGGGAAAGTAGGAAATTAAGTTATCTTCAGTCACATAATCAAATTTGGGAGACATTGTGCTAAGAAAAATGTGCCAAGGCACAGAAAGACAAATGAAGTGACATGAAGTCACTTATATATGGAGTGTACAAAGTGCTTACCCAGGAAAGTGCAAGCCACCACATTTCTGCTTGGTGTTTTGATATAGGTCCTGGGATCAGAACTCAGGACCTTCTGCATGCATTCAAGACAGAGTCTTAACCCCTCAGCCATCTCTCCAGCCCCCCTCTTTTTAAAAAAGCCACACTTGTACTAATAATGCAAAATCACTATTGGGTGCCATAGTTTGAATCTGCTCTGTCCCCCCAAAGACCATGTGTTAAACCTGGTGATATTGAGAGGTGCGGGACCTTTAAGAGGTGGGGCCTGGCGGAAAGTCTTCCGGATCATTGGGGAGAGTGTTCTTAAGGCAACAGTGATCATGTGACTGCACCATGAACTACTGCTTCTGAACCAAAGCCCTAAAAACAGTGGATCTTTCTGAGCTTGATCTGAAATTCCCAAGACTGTGAACCAAAATAACCCTTTTCTCCTGATAAGGTGATCAGCTCAGGTCTTTGTCACAGCGAAGGACACACGGATAAACCGGCCTCATGGTGGTGGTAGTCGGCATATTTATTGCTCATCACAATATACTCCCAACCAAATACTCGATGGTTTCACTCCTTGATGAAACAGTAGGCTTCATTTTATTTGTGTGACCAGATGGAAGGGATACTGCGGCCACTGAGGTCAGATGGATGGAGACTACATGTGCTTGTCCTGGTCATGCAATAAGCTAGTCTCTTTCAAGCTGCACCGTTTTTACTTAAAATAAGATTGACAGGCAACCACATACATTTTTTATGTCAAGTACTTAAGAATGAATAAAGTGAACCTGATACTTCAAGCAATGCAACCCACAAAATGTATGGCAGTAATAAAATTCCTGATTTTAAGCCCAAGTTGAAGAGTGTGTGTGTGTGTGTGTGAGAGGGGGGGGGGAGGCACTGTGTGGCCCTGTGGAGGACCAAGGGTGACTTCAGGAATTATCCTGGATTGCTTCTACATCCTTTTTTCCCCACCTTTGCTCTGGGGTTTCCCAGGCTCGACCCACCAGGGCAGGAAGTATAGCCATAGCCTTCCAACCTGGTGTTTTTTTTGTTTTTTGTTTTTTGTTTTTTTACAAGGGACCTGGGATCCAAACTCAGGATCTTCTGTTGTAAGGCAGAGTCTTAACCCCTGAACCATTTCTCTAGCCTGGGAAACACGTGATGATAGAAGAGGAGCCCAGTTGTTACCTTGCAGCCATACTAAGGAAGCAGAGAAAGAGGAAGAGAGGAAGAAAGGAGGGGAGAAGGGAGAGAGAGAGAGAGAAGAGAAGAAGAGAGACAGGCAGATAGTCTGAGAAAGCTGTTAAACTTCAAGCCCTACCCCAAGGACCTAAAGCAACCCTCCCTAAAGGTTCCACAACCTTCCCAACGATGGCCAGCAGCTGAGGACTGAATACTCAACACATGAGCCTGTGAGGACAATTCACATTCAAGCCATGGTAGACACTTAACCTGGAATGTCTATGTTAATGGCACGGGGAGACAGGGTTTGGGGGCGGTCACTAGATTAGATGAGGTCATGAGGTAGGGCCCACACGGTGGCCTCAGTGTCTTTATAAAAGAAGTCCTAAGCTGGCATGCTTGCTCCGCGTGACCCATGGTGCAGCAGAAAGCCTGCGCCAGAGGCTGAGAAGCTGCCATCGCCATGCTCTGGGGCTTTCCCGCATCCAAAAGGGAGAAACAAATGAATTTGTACTCATTACACATTTCCCAGTCTCCGGCACTTTGTTAGAACCACAGAAAATGAGCTAAAACAGTTGGGGACTAGGGACACTTGCCTGAGAAGTTCCTGATGACTGAATTTTGTGTCATTTGTTGCCATGGGTTGAAATGTGTCCCCCACAGTCTCATGGGATGATCATGGTACCTTTAGGAATTGGGGTCTTATGGGAGGAAGGCAATCACAAGGAGTGAGTCCTGAGGTGGATTAGTCCCACCCTACTTCTGCTCTAGCATGTGACAGTCTAGCAGCTCTCAGCCTCCCAGATGGGTGTGACTTAACCTGTCTCCAGCTTTAGCTACCAGCCACGCTGCTTCTGCCGTAAAAGACTGTATCTCCCCTCTGGAATCCAGAGCTGAATAATTCTCCCTTTCTCCCTTAAGTCACTTGACTTTGGATGTTCTCTCACAGCAACAGATAAGAGTTACTAGTACACTCGTATTTTAACAAATTCTCTTCACATTGTTGATATGGACAAACATTTTACACACACAAATAAAATGAAAACATACAGGGGTTGATCAAATGGCTCATCGGAAAAGGCTCCTGCCACCAAGCCAGACAACCTGTGCTCAGTCCCCAACACCCACATGGCAGAAGGACAGAACTGACTCCCACAAGCTGTCCTCTGACTTCCACGTGCCCACAGTGGGGTATGCAGACACCCACACTCATTTACAATCAGTCGATCAATGTGTAAATAAATAAGCAAATCAACCGATTGATCAATAAATAAAAATAATTGATGAATGCATCAAAATATTTAACTTTGCCACCCATTAAAGTATATGCAAATAAGGCTAGTATTTTGCTCCTCCTTACAGAACTGTAAAAACATAGAAAGGTCTAATGCTAGCAAATGTTGGGATGAATACAGAGAAATACAAATTCTTACAAATTACCCACAGGAGAAGATATTGGTACAACGACTTTGAAGATATTTACCAAAGTTTAATATAAAGTTCAAATGCTTCCATGACTAAAAAGTAGCACTCAGAGGTAAATAAGTTAACGATCTCTTGTACATGTGTTCTGAGACAATGAACAAGATAATTCATGGAAACATTGCTCAAAATATGAAAATTCAAAAGCACCATAACTACTCAATCAAAGAAATAGATGAAAACTAATGGTCTACATTTATAACGCAGTAGTGCATCACAAGAAAAATAGGCCTTACAACTTAAATACATTGCTTAAAAAAATAAAAAGCCACAAAACTAAATTCAGGTTATTGTAGGATAATTCTGCCATGCCACTTATATAAAGATTAAGAAAGATATTGCTCATGGATACAAAAATACATATTACAATAAGAAATAAACCAAAGTACCACGCACATTGAATTTGCAGTAGCAGTAACATATGATGTGAGAAAAGAGCAAGAAGATTATAGATTGGAGAAAGACAGCAAAACGGGTCTTAAAGGGCCAGCAAGATAGCTCAGTGGGTAAGACATCTACTCACACACCTGGAGACCTGAGTTCAATCCCTAAAAGCCTAAATGGTGGAAGAAAACAGACTTCATGTGCCACGTGCCGTGGTATGCATGTGGCTCTCTCTTTCTCTCCCCCATCTCTCAAATAAATAAATAAATAAATAAATATTCAAAAATATTAAATGTACCTGAATGGTTTAAAGGACAATAAATTAATGTACATATTTTAAAGATATTAGAAATCATAAGTAATTACATTATATAGTTTCCCGTTATGCTTGCATATTCAAATTCTTTGAATGAAAAAATTTTAAACTATTATTGAAAACATATATGTATGTAAACTAAATTTCTAATCTAACATATTACCAAAAAGAAGTCAAATAAAAATTAAGGGGAATAAAAGTGGGAGGGAGATGAAGGGAAGCAGGGATAAGTAATCAATATGGTTGTTAAACTAGAAAAACAAAATAAATTAAAAACTATATAAAAAATAAAAGTTAAAGAAGGCACAAGAAAATAAGTAAGTAGAAAGGATAAAGACAAAATTAAAGAACAGTGAAATTTATAGTACATATAAATACAACTAATCATTTGTTCCATGGCAAATGTAATAAAATAAACAACATGCCTAATTAGGTAAAATTTAAGAAAAAATTTAGAGCATTAAAAATAATAAAGACAATATTCAGCAAGAAGCAATTATAAGAATATTATGCTCTATTCTATCAATAAATTTGACAGATATAGGCACAAATCTTCATGCCTGAGATTACACTGTTTTCTTACCTATGATATTATATGCACACACTACAAAAGAAGACATATGTAAAGTGGAATTCGCAATATTAAGATTATCTGTGCTTCAAAGGACACCATTAAGAAACTCTTTAGTTCTGTCCCTAGAGACACTGCACAGGCTGCTGTGTCCCATGGGCGTTAGACGGTGGCAGAGAGGAGATGAGACAATTTCTACATTCAGCGTTCTGGCCTGTGGACAGCTGAATGATTAATAGCCTGCCATACCACACTGCCTGCCCAAACCCTGAATTCCACATCTGTGTACTCATAATATGAGTAGGGGTAGGCTCTGTGTACACACAACGCGAATAGCCTCTCTGGGTTGGGGCTCTGTATGCTTACAAGATGGATGGCCTACTGTGTGCTTCCAAGTGGGGTGGTCTCTTATGGGCCGGGGTTCCATGTGCCCACAGGGGGGATGGACTCCAAGGGCTGGGATCCCATGTGCTCACACCACGAGCTTAGTTTCATTGAAGATGGACAAAACTGTTATTCTTGATCTTTATCATATGCTCTTAACCATGTGGAACTGGGAGCTCGATCATAACTATCTACATCCTTAGTGTGCTTTCTTTTATTGCTTACATATTATTTTATACTGTGCAATTTAAAAAAAATAGGACATAAAGACAGGAGGTGGACATGCTAGGGAAATGTCCAGAGGGAGCATGAGGGAGACAGGGTTAATTATGATTATTGTCTACATTGTCTCTACACGTGTAAGATTTAAAAGAGCAAAAATAAAAATGAAATCAATTAAAAAAAGAAACTACTAATACTAAGATGATAAGAAGATGGGAAAAACATAAGTAAGTCATATAATTTCTATGGGACTTATATCTAAATTAGATAAAGATAAAGAACACTTAAAATTTGATAACTAAAAGATAATTCAATCAAAAATGGACAAAGAAATTTAAAATAACATTTTTCCAAGCAAGAAAAACAGATGGCCAAATAAACAATACTCGATCTCACTATCTATAGGGAAGATATAAACCAAAACCACAGTAACACAACACATCACATCCGAAGGTTAGAACTGGCAAGGAAGTAAAGGAAAGGGGAGCTGTCACAGACCGATGCTTGGAATGTAAAATGGGGGCATCGCTGCTTTGGAAAATAGTGCAGCAGTTCCTCAAAGCTTCTCCGAAACCTTTTGAACATCAGTAGGATATCCTAAGCAGAAGCTTCCACAGCGTGAAACTTGGTTTCATACATAAAATGATTGAAAATGTATTTTATGAGGACTTCTGGGAAAGATGGCAGACTATAGACTGTCTCTGTGTAAGCCAGTGAAGGGGTCAGAATAAGATAGTCAGTTTTATTCCAAAGAGAGAAATACAAGAAAAGCTTCAAAGATCAAGGAATGGAGTGAAAGAATACCAGAAAAAAGGCAGGAAAAAATGAGGCAACAGACTCAGCTTCGCCATTTCCCAGTAAGAGGAAGGAAACAGAAGTAACTTCCTATAAAAGGTAAATCAGGCAAAAGCCTGAGCCGGGGCAGCCCCACCCTGGGGAAAAGCCCTGGTAATCTTCACATGGAACTGTGGGTTTTGGTGAGACTGTGATTCCTGCGCTCCATGGACAGGTCAAGTGGAGAGAAAGTCCATTCTGTCATGCTATCTGACTCAGAGGCCAGCGGCCCGGCAGCTTCTGGAGAGGGGACCTATTATTAGAAACGCAGCTACCTCGGAGACCTGAGAGCAGAAGACAGCCACAGGTCAGGGAGCCCCAGCAGACGCTCCCCGGTGAGGGAGAGCTGGAGAAGCAACTTCGGAGAGAAGGAGGCGGGATGCTGACTAGCGCAAGAAGGAGCAAGCTGGGTCAAACTGAGAAAGAAGTGAGGAAAGATAGCCAAGAACAGATCTCATCAATGGAGAACTGAAGTGTGGTAGTCCTGAGCCCAAGGCCAGAGGGTGGATCAAATCCTAGAGCCCCCCATTGCTATAAGTGGTTGGTGGTATCCCCAGCTGCCCCCCAATTGCAGGGTGACTAATACTCAGGAGGTCTTGAAAGCATGAACACTGGTTCTGCAGTTGAGTGTTCACTGTGAGCCCTGCCTGTATCACAGCGCTTCCCACACTCTCGGCGGGGAGCACCCTGGGCAGATCACGCGCCCCCACCCCAACTAAAATATTTAGCCATCTCAGAAGATTCTATCTGGGAGTTTCAGGAGACTGACAGAACCTGCCCAGCATTTAGAACGCAAAGCTGGTGTGTGGTCAGCAGAGGACCTGCTACCCGAAGAAGGGAAGCTATTAAAGTTCACAACGGTTTGTAGCCATCAGAACGTGTCCAATACAAACTCAACATTGTCATAAGACTTAGAGAAGACCGGAGCCCACAAGTTCAACTGGACCTCTCTTCCATATAGCTATGGACACTTAATTGTCGACCAAAGTGTCAAAAACATATACCGGAAGGGGAAAAAAAGACAGCTATCCAATAAATGGTGCCAGGAAAATTGGTTAGCCACATGAAGAATGAAATTAGATCCATGACCCTTGCCCTACACAAAATCAACTTAAAATGGATCAAAGACTTTATATAAAACACTGTCATTGCTAAAGGAAAGCATAGGGAAATCCTTCAGGATATAGATTTAAAAAAAAAACTTTCTGAATAGAATCCCAACAACACAGGAAATAGACCCAAGCATTGACCAATGGGGTCACATGAAATTAAAAGGCTTTTGCTCAGCAAGATAAACTATCATCAGAGTGAACAGACTGTCTACAGAATGGGAGAAAAATCTCTACCAGTTTTAATTTAGATGAAGAGTTAATACCTACAATATATAAAGAACTTCAAAAATTAATCTCCCCAAAAATCTAAAATAAATGAGCAAGGGAACTGAATGCACAGTTCTAAAAAGAAATACAAATAGCCAATGAAGATTTTTTTAAGTGTTCACTAGTCATAGCAATCAGAGAAATGCAAATTAAAACCACTTTAAGATCCCATCTATACCAGTGACAATGGCTACCATCAAGAAAACATAACAAGTGCTAGGAAGGGTGTGGGGAAAGAGGGATCTTTTTGGGTTTTAGTGGTAGTGTGAACTGGTGTAGCCATTATGGAATCAGTGTGAAAAGTTTTTCAAAAACACTAAAAATAAATAGATCAGATGACCCAGCTATTTACCCATAAGTCTGTCCTACCACAGAGATATTCACTTATCCGTCTTTATTGCCATTCATTTCACAATAGCTAGGAAATGGAATCACTGTGGATGTCCATCTACAAAGGAATGGATAATAAAAATGTGGTCCATACACACAATGGAATACTCTCCAAGCATAAAGAGAAATGAAATTTGCAGGAAAAATGGATGGAATTGGAAAATACTATATTCAACAAGGTAACCCAGACTCACATGTTCTGTGAGAGTCTGTGAGAATCACATGTTCTCTTTCACATGGGGGTCTTTGTTTCTAAATGTTAAATATGACCCCTCCCTCACTGTGGTTTCCCACTTTTATTACATCTACCTTTGAATGTGCTTTTATCACAAGACTCTAGTTTAACAGCTTTTTGTCTCTGGCCAGGGGGTAACATACAATGCCCACCAGGATGGAGTGAAAGGCATTGCAGGAGCAGCAAAACTGCAAAAGAAAATCAACAAACCACAATCCAGAACTTCAGAGACTCTATATCAACCACCTAGAACTAGGCCAGCTTAATCTCTCCCCATCTTGAAGCTCAGGGCAATTTGCGGAAGAGGGGGCAGTAAGAGTGTAAGAGCAAAAGGATGGGAGGAGCAATGATATGTAAGATACTCCATACTAGTTAGGGCTGAAGCAATCATAATTGGACTTTGCATGCCCTGCGCATTGTCCAACACACTGTTGACCTCACAAAGTCTAGCATCTGCTAAAGGCACCAAGATCCTTGGAGGCAAAGGATTGGCAGCCACAGCAGTGTTCCTATACCTAAAGGGAACACAGGAAAGGGTTCAGGGAAAGGCCACTGGGTCCTTGTACGTCATCAGAGAGGAGGGCCCAGAGGAAAATCAGGCATGCACAAGAAAGGACTCTCTGGGAATTGGGGCGGGAGGCACTGGGGGATGGGAAGGGAGGGGGGTGGGGAGGGGGAATAGGGGGTACGGGGGGAGGAGGAGAGAGGGAGGGAACTGGTGTACCTATTAAGTTTGTATGAGCTGAAATAATAATAAAAAATGTATTAATAATAAAAAATAAATAAATAAATGTTAAATATGTAGGAATAAGTATGGGTAGAGGCAAGCAGCCTATAAGATTGGAGCGGGGGAGGGGGACTTTAATGAAGTTGGTTTCAGAACATAATGGAACATATGCAATATGAAAGGGGAAATGGGAATTACTGGGGTGGAAGCATACAGCAGGGAGGGCCTAGAGAGATGAGGGGCATGGAAGAATTGTACCTGTGCTGATCACATATTGACATTTTTCTTGTCAGTTCTCAAGATTGTATTTATATCATGATTACATTGCATCAGATATTATGAATAACAAAAAGGAAGTTATCACTTGTCTTCTCTTAAATGTGGAGCTGAGATTGAAAATTACATACTTGGTTGTACTTGTATGCATCTATGCACGTCTGTGCACATGTGTGTATACATACATGCAAGTCACAAAACTACTAAGGGGGTCATTAAAACGAATCTTAAGAGATCTTTAGAGAAGTGGGAAAAGGGACAGTAATGTGATGCATATGATGAGAAAGAGGAAAGGTCACTAGCTGGCAAAAAGGAAAAGACCCAATAGAATCTTCTGAAAAACAGAGAAGAACTTGACAACATCTGTTAAAGAGAAACATTGTTATGCTAAAGTTTATCAGGAAGGTACAACATATAGATAGGACATCTGCCCTTTTATCATCTCCAGTTTCCATACAGACTTGAATAGTTTGCCAAGGTCAAAGCAATAAGTGAAAGAGCTAGAGTTGGGGAATGGGCAGAGCTAGCATTCACCCCAGCACTGGCCATCATTCAAACTCATCCCAGCACTGACCATCATTCAAACTCCTCTGGGACAAAGATGGTGAGGCCAAGCATGGCGTGATCATAAAGTCAATAAAGCTAGGTTATTTCATGTTGTATCCACATGTATGTCACTGATAGGAACCTTGGACTGGTCTATGCTAAACAGTCACCTGGCTTCTCTCTCTCTCTCAAACACACACACACACACACACATACACACACACACTCTCTCTCTCTCTCTCTTTCTCTCTCTGTAATGATAAAACAACTCACTTCCAACACATACACATATAACTCAAGGCCACATCTCCCATTAAAGGAGTTCCTCTTAGAACATGCTGAAATTATCATTGAGAAATTCACGACACTCCACCTCCATCCCCACCTCCCTGTCTAGAATCCCTTCAGCTACCAGTGAGGAGCTCAGGACTCTAGTCTTTGTCCTGTTCCTTACCAGCCCAGTTTCCTGAGGCCCGAACAGCAGATGTTAAGGAGAGGGCTGCACACATTCAGGGACCAGACATTCTAAATCTTTAGCATCTTGCAGAGTCTGAATGTGAGAACTCAGCCTTGGCAGCCAGGATATCAGCATCCTGAAGGAAATAAGAGGATCAAAACAAATGATCCCAGGGGCTTCTGGTAAATTTGAAGTGACATGAGGGAAAGGGATATGTAAATGCACCTGGAGAACTAAGACGTCAAAGTCTAATGTAAAAATCTGTTTCCATGTAGGAAACCCGTAAGAAGTGTTGCTCATTCTTAGGTGAGAAAAGCCTAGAAAGCAGTCATGCTAGCCACTCTGCAAGACAGCAGAGCAAGGGCAGCCTCTGCAAACTGTTACTTCAGTCGACTCCTCTGAGATGGAGGTAAGACCTGGAGTCAGGTTACAGGAGATAACTAGCTAGTGGCCTTTCTCCGGGACTGTGTCTGGTGACCTCAGATATGGGATCAGGTCTTTTTAAGACCAAACAATGATCTTCTATGCTTTCTGATAGTTTTACAATCAGATTGCGATTCCACCTCCCAGCTAGTCCCCCATGTAGGCTGCTAACTAAGCCTTCCTGGGGTTTCATCTGCTCAACTAAAACAGAGATCATTCCTCATGTCATTGATTTAAAGATGCACATTTAAAAGGTCTTACGGAGTGTGTCTTACAATCAACAGTGCATCGTAGTTTAATTTATTAAATACACAGAAGCACACCTTCCAGGTCTCTGAGGGGATAAATAAGATGGATGCTTTCAAGGGCTGGCAGGGGCCAGACAGCTCTCTTCATCTGAGTGAGTTCTCCTTCCCAAGGAATTCAGCTACTCTAGGGTCTCGCTCTGTCTGCTCGCTGAATTTTCCTCCTTAACTTCCTGAGCCTGAGAACTTACTGAGGATCCCTCTCTCACGATTGCCCCCAGATAACCCTTTCAGTTCTGTGCATACAGAATGCCCAGAGCAGGCATTTAACAGGAACTTTCTCCACAATCATAAAAACCACATCTTCACTCCTAGGGACATCACCACAGTCCCTACAGGGTCCCATGTATCCCCCCACAACAGCCTCTGCTCTGGCTTCTTGCTGCCCATCTACTGAGTTGGGGGCTTTCCAGCTTCCAAAAGGTTGGGGATGGGGAGCTGAGAAGCCTGAGATCTTTGATAGGTACACCTGCCTTACAACCTTACCACAAATCACTCCCGGGCTTGGAAAAGGCAGGAGAGACATGAATGTGAGACGTCAGGCTAAGAACCAGAGGCGCTGAGCTAATACTCTGTGAATATGGTGGGCTCCAGGAAGTTTGCACGATGGCCCATTCACTCCTCACAACCACCCATGAAGGATGGCGGACTCAGTAATTCCCTCTCTCAATACAATTAAAGGCCTGAGATGCAAGAAGGTAGTGATGTGGTCAGTGATGTTGTAATTATATCAAAGTAGATGCTCATCAGCAGTCGGGATTTCCACCTTCCTGACTTTGGCATCAGGGTAGAACATGGACCACAAAGAGAGTCTCCATCAAAGTCAAAGCCCACAAATCTGGGTGGAATACCTATTCACAGTAAGTCCATATGGTTCCACAAAATAAATGGGTACAGATGTCTAACTATCAGCTCTTCTCACTAGATACATAATGCACATGTGCACACATACACAAACACACACACACACAAATAATAAATAAAACTAAAAAAAGGAGGAAAGTGATTGAGGAAGACACCCTCCAGCATTAACCTCTGACCTCCACACACGTGTCGTATTGGTTTGCCTGTACACATATGTACACACATACATCACACATACACACAGGTGGATGAAGTTCCTAAGGAATGTCACCTGAGGTGGCCTACACACATATTTGCACATTGCATCTGTACACACACACGCGCGCGCGCGCATGCAGAAGTGTTTTGTAATCTTGAAAGACTAATTGTGTAAGCAAGGTCAGTTTCTAAAATTTGATTTAACCTTCTTCATTATACAACAAAATTATGAAACGTATAAAGCATGTTTATGTATCTCCTGAAGACAATCTTTTATTCCTAAACAAGACAGAGGGAAAAGATTTGAGCACATTTTCTTAGATTAGTTGGTTGGGTCTTGGAGGAACAATGTGTTTGGTTTAGTTGTTTTTATCTTTGTGACACAAGCTTCATGTAGCCCAAACTGGCCTCTAACTCAGTCTCTCTGAGGATGACCTTGAAATACTGATCTTCCTGCTTCACCTTTCCAAGTCCTAGATTCTCGATGCTATCTGCCGGGCTTAAAGTATGTTTTAATGCAGTATTTGCTACTTCATAAATGTTTGCTCATACAGTCTCCCCAAAATGGCATTCAAAGCCTGGGGACTGAAATACACAAAGAAAACAAATATATACTGTAAGAAGGAAGGAAGAGAGAGAGGGAGGGAGGGAGGGAGGGAGGGAGGGAGGGAGGAAGGAAGGAAGGAAGGAAGGAAGGAAGGAAGGAAGGAAGGAAGGAAGGAAGGAAGGAAGGAAGGAAAAGAGAAAGAGATACTTCTTGGACTAAAATCTAAGTTGAAGTCCTAAAACATGCAATGTGGTTACAAGTGAAAAGGTAACAGAATTGTCATTATCTGAACATTAAATCTCATATATTAGCTTGTGTTATCAACTCCAAAGCATAAGGATATGGTGATTTTATTTTTATACTTTCACTACAGATTTTCCAGGTCTGGGACAGGACACACAGAAAGAAATGCTTTCTGAACTGTCTGTCTCTCAGGATCTGGGATATGGCTCAGTGGTTAAAGCACTTGCCACAACAACAAAAGAATTGGAGTTTGAATCTCCAGATCCCACATAAAATTTCAGGTGGGTGTGTCAGCCTGCCCCTGATTCCAGCCTTGGAAATTTTCAGCAAACTGACCAGTCACATTAGTCTCATCAGCGCATTCTGGATTTGATTAGGCATCCTGTCTCAAAAAGAATATAGATGGGAAGAGCCAGAAAGGCTGATTCCCTTTATCAACCTTGATCCTTCACAAACATGCATATGCACACTCACACATACACTCACACAGGTGGAAACACACAGGCATCCGTACCCCCATCACACACACACACACACACACACACACACACACACAGGAAAGTGGAAAAGAAAAGCAAATAAATGTAACAACTGCTTCCTCAGTCAAGACCACTTAACAGCTATGTATACAAAGGTCTCGATTGTTATTCACCTGTGCAGATCTCAACCCCACTCAGGCTGTGCAGGGATGGACATTTTAACAACGTCAACAACATCCCTGGGGCTGGGGAGATGGCAGTTAAAGTGCTTGCCATGCAAGCAAGAGGACCAGAAGCTGGAACTCATGTAAAGGTCAGATGGACATGGCCTCCTGCTTGTAAATTCAACCCCAGAACACAGAGATGGGTGAATCCCGAGACCAAGCTGGCTAGCAAGACTAACCTTATCAGTGAGCTCTGTGTTTGATTAAGAGACCCTGCAAGAATAAGAGAGAGATCACGGATGACTTCAGACATTGACCCCTCAAGGCTTCCATGTGCGCGTGTGCTCATGTATGAACACACACGCATGCATAGATAAAGGGGGAGAAAAGAAACATCCACCTTCCAGTGTTTTGAAACACTGAAAACAATCATAAACAAACAAAAAAAAAAAACACTAAAAAGAGGAGGCCAGAGGCAGAAAGAAGAGGGAAATAGGGAGAAGGGGAGGAAAAAAAAATAGGGAAAAGGATGAGGAAACAGAGGAGACAGTCAAACATGAGTAGAAGCCATCAGTCACGGCAGAGCTGACAGAGCAGCTTGGGAAAGCTTCCTGAATCACGACAGCTCTGGGAACATAGGTCCTGAGTTCTGGGTTTCAGGGCTCCAATGAATTGGGAGGATTGCACTGGCAAGATGGTTTAATGGGTACTTTCACCTGCACATAAACTGGATGACCAAAGTTCAACCCCGGAAGCACCCACATAGTGAAAGACAGAAATGACTCCTGAAATTTGTCTTCTGACCTCCATATATGCCCCATGGCATGTCTCTCTCTCTCTTAGAAAGAATGAAAGAAAGAAAGAAAGAAAGAAAGAAAGAAAGAAAGAAAGAAAGAAAGGAAGAAGAAGGAAGGAAGAAGGAAGGAAGGAAGGAAAGGAAGGAAGAAGGAAGGAAGGAAGGAAAGAAAGAAAGAAAGAAAGAAAGAAAGAAAGAAAGAAAGAAAGAAAGAAAGAAAGAAAGAAAGAAAGAAAGAAAGAAAGCAAGCACACATACACACACACACACACACACACACACACAGTAGGAGAACTGATGGGACCTGCGCAATTGTGAAGTTCATGAAGCTCAGGGTCTCTGTCTTCTATAGCTAGGTGAAATGTCACAAGATGTCCTTCACAATAGAAAACTAAACATGTACCACGTGCCCAGCCATGACCCCCACTTTCTCGCCTTGCTCCCTTCACATTATATGTCTAAGCTTAGGTTCCAAATATGTGCCCTAGAGCCAATCAAGCCCCCAAAATTCTTGAGCTGGAACTATCCATGGCCCTTAGTTTACTCACAGTCTTTCCAGGAACAACTCCTTGGCTGCCCGGTCTTAGGAACAGTGCACACTGGTCCTACCCTACCTGGAAGTCCCTTAGGGTGTTGCCTGAGCCTATAGATCGTGAACTCAGGCCTGCTAGGAGCTGGGAAATGTTCAGACTCAACGAGGGGAAGACGAAAGAGAGGGCTCAGGAAGGTGGAGGCGTTTGCTACCAATCCCATCGACCCAAGTTTGATTCCTAGAACTGACTCCCACAAATTGTTCTGTGACCTCCACGTGCACCCTGTGACCTATCTATGCTTCATCCCACATAAATAACTAAATCAAATATTAGAATGTAAAATGTAAATAAATATTATTTTAAAAAGAAAGAAAATAGACTTAGAAGTCAAGCAGGATGGAAATGACTTCAGGAGGAAGCATCCTATCGTTCCAGGCTGAGCAGCCTGGATCTCAAACACGGCTCAGCAGCATCATAACAGATTTGTTCCTGACGGACAAATAGGGGGAGGAGGTAGGGAAGGAAGATGCTGCCAGAGGGAAGGAAAGACCCATTGGATGGAGCCGAGCCTTCTCCTCGAATTCCCACCTGAGTCACCGCACAGCTGCCTTTACCAGCTCCTGACCCTCGAGCCAACCATGTTTCCTATGGCCCATACTCAAAGCTCCAAAGGTCAAAGCTCCATCCAGTTCCCCCAGTTCATTGGTCACGTGACTGAAAGAGTGCGTGGCTAGACACGTGAATTCGAATGTACAGATTTAACTGCAGTTCCAAGTTCAGAAATCAATGATACCAGGTCAAAGTCATGGTATGAGCATCCTGACCCCATTTCTTAGCAGCCAGGTGAGCTTGGCTGTACTGCATCCCTTCTATGGGACAGCCTCAGTTGTCAAGTTGACACTTCAGAGCAGAACCTTTAAGGACATCTCTGAGGAATCATCTAGTTAAAGCAAGTATAGGGTAGATTGCCTAATTGCATAATTGATGCACAAAGACCCAGTCCGTATTGGGTGAGGTCATTTCCCCAGAGGGTGAATAAGGACAGAGAGAACTGGCTAAGCCTTTGGCAGACTGGCAAGCTAGAAGCTTGGAAGCTAGAAGACCGCGTTGGTCTTTGCCCCTCTGCTCTCGGTGCTGGTATAGCTCTCCTGCCATGAAACTGTAACCTAGAACTGCGAGCATGAAGAAACCTGCTGTTCCTTAAGCTGTTTGGTTCCTGGATTTATTTCAGCAAAGGAAATATGAAACTAAGCATCCTCGCACCTGAATGGAGTCATGGTTCTTCCTTCCGCCCCCCCAGAGACATGGAAGCATTGGAGCAGAGTGGGCAATATGGTGCACTCAAGGTTCACGTACAAGAGTGTGGGGCCTTCACAACGCTTCATCACAATTTCAGACACTGCATACTCTGGACCCTCCAACAAAAAAAACTCTTTCACCCTTGGGGTCAGAGCCAACCCCTTGGGGCTCCCTGGGGCTCTCCAGGATCTGGCAATTTCCAGGGTCAGGGCTGAAGTTCAATGCTGAGATTTCAGGATGGGATACTGACGTGGGATGTGGACATTCTTCAGTGAGTTCCCCTCTTTTCCATTCTTTCTAAATCAGACGTTTAATTATCTAGAAAGGAATCTTCTGCCACCAGAAACCCAAATGAGTTCAATGTATAATTTATATATATGAAAATGTAGATGTCAGTGTGTGACAAATCTCCGCATAAATATTTTTGCAGCTAAATTTCCAGGCATCTGTCTTCTTCCCAGAGGAGCTACCAGAGAGATACCAGGTCTTGGGGCTCAGGCTGGGTGGGCCCGGAAAAGTGTCTTTGTCACTTTCTATGGCTGTGATTCGGCTGCCAGAGGATGGAACCCGGAAGGCCTCAGACTTAGCAACGATCACCTGCAATCGGGTCACATCTCTGTCACATCGTTTTCTCTGGTGGGTCTTATTGAAAACATAGACTCAACACTGGGTCCCAGTTCCGCGTTAGTCCCATAGGAGGAGCGCAGCAAAGAGCATAATCCCATGTTCCAGTATTCTAAGTCCACTGGGAGAACCAGACCAGTAAACGATGATTAACAATGACCGCTTAGAAATCACTACAATTGAAGTGGGTCCTGCACATTAGGTGGCTGCCAAGGGTCAAGAACTCCATATACCAAGATCTCTCCCCCTGTCAAGATTCTAGGGGGTGGGATTGATGCTGATGGGGTCTGTCATGTAGATGAAGGCAAGGGGACCTTTCCAGAAATAAGAGCAGCTCGTGCGCAGACTAGAGCGAGAGCAGGCAAGTGCAGGTGGTACCAGGATGCCTGTGGCTCACAATGGGGACAGGTCAACAATGAGGTTGGAATGAAGGACAGATGCCAGACTAGCCAATGGGGCTATGTGTCCAGGGACAGGCCTTTGTATCTTCTGAGCAGGTTGAAGCTATGCTTCACTTGGTGAATATATAGAAGCCTCACAAGGGTTCTGGGAGCAGAAGAGAAAGGAAATAAATTGGTGTTGAGAAGTGAGTGGAGCAGTCACAGAACGACCCTCCCCTGTGCCAGCATGAAGCAGCAGCTGCCTCTTGCCGGCCAGATGAGCAATCATCTTCCTTCATGCCACTGGCATGACTGGTGCAGGACTTTGCACCTAAGCCAATTAGAAGGCAGGTTGGCCCTCGCTTCTTGTCTGCAGTTGTTGTCGTCATTTGGAACAAGTGACTCACTATGCATGGAAATTCCCTGGCACCCTCTCACCCAGAGGTCCTGTGGGACTCTGGTCACAACCCATACATGGCATCTTCTCATGAAGACACAGAGGAGAAAGCATGGTGCATGGACAGGCTGAGCTGAGAGCCACTGAACCCATATGCCAGGATGGGAGGAATCAAACATCTGCTCAGGAGCACCCTGGCCAGAACTAGTAGTGAGGATCAAGAACTAGCCTAGGGATAGCGCTCAGTGCAGAATGCCTGTCTGCCATGCATAAAGTCCTGGGTTCAATCTTCAGTACTGAAAGAAAGGAGGAAAGGAAGGGAGAGGGAGCAAGGGAGAAAAAAAAAGAGGTATGAGGAGGGAAAGGAAGAAGGGAGAGAGGGAGGGAGAGAATATTTTTTCTCATCCATCTGCAATTGCCAATTATCTGTATACAATCTGAGGGCCCAATGTCACCTTCCCAGAAGGCCGCGGCTTCCACAACAGCACAAAGCAAGTTTCCATTTTCCCAGGCCACAAGGACCCTGCGTAGCCCCTGCTGCAGGCGTGACCTGTCATCTGGATTGTGCCCAGACACCCCAGCACCCACAAGAGGGCTTCAGGCCTCCTTGCATCTGCACCCACCCTGAACAAGAGACCAGTCCGGGCTCGTTCACTCTCCCACCTCCTAAAGGACTGGTGACTCCAGATCACGTACCTCGCTTGATCTTTGGGGGCCTGAGCCCGTCGGCCAGGGCCAGGGCTTCCCACGCCTCCCGCTCCCTCCAGCGCCTCAGCTGCTCCTCCCGCATCTTGTAGAAGAGGATGTGCTTCTGCACGTCGCTGAGCTCGGCGAGGAGCTCGGGGTCGATGTACATGTCGTATAGGATCTGCTGCAGCATGCTGCTGCTTCAACACGCACAGCGGAAGGACCACCGGCCAGCAGCCAGGAGGGTCCCCAGGGCAGGCAGATGCCCTGGCTGGTGGGGGGCCGGGATGACTCTTCAACCCTGGCTCCTCACTCCAAGGCCGTTCCAGGTGTCCTTTCTCTGCGCACCATAGTGACTCTGTCTCAGCTCCCAGTCAGCCATAAAGTCATCTCTGCCCAGGATGTAAGGCAATACCAAGCAGCAGAAGGCAAGTTGGGGCCCTCTTATAGGAGGGACAGGGGCTGCTCATGCAAGTCAGCAGCTCGGCGTTCTGGGACAACCACGAGAGTCCAAACCTCCAGCTGAGCTGGGCATTGCTCGGACCCCGCACTGCCTGGGTCGGTAGGTGGGTAGGTGTCGAGTGATCTGTTAGTGGAAGGTAACAGTGACACCAGCTGTATCAATGACGCTGCCCTGGCCAGCGGTGAACCGATCCCTCCCCTGCAGATAAGAGGGAGGAGGCAGCTTTGCCTACTGATTCCATGGTTTTTGAGCCAATTTCAAACACAGGCCAGAGGGAGACATCCAGGAGTGTGTCTTGTGTGTCTAGATGCTTGCTTCACCATGACAATTCTTGTCGATTTCAGGGCACTTGGAAGACTAAGGTATTACTATTAAAAGTGCTTTGGGGAAGTCTACACGGATCACAGGTGAGAAAGCTTCAGGCAGTAGGATCCTTAAAGGCAAGGGGTTAAACAGTCATAACAGAATTCCCATACTAGTCGGCAGCCCAAGAAGGGGCCCAAGCTACGCCACTGAGTCCTGAACCCTCACTAGTGTAGACAACACAGATGGAAATTCAGTGCCCACATAAACAGATGTCTGGAGGATGGGAGGGAGAAGGCAGGAAGCACCAAGAGCAGAGGAGGGAAGGAAAAGGGATGAGAGAGAGGAGGGGAGAGTGGGAAGGGGGGAGTGGGATGGGGGACAACAAGGGGGAAGGAAGGCAGAGGGAGAAGAAGGGGGTTACCTATTGAGTTTGTATAACTAGGAAAAAAAGGTAATAAAAATGCTTTGGGGTCGACCACAACAAAATCTGTTTTGGGTTCAAGGAGGAGAAAGAAATGGAATCGGTAGAGGTGGATGTTCACAGACATGAAGCTGCATCGCTTCTCTTTTTCCTACGGTGAAGGCTGGCATGCTGTGGTCACTCTCCTTAGTGCTACAGGTGTCTGGAGTTGAGTCCTAACCAGAGGCACCCAGGCCAGGACAGTGAAGGAACTCACCTCTGTTTAGTGGAGAGAATAGGTAAGAGCTGCCTTGTCTAAGGCCAAACTCTTCCCCCCTCTCTGAACCTAAGTTCAGCGTTGCTCACAGACACCCTTTTATTTAGACACTGGTAAAGGTAAGAGAACTGCCTAGGGGGTATCCAGCCAGTGGGACCTTTGCCCAGGTTTCAATTCTGCCACGCTGCAGATGGTTTAAAAATGTGAGGCTGCTGGGGGAAACACGCTGGCTGGATGGGTTAGATCCCAACACCTTTCTTGAGGACTAAAAGTGATTGGGGGGAGGGCAAGCAAACCTCCCCCTCCCTCTCTGCAAAGTTAACCCAACAGGAAGCAGGACCAAGCAGACTGCCACCAGCTAAGTCCACCTGCTACAGCTACACACCCTTCCCCAGGTCCCAGTGTGACTCTGAGCTGGGAGCTACCATATCAGAAGTCTGTGTCGGTGCCGCCTATGCCGATGGTCCCCTCTCCTTCCCCACCTGCAGTCCACCCACTGTCCATACTACATATCTGGCCTGCTTCAGTTGCTGGACTGCCTACCCTGTCTCTCGTAACAGTTCAGAGGTGAGGCAGTGGCAGGAAGGATCCCAAAAGAGGTCCAGCCTCCCACTGGCCTCATTTTATCTGAGCCCCCAGATTCTTACAAGAAGAGGGCAGGGGGGTAATTTAGAACATCCTTAGAGGGGCAGAATGGGCAGGCTATCTGCAGGGTAGGGGTCCAGTTTTTTGGAAGTGTTGGTGACTTTGAGGACAAGGGGAGAAGGGAGAGGAAGGACAGGGAGGAGGGGGGGAGGAAGGGCAGGGAGGAGCAAAAAGAACCGGATGACACCCCGTTGGCGCCCTGCTTTGTACTGCAGAGGAACATTTGTCGGGGAGGGACACTCCCTGTCGATCCCAGGTCAGTGGGGTAGGAGGCCAAGAGACACCGAATGCGGGGACGTGACCGAGCCGCTGATTGCAGTCAGCCGCAGGCGGGGTCAGATTTCCGGAACCAGGCGGAGTGGGCGCCTCCTCCACCGCGTCCACCGCCCGGGGGCTGAGCGCGGCCCGGAGCGTCCCCTGCCGGCCGTGCCGGGAGCTGCTCCGCTCAGAGATCCACAGACACCACCCCCACCCCCACCCCCCTGGAGCAAGCAGAGCGAAAGGACGCCAGACCCTCGGCGAGGGAGTCCCAGGAACCTTAGAGAGGCTTTCCACCCACCTCTGAGGCCGTTGTACTTGTTTACCAATTTTTATTGGCTGGTGTGTTGTACTTAATTTTGCAAGCTGACTCAGTTCCTTCCCGGGACAAGGAGGGGCACGCACACGAGGCTGTGGTGCAGAGAGCTGCATGCCCCTTGGTGGGGTGGGGTTCGCTTCTTATGGAAGGAACGCTGCCACCTGGGACGAGATCGATTGTTTTCCGAGGGGAAACGTCCAGGACAGAGGAAATGGAAAATGCAGAATACTGTGCCAGCTTTCGGTTTGAAATTTTGTTTGAACCCGGGAGGCAGCCGCGGGGAAAGGGAGGAAAAAAAAATACAATAAAGTAGAAATCCTGTATCTGATTTTTTTTGTGTGTGTAAGCAAAGAAAAACATACAAAAGATCATAGGCTTAATTGTTTAGCCCAGCTTCTTGGTTTCTTGGCGGTGGGGCAGGGCAGGCAGACTATTCTGGATTGTTTTATTCAACCAGCAAGGTATCCTTACATAATTCATACGACTGAAACCGAATGCATTTCAAAAAGCCTACGATGCGTTCTACAAACACCACCCCTGGGGATCAGCTCCCATGAGTAGGAGAGAGCATGCAGGTAAGGCCAGGGAGGCTAGGTGGTCACCAGGTTCCTGACCTGCAGGTGGGCTTTGAGAGGTGAGGATTACCAGCCCCCAAAACGGTGTGGGAGAAAAGACTGAGAGAGCAGGAGGCAGTGGGAAAGACTGCAGACTCTAACCAAATGCAGGAGCGAAGTAATGAGGACTCCCTGGGCGCTTGCTTCCAAGACGGACAAGTGAGGGAGGAGGGGTCCCCCAAAACTCTTGTGCAAAGTCTCTGCCTCCATGTAAAAAAAAATCGGCATGAGATGGACACCAGGACTGATAGGTGAGGTTGTCCTCTGGCTTCCACACGAATGCACACAAATGAACTCTCACATAATGCAAGCACATACATATGTACCCTAATTGTAAAGTGTCTAACCAAGTTCTATATTAAAGCCTGGCAGAGGGGTACATGCTGTAATCCCACGTTTGGGAAGCTGAAGAAGAAGGATCAGGGGGTCAAGAAGGTGAGACCCTGTCTAAAATCACCCAAAGCAAAAACAGATAACCCTCTCTCTTAGCAACATCCCGAGGTGGTTCTCAAAGATCTCACGGTCTTGGAACTCATATTCCTCTATGCATGTCAGGGTGGGGACTGTGTAACTACTTGCATAGTCAGAGTGACAGAACCTGTATCTCTGATTTCTATCAAAGGCGTAAGGACCCCCTCCTGCAACAGTCCTGGGTTGGCCTGGAAGGGGCTCCTCTGACTCTCACAAGGAAAAGTCTCAGCTTTATGATACACGAAACCCCAATCTGGACCCTGATCCACTCAACTAGAGCTGCCCCAGCTTTCCATTCCTCAGACGCGAATGAGATACATATGCGTTGCTTATATAAGCTGCGAAATCGGGGCATGGTTTGTTATGCAGCAACAGATAACATACCCTCAAGTTATAGCCATATGATCATGTGAAGACAAATCTGAAAGGATGATGGGGAAAGCAGGGAAGGTTTGGAAAATGATGCCAAGTTAACGAAAGGAAGGAACACCTGAGGGCGCAGGGTAGAGTTCAGCAGTATATATGTGTGTGTCAACCACAGTTAATAAATAACTACAGATTTTTAAAAAATCAAGATTACTGAGGAATATTAAACTTCACAGTGCTACTATTCAAGCTTATAAAATTAAATACTTTAGTCCTGATTGGATGTTCAATTAGTGAAGCTGAAGAAGGTGTGGTCGTCCCCTTCTGTAATTCTAACATCCAGGAGGATGAGGCAGGAGAACAGGCTGTTGGAAACATCCAAGGTTACAATAAACCCTGTCTCAAAAAGTCAAAAAAAAAAAAAAAAGGACCAGGTGACTGGTTCAGTGGCTGAATTGATTGCCATGCACACAGAAGGGTTAAAGTTTGCATCCCTAGAGCCCACATAAAATGATAAGTAATTCCACCCTCGGAATGCTGAAACTGAGACTCCCCAGAGCAAGCTGGCTAGTTAGACTAGCCCCGTGAGCTTTGGGTTTGTTTGGAAAACTTGTCTCAAACGAATAAGGGGGAAAAGTGATTGGGAACAATTACAGATATCAAACGCACACACGTATCCATGCACACACATATGCTAACAGTAATAGGAGTCTACACACACACACACACACACACACACACATGTGCACACATGCACCCCCCACATACATATGAAAATGGAAAAAAATTAAATGACTCAAAAAATTAATCAGTTAAAACGAAATTTTAAATAAAGCTAAAATTGCCAGGCCCTTGTCGGTGGTTTCCTTGTATCCTATCAGGATGCCCCCCCCCAGTGGCCAAGTCCTCTGGACGGATTCTGTGATTTCTCTAGGCACATGTCACAGAACACTCATCAGAATGGTGAAAATTCCAGGACACCTGATGCATTTGGGAAAGAAGCTTAAGTTAATAAATCACAGTCCATTGATAGACAGATAACAGGTAGCACAGCCACAGAGCTGAGACTGAGAGTCGCTGGGAAGAGGAGGCTATACACACCCTCGGAGGAGGGGGGGTGCCAGGTTGTGGGGGGAGGAGCAGCTTGTAGTCTTCTGCATGACAGAAGCTTCAGACATCAAGAAAAGGAATAGTTTCGATCCCTACTCCTATCCAGTGGGGTGGAATTGAGTCCTATTACAAGGAAGGACCCCTGGTGATCTGAGTCACTTGCAAGGTTGGGTAATGATGCAGGTGAGCATCAGGATAGAAATTTGGAGTGCTGAGTTGCAGGAATAGGAAGGCAAGCAGAGAAGGAGCCCACCACATAATCTGAGGCAGCCCCAACTTCATACGAATGAATTAACCCACAAACACTCACTGTGGGGTTTGTTAGCATACTTCCCATAAGGGAATTTTACCCACTTTGCAAAATGGAAGTAGAGGATGAAGTATATGAAACTCATAAAAAGGAAGCATCTTCCCTCTGGAATGTGGTACCTGGGAATTAGGCTGGTGTATTCTTCACCAGGGATTTGGTGGCATCGAAGTGTCTTTAAAGGTCGAGAACACCAAGGCTGATGTTGTTACATGGACATCCCTGATACACACACATCAATGATTCCAGCAAAACTCCAGACAGTGGCCCACCTGGCCTGCAGTCAGCCTCACAGCTCAGAGATCTCCCGGGTAGATCTTGTACATGAGTCAGTTTCCTCCTCCAAATATAGGTAAGAACTCAGGAAGCTTTGGCCCTTGTGAAATGGATAAGGCATAAGCCAGCCAGGCACACAATAGAGACAGGGATACTCTGTTCCTCTAATTCTCCATCGGGCCCTGGCTCCTCGCTATTTTGGTGCATGAAAATAATTCAGCAGGGAGAGTAGCCTGTGGTAACTAATCTCTGTGCCCAGCAAGCCCCCCACTCACCCACCCCCAACCCAACCCTCATCTGGTTAAAACAAAGTGTTTGCATGCTACACAGGCACGGGACTCCAATCTCAG
The DNA here is from genome assembly GCA_023101885.1 of Typhlomys cinereus. Taxonomy (NCBI): domain Eukaryota; kingdom Metazoa; phylum Chordata; class Mammalia; order Rodentia; family Platacanthomyidae; genus Typhlomys; species Typhlomys cinereus. The sequence goes on along the minus strand of JALPQD010000100.1, from coordinate 1,140,038 downwards.
ATTGCTCAGGATTGGCTGGTTTTCAGCTACAGTTATTCTTTGGGGCTGCTGGCACTCCCATTCACCTACAGGGCAAAAGTCAGCTGCAGTGGGAGACCACTGTAGACAGGAACAAAGATGCTAATGGGGAAATCACCCTGGCAACCTCGACCCTCTGCTAGTTCCCAGCACCCTGGTCCCCAACTGTCTTATCCTGAACTGGGAGCTTGCACACCACCTCTGGCTTAAACCTGAGTTAAAGTTCAGTCATTTGCCACTTGTGTGTTCTGACCGTAGCACCCCACTGTAGCTCAACACTCTCCCCAATTGTTTTTGCCAGGGATGCTGCAGAAAAAGGGCAGGAAATGGAACAAAGAAGCAGGAACCTAGCCCTTTCCTGGTTCCGTTTCCCACAGAAAATCCTCCCAGCTCTGCTCCTCCCGGGCATCCCAGCCATCCACATCCTTGTGGGATGCAAATCAGCGCTTTGGTCCAGGCCTCTTCCTGCTCCTCACTGAAACAAAGCCAGGGGCACACGAAGGGGCAGTTTTAGAGGAGGCACAGCACCTACTCGCAGGCAAGTCCCTTGTGGCGGCACCCAGCTCATGGAGTTGGAAGCCCAGTATCCCCAGGGTGATCTGAGCTGACCGCCATCTAACACACATGGCCATCAGTGGTCTACATCCCTATCCATAAACCCCTGCTAGAGCCCCAGGCCACCAACCAGAAGGTACTGCCCCATCACGTTTCTCATCGGAATGAGGGAGCTCCACTGTTGCAGGTGACCACAGGCTATGAGGGAGGGGGTTCATCCTGGTCCCTTGACACCCACTAAGACCCAGCCCTCTGCTGGCCTGTTTGCTGCTCTTTGGGCTACAGGGGAGTCACGGCCACACCTCAGGCCACAGCCGTTGTCCTTGTTGAGTGTGAGCAAGACAAAGAGCCCGACCCTCCAAGCCAGGCTCTGAGGCCCCAGCCTAGGCTCTGCCAGGTGGAGCAACCAGAGAACTATTAGCATTCCTGACATATCTGCTGCATGGTGCAGGAACGACGCCAGGGGCCAGGGGTTTTCCTTTTGCATCACAAAGCAACTTTTATTACCTTTTATTTATAGTTGAGGGAAGAGAGGCAGACGTTGGATGCAGGACCCAATCCCAGGTCCTACGGAGCTATGAGGGGCCCTGTCTGTGCCTTCCCGTCTCATCCCTGCCTCCCACTCTCGTTCTTTGCTGGACAGTTCTTCCTGGCCCCAGATGCTGCCAACCCGGAGGGGTCATAGCTGGGACACACCTCCCACCGTCACTCCTGCAGGGTATGGGTAGGGATCACTCTACCATCTGTCCCACCCTTATACAGACCTCATCCGTGATCAGCACGTGAGGAACCCACCTGCTGCCTCTGGGCCACTTAAAGCAGATATGGCTGATCAGAGACTAAAATGAGGAACCTGCCCTGGAGAGAGGCTCAAGGGTTAAGCCCTCGTCTCACTAGAAAAGGGGCCTGAGGTGGGATCTCAGATCCCACGTAAAAACACCAAAAACACCAAAAACACCTGACTGAGAAGACAGAAGCCGGTGCCTCTGGCTGTGGAAGGCAGAGCCTGGGAAACCCCAGAGTAAAGCAAAAAGGAGGTAGAGCAATCCAGGATGATGCTCAAAGTCACCCTTGGTCCTTCATAGGCACACAGTATTCTTTGGTATGCGCGCGCACACACACACACACGCACGTACGCACGCACCCACGCAAAAATAAATGAATAAAATAAATATATGAGGAAATATATACAAATAAAACGAGGAACCTTAGCTCCCTCAGCCCAGACCCCAAGTTCCCTCCAAAGGGAACTTAAGCCACGTGACTTGAACACAGACACTGACATCCCAAGTCTGTCCTGCCTCCTTCCTTCTGGGCACACAAGCCAAACCTCTACCAACCCTGAGCTCTGGCTGGTGGAAGGGGAGCTAGGAAGCCTAGCTCCTCCCTGGTCTCTTGCTGTTCTCCAACCCACTGAATAGAGGCAGAGACAGGGGTCCTAGGAGATAGAACCACAAGACAGAAGAAGCCCTAGTCCCTGAGAGACAGCATGGACCAGAACATTCCACATTCCTATTCCCATGGACCATGAAAAGAACAAGACATGAACGTTCCTGTTTCAAATCCAAGGAAATTTAGGGGATGTCTGTTTAGTAGCATCGTATCCTCAATCTGTTTCTATATGATGGCTCCCATACTTCAGTGTGTATTAGAATCACTGATACGTGGTTAAAACAGATCCCTGGATCTCACCCAGAAAAGTGTGATCACAGACCTGGTGGACATAGTATGTGCTTCTTTTTATTTTTTTAAACAAGTCCTTGGGTGCCGCTGAAAGTGTTGGTGTGGGGACCACACTTTGAGAATCATGCTCTTAACTCACGAGCTGCAAGGCTGGATTCTATTACACCACTGTCGCCAAGGACAAGGTAAGCTTGTTCCTGGCCTTTGTTCGCACTGTGCTGCGTCAGCACTGTGTACAGCACGTGCCTGTGCCCTGTCCTGTGAGTTAATGTCACCGAGAGAGGAGAACAGTCCTCGGCGAGGAACCTCTGGCTGTAAAACCATTTCTGCCTCTTCCTCACGTGTGGCATCTGGCAGCTTCCACAGTCTGTTTCCTCTTTTCACAAAATAAAAATGTCTATTTCCCTCCTCCACCTTCCCCAGGAGCTTTGAGCCCACACTAGGCTTTCTAGAACACACCTACTTGCCTACTGCACTTGGGTGTAGCCTAGTTCAAGCCTCACTCTAGTAATACCATGAACACGTGTCAGAATACTACCTCAAAGGCACCTGCTGTCCCGATACAACCATGGAGTGAACGGGCAGGGATGCTCTAATTTAGATACTAAATGTACCTCCAAGTCCACTCAGTGGGCACAGAGTGGTGCTAATGGGGGCTGCTCTGGGCCTTGAAGAATTTGAGGGGCTTTTGGAGGAGGCCATTGAGGCACTGGGACATGGCTCTCCAAGATTAGGAGACCCCAGCCCCTTGATCTTTCTTTTGGTCTTCCACAGGCGCCCACTCCGAACAGTCGCCTTGCCACAAGCCCAGAGTAATGAGCCAATGGATTATGGACTGGAAACTCCAAAACTGTAAGACAAAAAAAAAAAACAAAAACAAAAAACTTTTGTCCTTTTAATTTTCTTAGGGGGACTGGAGAGGTGGCTCAGGGGTTAAGCCTCTGCCTTGCAGGCAGAAGGTCCCGAGTTCAAATCCCAGACTCCAGGTATAGACGTCGGGCAGAAGCGGGGGTGGCCTGCATTTCAGGTCCTGGCAGGGCAGAGCCTGTGAATCCCAGGGGCAGAATAAACAAGGAGGAGGTGGAGGCGGTCCATGGTTGGTGGTTCCCGAATTCACCTGTGGTTCTACACATGCACACACATGCACAATTGAATAAATTTTAAAAATTAAAATTTAAAAAAAAATTTCTTACGAACTTTATCTAGTGTTTGGAAAACTGATGGGCACAGGGAGGTTGTAGAGAGGGAAAAAAGAAACAAGAAAAAAATTGTGAAATTAAAATGCATGCCCTTGCCAGTTATAAGAATCATAGTACATGATTATGGGCTGGAGAGATGGCTCAGGGGTTAAGACTCTGTCTCGCAAACAGAAGGCCCTGAGTTTGGATCCGAGGGCTCACATAAAAATGCCAGGTGGAAATGCGGCCTACACTTCCAGCCCTGGTGGGCAGAGCCTGTGAAATTCCAGAATGAAGCAAGAGGAGGTAGAAGCAATCCAGGATGACTCCTGAAGTCACCCTTGGGCCTCCACAGGGACATACAGTGCCCTCTGACAAACACACGTGCACGCACGCGCGCGCACACACACACACACACACACACAAAATAAAATAAAATAAAAAGAATCATAATACAGGAAAGGAGAGAGTTCATCAGCTAGGTGTTAGGACCTCCACGTCCCAGAACACCCGGTACAGATCCTCTCCCATGCTACAAAGTCCTCCTGCTTGTAAGAGTTTTTGTCATGTATAGAAAGAGAGAGGCAAATACACTTCAAAATGCAGTTTAAAAATAGATTTGAATATGGGAATATGGGTACTGCAAACAAGGTGGGGGAGGAAGAGTGTGAAGGATCAGGAGGAAGGACAAGAAATCTGTTCTGATGGGTGATGACCAGAGTAAAGCATTAGCACCTTTCGATCAAACTTTCTGAATAGGTGGACTGACCCCTACAGGGCACTTTTTATCCTCAAAGCCCAGTGACAAACCTGGGGTGGAGATGCAGGTGGCAACTGGGGGTTAAGGAAGAGGAGTTGAGCGGTTCTGGATGCAGCAGCTGTGTCTGTCCACAGGAGCGGACAGCGAGGGCAGGTCTGCTCTCACATGCAGACACGAACAGCAGACACGGCTAAGCCGCCCACGCAGAGGATCCTAGCATCCAAGGGTACCTTCCTCAGTGGCTGACCCTTACCTGGGATGGCGGGGGGGCACTAACTAGAGAGGGCAAAAGCTTCACTCCTGTAACCTGCCTGGGTCCTATTTCAGACATGAGCTGTGACACATGGACAGGAGTTGGGAATCTGGAATCAGCAAAAGAGATTCTAGCTGTCAATGAAAACTAGGCACATGTAAGACTCACACCTGCCTGAGTCTAGACTTGTGTTACCTTTGGGCTCATTAACAAAAGTTGTGCAGTTAATCAGATGTGTTCTTGTCAACAGATGTGCCTACATCCAAATGGAATTCAGTAACACCCCTCCTGCTGAAAAGATCACTTATTTCTATTGCTTATTTGTATCTATCTTGCAGCATCACTTCTTCCACCATGTGGGCTCCAGGGGTTGAATTCAGGTCATTAAACTTGGTAGCAAGCTTCCTTACCCTCCTTGGTGCTGACAAGGTCATGCTCATACATTGCTCTACTTGCAACAGGTTTATGGTTCATTGTGATTGCTTTTTTGAGCTGAATGTTAATCTTTCCCCCCTTTCTTGATTAATGAATTACATAAAATAGCCTTCACATGTGCATGAGTAATATTTATGAGTTGTGCTTTTAAAAATTCCATTTAGGGCTGGAGAGAGGACTCGGGGGTTAAGACTCTTTCTCACAAGCAGTCCCGAGTTCAGATCCCAGGTCCCACATAAAAACGATGGCAGCCTGCACTTCTGGCCCTGGTGGAGCCTGGGAAATCCCAGAGTGAAGCAAGGAGGTAGAAGCAATCCAGGATGTTCCAGAATTCACCCTTGGGTCTCCACAGGGACACACGCACCCTCTGATACACACACACACACAATAAATACATTAATAAATAAAATAATTTTTTAAAATTCTCTTTAATAGAGGAACTAGAAAAGATGGCTACTTCTCTGAAAAGGAAAAGACTTGCCTCCGTCCACAGCCCTTGACAGGTGCACTGGTTTGTCACATACCCCAGGGAGAGAACCCCCAGTCTCTCCAAGAAACCAGCCCATTCTTCCTATATTAACACAATCACAGCAAAAACAAGTCTATGTGGAAGACAATGCTTAGGCCCCTCTTGCTAATGGCTGACTATTTTGGCCTACGAAGTCCATAAACTTGTAACCCAGGCTTCCTTGACAAGAGCTCGGCAAGGTCAGAGTGGCTGGTCCAAAGGATGAAGAAGGTGAGATGGGGCCAGGTGGTGATGCTACTAGATGGAGGAAGGAGGCAGGACGGGATCCACACTTGCACTGCCTCGGAGCAAACAGGATCACAACCCGCATACTCTACCTGGTCTTTACTGATCTAATTTTCTGGCATTTTTCAGACCAAATGGTTCTCAGGGCTCCTGGACAACACGCAGGGACTTGGGCACTAGGTTGGAACGCAAGACCCTGCTTACTCGTAGGAGGTGGAAGGAGCTTCTCCGGCAGGTCCTCAAGCCTTTGTCCTCCCAACGGGGAAAGGACCAAATGGGGTCAACCATCCTAACATGATAGTTGGTGGTATTCAGAACATGGTGGCTTCCGCTCACCTGCTCCTCCACCAAGCAGGATCTGCCCACTTCAAGCTCCTCTAAGCTCCTCCTTGCTCCTAGATGCCTAAGCCCCAGAGGGGAGCCTGACAGCACCCAATAGACAAGGACCTCTGGGTGCTTCTGGGGGTCTTTGTGTAGATTCCTGGTAGGACCCACGCTCTCAGAGGAATTGGGCTGGAAGCTTCTTTCCACAAACCTTCCTAGTGCTAGATGTTGCTGTGCAGCTGGGGAGAGATAAGCCAGCGTTCTTTCCTAGTTCTGGACCCTGATCACTACGATACCAACTTGCCAAGCAAGAGGTGCTTGTGAGTGCGGCTGGGCAAGCCATGGACTTGTGGTTGGGTCTGAGGTCTTCTCCGCAGGAGGGAACTCATGCTTGGTACTTCCAACCTGTTCTGGGGCAGCTCTAGGGGTGAACTTACTACTTTTGTTTTGCTAAATGGACATGTTGTCAAACTGCTTCCTGAATAGTTTATACCCACAGACTGCTGTAGTTCTCCCCTTGATCAAAGCAGCTTTTCTTTGCAGTGAAGGGCTGTTAACACAGAGACTCAAGGCTGGTTAAGTTGCTGCAGACAAGTGTGGCTGCAGGGTGCACAGCCTTAAATGGGGACACCCACATCACTTCCTGCAATGCTCAAGGAACATATCACTGGAGAGAGAGAGTGCAAGAGAGAGAGAGTCAGGTGATGGAAAGGAGGGAGGTACAAGCTATCTCACGGAGGGACATGGCTGTGGCCTTCAGAAACCCACAACTCACAAATGCGCAAAAGTCACCTGCATGGAACTTAAGCCAGAAACACTGAGTCATAGACGTGGGAGGGAGTCATGGGGCCTGTCCCTGTCCAGGCCAGTGAATAATGGCAGGGAAGGGCTGCTGGAGGACAGAAAGTCATTGTCTTCTGTGATACTTTTGTTCCAGTATATGTCACACCACACCCACATGGACAGTCCTGGTTAAACCCAGAGAAGCACTTCTGGCTCTAGAAGGCAGAGCCTGGAAAATCCCAGAGTGAAGCAAAAAAGAGGTAAAAGCAATCCAGGATGATTCCTGAAGTCACCCTTGGTCCCAAGGACACACAGTGCCCTCTGATATACATACACACATGCATACGAACACAAAAAATTTAAATGTTTTCTTACAAACCCTATTATAGGGAAATTTGGATAAATACTGAAGGCTTTTATAAGTCCTTGTGAGAACAAAATGCACCCATAGGACTACAGGAAGCTAGCTAAATTCCATTCTCCACCTACCCCCTCGCCCACCCAGCAGGCTTCCACCCATCTAGTGATTAAATAGAATGAACAGGTAAGAGGGATGGACGACTTCCTCCTTGGCTTCCCCATTACGAGGTTGGAGAAGTGTGTCACGTGAAGGAGTCCCTCCCCAGCCTCAGATGATGGACACGCCGGCCGTGAAAGACAAAGAAAAGGAAACCAGATCCCGCTGATCCTGAGCCACTTGGATCAAACCAACCCTGAAACTGACCCCACCTCCTGACTTTCCAGTTTCAGAAGCCAAAACCTTCCGGGCACTGCTCAGGTCGGTCCAGTAGGGTTTCCTGTTACCTGGGCCTATAAGCACTCTGCCAAGGTCCACTCGGCCCCTGGCCCCTTCCTGGGTCAGTGTGGCCAGTACGTAAGTGAAATGCATCAAGAGGTACTGCATATGATTCCCATTTGCATGAAGATCTAAAGAACCTTCTAGAAGGATCCTTAATAGCAATTGCGTCCTTAATAGCAATTGCGTCCAGGCAACAGAAGACATATTTTTTTACTTTATCTCTACTTAGATGGCTTCTACTTAATGTATATTTAAAAAGACAGTTTAAAAGTTGTTTGAGGTGACAAAATTGCAGTCCAAGGTGCTAATTTATTTTGGTAGTCATTAAGCCACGCCTTTGAAACCCCTGCTGGAATGTAAGTTGCAGAACACAGAAGAAAACAGTAATTGTCTCGGATCTTTGCAAGGAAATGCTTGCTTCTTCCTGCTCCAAAGCATGGAGTCCCTGCCACTGGTGACTCCCCCGAAGAGCACCCACTCATTGGGCATTTATTTCCTCAGGGCACCCTAAGACCCGCAAAACATTAGAGACAGGTGTCTTTAATGAGAAGGCTGGCTCTTGCCAACTATAGGAGGAGCTGGAAAGATCCAAAGGTAGGTGGCACTCTGATAAATGAGCGCTGCAGGAGGCCCAGGCTGCCCACACTGGGCAGAACACTTCTACACACGATTAACACCAGCATCTCCACCAAGACCCATGGCGCGGTGACATTCCATATCCACATGATGTTACAGTCCTGAAGCAAGGTCATAAATGGTTCCCCACCCTCTCCTGCCCATGTGCTATAGCTAAGGGATTCCAACAGTTGATGTTGGGCTGACATATGGGGATCACCTGGGAAGGCACCTTCCCATATCAGCAGGGTACCTCGTGCTGGGACCCCTGGTGTCCCCCTTTCTTGGCTCTTCTGGGACTACAGACCAGGGAGTCACATCAGGGAGCCTTGCTGCTAAGGGAAGGCCATGTGTGACCTGCCACCATCCAGCACAGAGAGCATCCAGAAGCTTGCATGTGGGTGGCAGCTCCACTTCTCCCTAGCACCTAGCTTTAGAAGAGCAAGTGCCCGGCAGAAATCAGGGAATAGTTTGTGGATCCAGCAATCCTTCTAACAGCTTGAGTTTTGCAGAAAAATGAGTCCACTGTCCAACATCAAGACCTCCGACCATGTGTGGGGGAGGAGGATGGAAGTTCTTGGAGGTAACACTTTTCCCCCACAGAACCCCCAAATTAAAACACCCAAATCTAGACACAGGAGAGGGCACTCAACACATTCCCAGTTTTTCTTCTACATGCCTGCAGACCTGAAGGGAAGCCCCCCCCCAGAGCTGGAGGACCCTTAAGAGACTGGCTCAGGTGGTCCCTAGACTGGTTTTGTTAGGAGCTATACTAGTGGAACTCAGGACTGGCCGCCTGTTCCTGTTACAGGGCTTGGAGGATTCGAACTCAGCCCTTCCAAACCCTTGGGGATAACTTACTTTTCCTCAAGATTCATGTTTAGACAAGAAGATGGTTTCCTCTGAGCTTACAGTAGGAATGCAATGGTTTTTCTTATTGACACTGGGGCATTCTAAGTCCTTCCTATGTTTTTAGAAGGTTTTGTGCTCATTAATTTTGTGTTCTGTATGTAGATACACTGTGTGCCAGGTTTCTTGCAGACGTGAGAGGCCTTAGAGGCTACTGAGGGCAAAGGCAGTGGAGGCCTGAGGTTGGCACACAGGAGGGATTCAGAGACCAAGCCAGGCAGGGAGATGGAGTAAGGCAGTCCAGTGTCGGAGGCCACAGTAGCACAGAGGGTTTAACAATGGGCCAGGTGGACGATGGAGGATGGGGTAGGGTGAGCACAGTCACCCAGATCAGAAGCTATTAGGACAGGGAAGGGAGAAAAGAAAAGGAGGAAGGTCACACAAGGCTTTGAGATGAGCAGGGAAAGGAGCAGGGATAAGATGGGGCAGGAAAATAAAAATGCACAGCTGGGCAGAGGGCAGCAGGACACAAACCTCCTTACCCGAGGTGAGCGCCTAGAGAGGGGTACAGCAGTCACACACTGGCCCAGGCAGCCTCACAAGGCAGAGAACGGGGGGCTGAGCCTTGGCGCGAATGCTGGTATGAGAGGCCGCGCCACGCTCCCTCCCGACTGGAATGGGAGGCCGCGCCACACTCCCTCCTGACTGGCATGGGAGGCCGCGCCACGCTCCCTCCCGACTGGCATGGGAGGCCGCGCCACACTCCCTCCTGACTCCATTTCTTCCTACTCATCATCCAAGCACCGAGTCAGGTGACACAGAATAAAACAGCCCCGAGTTTTAAAAATTCATCAGTAAACAAACCCAACTCTGGAAGTCAAGGCCGGAGCACGTGACAAGAGGAGACTCCAAGAGTCCAGCCAGCGGGAGCTGTGTAAACAGCAGGCACTGCCTGGAACTGTGGGTGCCAAAGTGCTGGCCGCTCTGCCCCCCAGGAAAGCTGGGTTAGGGGCACCTGCTGAAGGAGGCACTGCCACTGATGACCATCACCTCCCCCCACCCCCTGCAACCAGTCAGCAAGCCCAGGCACCCGGCTCATGCCAGCAGCAGCCTCCATACTCCAACCACGGACCCTGAGCACTTCTGCCCGGACCCACAGTATAGCCAAGGCTAGACACAGATGATCTAATGTTCCGTTAGACACGGGTCAACCGGGCAATGGAGGGCCGAGCCTTCAGGCACACCTGTGAAGAACTGTTTGGTTAAGGCGGGCCCTTAACTAGGCGTGTGGGAGATTATTTAACTGACGTGGTCCCACCCAATGCAGAGTGGGCGGGACCATTCCCTGGGCATTGCACGAGATGCTCACTAAGCGGGTATACTTTGGCATACAGACATTCTGGCAAGCAAGGAAGTATATCCTTCTTTCAGCTCTTGTGTGGATGGGGTTTGATCAGTTCCCTCAGCTCTTATGATCAGTATCACTCTTGTCATGTTGAGGATTGTAACTGAGAACCCTGAATTCAAATTAACTCTGGTCCCCCTAGATGTTTGGGTCTTGCATCTGTTCAGCAGGGGCAAGATGAAACTAACACACCTAAAGTTAACGCTTCTCTGGCCTGTACAGTCAAAATTCCTCCAGCTTTTCTTAGAGATGGGGAGGGAATGGGCTGTACAAGGGGGTGTTGGGCTGCAGGCTGCACATGAAGCCTGACATTTATGTGCCTTAACCTTACCATCCAGCCTCGGGTTCCCACATGGCTGAATTTACCCACCAAGATGCTTAAAGTTTTTTTGGCAATGACCCCAAACAAGAATGACCCGAGCAGCAATGTTAATATAAAGATATATTCCATAAAAGAGTTTGGCAGTCAAAGAGAAGCATCACACTTCCTAAAAACACAAGCGTTCTTCCTCCTCTAGTCTATAGAGAATTATAAAAACAAAATTATAACATCATCATCATCATTATGAACACGCACCCACCAGTGTCACCAGTATACACCACACCAGAATGTACACTTCGGCAAGTAACTGAAGGCAGCACTCAATCCCTGAACGGTGAGGACAGGTACAAGCTACGCAGAAGCATCAGAGAGTAGCCCAGCCCAAGGACAGATGCCCAGCCATGCCTCAGCGGATTCAGAACCAAGACATTGTTTCCGAGAACGAGCCCCAGACCAGCACGGACAGGAAGTGCAGACAATGACCACAGACATCTGGGGGAGTCGCAGTTAGCAATGAAAAGTTCCGCCCTTCCGTCTGGCGCTGGAGGTCTGTGGCTTGCCAGGGCCCGACTGCAGGAGTGTCCCCCCAGAGACCACACACTTCAGGGTGCCAGCGTCTAGAGCCGCGGAGGGAACCCAGTTTTCCAGTGGGCCTCCCTGGAGTGCCAAGGAGGGAGGGTTGGTCAGGATTCAAGTTCTAGAGGGGCAGTTTCAGTAGCACCAAGACCAGAGACAGTGAGGCCAATGTGTGTGTTGGGGGAAAAGGGGGTGTAGACGGGGGAAGAACCTATCAAAGCTGGCCCTTGAAACACTTCAGGGAAATGAAAGGACAGCTTGGTCCCAGACGCCGGGTGAGGCTGTCAGAAGAGAACACCAGAGAGGAAGTGGAAATGGAGACAGGGCGTGGGCACATTCTCACCCCATAAATAACTATTTACACGCTTTAAGCACAGCAGAGCCGCCCTCAGCAGAGCTCCGGGACTTAATGCTGTGGAGATGGGAGGCTGCTGTCCTGGGAGAGGTGCGGCTTGGAGGGTAGTGAGGTGCTCTGTCTGCGGGCACTGGGCATACACTGGCTCAGGCTTACTTCACGTGACATGGCTGAGGATCCTACAAACTGGTGCACTTAGAACACCCCAAACCCCACTGACACTCGGAGACCCACCAGGTCTAGGACCTATAGGCTTCTCGATCTGCTGGAGCCAAAAGCCTGGTCCTCACCCACTGGTCCTCCCAAGTGTGCTTCACCCTCACAAGTCCTGGCTGGGCATAGTCCAAAAGCCTAGACTGAGAGGGCAGGGACTCCCAGAGGGGCCATGGAGCCCCCTTTCAGGGAGCTGTCTGTCCTCGGAGTCACGGCTCCAAAGCCGTCCAGTCTAAGGCCCTGCGGAGAGGAGATGGGTCAAGTCTGGACAAGTAGGGGGCTGGGTCTTCAGCACCAGCCAGAAGGAACAGAGAGGTCGCCGCAGATGCTGAAGACGGGCACCGGCTCTGGGCAGCTGTGCGGCTTCTGCTGCTCAACGCCGTGTTAAGGTTGATGCGGGTGAAGGGCGTGGCCTCCACGCTGGCTCAGCTCCGCTCACGGCGCCTGCGCCTCAGAAGTGATGGCCCGCCTTCACCGCCTCGATGTCCGAGATCAGGGTCCTCGCCAGGAAGATGCCAAAGATCTGAAACCACAGTCACAGTCACGGCCAGAGGCGGCTGCTGGACACCGCCCACAACACGACCACCCCGAGGACAGGGAACCTCAAGGTCAGGCTGCTGCATCCCAGCATCTTGGGAGAGGCGAGAGAGCAGGCCCAGTCTCCCAGGGGCAGAAAAGCAACACCAACTGTTCAGAACTAGCCCTAACCGGTTCTGATTCCCAGGAGAACAGTCTCATAGACCCAACCCCCCACCCCCCAGTCTGGTGACTGGAACACATCCAGACCTGGACAGGCAGCGGGCTGTGTGGGAAGGTGGAGTCTTTCTAACGAACACAGTAACATGAACTTGGTGACCTTTGGAAGGTTTTGTTTTTGAAGTTCTGTGTTACGTAACAGACAGTCTAAATCTGACTTCTTTTAATCACTTTGCAAGTAAATTTTTTCCTTCTTTTTGCGTTTGCTTCTATGTAGCATATAACACAGCAGCTGCGGGAGGAGGAAGGCATGTCCCCGGCCACTTATTCAAGGCTCCGTCATCTAACATCTAACATGCACAGCTCCACCTCCTCGAAACTACCTGGAGGCTGCTGGCGCCTCTGAACAAGCCCTGGAAAACCAGGGTTCCTGTGGTACCCCGAATCCTTGATCACCCTGCTTCTGGTGGCCACAGCTCCCCTCCCGCCCATTCACTCTAGAATGGTCCATCTAAGTCCTACCACGGGAAATCTGGCTCCATGGAACAAGAACAGCCTTGAGTCCAAAGGGCAGTGGGGCAGAAGGTGCTGGGTGGTCAGGAAAGCCTGAGCACTTGGCCAGGGGAGCGGGGCCAGGGGAAAGAGGCCATGGGGGACTGCGCTAACCTCAGCCTTGGCCTTCCCCGAGCCCAGCTAGCGGGCAGTGTCACCTTCCGTTTGGTAGCTCCCAAAAACTCCTGAAATCCCACCCACTACCAGAGAAAGACTCAAGGTGTGGGCTGCCCAGCATGTACTTCAATTGGGACCACCGCGATGCCTGTAGCAGGCCCACCGAGCCTGCCGGGGAAGACCAGGGGTTCCTCAGGCTCTCTGCCAGAGGGGTCCCTTCAGGCAGCAGACAGTAAGGACAGGTAAGTCGAATCCTACCTTGTGATCACCCCACCAACACACACACACACTGTGCTTGCATCCCATTTCTCTGGCCAGGTCCTTCCCCGCACACGTGTGGGCAAGCATTCCTTAAGACCCAGTGTCCCGGGCTCCAGGGCGCACCTGCAGCAGCGAGATGGCGATGAAGACGCCGGCCACGATGTAGATGTTCCTGGGCAGCCAGCCCTCCAGTGCCTGGATGCAGCCTTTGGTGAAGATGAACTCGTCCCACTTGCTCTTCAGCTGCAGGGAGACAGCACAGATCTGAGTCCAAAAACAGCGCCCCCTGGTTCCCAGAGACCACGCCCCGTGGGGCCCTGCAAAGCAGCACACGCATGCCCACGACAGTCTGTGGGGCAGAGGCTTCTTCGAGAAGGCCTGTCTCGGTCTGGGCCTCCAGGGCAGACTGCCACTGTGCCACCTAACCAAAAGCAACTTGTGTTATTCTTCAAAGCCCACACCTGGAGACATGGGAGAGAGTGGCTATAACATGCACCCTCAAGGGGAGAGGTCAGGAGGGGATTGTGAACATTCACGATGGAGTTGGCACACAGGACGGTGGGTCTCCGGGCATGTCTCCCACTCCATGAGACAAGCTCCCTCCAATGCTGACCCCTTGGGAACTCCACCCCAGCACACGTGCTACTTACCACACAAGTGGCCATCAGCCCTCTCCCAGCAAACCCCTTCATAGCAACGGTGACACCCATTAATTCACGTAAGAGTATTATGGGCTGCATCATTTTACTGGCATCTTTCCCCAACTGATGAGCTGAAATCTTAACCTTCAGGACTTCAGAATGTGACTGACTGACTAACTGACTGACTGTATTTGGAGACAGGTCTTTGCAAGGGTGACCAAGTTCAAAGGCCACAAGGAGAGGGTCCCATCCATGACTGCTGTCAGACAAGGCACACACAAGGCAAATCACGTGGTGACAAGATGGCCACGCATGAGCCCAGGAGGCCAACCTGGAACGGTCCTGCCCAAGCAGCCTTGGAAACAGCCGACTCAGCTGACAGTGCACCTTGCACTTCGAGTCTCCAGAGCCATGAGGAAATCAATGTGTGCTGCTCCAGCCTCCCAGTCTCCAGCATTTTGATTCGGCAGCCCTAGCAGACTAACAGAAGCAGCAGGGAGCTTCCTCCCCGGGACACTGGTTTGACTTGGACTCAGAACTGAGGCCTAGTGTGCTTGGGATGAGTGGCAGCACCGCGCACCGGTGGCTTCCAACATCAGAAGCCTCCTCATCACTTGTAAAAAGATCACTAATGTGCTCGCTTCAGCAGCACATATACTGAAAAACTGGAATGATATAGAGAAAATTAGCATAGCCCCTACGCAAAGATGACATGCAAATTAAATTAGTGAAGCAGTCCGTATTTTTTTTAAAGAAAAATTAAGATCACTAATTAATCCTGGTCATGAGGCTCTATGATCGCTGGGACCTATGATTCAGGCAGGGACACAAACATCAGCACACAGCAGGGTATTCCTGTGAAACAGAGGTCACACTAGATTCTTGGGATGTGGGTGTCCGATGTCTCTGCATCACTTCCTATCACGGCAGCGGCCATCCATGTCCCCAAAAGCCACCTGAGTCAGGACTGCAGAAGGGGAAGAGTACATCTGGGTGTTTTCTCTTTACACCCAAAGCCCCCACTTCCTGTGGTCTGAAGGAAGTCCTGGATTCTAAGCCCCACCCTGCCCAGACATCTCCCTCTACCACCAGTACCTCCCCATGGGGAAGCAGGTAAAGCCGCATGCTCCAGAAGCTTTATCCTGAACCCCTTTTTACGCAGATGCCTCCAGGTCTCCATGGAGCTTTTTCAAAATGCAGCTTTTGCTCCCTCAAATGTCCAAATCACCTCTTTAGTGAGTCAACAGCCAGGTTTGGGAACATAGGACTTTGCAGCCACAGGGCTTCACATCTCCAACTGTGGTGAGTCTAGTATCCTGCTGCAGCTCAGTAAGTGTGAGTATGCCTGTGTGTGTGTGTGTGTGTGTGTGTGTGTGTGTGTGTGTGCGCTCAGTGTTACCTTCAAAGCTAATCTCCCCTACTGTTGCCACTCCAACTGCACTTTTGCCAATTGAGGCTACAGAAAGTTAGACCACAGAATAAAACCTCAAAAACTGACTCCCTAGGGACTGTGGAAATTGCACATGTTGAGATTCTTACCTGAATCCTGACATCATAGCCACACTGTGTGTTCAGGACTTTTTGCTGTAGGAAAAACAGAAGAATCAGTCGTTCCTGTTCTTTCACAAATCTGGTAGCAGGAGGTTCGGGAAGGCACACTAGCTGCACCAGGAAACGCCTGTGAATTCCATCACGGGTCACCCTGTGATCAACCGCCCTCTGAAGTGAGACGGAGGTCAGCAAGCCACTTCTGTGGTGGTCAGGCACTATTTCAGAACAAGGACTGTGCTCCGACTCACTAGCCACAGCGCAGACACACATGCACGTGCATGCAAATGAAGTGGGCCGGCTGTGCTTCCGGGAGAGGAGAGAAGCTGGAGTTGAACTCGCACCCGTTCTTCTGTATCACGAAATACCCGCCCTCTTTATCTTCGACCATGCCATAGCTTAGATGTAGAATGCTCCAATCCATGCTGTGAAAGGCGCTTTTGGGAAGCCCTTAGGTCCCTGAGGGCGTGCCCTCGAAGGGGGCTGCAAACCTGCCTTGTTCCTTAGCCCCACAGCAGCCGTCTCTCCTGCCATGTGCGCCTCGCCATCTCCGCCGATGACCACAGAGCTGCGAGCATCCGGCGCATCTGATCTTGCACTAAATTATGTTTTTCTAAAACTATGAGTCAATCTAAATTTATTTCTGGAGTCCTAGGGACTGAACTCAGGGCTGCTTGCTGAGCGCATGAGCACCGAGCTACACTCTTAGTCCATAAATCTTCCTCTTCATCACCTCGGGTATCATCTCATGACACAAAACTGACTACAATAATAACCACTGTATACTAGTTAAAAGCATCTTTGGCTCATGGACACACAAACAACAAGGCAGACTGGGTCCAGGACACAGTGAGCCAATCTCTGACACCAGAGATAAAGTGACACTTACAATACTTAACAGGTGAGTATAATTCAGGCCACCCCTGGAGGCCTCACACACCAGCTCTGCATCCTGCTAAGTCTGGGTCTCTCCCTGGCAGGAGACCTTGCCCAGGCTGACGGGGGGGGGGGTTGTCTGCTCAGTGCCCTGTGATCCAGTCCCAAGCGAAACAAGGCTAAAGAGAGCTTGTGAAGGGACGGGACACTCAACAGACACCTCAACAGACGGTTTCTGGAGCTCAGCTAAAGGTCTGGGTGTAGACTAGGAATGGAAACAGATAAAGAATAGACAGCAATCCAGAGAGTGGTGTGTACCCCCACACCCCTCGGCCTCTGAGGACCGAGTGCATCCTTGGAGAAAGGACGCAAACAGGCAGAGCAGAGCTCACCACCTTCCCACATGTGTCCAGGCACCGCGAGAGCGTCGCTCCTACCTTACCCCACCCAGAGCAGGCACTAGGAAGGCTACAGGAACCTTTCTACATAGGATTTCAGAGCTGCAAAGGCCCCGGGGCAGTGCCAGTCTTCGCAAAGAGGCATCCCAGAGGGCTCAGAAGGAGAGGTAGGCACTGCTGGGTGGTGGGCGGGCACACGCTCTGTGCCCAGCACAGGTCACTCACCGCGGGATCCGGCACGCAGCAGGAGAAGGGTACCCCGCACTTCTCCCGGCTGTAGCTGGCGCCGCTGCAGTTGAAGTAGACATTGAGGTCCCAGTCATCAGGGCCATAGGCACCGCAGCACTGGTTCTGCAATCACACGCAGCAGCTCAGAGATGGCATCGCGCACAGAGGGGCTGAGCGACGCCACCTGACCACAGTCCTCGGCACGGAACAGGGCTGCTCAGAGCTGGCCGCTGGATCAGAAGCGTCCGCTTCTTTCCTCTTCCCTCCCTCCAGCCACTTCTCTCTCTTAAAGCCCCTGCAGGGGCGGCAGGCCTTCTGTTCTGACCAAAGCATGCTGGCCTTAGCTACGTGCTCGGCTCTTTACAAACCACTGCTGAATGTCTACACTGGGGCAAGCTCTGCCCAGAACAACTGCTATTCACTCCGCCTCTGCCTTCGGTTGGGCACCTGCCCCACACCCCACTATGTGGTGCGGATACAAAGCAGAACTACCAAGATGTACCACCCGTCACACCAAGGGCAGCCCTTGAGAGGGGCAGCAGTCGGATGAAATGGTGATGGTGATTTCTGCCTTTTCTCAAACTTGGGGGGGGAATCTATCCTCCCCATTTCTATTCGTCCACTGCAAGAGATACTTTAAAGACAATGATTGTAAAATATTTCATCCCACGGAAGCGTGAGAAGTTACTAAGTGCTTTGCAAAGTGTTCCTTTTGGAAGGAAAAGAGGGGCACAGGAGAACATGAGCCTGCGTGGTAACCCAGCGCTCAGGAGGCAGGGCGGGAGGCGCATGAACTTGGGGGCAGCCGGGCTTCACAACGAGACCCAATGAGAGAGACATGGGAGGAAAAGAGAGAGAGAGAGAGAGAGAGATAAAAGGCAGAGGCAGAGAGTGACAGCCGCCAGCAGGGCAAAGCAGCATATCCTTGAGACCCAAGGTCAAGGGACCGGGACAGGAGACTGGGACACGAGCACGAGAGCGGCTGGACCGGCAGGGCAGGGGCAGGACGGCCAGGGCGGCCAGGACGGCCAGGGCGGCCAGGGCGGCTCTCCCAAAGGCATACAGGTCAGCAGGACACACAGGAGGCTGGGCCCTGTGATGTGTGAAACAAGGCTAAACAAACAAGTCTTGGTTAATAATAGAAGGGGCCACGTTAATTTTAGTCTTCTATTCTCTGTGCTTCTGAGCTGAGGCCCAAGCGTCCACACAAACAGCTTGCAGAAGCTGGCCTAGTTTCTAGCAGGGGGTGGGCTCCTCCCAGGAGATGGGGGCCACTGAGATCCAAGCCTCCAGGTGCAGCCGCCCCCAGAGGAAAGGAGCAGGAAGGCACAGGGCCTGAGCCTGAGTATTCAAGTCCTGGGGGAAGGTCCCAGAGAGGTCATGGCCTTCCAACTGAGGCATCTTCCGCACTTGCCTTTCTGTAGCAGGAAGGGGAAAAGGTCTCAGGGAGGAAGGGGACAGGAATAGTTCAGATGAGCCACAGGCCCTGGGGAAGGCCTGGGCCGCCAACGAGGACACCGCGCAAAGTGGGAAGAGCTGTGGCAGGGGAGGGGCGGGCTCTGGGGCACAGCTGGGCTGTCCGCCTACTCCATGCACTTCTGAGAGGCCTAGACCATCACGCCCTCCTCACAGCCTCCAGCTGGCTGCCACAGTGGCAGAAACCCCAGTGTAAGGAGGAAGCCTTCTGCGCCCCATGGCGCCCAGGGCAGCTCGCCGCCTGTCACTGCAGCACTTACGGCTTTCTGGAGGGAGTCAATGAGGTTCTGCAGGTCGATGTCGTCCCGATAGGACCGGATGTTGCTCTCGAAGAACTCCCGGAAGCGGTCCCTCACCCAGTCCTGAAACAGGAAGGCCAGCACGGCCACGGCCAACTCCAGGAAGAAGATGAGCACAATGGCCCCACAGAACTGCAGGGATGGGGGGGAGGGAGAAGGGGGGGTCAGCACAGCGCCAGCCCAACCCCAGTGACCCCCAGAACTGCAAGGACAGGGGGATCAGCACAGCGCCAGCCCAGCCCGACCCCAGTGACCCCCACAGAACTGCAGAGGACAAGAAGGGGGAGTTAGCACCGTGCCAACTTGGCCCCAGTGACCCCACAGAACTGCAGGGGACAAGCGGGGGGCACAGGAGTTAGCACAGTGTCAGCCTGGCCTGGTCCCAATGGCCCTACAGAACTGCCCAGGGATGAGAGGAGTCAGCACAGTGCCACTCTGGCCCGGCCCCACCGCCTGCCACAGAGCTTCACCTCATCTGCAAACCGGAGCTCCTCACTACCCACGCCACACATGGCACGGCTGGTAGCTAGGGAGGTGTGAAGAGCACAAGTGCCCAGTCAAGCTGCCTAGGAGGCAGCTGACCCCGTCCTCGCTGGACTGTGGCTCCTTCCAGACAGCCCACTCCCAGGGACCGGCTGCCACGGACACAGCTACTTGTCACTGCCACTTGGAGGAGGATGACTCCAGGGCTCACTAAGGTGCACAGCTTGCCCGAGACCACACAACTCATGTGGGGCAGCTGAGTTCTGGGACAGGGTGCTGTACCATTCTAGGGTGCCAGTGTTGCCAGTACCCACTCTGGATGTGATGCAGGATGGCTGGCCACCCGCACCTCTGCAGAAGGCCAAGCAGTGAAGTACCACACAAGGGCCCAAACAGCTGCAAGGTAAAGTCCCATGTGACTCACACCAAGGCCGATGCCCAGGCTGCAGGACTCTGTTTTCACAGTCACAAAGGACACTAAGAATCTATGCCACGTTACCCGAGAGGCTGCGTGGGCCTGTGCTGGACACGGGGGGGGGGGGCCTCTAGGTTCTATGAGTTACTCACTGGACCACCTGTGCCCTGGCGGATGCCCAGGCACAGCTAGTACGGGCACCACAGATGGGACCCAGTGGATGGCACATGCAAGGAATCATGGGAGAGGATCTTCGAAAGTCAGCTGGAGAAGAACCCACGCAGCACGTGTATGAATAATGAATTCCAGGTTGCAGATCAATGCACACTGCGTGAGTACACACAGTCTGCTCTCACGGACACAAAATGATCAACATAGTTTATAAGAGGGAAAAAAACTAGGAAAAAGCATGTGCTTTGCGTCCTAAATGCGAAAAGCTTGACCTAATAAGCTCCCCACATAACAGACTGTGAAAAAAACTGATGATGTGTTCTCCCCGCCAGGTGCTATTTAATTTTAACTCAATGCATTTAAAGATGAATTTGTATCTAAATATAAAAGCGAACTCTCACTAACTTGCAATTCTGCCAGAAAACGAAGGTTCTGCTCGGCATGCCCAGCGGATGCGTGCACACCCTGGGGGGGAGGGGTTCCTCAGCCTTTACTGGCAACATCTTTTGATCTGGCCAGGAAGGGCAAAGGTGTGTGGTAAGCAAACCCTTTCAAAAGCAGGGAAAGAAGAGCAGTGCCCTAGCCAACGGTGGGCTTCTCCTACTGGTGGGGGAATCCCCAGGACCTCGCTTCTCCCAGCGTAAGGAAGCAACACATCTGGATTTTTTTCCTAACAACCACCTGCAAGGAAGCAGCAGACACAAAGGGCTGTGCCCTGCTTGTGCGCTTGGGCCAGGATACAGAGGGCAGGCCACGCATCTCCTCACCACCCTACCCCCACCGTGCCCCTCATGTCCTGCCCCAGCTCACTCACAAACTTGAGCAGGCAGATGTTCTCCCGCAGGGCCCCCACACAGCCGGCGAAGCCCAGTGTGAACATCACCACGCCCACCATCAGGACCAGCACCACCGGGTCAATTCCATGCAGCCGGGTGACTTTGGTGAGGTCAGACAGCACACCCTGAAAGAGGCAGAGAGAATGGAGTATATCATGGGGAGGGGTCCACACCTGCAGCTGAAGCCAGGGCCTTGCTTGCCACGGCTCTCTTGTGTCATGAAGAACCAGGCCAGACTGTGGTCCCCACCTGCAAGACACCTTATATCCAGCACCCCTGTCCAACTGAGCCCCCAGAGGGCTTCCCTGAAGCTTCTGGTGCATACCAAGGCTAGGATCGCTGTGGGCTCAACCCCAGGCTCCCACTGCAGCCTGCAGGGTGCCCTGGGCAGGCCTGGAGGAGGGACCTTTGGCCTGCAGTCAATAGACAAGAACAGCCTCAAAATGAACACCTGTGTGGAAACACGCCCAGCCAAGGCAAGTGAAGGCTGTAGTGCTGCCCGGGAACTTTCTGTGATGGGAGAAGTGTTCTTCTATACCTGAGCCGTCCAAAGATGGCCACGCCCATGCTCAACACATGGGAGGAGGCTAGGGATACCTAAGAACTGAATTTCGTCTGCGTTTAACTTTGAATGGTTTAGATAGCCCACACGGCAAGTGGCCTCTGCAATGGGGGGGGGGCGGGGGACATTTCTGTGATACTCAAAAGAAAAAAGCAGAAAGAGCTGTGCCCACAGCTCATCTCAGCAGCCAGCTTGCAGGCTCGGGGCGCTGGCAGGTCAAGCGGCTGAAGTTCCACAGGTGGCCACACGGTGGTGCTGCAAGTTACGGATTGTTGCCTCCCAGTCCATGGGGCAGTCATGATACTCTGGCTCAGACCCTGGGGGTTCATGGGCCACCTTAAAAGGTGTCAGGCAGTGCTTCAGGAATGACTGCTGGGGACCTGCTCACTTGCTCCCAGGGGTCCAGCAGGGTCGGAGAGAGAGCCGCAGGCCTGTCCAGGGCAGTGTTGCCCAAGCTCTGTGGGGCTGGCTGGGGCCTCTGGGAACAGGAGGGAAGGCTAACTGGCCTCTTGTTGGCCACTGGTGGCTGACCTGGGGCACTGACGTCACACAGGGAGGGCTTGTAAGGGTGGTGGAGGAGGGGATAAGCCAAGGGGGCCGCTCTGGCTGCCGACAACACCTTGGTAAAGGTTCCACCTACCTTTTCACTCCAGGCCCACAGCCCGACTCCAAGGAAGACAACTCCAGCCAACTGAGCAGGATGGTAGAGGAAGGGAGGGAGAAAGGGAGGGAAGAGAGAGAGGGAGGACAGAGAGGAGAGAGAGGGAGGGGAGAGAGAGAGGGAAGAAGAGAAGAAACATTAGAAACCAGCGCCATGAACATGTTTCACAGTCTGCGTGTAGCAGGTGCTCCTGGCTTCCATCCCAGGTGCATCTGGTTCCAGCGTGAGGCACAAACATGCTCAGGAAATACTGGGTCATTAGGGATCAAAATAAGCCCACTCTAGGCAATGTGCTCACCCAAAAGAGAAGCACCCCCAGCCCGGCCCGCCCCTGGGCACCAATGCGCCATGCAGGTCCTAAAGCAGAGGGAATCTTTCAATGCCCAAGCAAACACTTCTCCCTGCGGTGAAGCTGCCTCCCGATTTTCTGCTCAGTATTTTCACAACGCGCTGGCATTTCACTGCCACGTCTCAGGGCCTGGCTCTCCCAGACTCTCGACTTTCCAACCACAGCCTCCAGTCCAAGCGGCCTCTGCCCACTTCATCCAAGGTAGGTCTACTGTCCTCCGGCGTACAGGTCACTCTCACTGTGCACCAGCCCAAGATTGCGTGCAGATTCAGAGAGCCCACAGCTTCCCATAGCTCTAGCTCTACAACCATCTGTGAACCTCAACTAAAGTAGCCCTGCCAGGACCCCAGTACCTACAATACACAAAGCACAGTCCTGAGAAAGTCAAGACCCAAAGACATGGGCAGCGGGAAGGGCTCGGCCCAAGCCTGGTTTCCCTGCTCCTGCTCATTGGTCATCAAATGCTGTGCAGTCCCGGGCCCTGGGCCCCAACGCCCTTTGGCCCCTTCAGGCTTTCTCCTACACTGATGTCTTAATACATGTTGTCTTTGTTTTCCGAGGTGCAATGCGCTACTTCCTCTACCAGGGGTTTCACAACAGCAAGGGGAGTAAACCAAAAGGTTACCCTAGCACTCCCCAAAGTCCCCTGTGACTAACTTCTCTATACAGAGCTGGAAGTTTCTTTATCTCATCTGACTTTGCCAGAAGTGACTTCGCAGGCAGTCACTCCCTCCTCCTTCCAGGACGGGCCCTCGGGACACAGCACCCGCCCCTCTTCTCTGCCTGATGCCACCCTTTGCTTTCCAACACAAGCGATGACGGAGAACC
The DNA here is from genome assembly GCA_023101885.1 of Typhlomys cinereus. Lineage (NCBI taxonomy): Eukaryota > Metazoa > Chordata > Mammalia > Rodentia > Platacanthomyidae > Typhlomys > Typhlomys cinereus. The sequence continues at coordinate 1,116,764 of JALPQD010000100.1, read as the reverse complement.
TCAAGGTTCCGTCCCCGTGCCAGGTCGATAGAGTGTGAAGCTGACGGGAGGACTGAGACTTTGGGCACATTGAAGGATTCACAGTGTGGACGGCCCTGAGCAAGCCTGTGGACTGTCAGCTACCGTGGGGGACCAGATGACCCCGACAGGACCGTCCCCTGGGCATGGGTAAGACTGAGAGCCGGTTCAGCAGTTTGATATCCGATGCCATAACATGTGCCTTAACGGCGTGCAGACATTCCGGCAAGTAGGAAGCACGTCCCTCTCTCGGTTCTTCATGTGGGTGTAGTGTGGCCGGATCCCTAGGTCTCGTGCTGGTATGAACGCCCCTGCCAAGCCGACAAAGTATAACTGAGAATCATAAGCTTACACAAATCCCCTGCTCTCTTAAGTCACTCCGTGCGGATCTATCAGCAACATGAAGAGAACTGAACAGCTATGATACTCTGCACTAGCCTGGAGTCCTCAGGACCCCATGCCTCACAGAGCTCTGGGACATTTCCCAGCCCTGTTCCCCATTTGCTTGTGGTCTCCCTGCTCCCCTCTCTACAGACAGCACCGCTGTCTGCCCTGACTGCTGCTCAGAGAAAACCCCGCCTGGTGGCTTTCCCAGTGCCCCATATTCGCCCACCGGGACCCTCTAACAGCCCCACCTTCGGAGCACATAATGCACCTTCCCGATTCTCTGCTGCCATCGCATCTGTCCCCAGCCACCTCTTCTTAGGTCTGACAAACCAGAACAAGCCTTAGATACAGCTGCCCCTTGGGATCTGCAAGGGACTGCAAGGGACTGACTCTACAGGATGCCCAGCGAACAGAAGTCTCTCACACGCCCCGCAGCCTCCTTCCTCGCCTCGACATTCCTTGCGGTGGATATGACGCGATGCTGTGGCGGGATGACTCTGTATGCTCAGTACGAGTACAGCTTTACGCACTATTTTCTGTTTTAACCCGTTTAACCCACCAGTGCCGACTGGCCGACACAAGGATGATTTCTGCAACAGATAACTTCCCTCCGAGCTTTGCAATGAAGTCCCTGCACACCTAGAATAAAATGAAGCCCACCACAGCCCAGAATCCCCTGGCCTAGAAAGTTCCCTGGCCTTCTCCCTCACTTCAGCCCCATCTCCTTTAACCTCCTAAGATGACCAGCTCTGCCATCCTAAGGGGTGTCCTCTGCCCATCCCAAGGCCACCTTTGGCTGAGCTGCCCTGGCAGCACTGACCCTGACCCAAATGGACTATTTGCTCGGGGCTGTACCCCGCCATGTGGAGAAGGACCCCACACACAGGAAGTACAGGGAGGGGGGCCATGTAGGAACTGCACCAGGATTGCAAGACCACGCAGACCCAGGCCTGGGACCTCCCTTCTCCCAGGCACCCTGGGTCTCAAATTATTTTGTGATGAGAACCAGCCCAGCCTGGCAGGCCCGTGTTCAAAACACGCAAAGTGCCTGCAGGTCGCCTGGCACTATCCACCATCCAGGGTTCCCATCAGATACCAGACCTGCCTGATCACTGACCACAACAGTCTACCCACCCTTGAGGCCATGACACAGGTGCCTCAGGCTGCTTTTCCTTCCCACTGCACCGCACCGCACCCTGACTCTTCCCCAGACTAAACCAACATGTATGAATGTGTTTTACTGAGATGCTGCGACGGTTGGTGTGGACAGCCTGAGACCTCGGAGCTGCGCAGCGCACGGAGAGAAAAGGATTCAGGCAGCTCTCTGCGTAGCTGACGATGGAAGACCCGCTTAGAAGTGGGCAGCACCATTCCTTGGGCTTGGGGTCCTGGCCCGTGTAGAATGGTGACCAGGAGTGGGGGTGAGGCTGGGGGGAGCTGAGCACTGGCGAGCACACGTGCTTATGGCCATTGCTTGCTGCTTGACCGAGAGGATGCTACCATGACCAGTTCTCTCCGGCTCTTGCTGTGTGCCTTCCCTGCCATGATGGGCTACAGCAGGCACCGTGTGCCAAGATCAGGCCCGGCTATGACGTTTGCTTCTTGTCCCAGTGCTTATCACGGTTCTTCCCAGGGTGACTAGCAGACAGACACGAGGCTGCCTGCTCCGCCACAGCCGTGCACGTACCCGCAGGTCCCCGCTAAAACCGACTCCGCCACGGGCCCAGATGTTCACGGGTTGCTTCCTAAGGCTGGGGAGACTATGTCAGCACTGCCTGCAGCACGGTGATCTCACCATGACTGAGACGAAGGCTTATTTGTTTTCATTTTGTCTCAGAGGAAGAACTTAAGCTAGCTCACACTGGAAAGAAGGAACTTGGGGGATTACATGACAGATCATGGGGTTCAACGAGCACTGCCCAAAGTAGGAACTCCGGAAGATGAGCATCATTTTAGAAACAAAGACTCTGAGGGAGGAAGAGATGGAAGTGACCTGCCTGGGAACTGTCCACAGCTGCGCCGCCCTTCTGCTTAGTCCCCGCAGCTCTAAAGCCATATGCGGGGCCCACGGGACCCCAGTTGATTGCTCTGCTCAGGGCCCTTCATCCTCAGGGCAGCTTCTGACTGAACTCTCCTGCAGGCATCTCTACTCTGCCTCTGCCCAGACACACACACACACACACACACACACACACACACACACACACACCACACACACGCACTGCAGCACACTGAGGCACACTGAGTGCTCTTCTCAGCACGGAAAGCTGAGCCGTACAGCAACTTGGCCACTTGGCCAACAAAGGTCAGAGCTAGCTGGTGACAGGCCTGAAGGACCCAGCATGGGTGGCTCCGCCCCTCACCCTGTACTATCTCAACAGCCACCTGGGGTTGGAAGAGCAAGCAGCTTGGGCGCTGGGAGAGGAGGATTCGACACAGGGCCAGCGGTGCAGAGTTCCACAGAGGGACTTTTGGGTCAGCAACTCAAAAGGCAACAACATAGGGGCTGGAGAGATGGCTCAGGGGTAAGACTCTGCCTCGCAAGCAGAAGGTCTTGAGTTCGTATCCCTGGTCCCTTGTAAAAATGCCAGATGGAAACGGTAGCAATGTGCACTTCCACCCTGGTGGGTGGAGCCTGGGATATCCCAGAGGGAAGCAAAAAGGGGGTAGAAACAATCCAGGATGATTCCCAAAGTCACCCTTGGTCCTCCACAGAACACATAGTGCCTTCTGATACACACACAAGTAAATAAAAAAAAACACAGCCTAGAAGGTCAGCTGGTAAGGCAGCCTGTGTCCCAACCGGAAGGAAGGGGCACAGCCTCTTTGGGGACCACTGTAGAGATTAGAATTGGCCTTTCCGCCCTGTGCAAAGGCCCCAGTGACATAAGCAAGAGAGGCTCTCGGGGATGGCCCAGACCTGCCTTATCCTGGAGTCACAAGGAATCCCCTGGCCACACAAGCAAGCCTGGAGCACTTTACAACCAAGGAGGATCAAGTCCCAACGGGACCCTGACCCTCTAGGCCCTGGTAAGGCAGGATCAGTGCAGCCATGCTGGGATGGGTCTCTAGGTCTTGGGAATTCCTGAAGGTCACCCCCACTGCTGGAATCACCCTGAAGGAGCACTCCTGCTGAGGAACTGTCTCCAATCCTCCCAGAGATAAAATGGCCAACTTCCCTATGAAGGGATTGTGGAGATGAGCTCTCCATATCCAGCAACTTGACCTCCAGCCCACTTGGGCCCAGAGCCACTGGGTTGGGCCCCAATGGGAGCTAAAGGATGAGAAAAAGCCAGTCTCCCGGGTCTGGTCCTGCCAGCCATCCTTGGCACCTTAGCCCCTCATGGCACTCTAGTGCCATGAGTCCATTTCTTGTTCCTTGCTCCTCGTGGATTCCATGCCTAGGCTCCATGAGTTTCCGGGTGCCTTAGCCCCTCATGGCATTAGTGTCATGAGTCTGTTTCTTGCCTACGTCAAGCAGAGGCGTCCCCAGCCCCTCATGGTACTCAAGGTGCCATGAGTTCTTTTCTAGCTATCCGCTTCTCACGAATTCTCCAGGGCACCTGCCTTTCATGGCACTCAGGTGCCATGAGTCCTGTTTCTAGCTCCACGAGTTCTAGGCATCCTAGTCCCTCATGGCACTCCACGTCTGGTGTACTCCTCTAAAAAACTCTACCTTAATCCTCTACAAGTATTCTGGTTTCAATCTTCCGACTCCCGAACACAAGAATCCCACAACGTTGGGACGATCATTCCAGTAACATTTGGCCCCTCCCTGAACAGGGAACATGTGGTAACCCAGAAGGGATATTTGGGGAACATTTGGTGAGACTGTTCCCGTATCACTGCTAGAGTGAAGGAAATAGTTCCACTTCAAGTGCAGCCAAAGCAGCCTTTCACCCAGATCTAGTGGCCGTGGCCCCTTGAATTCCAAGCTCGTGGGGGAAGCACATGGGCAAGTCTGACAGGCCCCAGAGGTCTGTCCTCAGCAAGCACGAGAAAACCACCAGCAGCAGCCGCAAGGAACTTGCCAAGCTCTGCCCCACCAGACTCTGGCTCTTACAGGACCCTCCTGACTCTGAGGCAGTGGGAAGGAGGATAGAAAACACGATGGGGGTAACATCAGCTTTGCCCCATGACCAAAGGACACGAGCACCTCCACCACTCAGCTTTGCCATCCTAAGTCCTGCCAGGCAGGGCAGAGTCCCACAGTCCTGGCACTGCTCAACAGAGTACCCCAGCCTAGGTCTGGTGGGTTCACAGAACACCACAGACACTCGTGGCCCCTCGAAATGCCAGTGATTTCATTGCACTGGACCTTCAGAGAGCACAGACCCTAGACCCTGGACTGGTCTTTACAGCCAGCCCACCCACAGCTGAGTCACAACACAGACACTGGGTTGGGGGACCGGCCTTTCAAAACAGTCCCATAAAGTCTGAACCACACCCCCTCTCGGCGGAAGTTGGGAAGGACTGAGAAGCAGAAGGGATGCTGGGCCAGTGTCCTCATTATAGGGGAAATGGGGGCCCTGGGTCCTGGGCCTTGCCCAGGGTCACAAAGCTATCACACACCAGCTTTTCTCCCCTCCCCAAAAGGTGGTCCCACCCTTCTGAAAAGAAAGGGAATTCAGAAGGAGCAGGGGAGGAGGGATAAAGGCAGGGGGGGTCTCCACAGCTGTCTGTGTGGACTGCAGGGTCCCACCCAGCTCCACCCAGGAATCTGAGGTCAGGGAGCAGAGGCTTCCAGAGAAGCCCCAAAAGCACCCCCAATAAAAGGAAATCCCACCCAGTCTCTGCCTTTGCCTTCACTGTACCAGTTCACAGTGATTAAGTAGGTAGGAACCCAGGTTAGGAAACCAGAAACAAACAGTAAATAGTGTCAATTTTGCTGTTCCTAAGAGCTAAGGCAGCTACTCCATTGATTGTAGCTGTGGAAGGAGCCGAGATAATGTGCAAATGGTGGGTGTGGTGCATCCCAGTGGCTCTGGGCAAGACAGAGGGACACCAGGTCTGATCTGCAAGGCACAGTGGGCCAAGAACTAAACTGTCACACTAAACCACCTGTTCCTAGGGACTGGGACAGGATTTCCTTGGCCTCAGAGTCTCTACACTCTGGTCTCTAAGACTGATATGTTTTGATATTATTTTAACAGATTTTAATATCTTATTACTATTAATAATCCAAATGATATTCCCCCAGTAAAATATCATATAACTTCATGCCCATTAGAGAAGAATATTCGGGTGGAAAAACTGCCTAGCAACCAGGCAAACATTACAAAACAGAAAGAAAAACATGAACGATAAGAAGGAACAAGTCAGTAGATGCAGAAAAGGCAGATTAGAGAAGACCTGGCAACAGACACTATGAACAGCGCAGGTGTTTAAGGGAAAAGGTAAAACTGACAAGGAGCAGAAGATACTAAAATACCCAAATGAAACCAGCACAGAAAACAGAAACTAGTCAGAAATGAAGACTTCACTAGACCCTTTCAGCAACTAATGGAATCTTCCAGCGACTAATGGAACCTAGAGAGAAAAGGCAGAAACCGAAACCAGAGAGGGGCAAACAGCAAAGCTGAGCAGAGTCTGAACCTCCGCTCACTGGTCGCAAAAGCCCCAGAAGGGGGAGGGCACATATTTGGGGGAAAATGGGTCGGAATAGCCCTAGATTAAGAAATAAATACACCTACAACTCACAAGTGCCAAAGGCTCAAATGCACAGAAATCACACACATACTCAAGAAAGCTGCTGAAGTCCATGAAAAAGCTCTTGAAGCCTGCCTGGTACTGGGGTAGACAAATTACAGACAGTGCACACTGCAAGTGTGCTGAATAAAGTGAAAGCATATTACATCGTATGGGACCCATAAAATGCACGGCTCCAAATACTTAACACCGGCACATCTGGCAAAAGAAATTCATGCAGACACTAGATAATGGAAAAACCGTCCATGTCTTTGGGGTGGCAGAATTATTATAATATTAATGGTGATAGCTATATTACCAAAAGTATTCTACAGATTCAACGCAATCCATTCCAAAACTCCAATGACATTCTTCTCAGAATTACAGGGGGAAAAAAAGACACAAAGCCCACAGAAAGAAAATCAATCCCAAGCAGAAAGAACATAATTAGAAATATCAACTCAATTGAAACTATACTACAGAGCCATAGTGACAAAACAGCATGGTACAGGCAGGACAGAACAGAGGACCCAAGACAAACCACACCACCATGGATGCCTAAGTTTTGACAAAGGGGTCGATAATATACACTATTCAACATGCTGAGAAGAACGGAACTGAGGAAAGAGGCTACAGCATTACCTCTCACCCACCCAAAAGTCAAAGTCAATCTTTGAATATTAAAATGCTAAAAAAAAAAAATGGTTCTGGATATAGGGGCAGGAGAGAGCTTTCGAACAGAACCCAAAGCACAGGAAATAGCCCCAGATTAGCAAATGGGGCTACGTGGAACTTACAAGCTTCTACACAGCAAAAGAAACCATGCGGCTTGGGCTGGGCGGGAAGGCAGCCTAGAGAATGAGAGAGCATCTGTTTGCTACACTACACAGACTACTTAGTATCCAGTTAAAAGAACTGCAAAACTTAAAGCACAAAAAACTAGGAATCAATACATGGGCGAATGAACTGAACAGTTTCCAAAAGAAGAAATGCAATGGCCGATATTTTACATTTCTTCTTTGTGTGTGTGTGTGTGTGTGTGTGTGTGTGTGTGTGTGTATGTATGTGTGTGAGAAAGAGAGAGAGAGAGAGAGAGAGAGAGAGAGAGAGAGGAGCATGCACCTTTATGCACGCGCCACAATGTACAGATGGAGCTGAGAGGTCGGCTCTGTGGTAATATTTTCTCCTACCATGATGCGTCCCAGTATCCAACTCAGTTCATCGGGCTCCGAAACAAACATATACACTCCCTGAGCGATTTTTCTGGGGCTCCAATAAATGTTTTTCAAAGTGTTCAACATCCTGGCCATCGGAGAAATGCAAATTAAAACTACTTTGAGATTCTTTACCACCCCAGTCAGACCGGCTCAATCAAGAAAACAAAAGCATGTGTGGAAAGAGCAGTCCTTACTGACAGTTGGTAAGGATGTAAATTGCTGCTGGCACTATGGAAACTGGAGTAGAGGTTTCTCAAAACAGGCAAAGTACAATATGACCCAACTATTCCACTCCTGGGTATCCCCATAAGGGCTCTGTGTTACCACAGAGATCCTGCGTGTCTGTGTTTGTCACTGCTCTGCACGATGCAATTGGCCTAGTCATGCATCAGCAGATAAAGAGATGCAGAAAATGTGGTTCATGCACACCATGGAATTCCATTCAGCCATAAAAACAGACAGAATAAAAAAGTGTGCAGGAAAATGGATGGATCCAGAAAACCTTCTAGAAGTGAAGAACCCAGGCGCAGAAAGACAGGAGCGCATGCTCTCCTTCCTGCGGATCCTGGCTGACAAGGGTTAAATATACATTACATGGGAATAAGTGTGGGCAGAGGCCAGGAAACCAGACGGGGCCCTGAGAAGGGAGCAGCTTTAAAGGGAGGGGGTGGGGGTATGTGACAGGCAAGACAGAAGAGGGAATACTGGGGGCGGAAGGATACAGCGGGGGTGGGGGAGAGATCAACCAAAATTCTGTTTGTTATGAGACACCACAGGAAACCTGTGACTTTGCTCATTTAAAATACGATCTAATCTTCCACTTTCAGAGAAAAAAAACTGAAGAACCCCCAAGTGAGCAGAAGAAATAATAAAAATAAGACCAGCAACCAGTGAAATAAACTGCAGCCACAGCACCAAAGAACGGCTGCAGTGATGCACTTTCCACTGCGGAGATGTCGGCACAGTCTTAAAAAACAGAAATAATTTTAAGATGTTTTTTAAAAAAGACAGCGTAATTAAAAACAAAACCAAAAAGATCCTCCTGATGGAGACAAGTCTAGTAAGCGGCCCAGGGGACTGGCTGGTCACACACTGAAAGGTCACCCAGAGAGGGACGGGCCTTCTGTAGTGACGGGACATTTCAAGCCTCGGTGGTACACAGATGCCACCAAACTTTTAAAGGGAAAACATTATTATCTGAATTGTCTCTTAGTAGATTTTCCCACAGCTTTCAGAAGATTTTAAGAAAGGCAAACAAGATGGCAGCGAGGTACGCCCACACAGAAGACGGAGGCTCTGGTCTGCGGCGCACATCCTGCATGTAAAGGATGTGGAGTTTTGCACACGCGCGCGCACACACACACACACACACACACATACTCCAGGTCACCTGGATTTGCACACGCCCTGTGGACACATAAGGGTCAGATGCCAGGCACTAGTCCCTGGCAGCCTTTCCCCCAGCTGGTCCCAGCTTCACGAGCCTGAATGGGGAGAGCGGGGTCTGAGGACCGCGGAGGCCTGCACCTCAGGCGTGCTTTGGCTCCAGCGGAGTCTTGACGGAGCAGTCCTCTCTCAGTAGCACCCACACACCCCGACCTATGCCAAGAGAAAGGGCGGCTCAGTTCCTGTGAATTGGGGCGGCCTTCTAAGAAGAGAGTCTGAGGCTGTGAGCATGTCACGTGGGTCAAATGGATGCGTACACCTCCTGACCCACTTAAGTCACTCCTGGGAATGTCTTCCGGCAAATCATTTCCCTCCTTCCTTACAGCAATAAACTGTGCTGCACAAAACTAGCCCCCACATCCTTATCTAGGATAGGGACACACTGAAACAACCTAAATGACCAACATGGGAATTTTACAAAAAGCACAATCCCACAATCCAGAAGACAGTGTGCAGCCAGCTCTCAGGTGAGCAGCATCCGCCAGCTGCTCAAAGTCCAGACCCTTCTCGGAAAGGAAGAGACAGAACAGAGGCGATGTACACTCAGACCTGGAGAACAACTCCATCAGTCGCTGAGGTGGGGTGATTCTTCTACCAGGCCTTGCCTGCCCCCCAAGGACAGCTGCCACAGGTCCTGATTGGTCTGGAGGGTCACCAGGGTTTACCTGCTGCAGGTGGGCAAAGCAGTTAGTCATCTCTCCCTCACTTTCAGGTTTCCTGATGCAGATCATAGGTTCCACTGACCCTACCACAGGAAAGATGCCCTTTGAAGGAGGGGTGTCGGGCCATGCTGGCCAGAAGACCAATGTGCACAGCTCTGGGCTCTGATTCACTCAGCCACAGGCTGCAGGGTTGAGCTCCAAGACAAGCTCACTAGTGTTATAAGCAAAAAAGCTACAGCTTAGACTTCAAGGCACCGAAGATGCCAGATTACTTTAAATTACTTTGAAATTAAAGGTGAGCACAGGCCTGTGATCTGAGCTGGAGGAATCGGAGCGCTTCATTTCTAAAACGGCTCTCTGAAGCTGCTCCAAGCTAGGGCGTCATCTATCTGAACTTCTAGAGATAAGATGCTTGTCCAGAAAAGCAGGTTCTTTCTAGAAGCGCGTAGGATATGCATGTTCCTGCAGTGTGAGCGCAGCATGCCATGCGGGACTCTGTGAAGAGTCACGTGGGCTCCTGCAATGCACACATGAGCACACCACTGGGGATTCTGCAGCGTGAACATGGACAGGCCACGCGGGCTCCTGTACCATCGCCTCTCCCTTGGCAAGTTAACAGCAGACTTTTCTCTTTTTTTCATTATTTATTCAATTGTGCCTGTGTGTGCACGTGTGTGTATGTATATATATATATATATGTGTGCGTGTGTTTCATTATTTATTCAATTGTGCCTGTGTGTGTGTGCGCATGTGTATGTATGTGTGTGTGGAACCATGGGCGAATTGGAGAACCACCATGGACCACTTCCACCTCCTCGTTTACTCTACCCCAAGATTCACAGGCTCCGCCCTACCAGGACCAGAAACTCGGGCTGCCCCTGCTTCTGCCCGGTGTCTATACGTGGGGTCCTGGTAGGCTTTCCTAGAAAGGCGAGAGCTGCAGATGGAAGCCAGCTGTGGTAGAGCTCGGCCTCACGTGCACAGGGCCGTGTGCGCCCACAGCAGCAAGAAGTGGGCCCGCCTCCTCTTGCCCCTCCTTCTCTCCTGCCCATGGGGTCCTTGCACTATGTGATGGCCCACTCCAATCCTTAACTCAGGCTCTGCAAGCACGAACCAAACAGGGCCTTACTGGCCATAAACGCTCTAGCTCGTGGCATTTACTAGGTTCACAAGCTCCCCGCTGTCACCTCCTGGACACTTGGCAACCACATCCCACGTTCTGTCTCTATGACATCAACTACCGTAGATACCGTAAGTGGAACTGTAACGTTCGTCCTGTAAGTGGAATGAGGTGATTACTTACATGGGTCCTGAGCATGTGTGTGAGGGTGAATGAGACCCCAGCATGTGTGTACCACATTCTACCTGCCCTTCCAGTGGTCACAGGACACAGGCTGCTCCCACCTCTGACCGCTGTGACTGACACGTGCATGTGGGGATACAGCTGTCTCTGGCACACTACTTTCACTTCTTTGGGGTGCACGTGCAGGAATGAGGTTATGCGAGTCAGTGGGGCCACCGTGCTGTTCTCCATATCGTGGCAGCAAAGTTCACTCATTTTTCCACACTGAGCTTCTGCTGCTTTTTTACATAACAGTCACCCTAGGAGGTGCGCAGTGGCATCTCATTGTGGTTTTGATTTGCATGTTCTTCAGCTGATGTGGGATTCTGTACTAGAAACAGGTCTAGCACAACCAAAAAATAAGAATTAAAAGAAGAGGGTGAGGAGCACCAGTGCTCCAAACACTGGGGCGGCTGGAAGCCATCTTCCGCACTGCCCTGGTGGAGCGGGCTCCGGCCTCACCTGAGACAGGCATCCACACGCCTGACCCCACGCAGGTGTGAATGGTCTCCTGGAAACCTTATTGTGAAGTCAGAAGAAAAAAAAAAAGCACGCACAGAAAAAACTTGCTGAAGTACTCCAGGAATCCATTCATCAAGAGAAATACTAGGAAAGGGTAGGCAAGAGAGCTCAGAAGGTGAGGCGCCTGCTTGCAGCCCTGGCGCCGAGTTCCATCCCACCAGCCCATGGAAGGAGAGAAATGACTTCTCGTGTGGTCCTCTGACCTCCACTTGTGCTCTGCAGCATGCATGTCACCCCAGTGCCCCCCACTCCTGTGGTCCTTTTCTCGTCGGGACCCGGCCCAGTTTTGAATGTCTGGACCCATGACCCAAACGGACTTCTCGCTGTCTCTCTTTCTCCCTCTCACAAATAAATAAAAATTTAAAAATACTATTAAGAATAAAATAAGGCTAAAAAGGGCCAAGTGCTCAGTTAGAGGCCGGGCCCCTCCCTCCGCCTGGGCTTCTGCGGCCAGCAGGAGCTTGTGCCCACGCATACTCAGTCCTCACAGCTCACCACGAACTCGTCACCCCTCTGTGCCTACAGTGACCTGCCCAGGCTGGGGCTCCAGACATTCCAAGGGAGGCGCAGGGGCACCGCCAAGAAACCAGCTGTGATTGGACAGGTCAGAAGCCAGACCACAGAGACCTGAAGGTCTGGCACAGTTTCCTCCTTTTTTTGTATTTAAAAAAAAGAAACTCTCTCTGAAGAGATAAGGACTTGGCACACAAGTTTTCTACTTTTCGCCCCAGCAACCTTGCAAGCGAGACAACGGACACTGAAATCAACAGTTCCAATACCAGACTTTCCAGGGCCCTCAGCCCAGGAGAGCCACACTGCACCCTCGAGCTGGAGCAGCCTCCAGAGCAGGTGCGAGGGGCGGCAACAAGGTGCCTGGACTCCCACCTGCATGTCCCCAGCCAGGCCCCCTTACTCCCTCCCTGTTCCTGACTGCCCCCTGTTCTGCCCTAGTGCACACAAACAATGATGATTAACTGTCAACCACACACATTAACTACCGATTCTGCAAAACCCTTAAAACACCAAGACAGGACTGGGAAGATGGCTGTGGTTAAAGCACTTGCCGTGCCTGCCAAAGGACCAGTTCAGATCCCAAAACACCACCTAAAATGTTAGTGGCGTGAGATGGCCCGCCTGTGATTACAGGCATAGAAGGCAGACTGGGAATTCTCAGACCAGTGAGTGCTAGGTCTGAATCGAGAGCCTGTCTCAAAAAGAATAATGTGGGAGAAAAATAAATATTAAACTCAGGCCTCCAAATGCACGTACACACATGCTCACATATGTACCTGAAAACACACAGGTGGCCTTATATACATAGCCCCCAACACATACAAAAATGAAGGGGGGGAAACACTACTATTGAGGCAGGATTAGAGCAGCCATGGTAGGATGGGTCTCTCAAGGTCTTTGAAGGTCTTGGGAATTCCTGAAGGTCATCTCCCCACTGCTGGAATCACCCTGAAGGAACACCCCTGCTGAGGAACTGACTCCAATCCTCCCAGAGATAAGAATCTTCCCAGAGATAAGATGGCCAACTTCCCCAAGAATGGATTATGGCAATGAGCCCTACACATCCACCAAACAACTTGACGTCTAGCCCACACCAGCACAAGAGCAACTGGGCTGAGCCCCATTGGGAGCTAAGCAATGAGAAAAAGCCAGTTTCCCCGGGGTTGTCTAGGTGTGTGAATATACCAGGCCCTGACAGCCATTTTTGGCACCCTGGCCCCTAGTGGCACTTGCGCTACAAGTGGCACTTGTGCTACAAGTTCTTTCTAGCTCCTTGCCTGCTCTTCAAGGATTCCATGCCAAGGGTCCATGAGTTCTCCAGTGCCCTAGTCCCTCAAGGCATTAGTGCCATGAGTTCTGTTCCTTGCCTGCTTCTCATGGATTCCATGGGTTCTTTCTAGCTGCCCGCTCCTCTTGAGTTCTCCGGTGTCCTAACCCCTCATGGCACTCCATGTCTGGGGTCCCTGAGTTTCAGCCTTTCTCTCTTCTAATAAACTCTACCTTAACCCTCTACACATGTTCTGGTTTCAATCTTCAACTCTGGAACACAAAAACCAATGATTTGGGATGGTCATTTCCTGTCGCTGCATCACTAGGACATCTGCCAATCAATTCTGGATTTATGAAATCCACTGTTTGAATTCGCCAATGAATATGCTAGTGGGGAAGCAAGTAGGACTCTCCCATGGCCAACAATCTCTCTGGAGAACCTCTAAAGCAGCAGAGCTCCCCTAGGCCATCAGCCATGGCAGCAGTAAGAGAACTCCGCTAACCACAAAAATCAGGCCGACAGTCAAAGATCAAGAAACAGAGCCAAGCCTGCTTGGCTAGCAGGAAACAATCAGTGCACTGAGTCCGAAGTCCAAGGTTCCGGCCCAGCCTAGGAGGCCTTGATTTGGGGGTGGGCAGAAACACACCTCTCCAGAAAGAGTCAGAGTATAACCCTCCCACTCCTAGGAACCACACTGCTAGAGTTTGGAATGCTAAACATCCCTCAAAGATCTATGTGGTAAAGGCCTGGCCCAGGAGAAGGGGGTGCTACTGAGAAGTGGGATGTAGTGGGGGATCCCTTCACGGCAGTGGCTTGAATGTACGTTGTCTCCCCTCTCCGCACAGGCTCACGTGTTTGAATCTTTAGCTGGTGTTAATATTTGGAAAGATGGTGGCATTTTTAAGAGGTGGAACCTTGATGGAGGAAAGCAAGTCGCACGGGGCAGGCCTGGAGGTTCGGCCACCTGACTCTGCTGCTTCCTCAGTTTGCTCTCACTTGGCTGCTGTCATGACGGCTGCAGTGACAGAACAGGCCTCCTGCTTCTGCTCCGCCCACACCTTCTGCCATAATGAACTGCCTCCTCCAGAATCTTAAGCCAAAGAAGTCTCCCTTTCTCCCCTTAGGGTGCATGGGTATTGTCTTACAGCAGAGGCAGGCAGACACCAGCAAACAGCAGAGCATCACTCTGGGTGGAGATGTCAAAGCGTCCGCCCCTCCCTCCTGCACAAAGCCACGAGATGCCACTCCCTGAATCCCTGGCCATCTCCTACTTGAAAAGCCTAGCTTTCCTCCTCTGAGGCCAAAGTCCTTGAAAGAACTGTCCTGGCCACCACTTCTCTCCATGGGCCACTGACCCTTCGTCCAGCCCCCGGGGGGCAGCCCATCCCTCTTACCTCCACCCAGAGCACAACCACCTAAGGTCGCCCCACTGTGGCACGCTGGGTTCTCCTTCCACCACAAAGTCTCCTTTTCATCCTTCAGCTCTGAGGTCTTCCTCCTCACCAAGCCCCAAATCCCAGGCTCAACACTAAGGTGCTGCTGCTCTTCAGCACAGCCACACCTTCCTGAGACTCATCTCGAGGCCGCAGACACCTGCGTGAGGCTGGCCAAGAAAAGGCAGAACATGACTTAACCGTCCTTCACCCTCACCCAGGCCTCACTCAAAGGCAGATCACGCCATCGATGAGGAACCTCCCAAGAGTTATCTGAAAAGGTAGAAAATAGGTACCTGCCCTCGTGGCACTCCACACCTGGAGTCCGAGTTCTGTTCTCTCTCTAATAAACTCTGCCTTAATCATCAAAAAAAAAAAAAAAAGGTAGGAAGTCAGTGGGCACACTCACACTCTCTGCCGCCCGGGAGCGGGAGGCAGGAGAATCCCAAATCCCAGGTCAGCTCCGTGGACACCAAGAGCTTCCTGGAACGCACCAGGACCTGGAGTCAATCTCTAACGAAAGAAATTTTTCTAGAAAAGTAACTTCAGCTAGCTGAACACCCGTTTCACGAGACCTTCACCGAGACCTGCGTGGCCCTTACGGCCTCCGAGAGTCCCTGTTCTCACCCGTGTCCCCTCACCCAGCTGCATCCCAGGGCCACATGCTGAGCTCACCTCTGCCCCCGGGCCTTTGCAACTGCCATCCTCTAACTGGAGCACCCTCCAAGCTGGCGAGCCACCAGCACCCCAGACAGGACAGAGGGAGCCTGGCAGCACCCCAGACAGAACAGAGGGAGCCTGGCGGCATCCCAAACAGGACAGAGGGAGCCTGGCGGCACACACCTCACCGGCACTTCTGGGACGAGGGCACTGCAGGCTTCGGGGCCAGAGTCCCAAAGCTTCCTAAATCCCCAAGGCTGGGCTGGAACCCTTAACCTGGCTTTCAATCAACGTGGCCCATCGCAGCACTCAGGCTGCCCTGGGAGGGCAGGGGTCAAGGAGCCCGCCCATCCTCTCCCAGAGCCAGTCACCAGAGTATGAGAAGCATCAGGACTCAGCGTCCAAGGGGCCCAAGGGGGCACATGGCCTCCCCGCACTTACCCAGAAGACGATGTTGTAGCTGAAAAGAAGGTACTTGTACCAGCAGCTGACCTCGGCGCTCGAGTAGCGATAATAGTGCATCTTCCGAGAAGCAGGGCCTGCAAGACAGCAGTGATGAGGGCAGGCTCGAACCCACGGTTCCCACGAAAAGGCGAGGCCGAGGCCCCGCTCAGACACCAGAACCTCATTGCACCCCGACCGGGCCCGGCCAAGCTCGGGTCTCCTGCCCATGCCAGAAGAGGTGATGTCAAAGCTGGGTTATGTTAGCTTTCGAGGTGGGCTGCAGAGAAAGGTGGCCAGGGCACCTGCTCGCGAACCTGGCAGCCCGAGTCTGAGCTCCAGAAGCCCCCATGGTGGAAAGGGAGAACTGACCTCGAAAACTGTCCTTTGACCTCTCCCCAAAAACTAGCAGAATGACAGTGTTTCAAGTGTCTGCTCAGAACTACCTGGAACCTTCTTGACCATCCACCTCATCCCTTCTCTGCTAGGTGTTGATTTTTCCACTTCCTGCCAAGGAGGACAGTGTTCAGAGAGGTCTTGTGACTCACACAGAGACCACAAGACCACAGTGGAGGAGCTGGCACAGTGGCTCGTGCCTGTACTCCCCGCTCTTGGGAAATGGAGGCAGGAGCAATGTCATGAGTTCTCAGCTAGCCTGGTCTGCAAGGTGAGAGACCCTGTTTCAAAAGATCTAAGAGGGTAGTGGCAGGGCCCAGGACCTGAGCCAAGGACAGTGGGCTCCATGGGCCACATCTTTTACCCACCGGAGCCATTCCAGGGGACAGGGACTTGTCTCAAAAGTCACATTGGGGGGGCTGGAGAGGTGGCTCAGGGGTTAAGCCTCTGCCTTGCAGGCGGAAGGTCCTGAGTGTGAATCCTAGACCCCACGTATAGACGCCAGGCAGAAACGGGGGCGGCCTGCGCTTCTGGTCCTGGTAGGGCGGAGCTTGTCAATCCCGGGGCAGAGTAAACAAGGAGGAGGTGGAGGCGTCCATGGTGGTTCCCAAATTCCTCCATGGTTCTACACACACACACATACATACACACGCGCACACACACCCACACACATGCACAACTGAATAAATAATTAAAAGAAAATTTTTTTTTAAAGTCACATTGGGGAAGAAGAACTGAAAAGTCAGATAGGTTTGGACACATCCAGTCATGGGGCAACACAGGAAGGAGTGCTAAGGCTCTGTATTCACTCAGCCAGAACCTGGGACAAGCTCTCAGGTGCAGCAGGGAGAGAGGCTCGAGGGCCCTGTCGGGATGGAAAGACCCCGGAAGCCCACGGCAGCAGCCAGTATTCACCCCATCCCCTCTTATTTTCTCCACCCCTCTGTAGACCATGGCTTGACCTCCTGAGCTGTCTTAAGGCTTAGACTACGTACATATCACCTGTGTGGGGACATACCGTGACCACAGAGTGAATGGTGAGGGCTGCTTCTTATCTGTTCGCCCCCAAAGTACTCAAGAGAGTGGCCCGACTGTGCCAGTTTCCTTTTAAACTCCAGCATCAATCAAGATCACCCCTGAATGCCTGCCCCCAAAGCATGACTGAGCAGAAGAGTGGAAGGAGGTAAGGAACCCGAAGACAGAGGCTGGGTCTGAGGCTCCATGAGGGGAAGGGTATGTATACACACACACACACACACACACACACACACTCTTCCCAGAGTAGAGGGCCGCCCTAGCAGTGATGAGACAGACAGCTCGACCATCCGACCATCTGTACCTGAGAATTTCTGTGGCCTTCTGAAGGCTTCAGCCCTCCCAGCTGCTGGGTGAGTGTTCTGAGAACACATGAACCCACATTCCTCTAGAAACGGGTCTTGCAAATGCTCAGCCACACTCCAATGTGGGGAACCCCCAGATGCTCTCACACGCCCCATCTACCTTCGAGAGGGGTGAGAGTTGTCAGGGGAGCACAGCCCACCTGGTGGTGGAGCCTGCGCCACCAGAACCCCACCTGCACCCAGCATCGCCCACTCTCAGAAGAATACTTCACAACACTGCCATCTCGGGTGTCCCAGGGCTTGGGGAGGGGGCACACGCCTGAGGCCCAAGCAGAGGGGCGGCACTGGGGCAGCGGTGGTCTTTACACATTCCAACCACACTCTGCTTCAGAGGCCTGGGTTAGGCCCTGAATCCCTGGGTAACTGGGTCACCTGACCCATTCACACTGGCGCAGCCAGAGTATGGCGGGCTATGGCAGTCTGAGGGGATCCTGAGAAAGAAGGGCCCTGCTGGCCGGGTGCGGCACCCTGGCAGGAGTCGGCACACATCTAACCAGCGATAACACTTCCCCCAAAGCACTGAGAATTGTTTGCTGTGTTTGAAGGCACCTGGATTCTCGCATGGCGGGAAAAGTAGGAACCCTAAAACTCATTAAGACCAATCAACTCGCTGGAAAGGTGTGGGGCACGGGACAACATCCTGACTGACCCACACCTGTTCCCTCTTACAGACAAGACAACCCTGCCCCTTCTTCCTTGGGTTCCTGGAGAAGCCTGGAAGGCAAGTCCGACATGCACCCAAATGTGTAGCAATTCTAGCAGGTACTCCACAGCCACTATGATGGTAGACAGCGTCCCCTGACAGCCGGAGGCTTGAGCTCTTCAGTTGCTCCTGCTCTGAGCAAGGCAGCAGGAGACTGTCCAGGTGATGGGGAAGGCCCAGCCCACCGTGCGTGGCACTAGGCCTGGGTAGGTGGGTAGGATGGAGGGAGCTGGTTGAGGAGCTGGCACTCTTAGGCATACTTGGGTAGACACCTCTTTCAGCAGTCCCGGGAATATGGCGTGGCCTGTTCCCTCAGCCCCTGGGGTCTGTATGGGCTCTCCTGCCATGCTGGACTAAGAACTGTGAGCAGGCACTGACCAGAATAAAGCCCCTTGTTCCAACTCACACCGCTGGCAACATGCAGAGGAATTCCGGCAGCCCCCATGTAGCCCAGGGTTCCTCTCACAGGAACCGAGCAAAGGAAGCCAGACTCTGCTGCCTACGAAGAACTCAACGCACAGCACTGCCTGCTTCCCAAGCTCTGTGAGCCGCCTGCACCAGCCCCAGGCCTCCATGACGTCCTGCGCTGACATGACAAGGCTGCAGATCCCTGCTCCTTCAGGCCAGGGGTGCCCAGAGAGAAGACAGGGAGACCCACGCTCTTCAGTGAGCTGGATTCATGAAGGGCGCCATCTTCGCACCCTCTCCTGTCACCCCCCTCCACCCAACAAGCCATACAATCAACCAGGAAGCATTCTTACTCCCGTAGGTGAGACACCAGGTCCACACCAAAGTTGGAGAACTCCCACAGCGGGGATATCGGTTTGCCCTCTACTCCCCCCAACCCCCATGGTAGCACCTACACTGCACCACAGGTCCACACCATATGTTCCCTCACCATCCAGGACACAGGGCACCACCTGCACTCCTCCCCAGGTGCCTGCCACTTAAATCCCAACAGAATGGGCGGGCACCATCCAATTCTGCCCAACAAATGACAACTGGAGTCTGGAGGGTGGGACATCTCCACGGACTTTCCCATCCCCGGCCTTCAGAAGAGGACACTGTTTCGAGAAAATTACAAATTTCCATCTTTCTCTATGCACTTCCCTGCCCAATGCCACCAGCTGAGCCACAAAGAAGGTGGTCTTGATCTCAGCGGCCTTCTGTCTCTGACTAGCGGTAGAGACCTGTTCCTGCGCCCCACCCAGACCCTCATATCCCAGAGCTTACTAGAGGAATAACAGGAACCTTTGTTTGAGCCCCTCTGCCCTCCAGAGAGGGCACAGTGGTCTCCGTCAATGCAGACACAGAGTCAGGCGAGCATATGAGGTGCGACTCGGCAGCCTGGGGACGGAAAGGGCTCTGAGCCCCCCTGGGCCACCTTCACAGCAACATCCAAGACGGTCATAGAGGTCGTGGTGGTGAGGGTGGAAACCAGCCGCGATTCCGAGTGACCAGACCTCTGGTATCTCATCTCATTCACCAAACCAAATCACACCAGAGGAAGACAGCGCTTGGCCCTCTCTCTACACTGGCCAATTAACAATGTCAGAGCCATTTACCCTAACACAGGCTTCATAAGAGCAGATGGGCAAACCTCTCAGACTCAGACGCCCAGCAAAAGCTGATCTGGGCATGCAGAAAATAATTATCAGGACCTCAGACTGCCTGCTCTCCAAGAATCCATCAATGCAGCACAAAGCATTTACATGGAGAACCAGAAGCTGTTTGTCAACATCAAGTTCTGAAAAAAAGAGAGACAAAGGTAGAATGTTTCAGTGTTGAGAAAGCAGACTAATGACCTGAAGGGAGTTAAATAAGCAAAAGTCAATGTGTATATTTACAGGACATAAATAGGCATGCAGCAGACATACGCCCTGAAGACAGGGTGGTAGGCCTATCTTTAATCTTCTCTCTTAAGGCAAGAAGGAAAAAAAATCTAAAGTATAAGATTTCCAAAAATCCCCCACCAGAGTAAAAGTAACACTAAAATAACAGAAACACAAATTATGGAAGTTTTCTGCAGTCACAGCAGAGAGTAAATATTTATAAGACACAGACTCAAGCCTAATAAAACAAGCTCAGGTTTGAAGTAAGCAGATGGTATGGACATTATACAGATATGCAAGGTCGGCATCATTAGCAGTGTAAAAATATTTGCCATCCAATATGAAAATGAAACATACAATCCCGGGACGCTCGCTACTTTTTAATTGAACAGCATGACCAACACGCTTGGTGGCATGTTCACACCTTACCCGAAACAGATGGGCATTACTCTACCTTGGAGAGCAATAGTACAGACATCCAAAAAAAAAAAAAATCTAGTCATGCCCTTAACCCGATGAACTCTTGACTTAAGAATTTGCCTCACAAAGTACACCAGAAGAAAAAGAACATGCATTAGGCACAAAACAGGAACACCATGCTTGTAATTATGGGACGACCTGAAGGAGTGTGGGTGAAGGCCAATGTGGGAAACCAGGGCAAGAAAAGGGCCGCGTGGGGTGGAAATGTGCTTTTCCACCTACATACGCCACTAGCACCTTGGTACCATAGACACAGACAGAAGGATATGATAAGCCCCCAACCACCCCCAACCACCGTCAACGGGTTGATCCCAGTTGGGGTACCACTTGCGGCTGTTGACCAACGTGATTTGGATCTTGTGGCACTATCCATTCAAGGAGGCCCTAGCCGGGGCTCCCAATCCAGGAGGACTGGCTACAGATAAGCCTGAAAAGGAACCATACAGGCAGAGGGATGGACAACCAATGGGAAGGAGGGATGAACAACCAATGGAAGGATGAATAACCAATGGGAAGCAGCCATCTAACCTGGACACCTAGTAAACAGCTGGATGATTGGTGGCTGCTCCCCCTCCCCCAGCAGAGGGGTGGCCACACCTGATTGGACCCTGACCCTATATAAGCCCAACCATCCTGACTAAAGCTGAGCCTGTAGCCAACTAGTGGTCTGCCTGCTGCTTCTCGCCTGACTCCTGGGGTCTCGATGACCCCCGTCGTTGGCTTGCCTGACTCCCGGGGTCTCGATGACCCCCGTCGTTGGCTTGCCCATTCACCTCGTGCCCACGAGGCCCCGCCGTTTCCCGTCAGCATCATCATCTGAAAGGTCTCCCACACACTGGTCTCTGAACACCTGTTCCCCAGTTGAAGGGGAATGGGGGAGGCCCTGGAACCTTTAGAGGGCGGGGCCTAGCTGGTGGAAGCAGCTCATCAGGCTGTCAGTTTTTCAAGGTGACGGCCCCTCCCCCTTCCCTTACCTCTCTAGCCCACTGTGGTGGAGGAGCCTGTGCACATGTTCCCACCAGGCCTTCCCTGCCCGGGATGAGCTGGGACCCTCTGAATCCTGAGCCAATATAAACCCTCCCACCTCAAGTTGTGTGGAGAACAACATGAAAAGAATTAATGTGCCAACTGCGGCCACATAGGAGGCACAGTTTATTTTACTGGCTGGGGTGTAGATCAGCCTAGCACTTGAGGGGCCGGGATCAGCCTCCACTGCTCCGCTGCTGCTCGCACAAGCAGAACAGCCTTTCCATTCCCAAAGCCATATTCCTTTTCACATGCTGAGTTCTAGAATTCTTTTTTTTTTAACTTTATTTTTATTTATTTACTGTGTGTGTGTGTGTGTGTGTGTGTGTGTGTGTATCTAGAATTCTTATTTCAAAAAAAATTTTTAATTATACCTGCAACACAGTATTTAGGAGTCACCTTCTCACAATGTAAGAATCAATTGTTGAGAAAGCATCAACTGTGGTCCTGTCTCGGTTCAGGCTCTTCCAGGAGACATGCCACTTAGAGTTGACCCCTGCTGTTTACACCCAAATATCTCTCAGGGATGATTACTGTATGTAGCACACATACATATCAGTGCTCCCTGGCTTCTTGCTTCCGGGCATTGCCTGTTCACTTCCTAGCCTGGAAGAGGCTCAATTCTATTCCCCAGAGAACCGCATCTCTTCCTCAGACCCCCACCCCCATGCTCCTTATCCACCCTCCCCTATAATTACTGCGGAGCTCTAGAGCTGGCTGGGGTAAGTCAGCTTCCACCATTACGATGCCCGCGTGAGCTAGCAGAGTGAGCCACGCAAACCACGGTTGCTTGTCTTTTCCTGTAAACTTGCTTGTTTTCTCTGAATAATTATTCTTCTGCTAACTTAATTTCTTATGAATCTATCCACACTCAACCTGTCTCCTTTCGCTAAGTTCTCAGGCGTAAACATTCTATTCTGGCTCTTCCCAAAGACACCATCTCGAAGCAGGCTTTTCCAAGGCTTTTCTGAATGGACATCGTGGGACCCCTGTCCTCCAGGGGTGCACCACAACGGAGGGCTGGCTGTCTTTGTTCATCTTCCTGAAGAAGTCCTCCAAACTTTTCAGACCTGGTACAAAAGTGGGTTGTGTGTAGAACTGTAGGCTGGGACATCCACAAGGCTCGTGGCTCAACAGGCAGAGGACCTTCCCCTTGAAACAGTGACCATCTTTTTCAGGAACTGTTTTTCCACCACGACTCTCACCACCTTATTCTTTTCTGTTCTTCTGCAACTTCTGCTGACTCCACCCCCCCCCCCATCGCCTTACTTTTTCTGTTCTATCAACGTTTCTTATCTCTGTGTTCTATTTTCTGGAAGCTTCAATTTTACCTACTAACTACTGACATTTCTGCTCTGACCTTGTTTTGGGTTTTTAAACATTGTATCTGCTTTCTCTTTTAAAAATAATCCTGCTCTTATTTCACATATTTGCATTTCTCTTTTTCTACATGAAAGAAATGTCAAATCTGGTTTTCTCGAAACATTCCTTTGTCCAAACAGGATGCTTTCTTTCACAGTAGGCACTTAATTCATATGACCAGTAATTCTTGATGAGTCAGGGCTCAGCAATTAGAAGAGTTCCCTTTTCTAGCAAACCCGACCACCTAAGTTCCATCCTTAGAACCCACCGTGATGGGTTAATCTTGGTTGTCAACTCGACTGGACATTACTAACGGGATCAGTCATCACATCACCTGAAGAGATGACCTGGATTAAAATACTGAACTACAAAGACTACCCTCAACGCGGGTGGCACCTTCCAGCGACAGACCAGATGGAAGTATAAGAACTCTCTCCCTCCCCCCCACCTCCCTTTCCTTTCTCTCCCTCCCTCTCTCTCTCTTCCCATCCTCCCTTACTATCCCTCCCCCTCCTCTTCCGAACCCTGATATACCACGTAGCAAACCAGCAGCAGGTGGCACACATCAATGCCCGTGTACCTTCTGTGAGATGGCAGGCGGGATAGGAGAGTCACGCTGGACGCAGAGAGGCAAGTGCAGTGCCCCAGGCCCTGACTCAGCCAGTGGAGGATGAGAATTCCTCAGAGCCTTCCTCTGACCTCCACACACATTGAGACGTGCAGACTCACACTCACACGTGAAATGAATAAAGCAAAGGGAAAACAACACTGAATAACTAAGGAACTGCTGGAAACAGTCCTCTAGCAGTAAGTTTGCCTAGGAAGATTCAGCTGAGCACCCCGTGGCCGTGGTTGGCATCACTTGCTTTTTTCCTGTTGGCTTGCTTTCTGTTTTCCTTAGGCTGGTAGGTTCCCACACACTATCAGTGTTCTCGGACACTGAAAAGGGAAGTGGCTCAAATTAACACCCAAGGGCACCTGGGTGCTCTCCAAGGCCCTCAGGTTGTCCTGTAAAATTTAGGGAGTCACCCAACACAGGAAGGAAAGAAAGGTCTTGTACTTTCACACCATCCTTTCATTTAACCTACTCTCTCCCCCACTTTCCATTCTTCCTCCCCGAAATAACAGCCGGCCATTAATTCTTACATTCTAAACTGATCACTTATCCAAAAAAATGTTCTTTGCTATTTTTTCCCAGGCTCCCCAAACTGGAACATTCATTCCTTTTTTAAAACTTCCCTTGTGTTGGGGCTGGAGAGATAGCTCAGGGGCTAAATCTCTGCCTCAAAAACAGAAAGTCCAAGTTCAGATCCTGCATCCCATGTGGGAAACAGGCTCTGGGAAACTCTGGAGCAAAGCAAAGAGGAGATAGCACAATCCAAGATGATTCCCGAAGTCACACTTGGGCTTCCAAAGGCACACATAGGGCCCTCTGGTACACACAGACAGACACACATGCAAAAAAATAAATAAATAAATAAAATTCCTCTTGTCCAAACTTACATGGTGTTTTAAGAGAAAGTATAGTTAGGCGTGTTTACTTAGTTCACCATTTCTACCCATCACAGCCGAGGACGGTTTATTTAGTAAAATAAAAACATCAGAAAATACAATCTATGGCACCTAAAAGGTAGGAGAGGCTTTGCACATTCCACTACAATCATTAATCATGGTAGTTAGTTACAGCTGAGAGTCAGGCCGACAGGTACATCTAAGAAGAATTATTTTCATAGAGGCAAGCTTCTGACAAAGCTGTGGATTATCTAATTAATGTGGAGAGACCTAGCCCACAGTGACCTTCCCTGGGCAGATAGGTAAAATGGAGAGAGATCTAGTTAGAATTTGGCATATTGATAAGGTAGAAGGTTTCTCTCTCTCTCTCTATCTACCTATTTATCTATCTCTATCTCTCTGTACTATAACTTAGAGCCATGAGCATGAGTGAGCCCTTTATTCCCCTAGTTGTTCTGGCCGTGTATCAGCCGTGGGCTATCATGTATTCATACCAGCAACTGAAGAGTGACAAAAACACTAATCAATGGGTCTTAAAGTGAAGAGATCATTGAACCTATCGATGGGGTACTGGTTTGGGACTAGCCAGAGCAGCCTGGCCAGGTCCCTCATCTGAAATGGTGAATGACTTGCATGTGCCCCGTGTACATCCTCAACTGCACTTTGGTATCTCTAGGTCACTTGCAATAGCTGACACACAAATAGTTGCTCACTGTACTGTTTGCAGAATGAGGTCATGGAATATAGTGTGGCCCAGACAGACACTGGTTTCCTGAGTATTTCTGATCTGAGGTTGCTTCAGGACCCCAGATAACAGGGCTGCCTGTAACTACAAAAGCCCTGAAAGCAAAGCATATTCATCTGAGGGCAGAAACAGAAGGGCTGCTAAGCGAGGCCTGAGGTGTGTGTGGAGCACATGCTGGACAGAGAGGGCCTCAGGGGTGAGCACCTGTGTAGCCCAGGCCGGTGGCCACAAGGAGACAGGGAACTCTGTCCTGCAACTGCAAGGAATGGGATTCCGCAACACCTGAGGGGGCCTGGACCTGTGCTCCTCCACTCACCGGACGCTGGGTGGGAGAGGGGGCTCTGAGGTCCTGAAAACCAGCCCAGCTCTGCCTAACTCAGACTCAAAAACAACTTCAAACAATGGTGGGACAGAAGGAAAGCAAGGGAAATAAAGGCCTGTCCACTCAGAATAAACGTTGAATCTTTTCATCAAAACCTGAGTAGAGAAAAGTCTGTTGTGCTTCTAGTCACTTCGAAGCTCTGTCTAACCACCCTTGGCTCCTGGCACTACCTCGAAACCAGCTATGCCCAAGCCTATGGTCTGCTGCTTGACTGTGAGACCCACGGAGCCCGACCTGTGGTCACCCAGCACACACTCCCCAGGGAAGGCCAGCAGCTGTCCAGTCTGTGCTGGACCATGTCTATTGGTCCCTGGGTCAGACCAGGAGCTAGCTGGCAATGCAGATCTCAGGCCACCCTAATCTGTGTTGTTCTAACAAGATTTAACAGAGGTTGACAATCTCTAGCAACAGTTTCATTCTGATACAGACACAAATAACAGGGAAGAAGCCAGAGACAGACAGACAGACAGACTGGGGCCTGGAGGAAAGGAAGCCAGCACAGTAAAGAAAAAGGAACCAGCGCTGGGAAGGCGTGGCTTGCCCGGCAGAAGGCTGTTTACGCCCCTCCTGCTGGGCAGCCTGACAACACACAGCCCCTCTCGGCTGGGTGGCCTAGAGTCCCAGCTAAGGTATTTCACTCCCTTTGGCCACTGGGCCCCTGAGCAACTCCACCCCCTGGTGCTCTGAGCCATCTGTGCGTAGACTATCCTTAATTCCTCCTCCTCCTCCCCCTCCAGGACCTGCAGCCCAGATCTTCATCACAAGGAGTCCTGAAGATCTCTTATCTGCTGCCTCTTCCTCTTCCTCTCCCCTCTCCTTGCCCCTTCTCTTTCCTGGCAATCCAAATGACCTAAATGGCAGTATTACCCACTCACATCATGAGCTATAATTGCCCCCCCAAGTAAATTATCCTTGCAACCTCTCTTCTGCTGGCCATTCACCAAGATTCCAGCTTTCAACCCAGCTCTAGTACTGGCACCTGGTCCATCCCAGGGAAAGGTGGCCCCGTTTTGCAATGTTTTGGTCCCCTTCTAAGCCTTTGTGTAGCGTATCTTGAGTCCTGGACATTCCTACCGAGAAAGCCTTGGAGCTCACAGGGCACTGGGGAACATTCATTCCCAGACTGAAGGGACAGGTAGGTGCCTAGAGCAGGGCCAGAAGAAGGCAGGCATAAGTGACCATGGAGAGGACAGCTTGAGAAGATGTAACCAATACAAACAATGCAAGCCCACAAGGGACTTAGCTCCTAGGTCTAATTACAGTCCCTTATGATGGCAGGAGGGCACACAGTGACATTAGGAGCCGAGAGAATTGCTTGAGAAGGGGACATACTTTCTACCTTGCCAGCCAGATCTCTCTCCATCTCACCCAGCTACCCAGGGAAGGCCATCTACTACAGACCGAGTCTTCCTGCATCAACTAGACTAGCTTTCTCAGAAACTTCACTAAATAACTCCCCCCACAACTAGCTCACAGGGCTGCTGGGGGTGGCAGCCCACATGGTCGGCCCCATCACCTACAGGACCTCACCCAGCCAGGTTACATCAACACTGCCTTCCTACAAGCAAAAGAAGGGGATTGGCTTTCTCTGGCTCGCCTTCGAGTCAGAAGTCCCCATGTCCTCCACCCTGAGGAGACACTGGAAGACTCCGGAGTGAGGCACCTTCCTTCAGCACAGGGTGACCAGCTGTCCCAGCATACAGCTGTGAGGATAAAGGAGTCAGGGGTCCCAAGTCCATCAGGCTCTTAGAGGCCAGACTGTTGACTCAAGAGCCCCACAAGGCTCTCTGACATTCTGGGGTTCTAAATGTTTGGCTTCCTGTTAAAACGATGAAGCACAGCCAGTTAAACAATTTCTATCACCAACAACCCACAACCCCAAACTTGCTGCTGAGTGTCAAGAATATCAAGAGGCCTCCTGCTCATCCGAGAGAGACACCTTTGCCCACCTCGAGCTGTCATGGCATGAGGAAAGGAACCAGGGAGGGCTTGGATTGAGGCTACCTAATCCAGTGACTTTTCAAACTTACTATTTTTATGACTTTTTAAGCTATAGCCGACTTTGTTCAAAGAACTCTAGCCCAGAAGCCAGCGTGAAGGCAAACAGAGAGGTTCATTTTTCTCTGCAGTGAGCTAGAGGGAACCCGGTGGCTTCACTAGATACATACTGGAAAATGATGGACCTCACCCGGCCAATCCCATACTCCACAGGGCATGCAGATTACTAAGAGATGTTTCCAGAATCCCAGCAAGACTGGGATAGACCGGGAGGGGCACATTTTTTAAGACTTGCCCTTCGAAGAAAAGATTTGAAGATGCCTCTCCTGGCCAAATCTGGAACATTTTGAGATGCTACATACATAAGAACTAAAAGTCCAGAGTCTCTTCAAACACACACACACACACACACACACACACACACACACACACACAAATAACTGGAGAGAAGGAAAGGAAGTGATCTTTACAGGGAAATGTCAAAGGAAAAATAAAGACAGAAAGAATTCATTTGCTCAAAAATCCTCACGGGATCCTAAAGCAGTTGATAAGACGCTTGACAGGAGGGAGACCATCTTCAGTCTCCCAGCGCCTCCACGCAGGGCACTTACAAGTAAACGATCACCAGGCACGACTGGAGCTGAGTCCCACCAGTCCACGCTGCAGTTAAGTCCTCCAGAGGAAAGTGCATGACCTGAGTCTGATCGGGAAAGAGCTACTCATGGAGAAACACCAAAGAAACACAAATTACAGACGGTCCTACGAAGTAAGTGACCTCAAGTTAAAACATAGTTTGTGGTCCTCTTAAATTAAAAAAAAAAAAAAAAAAAAAAAAAAGATGAGAATGGAGAAGAAGAAAAAGGAGAAGGGGGAGGAGAAAGAATGAAGGAGGAAGAGAAGGAGACGCAGTCCTAGACCACAGACAGACAGGCAGCAATGAGCGGTGGCCCCAGCAGAGATTCTCGGAATGATTCATCTGACAGCTCACTCCGCTGCCCCGTGGCTCAGGGCAGCACCTTCGGCCCAGGTGAGCCATGCACAGCTGCGGCCGCCCACAACTACTGGCTGAGACAGAAGCAGCGTGACGCTTTCCGGGAATGTATGTTCAGGTGAAATGTCTACACGCAGGGTCCTTTTCAGGCCCCTCACTAAAGCACAGGAGGAACGCAGGCAGCTGCACACACATGTGGGAATCGGGTCAGCTTCCATCTCTGAAGCGAACAAGCCCTCAGCCAGCATGTTGTGCCCTCAGAAGTCAGGACGTCTAGACTGGGCCCTGGACCCACCCAGGAACTCTCAACCTGTCCAGCAACCTCTCTCAACACAGGCTGGCTCAGCAAGTACCTCACAGTAAGAAGGCTTTGTTGTGGGAGAACTGTCCGGGGCTTGTTTCTGCATGATCAGGGCCAGGCATCCAGAACCACACACATCAGACAGTGCTTTCCTCACTGTAGCAAGCAGGCGCTGGAGAGCAAGAAGCAGGAAGCAGGTCAGGAAATGGTCCCCTGGGCAACTAGCTGAGATGTGAACTGACTGAGTGTGAAGTGGTAGGGGACATGACATGGACAGGCACAGGAGACATGAGCCAGCTGGGCCTCACGCATGGAGACATGCAACCCAATCTAAAGGCATGGAGACCGGGGGTCTAGACGGCAGGTCTCAACAGAGTTTCTGGCATGCCCACAGCTCTGGACTGGGAGGGACCCTGTAACCAGACCAAGAAATCCCGTGGCCACCTGTGATTCAGGGACCACGAACTTGAGGTCAGCACCGAGCACAAGGACTTGTGAATACTACATGCTCCAGTGCAGTCAGCTGGTTCTGCCGAGGAAGTCGATGCAGCTCCTGAAACTGGGTCTCCAGTGACCCTTAAGGGAACTCTGGGAAGGCTGCAAAGATTTGACCAGCATGCCTAATGGGGCCTTGAAATGTTCCTTTGTGTGGGCTGCTCCCTCCCTCCCTTCCCTAACAAAGAAACTGCATAAGAGAATTCTGAATCATACATATTTATCCCTGGCCTTGGAAAGGCAAAAGGATGATAGTTCTGCCATGCTTAAAACTTTCTGTATCCAAAATGGCCCAGTCTGCTACAAAATACTGGGTATCAAGACACAGCCCACTGTCCCCTCCCCAACCTGGTATTTGGGGAACTCCCTAATCCTTCCCAGCCTTTAAGAGCGGGACACTTGCCAGCCCAAGGCAGGGACTAGCTCTGGGCCTCCACGCAAAGGGCCTGGGGGAAAAGATTTACAAACCAGGACAAAACAAGCAACAGAAACCTTCCAGAAGAATCTATGTAAAGTGAAGCCTACTGAAAACAAGCAAAACTAAGTGCTCAGGATGTCAAATGAAAAGGGAACAGAGTAAGGGAGGGAGAGAGGGAAAAAGAGAGGGAGGAAGGGAGGTTTCAAGAGAGAGAAAGAGAAAATTTAGTGGAGAGAGGTCGTGACCAGGACAGAGCAGAATCTGACCAGAGTCAGGAGACAGCTAATGGGTCAGTCGTAAAACACAACCCAAAGGACAAGAGGACCCTGCAGCTGGGGCAGGGTCTCATCTGCTCTTCCCCAAGGCCCATGCTTAGTCTCCCTGCGAAGCTATTCAGCTGACCTTCCACACACACCAAAGCATCTTTAAACAGACTGCTTGAGTTTCCTCACCATGCAGACCATACCTACAACTTGACTCTGAGCCTGCCCTCCAGCTGGCACAGACTGAGGATGACAGATGGGGTGGGGTAAGTGGCACCAGATGGTCCTGGGAAGCTCCAATTACCCCTTAGCTCCCTGCCCCATGGATGACCTCACCGGAAGCCTTGGAGCTCACGGGACTTTCTGGATCTCAGCTCCACCTCCAGGACACCCCAGCAGCCAGCACACCCCAGCAGCTGGGACACCTATTGTGCGCGCATGCACACACACACACATACACACACCCCACACAGAGGAAAGGAGACACAAAGCTGGAGCTCTAGGCAATCACGTTTAGAGTCTACAAGTTTATGAACCGCTCGTGCAAAACCCCAAAGTGCTGAGAAAAGCTGAGAACACATCCCCAGGCCAGGGAAGTGCTTCTGACTCCGTGGGCTGGAGGGCTGCACCCAGCATTCCTGCAGACACACCTGGATTGTGGAACCTGTTAGTATTTTAGTGTATTCCAGTGGATCACCTCGGGGGTTTTGTTGCGTGGTGCTAGGAAACCAAGGACTCCTGCATACTAGGTGAGCACTATAAGGATGATTTTACTTCCATTTCATGACTGTGAAAACTACCCAACCCAATCAGTGAAACCCTCCTTCTTTGCGCCCCTTGGACTCCAGAGACCCCCCCCCAGTGATGTGGGGCACAGCAAGGCGCAATGACAGAGCTACTCCCCCCCCCCCAGTCAACAGGAGACAACAGGAAGGCAGCAGGCAGGTGGGTGGGGGGCAGACAGGCAGGCCTGATTGCTTGAGGTTAGAGGCCCAAGAGGCAAGGCTGGGAGGAGGGGAAAGGCAGATAAAGGGCCACAATCCCACCAGTAAGGGGATGTCAGGAAAAGAACATTTTGCTTCCTACAGGCAAAACAGAAAACACTTTCCTCTCCCCAACTCAGCTGCATGGGAGAGGAACTACACTAACAAACATGAGCATGGGGGAGGGGGGACCAAGATTCAAGCCACAGCGCACTCAAGACTTCATCAGGGAGCCGCCGGCCCCGCCCTCTCAAGGGGCCCAAGAACAGGCAAGGGTGGCGTCATGCATTGGGGCTCTGGGTAGCAGAGCTGCAGGGGAGAAGCACAGACGGGGTCAGGGAACACAGGGAACAAATGACTGGGGAAGGGGGGGCTTTGTTCAGGCCATCTACCTGACAGTGTTTTCTTCCACAAGGTATGTGACAAGAGAGTTCAGGATGAGTTTGGGAGTTAGAGTCAGAGCACTAAACAGCTCACAGCTGAAACCTCACCAAAGACTTTTATCTGAGCAACCTTTCCCTCCGTTATCTAATCGGGCTGACGCCCAAGGAAGTGAGCTGCCAAGGCCTCCCAGGGCTTCTTCCTGAGCGCTAGGTGGTCTCCAGGTATCTGGATGCAGCTATCCCCAGAGTGCGGCCTTTACGCAAGCCCCAGAGAAGCAGCCTATCCTACCCTGAGTCTTCTATTAGAAATGAGGACGGGCCAGGTTCCCGCTCTAGGGCTGACCCTGCACCTCCTCATCTGTCACACGTGACTGTCAGGCGGCCGGTAAGACATCCTCAGGTAAGACAGCCAGCCTGGCTGGTCTGCAGATACTGAGTACCCAAAGGGCAAAAGAATGCAAAAAAAAAAAACCCTGCATTTCAAAAACAAACAAACAAAAAACCATTGGTGGCTAGGACAGACCTGATGCAGTTGGGAGGGCCCAGCTCCAGAAAAAAAACATGCCTGACCAACATAGTAGTTCCCTCCATTGGAGAAAAATCCATACCACCATACAACCAGAGACCCACATACACTCGTTCTCTATTTCCTCACCTCCTCTGCCACTGAGGCTGCTTTCACGATCATCACCACATGGTCAGGCTTTTTCTTGGAACCAGGTAGCCAGTTCCTTCTCCCTTCTGTGTGTATGTGTGTGTGTGCGTGCGTATGTGTATGTATGTGTGTGTGTGTGTGTTCACCACAAGAGTCATATCTGGACAGACAGGGGGACAGAGCCTAGGGAGGGGCTGCAAGCCTTCGGCTCACTCTGCAGGCCTCGCCTGGTATCGCGCACAGGCCGCCTACCACCTGCCTGGTGCCTGCGATTCAAGAGCTCAGAGCTGGCACTGGCAGAACAAAGAAAACTAGCTGAGGCTCAGGCAGTGGGGGCGGCTGCTAGCCGAGGCTGCCAGCGAGCAGGCTTCGCTACAGCCGAGTGCTCCAGGAGGGATGAGGGCCGTGGGGGAGCACAAAGGAAGGTGGGAGGGAGGCTGGCAAGACGGACAGCAGCTCGGGCACGTGTCTGGCCCCCACCCAAGGGTGCAGCTGGGCCTGGAAGCCTGGGCAGAACATGCTTCTCCAAGTGGTGGGCAGATGGTGGACAGACCAGACAGGGTATCCTTCTCCTTCCCAGCTGTTTGTGGACGATCTCCCAGGGGGCTCCCAGCTGAGGGGGGATCTTGACAGAGGAAGCCACAGAAAGGCAGACGGCTTGGCTTGGCCAGAGGACTGGTCCAGAATCACAGAACTCAGAGGGCCAGTGACCCAGGGGGCCTCTCCCACACACAAAGGACTCCAACAACCAGCAACAATAGCTGCCCTGGCCCCTCCCTCCTCCTCCTCCCAGCTCCACCCCACCCCCCAAAATCCACAATGGGAGGCAGCAGGAAACCAGGGCAGGCCCATGAATAGCTCCACTGTCAGTCCCCTGGCGTGCCTCCTCGGCCCCACAGGTCGGGCATCCCTGCCACCAGGCCACAATGGAGACCTCTGTGCTACCAAGGGCCTGGGCCCCCAACCACAGCGCGGCGGCATGGGAGCTCGGGCAGCTCACAGGGCTGCATGTGACTGCACTGGTGATAGCCCTCTGGTGGGAAGGGGAAGGGGCGGGGCACAGGCCACTGCGGGCTGGAGTCTAGGAAGGGGCTCCAAAACATCTCCAAGCTTCCTGCGCCTCCTGCCCTGGCATGAGCTGGCCAGAAGCACACAGGGACGACTGTGCCCATCCATCTCACCGACACAGGGGCTTCGGGGACGAGAAAAGGCCACGATGCTCTAAGACAGAGAGCCGCCCACTTCTCTCCCAGTCCTCCCTCTCCCCTCGGCTCTGCCCCTGCCCCCTCTTCTGCTCGGCAAGCAGGGGCCTGCTCAAGACAGACAAGCTAGGTGCCTTCCACAGAAGCGTTTACAGCTACCACAAGGCACTCAGCAGGCCTGTTTCAGGGTTCCCAAAGCAGCAGGGGGTGCAAGGAGGCCCCGCCATCACACCAAGTCCTAAAGCCAGGCTCTGCTTCACACCACCCAGCACCTGCGAACTCCAGGGCACCTTGAAGCCAGTGTGGCAAGCTGCCTCTCTGCCCGGAGCCTACCTCACCCCAGCTTCCCCCACTCTCTGTCACACTTGTGAGTGCACAGACCCCCTGCTCACAGGGCACAGGCGATGGGCTATAAAGATGCTAAGGAGCGCAGACGGGGGACCAGTGCACAGGAGGAAATGCGTGATTCCCTCCCCCGCAGCAAACCTCAGAAAATTCTTGAACGCAAATGTTTCTTTTCTGATAAACCCTCAGTACTTCAACTCCACATCAGCCATCTAGACCGTTGGCACGTGAGGCACCCAGCAACTTGGCTTGCAGAAGTCAAGGCTGATAGCAACCATCAATGGGGGGGCTGGAGAAGCGAGGCGGGGTTCACATTCAGTAAAATGACCTGCTGCTGTTAAAATGGAGCGGACTATGTGTGCTCAAGTGGAACAAGCCAGGATGAATTCTAGGGCGAACGGCTCAGTGCAGGGCAGCATAATTAGCATACCACCAAGGGAAGGAGCGTGGAGAGAAGACACAGGACGCGCTTGACTAGGCTCTGAACACCTGGTGGGGGGAGGAACTGACGAGGTCAGGACAGAAATGTGAATTCTACTCGGTGTTTTTCATCATGTAGATTTTTGAAAAACAAAATTCAATATTTAAGTTGCCTAAAATTTGCAGCTGGAAGTACAAAAAAAATTTTTTTTAACCAGAGTCAAGTGTAGTTGTGCATAAGTGTGGTTGCTCACATGTGTAATCCCAACGCTGCAGACAGAGACAAGAGGATGAATTCCATGTCAGCCTGAATGCACAGGAGACTGGTTTCAGGCAAGCAAATAAACAAATGTCATGAAGAGCTCTGTGGACAGCTTCTGGCATCTCTTTAGAACAAGGACTAGGAGGAGAGGAGGAAGACAACACTGGGGAGGCCAGAAGAGGGGGTGCCAGTGTCAGAATCAGCTCCACCCCAAGCCCCAAAATAGAAAGTTTCCCTATGGAAAGCAAGAACAGATTCTGACAATGGTACAAAGGAAACTGACATTGTACCACACCAAGAACCATCTGTGGAACTTTAAAGTCCAGACGCTGTGTGTGTGTGTGTGTGTGTGTGTGTGTGTGTGTGTGTGTGTATGTGCAGAGGCTGACACCCAGGCATGCAGCAAGGACCCCTCCTCGGGTCTCCTCTGAATCATCCACAAGGCTCCAAGTCCTAATGTTAAGAATCTATCTATCTCCATTTTAGCAGCTAAAGAAAGCTATTTCAACAGATTTCTAGGCCTGGCTCATCTCCAAGAACAAGCTAAAAACAGTTTCTCCAAAATCTCGGCTCAAAACCCCAAGCCTTTAGCCACTAAATCCATGTACCTTTCAGGAAATGGAAGGTGCAGAATGGAGCTGAGAGAGATGCATCTGTGTGTTTATCCCTTGCTAAAGGGATACATTTATTGTTTAAAAGGCCCCTTAATGGGCGTGTCAATAAACATTCTGCACTCAAAAAGCACTGATGTATTTCTTCCATGTGATCTGGCCCCCAAGGAATAATACAAGCCCATCCCCGTCTCTCCTGCTGTGGAAGGGAGGACACATGAGCATTAGAGCCAGAGTGACAGCGCTGCAGGAGAGACCTCGCTGCAGGAGAGACCAGGACAGCAGGGAGAGAGGAAGTGGCAGCACAACCTTCTACAGATAACTCTGCCTCAGGGGCAACACAGCTGGCACAACTTCCTAATGGCCTAAAGCCCACAGGTGCCCAAGGCACGGGGAATAGAGGCCAGGCAGAGGCGGAGCATGTTTGGAGTTCCCAGTGTCTAAGAGCTTTGATGTCTGTGACAAATTCACCATGATCCCCAATTCACAAGCGCAAAGAGGCCCCTCGGCACACATTGGCACTTGGAGTCTTTTAGCTCAGTGCTCCCAACAAGTGTCTGCTCCCCGCAGAGGCCCGGTGCAAGGCCATGGCAGGCCCGGCCTGCAACCCGCAACCCTCGGACCAAGAAGAGCACTTCTCCTGGGCCCCTACGGGGAGGCGCCGACCCCACAGCAAGGCCTGTCCAGCCATCCCCCAGTCCTCCCTGAGGGAACTTCAGGGCTGCCTGGCCCACAGGGCACCACACAGAACCTGCACCCACCACTGCACCTTGGCACATGCCCGTCCGTCCTGCTCTTCTGCCATCCAGAGCCCAGGAGGATGAGCAGCCCACCACCACCACTGACTCGGTTCTCTGGGCACCTCATCCCCACCCCATCCCCCCAACTTATCCTGTTTATACCGCTGCTTGCTTTTCGCAGGAAGCAGCTAGGACAGCAAAAGACAATGCCTGCGGAAGGCAGGACGGCTGCAGAGGACAGGCCTCCATCTCCACTCTTCCCCTGCAGAAGACACAGGCACAGGGCCCACCCCTCGGAAAGATGGCCAAGCCCCCCCCCCAACAGGTTTGTTTTCCTTACTTAGCAGGAGGCAACTCCCCCAGAATTGGTGACTGAGATAAGAACAGCCTCACAGAAAGAGGAGGACCAACACACCAACAGGCTGCCTGCCCAGGGGCAACCAAGGAGAGAGGCAGGAAGGAGAGAACCAGAGGAGCCCAGCTCTTGAGAAGAGAACCGGATGCAGATTCCTAGGCCTCAGACAGACGCAGAAACCCCAGGAGTCCTACGGAAAGGCAGGGGAGGGATCACCCCAGCGCATCCTAGGCTGGTGGAAGGCAGCTTAGTGTCGTCAAACTGGTTTGCTGAGGACAGAGACAGCAAAGAAGGCGCTCAACTGCAGAGACAGGCTGACAGGACTGTCCAGAAAGTGGCTGTGGTCTGAAAGCCAACAGACAGAGAAATGCAAGATTAGAAGCTTCAGAGCAGGAGGCCCCAGATCCACGCTGTGTCCTGGGGTGCAGAGGGCAAGGACAAGAAGCAAGCCAGGGAACCAGGAGGTGCTGAAATAAACAGACCAAAGTTTCTGGAAATAGTGCCTCTGCCCTCCCCCCCACCATAATTCAGAAGGTGCCCCGTGGTGTTCCAGGGACAACACTGGCGAGGAGGGACACCACACAGGGACAGGTATGGGTGGCCACGAGTCTAGGTCCATGTAAGAACCACTGGCAAGATTGAACACGGTGAGATGTGAGATACCAGGTACAGGAAATGTTATGTCCTTCACCAAAAGTTAATCAAGTCTTCTGAGCCCCCCTCCTGCACTGCTCCATGAAGTTTGAACTCAGACCTCAGTTTCTATCCTTTGTAGAGCCTCTGTTATAGCAAGCAGCCTGCCAAGTCAGTTTATCCCCAACATCTAATCAAAGCTCTCATCCTCCCCCATCTCCCGCCTCCCTATACAGTGTCTTGAGTACCCAGCTTGTCTACACCCAGCTTGTCTACACCCGGCTTGCCCACAGGAAGGACCCTGTCAGGTTCACTCAGCTAATTCTCAGAAATTCTCTAGGAACCTGGCACACCACTCTCAGCTGTAAATTCCCACTTTTCCTTGTTGATTTCTGGAGTTGAGCCTAGTCTCTCTTCCCCACTCCAACAGGCCTCAAGAGTCGCTTTAACATTTCAACAAGTGCCGCAACTCACTCTCTCTCTCTCTCTCTCTCCAGACTTCCTCCAATCGTCCTGGACTCAGCGCTTGAGTATCTCCTGCATTAGGTCAGCAGATGACCGCCTCCTCTGAGTCTCAGGGCTGACTGGTGGGGCGATAGCTGCTAATCTGCTGCCACCAGGCATCTGGGGTTAGGGAGTCAGGGAGACTGTCCTAAGGTAACTACAGTCTCTGTCTGGAACAGCCCCTCTGGGGAGCCAAGGAAGAGCCTGGAGCACAGATGGGCATCACTAAGACTTAACCCCCTCCTGCTATTGAGTCTCTGGCAGTCGGCACTGTGCCAGCCAGCACTGTGCCGCTTGCACTGTGCCACAGGTCTGGGGGCCTAGCTGCCCTGCTCTCCTTAGTGCCTAGATGCTGGCGACCCTGCCTGGAGACTGTGTGTCCTTGAACCTCAATGAGGAATACCTTTTGCCAGCCAATATGCCAACCTCAGGAACAGACAACAGGGATCTCAGGGGGCACTCATTCGCTCCAGCTGCTGCAAAGACCCCCCTTCCCCAGGTGTCAAGCCTGTGAATTCCTCAAAGCCTCTGTTTTGGAATGTTTCTTGGGCCCTGCAGCAGGCGTGAGCACAGGCATAAGGAGTTGGTACACGCTGCCATGAAAAACCCAGACAGAAGGTTCACCAGCCTTTGACCTGGCTCCTTCTCAAATCCCACCCACCATCTCAGCTCTGCCAGATGCCTGGGAACAGAGTCTTGGGGACACTAGGAACTGCTTCCTACCAGGATGCCAGCAGCCACTTTAGACAGCTGCCTGGGTCTTCAGCCACCAAGGACAGGGCAAGGGAGCCCAAGGAGGTATAAGCTATCTAGTGAACAGATGACAGCTCCAGGCCTTTTCCCTGGCTGCACAGAGACTGGGCGAAAGAGCTCTTGAGAGGTGAAGATTTCAACACGAGCCAGTCTGAGCTGGACTTACACTCTGATTATCAGGCCTACTACAGCCTCCCAAGAGAAAACCACAGCCTTGCCTAGCTCCAGCCGGCCCCACCCTACATTCAAGGGTAGAGGAAACAGGGTTCCCAGGATCGCTGATTGCTGAGCACTTGCCATGAGAACTGCCAGAAAGCTAACAGCTGCGCCCAGTGTTCGGATCTAGGCTCCTCAAATCCGCAGCAGATTCTGACTTTTCAGGAACCACGACAGAAAAAGCAGACCTGATTCTGCTTGCCTTACAGGTAAGGAAATACGAAGCTTTGATCTCACCCAGCTACAAAGTAGACATGGCTCAAAAGCCGGCTTCCCCTCTGTCCATCTGCAAGCGAGCGGGAGCTAAATGGACGGAGAGGCGCTGATGGCTGCCCACTGGCCAAGTGCAGTGTGGAACCAGAGCCAAGTGCTTGCTCTGTCTGAGCCAAAACACCTAGGCAGCGATGGGAAAGTGTCTGGAGAGACTACGACCTCCATACTGACACATGGCTAGAAACACCGCTGAAATGTAAGATAAAGCAAACCAAAACCCTGGCATTTGCCAGACCTAAGATTCTGGAAACATCCATCTATGGCCCACACAGCTTCCAGGGATCAGATGTCTAGTGGGCACTGCTACAGGTCACCCAGCATTCCTCCCGCCAGGCCACAGATGGGAAACGAGATCCTGAAAAGGGAGGACTTATGCCTAAGTACAGAGAAATTAACCCTAATGCAAAGAATCCTCAGGTTTCCTCACCTCCACGCAAATCCACTGGGTCTGCTGGCCATGCAACGAGGACGAAGCACAAGAATCAGTATGTCTGGGGACACCAACCAGCAGACTTCCTCCCCATGCTGCAGATCAGAGACCAGACCAGCCCCACCCTCCAGCCACATAAGCCCCCACTCTGCTCCACACCCCTAGGCCAATAAACTTAGCCTGAGCCACATAAAGGGAAGTGGTAGGGCACGGTGGCAGTACCTGCTCCTGCTTCTAGAGTTGACTTCGAAGGCAGGCAGGCATGAGAAAGGCAGCAGGTTCAAGGGGTCACCAACCACCGCCTGCCCCCCTTTCCAAGAGC
This sequence comes from Typhlomys cinereus, assembly GCA_023101885.1. Lineage (NCBI taxonomy): Eukaryota > Metazoa > Chordata > Mammalia > Rodentia > Platacanthomyidae > Typhlomys > Typhlomys cinereus. Next base: position 1,077,774 of record JALPQD010000100.1, on the reverse strand, counting down.
AATTTTATTTCTCTTTAAAGGCCAAAGAAACCAGCAGTAGGAAAGAGGGAACGCCATCCCAATTCACAGTCCCTGGGCTGGGACTTCCTGAACACACTTATCAAGAAGCCCTGGTACAGTGCTAATCCTCAGGCTCATGAACAAGCAAATGAGTAACGGAAGGCAAAAGACGACCCAAGAACATAAGGAACTTGCCCAAGGGTCAGTGGGCAGAGGAACAATCTGCCTTGCGTACTTCCCTGTTTTCCATCAAATATATTTTATTTATTTGGGAAAGGAGGCAGGCTCACACAAGCCATGTGCATGTGTGGAGGTCAGAGGACAACTTCTGGAAGTCAGCACCCTCCTTTCACCAAGTAGAAATCAAAGGATCAAACTCAAGTCACCAGGCCTGAACGTAGGCACCTTACCCACTAAGCTCTCCACAGAGGAGTCTACTTTTAAACGAGACAACTCTGTCCATCTTTGATGTATATTTCCCTAACTGATTCATATCAATGTTCTTGGTGACATAGAGACACAGGAACCAGAACTGGAGAAGCCACAGAGTCCTCGGGCGGCACAGTGGCAGATGAGTGATAGGCTGAGCATTCAGGCTGTTCCTTTAAGTGTTTCTGATCCTCCCCCTCACCGTAGTTAAGTGTGACCATGCATGCAGTAGCCAATGAAATACCCTATCAGGGATGCTTTATGAGCCAGGGACGATGCTTACTTCGAGTGTAACATAAAGCAGACATGTCAGGGACATGCCGCACCAGCAAGGCATCCACCTCTGTTGCATTAAGCCTCAGATGCCTGAGGATTGTTAGCTCTCTAGAGGAGCATCCCATTCCCTGGCCTCGGGGTTGGAGGGAGGGTCAATGACCAATCAGCCAGCACCTACCACACAGCGTTGGTTCCGAGGATTAAAGTGAATCCAAGTAAGCTAGGAGAGTGCTTGATGAAACTCTATGTACTAATATGTAATACCTTTCTGTTTATACATGTAAGTTCACCTGATTGTAAGTCGGCAAGGGGTGCCAAAGACAGGCACACAGGCACCTGAAGTAAAAGCAAGGCCAGGGATCGGAGCACATGGTAGCCTCAGGAAGTGAGGCTCATGAATTCTCCCCACCCTGGTCTCCTTGGTAACTTTACTACTACAACCTGTGGGACAGGCTCTTCTCCACCCACACAAAGCATGTGCTTCATCAACTCTCAATTATGGGAAGGGAGAAGCCCTCACCTGCCCTCAGAGACCAAGCAGCCCAGCTGTCCTGCTGAGAAAGAGGGCAGCCAACCTTTTGTGGCCCACTCCATGTCCTTTCTTCTTGGGGCCAGCCACAAAGGTCCAGTGGCATCAGTGGTTCAAACTGTTTGCCTGAATACAGCTACTAAAATCAAACTCAAATCAAGAGACATTACTGAGCACTTACTACAGGCCCAAGACCAGTTCTGGGACCACACCAGGTCAGACCTGCAAAAGCACCTACCATCCCACCAGTGTCAACCACATCAGGTGGCCCAGACAGGGGAGTCAAAGAATGTGAAAGGGATATACCATGACAGTCCCCAGCTGAGGGCGAAATACAACAAAGAATGTGATTTGGGTTTCCGAGTCCTGTTCCCAGACACTTAGATATTCTCAGATTGGAGGGGGGTGTAGATAGTACACACCTATAAACCCTAATACTCACGAGTCTGAGGCACAAGTTTGCTGATGACCTGGTCCCACAGAGAGACCTTGACTCCAAAAACAGAAATTCTCCGAATGGGACACAAAGATTGAGGACAGCCGAGGGAGGGGCCAGAGGGAGAGGAAGGCTGTGGGGCAGGTTCCTGGGTTTCTGTCTGAGGGTTCCAGGAGGTGCCCTGAAAGGAAGGGCAATGTGAGCTGGTGGAACGTGGGGCACCAGGCTGCCTTTAACAAATGTAGAAGGGCACCCCAAGCATTCAGCAGGCATCGACCTCCACTTCCAGGTCGAGAGCAAAGGCTACTTCCAAAAATCTGGCAAGCAAGTGACTCGCACACTCAAGCTGAGGGACGACCCCCTGAAGCTAGAACACACCTGGCAGGAACTCCATCCAAACAGCGTCCTGCTACCAGGACGGCAGGAAGTATTCAGATAGCCAGCGACCTGGATCGCTCCGGGGGACTCGCCACCACTGGGCAGCCGCAGCCGGGCAAACACCAACTGACTCATGAACATAAACCGCCACTCACCGGAGACCAATTTTAAGTCCTCCAGACACGTGTTCCCGTGGTCGAAGTCCCCCTCTGCACACACACACTTTCCCCCCTCCGCACCCCGACACCTCCAAGGGAAGTGAGGACAGGGGGCAGGAACTCGGGTGCAGCCAACTCCACAGCCAAACTCCACTCGGCCAAAGCCAGGTCGGGATCGGGCTCTGTTCTGCAACGCGGCCCCTCGCCGCCGCCTCCAACTCCGGCCGCCCCACGCTGCAGGCCGACCCAGCGGGGAACCCCGCGACCCCAACACACCCGCGGCGGGTGGGGGCGGGGCTGGAGTCGGGGCGCTGGTCTCCCCGAGCTCAGGGGCGCCGTGACCGAGCCAAGGGGGTGCCCGGCCCCGGCCGAGCTCGCGGCTGGTGACGTGGGACGGAGCCCGGGGCGGCGGAGGTGCAGCCCCTCCCTGCAGGAGCTGCCGCCCGGCCCGGCCCGGGACGGAGCCCAACGGGGCGAGGCGCATGGACTCCCCGGGACGCCGCCGCGACTCTCACCCCGCCCCACACCCGAGTTCGGCTCAGCGGGGGTCGGGCCGCGGCCTCCGAGCCCTCGCGGGCGATCTCGGCAAACAAAGCCCGCGCCGCCCCGCAGGGCCGCCTCCCCGAGGCGCGCGGCTGCAAGGGGAGCGGCCGGGCGGGGATCCGGGGAGCGGCCGCCGTCTCCGAAGGACCCTCGCGGGGTGGGCGTCAGACAATGACGGGCACAGGCCCGACGCTCCAGCCGCGCTCGCCGCTCTACTCACCCGGCGCGGCGGCAGCGGCGGTGGCAGCGGCAGCGCGGCCCGCTCCGCCGAGGAAGTTAGAGCAAGTTCAGCGGCGCCGGGCGGGAGGGCGCGACTCGGGCCGTCCGAGCGGCGGGGGCGGGGCGCGGAGGGGCGGGGCCGGGGGCCGGGGGCGCGGCGCCGGGCGGCGGCGGAGACCGACGCGCCGCTTCCCTACGCGCGCCGGGCCCGCCCGGGCCCCGCCCAGCTCCGCCCCCGCCGCTCGCCACGCCCCCGACGCGCTCCACCCTCTCCTGTGCTAGCCACGCCCCCACTGCGCCCATCCACTCCCGCTGCTCGCCACGCCCACCATGCGTCACACGGCGCTCCCGCCGCTCGCCACGCCCCCGTAGTTCGCTCCACCCCTCCGCGCCCCGCCCCGCCTCACCTTCGCTGTGCTCCGCCCGCTCGCCACGCCCTCCAGCTGCCTAGGCCTGATGAAGCGGCTTGCGAGTCCGCCCCTTTTTTCTGCTCTGGGCGGTGCCCGAAGCTAGGGGGTGGCCCCGGTCCTCCCTTTCGGTGGATGCGCCAGCAAGGCGGAGCCTGGACCAGACAGACACTTGAGGCCACCCATGAGCGCTCGTTTGCACTGAGCCAAGCCCCTCTGACCTTGCTCGGGAGCCGGCTGGAACCGAGCCTAGAAGAAACGCGATCTGCTGGAGGCCTGATCTCTAGGGATGCCCGGGTGACTGGGTAGACGTGGGCAAAGGATCAGGAAAATGGCTGTTTTGAAGATGGAAGGTGTTCCTGCGGGCCTTGGAAACCCGAGTGGCGGCAGCGTTCCAAAGAAGGGGCAGCAAATTAAGATTTCTTTGCAGGCAAGCCGTAAAGACTCGCCTCTTCCAGCCCTGGTGCTAAAAATACTAAGCTTTTTTTGGATCACCTGCTGCGATTTGTTCCTCGCCTTTATGCGGAAGAGATGGCCAGGCCGGTTTTTAGAGATGGGGACGCCGCAAGGGCAGGAGGCAGGTGTGCTGGGATGAAAAAGCCTCCCAGGCTTGACCAGTCTGTCTGTAGACCTGTAGACACAGCTGCTGTTTCTTAAACTTTCAGGGGCCAAGAATCAAGCCATCTGCTCAGCTGGACAGCACAAAACTGTTCAAAAGCAGGTACACGTTTTCACACAAGCAGCCTACAGGTTAATTGTGGCAGTTGGCCCGCATGGTTACTGATAAATGACCATTAAACGGCTTAAGGAAACAAGGGATTTATTTTCTTCCTGATAGTGGGGTTACAGTCTGTCCAGCTTGACGGGGGAGCACGCATCAACGCCAAGGTGGAGGGAACTGGCCACACCATCTCTACGTAATGGCTGACAGAGGGACGATCCTTACTTGCCAGACCAGTATGTCTAGCCAAGTGTACAAAAGGATGCCAACTTCCTCAATCAGCCTTCTGTATTTTATTCATCTGTTCAGGGCCTAGTCCCACCTACCATGGGCTGGGCCTTCCCCATCAGCTAGACAATCTCCTGCAGGTTTGCTCTGGGCCTAACATAACCACTAATTCTCCGCAAATGTGCCCAGAGCTCAAAACCCTCAACCATCAAGTTGACACCTGTGTCAATCTATGACATTAATTCACTGTAAAAAGATAATCTTCAAGTGGAGAATGTCCTTTTCCGCTGATTGTTGCGGTTGTTTAACAAAAGGGATGCAGTCTGTCTCAGGAACTCATCCAACAGCTCAGGGACCTTCCTTGTCCAAGACAGATTCATGTCCTCAGCCTCAGCAGACAGCAAGTGTATAACTAGGTGCCTGAGTCTGAGTACCAAACCCGGTGTCCGTGCTGGGGAGGCTTCTTGCTGTGTGCATTTTTTTAAACTAGAAAAGATACATTAATAAGTGCAATTTGAAATAGATGCCAGGCCCAAAACAAAGACCTGGGATGGGAACTAAGAATGACTGGAAAGAAAGTCAGTGACTGAGACGGTAATGTTAAAAATTGCAATGAAGGATCTGGGAATGGCTTAGCTAGGCAAACACCTTTCTCATAAACCTGGTGACCTGAGTTCAATACCTGGAACCCACATTGTCAAAGGTGAAAACTGATTTCCATCTAAGGGCCATGACATGCATGTATCCTATCTCTCTTCTCTCTCTCTCTCTCTCTCTCTCTCTCTCTCTCTCCTCAAATATTTTTAATTGCAATCAAAAGAACAAAGAGCTAGCCTTGGGGCAGGGTGACATGTGACATGGAGAGCCCTTGTCCAGACCAGTAGGTGTCAAAGTTATGAAAAGGGGGGTTGGAGAGGTGGCTCAGGGGTTACGCCTCTGCCTTGCAGGCAGAAGGTCCTGAATTCTGATCCTAGACCCTACGTATAGACGCTGGGCGGAAGCGGGGGCGGCCTGCATTTCTGGTCCTGGAAGGGCGGAGTCTGTGAATCCCCAGCCAGAATAAACAAGGAGGAGGTGGAGGCGTCCATGGTGGTTCCTGAATTCGCCCGTGGTTCTACATACACACACAGACACACACACGCGCGCACATACACACGCACATGCGCACAGTTGAATAAATAATAATAATTAAAAAAATTTTAAAAAAAAGAAAGAAATAAAAACAAAAAAAAGTCACGAAAAGGGCAAGTTCTGGATGTGTCAAGAAACTGAGAGAAAATTGGCCAAACCTGGACATTTGGTCTGGGACAAAGGATCAGTCAGGGGCTATGAGTTGTGTCAAGGAATGGAGCCTTTTGCTAAGCCTCGGAGGTTTTTATAGAGAAGACTCACACGTTCTGATGTGCTCCTGTGGGAAGAGTAAATTCAGGGGGTGGCAAGTAAAACTGAAAGCATGAAGCCAATTAGACCTATACTTTTATTCAGGTCAACCATGAGGATAGTTTGAGCTAAAGTAGTGGGCATGGTAAGTAGTCGAGAGGCAATGTTTTGGACTTGACACATCAGCAAAGTGGATGCAGGAGGAAGAAATGGAGAACTGAAAGGTAGCTTTCAGTTTTCTTAAAAGTCTTCAAGTTTCTTCCAGTGAGTAGATTAACAGTGCCTCATTTATTGGACAGGTAGAAGAAAGCAACTACTTTTCAGCAGGGAACATCAAGAATCTCGTTTTAGGGGATAAGGAGATGGTTTTGCCTCACAGCAAAAAAAAAAAAAAAAAAAAAAGGAGTTTGAATCCCCAGATACCACCTAAAATGCCAAAATGTTAGGTGGGTGTGGTGACCCACCCGTAATTCTAACCCAGGAAAGCAGAACCTGCAAGTCATAAAGCAAGCTAGAGAGCCAGACTAGTCCTGTTGGTTAGCTCTGGATTCAGAAAGCCAACCTCAAAACAGTAAGGTGGAAGAATAATAGTGGATGATTCCCATTATCACCCTTGGATCTACACACACAAGTGTACTCACACACACACACCGGCAGACCAATGTACAACCATATATACATATATTTACACGCCCCATACAGGACATACGTATGAAAATGGAGAGATCTTGTTTTATTTACATTGTTTCAGAGATGGTTATTAGGCATCCAATGTGGTTGCCCACTCACTAGAAGCACAGAAGAAGGGTCTGGGGTGAAGATGGAACTGTGAGAGGCATAAGTGATGAAGGCCTGCAATCTGAGGTTGCTAGAAGTGGGGAAGGCTAGTTGCAGAAGAGGAGAGGGTGAGGAGGGACCCCGGGAGTCAGAGAGGACTCAGCGCGAGCGAAGGCAAGAGGCTAGGGTGGGGCAGAGGACAACAAGGGAATGCACTAGAGCTGCTGTACATTGATAACCTGGTAGTGAACAGAAAACCAGGAATGATTTAGCTAAAACTGTGGGCACCTGAGCTTTTAGTGGGGTTTGCAAGGCCTCCAACATAACCAGCCTTTCCCTTTTCCATTCATAACATCATTTCCAGTTCTTTCTGATCACAGGGCTTTCCAGAACAAAGGCAGATTTCTCAGCCCCCCCTGGCAGCAAATGGGATCTTGTGACTGACTGAGTTCCAGCCAATAGGAAGTGAAGTGACCATGGGAAAATTCTAAGTTGCTATAAGGGGAAGCAATGTGCTTTCTTCAACATCACTCCCAGGGTTCAGGAGCTGAGTCAGGGGAACTGTTAGTTTGAGGCCAGCTTACAAGATATATAGACTGTCTCGAAAGAAGAGAGAGAGAGAGAAGAGAGAGAGAGAGAGAGAGAGAGAGAGAGAAGAGATAAAGAAAGAGAAAGAAAGAAAGGAGAAAGAGAGAGAAAGAAAGAAAAAGAAAGAGAGAAAGAAAAAGAAAAGAAAGAAAGAGCGAGCAAGAAAGAAAAGAAAAAAAGAAAGAAAGAATAAGAAAGAAGAAAGAAAGACAAGAAAGAAAGAAAGAAGAGAAAGAAAAGAGAGCGAGGAGGAAGGGGAGACCGACGGGGGAGGAGTTAGGAAGGGGAGCAGAGAGGAGCAGAGTCGGAGAGGGAGGAGGAGAGGGGGGGGAAGCGGAGAGTGGGAAGTGGTGAGGAGAGGCGGTGAGAGGAGGGGAGAGGGAATATCTCTTAGTGCCTGCCCAGCATGCGGAAAACCCTCAGTTGCATTCCCAGCCAAAAAATAAAATAAAATAATATAATCTTTTAAAAAAGGAAAGAAGGAGAGGAGAGAGAACTCTATGGTTTAACAGTATGTGCTTACTTGTAATCTCAGCACTTGGGAAGTAGAAACAGAAAGATCAGGAGTTAAAGGCCAGCTCCTGATGCCAACTTGAGATTTCTGTCAGCAAGAAAAGAAGGAAGGGAAGGAGGGAGGGAAGGAGAGAAGGGAGGCAAGGGCAGGGCAGGGGAGGGGAGGGGAGAGGAGGGGAAGAGATGGGAAAGGAGAGGGAGGGGAGGGGAGAAGGAGGAGAGAAGGGGAGGGGAGGGAAAGGGAGGAGGGAGGGGAGGGGAGGGGAGGAGAAGGAAAGGAAAAAGTCAAGAGGGGCCAGGGAGATGATTTTGGAAGCTCTTGCCACACAAACCTGAGGACTGAGTTTGAATCCCAGAACTCATGTAAACTTAGTGTAGTAGTACTTCTGTGATCCGAGTGCTCCTGTGTTGAGATGGGAGGCAGAATCATGATTGTATGCACGCACCTGCACTCATGCAGTTGAATCACATAAACACACATACATTACACACATGCACACAGAGAGAGAAAGTGAGAGAGATCCTAAAGAGACAACCAAAAAGAAATTGATTTCTTGACCTGTCATTCAATCATGCCTTATGTGTCCTGGAATGATCTATTTTCTGTTGTTATTGGTTGTTTATTGTGGGGTTTTGCTTGTTTGTTTATCTTATTTTGAAACAAGTTCTCATACATCCTGGGCCGTCCTCACACTTGCTGTGTAGCTGAGGATGACCTTGAATTTCTGATCCTCCTGCCCTGAGACACTGTCTGCTACAAGACAGGACCGCCACTACTTGTGACAGGAGTGTGCGTGAGGATGAGACAGAGGAGCACACTTTAGCCACAGAGGGCAGAGCAATTCTAGCAGTGTCAAGTAGTCTCATCACCTCTCAAACCTGTCATCCCACCTACAAACCAGAGGAGAGGCAAGAGCAAAGGTGTGCTTAGTAAGTGAACCCTCAGCATCTTCCTGCCCCCCCATCCGGTTCTTTTTTGCTGAGTCACAGTTTAAATGAATCAAAATGGGAGAAGATGGTTTTGCCAAAGAAAACTCCAGATGAGGCCGGATAAGACACTGGAGAGAGAGAAATCACAGAGGCTAAGAGCAAAGACCCAGGAGTGAAGTCCAACCGCTTGGCTGAACCAGCTCTGACCCTGAAAGCGATGTCCATTCAAGGCTGACTTGCTCGTGTCCACTGAGGGGACTCTGGGATGTGCACAGATGTGAAAGGCACTTTGGGAACAGCCTCATGTGAACCAACCAAGCAGAAATATAACCGGGCTTTATCGCCTTTAGGTACAGCCTGGAGTCCCTACCTGTCATTCTTTCTTACATCCAGGGACATATGGGGAGGGGGCGTCTCCACAGGATGGTCCCTGCCAGGAGAGGCCTGGAAGGTTTCCCTCCTCCCCGCTTCCCTCTCTCCACCTCAGAAGTGGTGGAGACTCACCCTGACTTGTCTGACGCCAAGCAGAGCACTGTGGGCGGATGCTGCAGACAACACACACGCACGCGCATACACACACATACATACACGCACGCACATGCACACGTACACGAGCATGTGCTCATTCTCTGGTCCTCTCACAGTTGTGAACTTTTTATTTATTTGTTGGTTAAAAAAAAAAAAAAAAACCAAAAAAACAGGTCCCATGGGAGAATCTGATTGTCCCTGGTGAGCGCTGCCTGTAACTGCTACTGTGTTCACACACTGCCACCTAGAGGCCATTCTCTGGATTGCTGGTGTGTGTGTGTGTGTGTGTGTGTGTGTGTGTGTGTGTCTGTGTGTCTGTGTCTGTGTGTCTGTGTCTGTGTGTGCGCGCGTATGTGTCTCTCTCTTTGTGTGTCTGTGTGTGTGTGTGTGTCTGTGTGTGTCTCTCTGTCTGTGTGTTTCTCTGTGTGTGTGTGTCTAACACTGTTGATGTCTCCCTTGTCCCCAAAGCACCTGTCCTCTGATTTTCTGCTCTGCCTACCGACTGAGACCACACAGTGTGCAGCGGTTCTCCAGTCTCCTCTGCACACCCCCTTCTTTCCCTGGGCTTAGCTCAAGCTGCCCTTTCCAGACTCAGGGTCAGGACCCGCATCCCATGCCCATGGTCTGTCTAGTCTCTCAGCCCCCTGTATCTTTAGGGTAACGTCTATGAGCCTGACGACACCGTGATTTCATTGGCAGACCTGATCTTTCTCCCACTGTCTACCTCTCTGCCTCCAACCTAGGAATACGGATCTGGCGAGTGGCAGAAAGCCAGCGTCTTCCTGTGTTCTGTGCAGGCTGACCAGACCTGGCCTCAGAATGGGCTGCTGCAACCACACCCTGACCGCAGGACTCCCTCGAGTTCTGTGACCCTGTCTTTCACCTTTCAAGTAGTGACTGTACAGACAGGGCCAGGATTTGAACTTGACTCACTCCGAATTGGCCCTGGGAAAATGAAGCATGCCCTCCATCCCCCAACCATCCCAATGACCTGTGGTTGAGAAAAGGAAGTGAGAAACCCACCGATGCCCACTATAAGGTTGATGGGAGGGGCTCTTATAGCCTGCATTTCCCAGCAGCTTCTGGAGTGCTGAAGCCTTATTTCATTTCCTTTTCCATCGAGCTCCACATCCCTCCTTTCGTGTACACACACACACACACACACACACACACACACACACACACACAATCTCTCTCTTTCTCTCTCTTTCTCTCTCTCCCGGAGCAGTTCTTGTTTCCTGCGTACCTTTTGCTTCTTCCCTCTGCCTAGGTGGCAAGCGAGGCCTTTCAGAGTAGCCCTTAGTAAGGAAGGGAAGGTCCTTGGGAGAGCAAATTTAGCAGGGCCAGATCTAAAGCCGTTCCCATTTCCCATGAGCACTCCTGTTGGCCTTCACTATTCCAGCAGTTTCTGGCCAGTTTCCCCTCGAGTTTGTGCCTCTGAGAGGAAGATACAGGCACCCCCCCCCCCAAAAAAAACAAGTAGCCCATTGCTATGCTCATCCCGCAACAATTGCAGTCCTTCTTGGCAGACATCTTTCTTACACACACACACACACACACACACACACACACACACACACAAGAGGGTCTCCCAGTGTAGCCTAAGCTGACTTGTAACTGTGGCCATCCTCCTGCCCCGGACAGCCAAGCGCTGGGAGTTCATACAGGGCCACCAATCCTGACATTGGACATGCTGGTCTGACAGGTCCCTGGCTGGCTGACAAGGGTCTGATGTAGGGTTCCAGATCCAGTTCCTGTGCCCAGGACAAAGAATATATGGACAGAAAACACAGCTTCTTAAACCGTGGGTCACAACCCCATATGAGTTCACACAACTGAAGGTGGGGAGGGGTCCACAAAAAGTTGGCAGCAGTGAAATGTTTCCAAATGCCCAATGAAGAAAACTGAGTTCAAAATCAAACATTAAATGAGTCTGAGGTGCTTCTGGCACTTTCTCATGCTCCATGGTGTGACTTCAGAAAAACAGCCCTGGTTCTGCATGACACGTGTACTTTCCTGCCAGAAACACCGTCGATTCATCACTATCATATGTTACAAACTACAGTGTTTCTACCATATGTACAAAGTTTTTGCAGAAACGGGGTTTACTTATGAAAATGAAAAACTTTGCATATTTTCCTACCAGCATCTATCAAATTATTAATAGTTTGTCTTTGGATTCAATTTATGTTTTAGAAGGTCTGGTTTTTAAAAATTGCTCGTGTTTTATTGATATATTTTTTTAAAGTCAGGAGTGGTTGAGATAGCTTGGGCAGGGAAGGGGTTTTGCTCACACACCTGGCGACCTGATTTTGAGCCCCGGAAGCCCACAAGTGGAAATGAGGACAGACTTCTGAAAGTGGTTCTCTTGCTCCTACTTGTGGGGTATGACACGCACCTTCTCTCTAGCTCTCAAATAAATTAATAAAATATTTATTATTATTATTTATTCAATTGTGCGTGTGTGCATATGTATGTGTGTGAGCATGTGTGTATGTGTGTGTGTAGAACCACGGACAAATCGGGAACCACCATGGACGCCTCCACCTCCTTCTGCCCCGGGATTCACAGGCTCCGTCCTACCAGGACCAGAAGCGCAGGCCGCCCCTGCTTCCGCCTGGCGTCTATAATGGGATCTGGGATCCGAACTCAGGACCTTCTGCCTGCAAGGCAGAGGCTTAACCCCTGAGCCACTTCTCCAGCCCCAATAAAATATTTTTTAAAAAAACACTTTTTAAAAAATCTTTAGATGAATTTTGGCTTGGGGTTAGGACAGAATACAGGACAATTTCTGAAATGGTCCTAGGCATATTTCTGTTTTATAGTACATATTTCTGCTAAGTGGTAGTCTCAGTATTGACAATTATTAAATCAACATGTACATCAAAACTAAAAAGAATCAAGGATCCACTGACTTCTGCAGTATCAAATGTTTGGTCAGGATTCAATTCTTGGACTAGAGAGATGATGGCTCAGGGGTTAAGTTTCTGCCTCACAAACAGAAAGACCTGAATTTGAATCCCAGATCCCACATAAAAATGCCAGGCAGAAATGACTACACTTCCAATCTTAGAAGGTGAAGCTAGGAAATCCCAAAGGAAAGCAATAAGGAAGTAGTAGCAATCCAGGATGATTCCCAAAGTCACCCTTGGGACTCTATAGACACACAGTAGCCTCTCTTATACACACACACACACACACACACACACACACACACACCCCTACACATACAAGTACACTCCAATATATATGTAAAGAAAAAATTCAAACATGTAGATTTGCTTTAACTTTTAATAAATAGTAAAAACAGGCACATCAAAGAAGTGCTTTAAAATAAGTTTCTGAGCTGAGAAGGTGCCTCAGTAGGTCAAATGCTTTGCATGAAAGCATGAGAGCTTGAGTTTGAGCACAAGAAGCCTTACAGCCAGCTGTGGTAGGATCCACTTGTAATCCCAGGGGGTCCTACAGAGAGACTAGAGGATCCTCAGCAGCTTGCTGGCAGCTACAAACAAGAAAAGAGATTCTGTGCCAAACAAGGCAGAAAGTAGGACAGATACCCAAGGCTGTTAGTGACTTCTGAAGGAAAGTCATGGGACGTGAACACACACACACACACACACACACACACACACACATACAGAGAGAGAGAGAGAGAGAGAGGAGAGAGAGAGGAGAGAGAACAAATTATTTGTGATTTATTATCAGTAAATAATTTGTATAACTATTTTATATACCTATGTGTCTAGACTTATGTTAAACATTTTCAAGTGAAAAGGATTCACAAGTCGAAACTGTGTCTGTGTGTACAAGAGGACCCTTGAGTGTGTATGCCTGTGGAGGCCCAAAAAGGGCATCAGGAATCATCCTGGATTGCTCTCCTTATTGCTTTGCTCTGGGGTTTCCCAGCCTCCGTCTTTCAGAGTCAGAATTACAGGGCTCGGCCTTCCAGGGACAGAATGATAGGCTACTACAATGTGCACTTGGCAATTTTTACATGGAATCTGGGCGTCCAAACTTAGGTCCTTTTGCTTTCAAGGCAGTGACTTTAAGCACTAACCCATCTCCCTAGTGGACAAGTTTTAAGAAGCCCTGGCTCAGAACCGGACTGGTCAGAGCAGGTATGGCCTAGTCCATTCACTCAAGTCCCCAGGAGAGGGCAGTGCCGAGCAACATATGGCTCATACCGTCTCCCTCCTGCAGCTGGGGCTGCGGATGGGCAATGGTAAGGAAACACCCACCTGCAGATTTGCATCCCAGCGTTTGTAAGCGGATCCTGTGTGGACTGATACAGTCTTTCAGGGATATTACATGTCAATATTTAAAGATTCTTGAAACACTTATGAGACTAAGTCATTAGACTTGAGATGACTATATTTAACATTGGAATGTCCAGACCTCCCTCTATCCCTGGAACGAGATGGCTCAGTGGCTCAAAGCACTTGTGCAAGTCTGATAATTTGAGTTTGATCCCTGGATCCCACAAGGTGTTCTCTGAAGGTGTGTGTGATACATTCACACAAAATAAATTTTAAAAGATGCTTAGAAATATCTATTCCGCTAAAATTATGAAAATTTGATTTATCAATTATGGAAATTGCATGCAATAATCTAGAGGAATGTTAATTGTTTCAATTTTCTTTCTTTCGCTGGACATGACTCAAGATGTGGAGGAGGACTCGTTTCTAGATGTGCACAGAGCCCCTTAGATAACCCAGAGGTTGTGAGATCCAATCCAGGGGGGCAGGGCAAGAGTTGTCAGCATGCCAGGGGGTAGGGGTGTCCTGTAATCTGCCCCAAGGCCCAGCTGGGTCAGGACCAAGGACAGCCTCCTAGATCCCATCCCACATAGACCTAAAGTTTGCTGCAAATTTCTCTTGAGTCACAAAGGCTCAGGAAGTGATAAGACACATTGAAGAGCCCTATGGGCACTACCTGGCGGAGACTTCAAAAGTTCTTTGCTTCAAAGGTCATGTAGAGCCCTCCTCCAAAAATGATTTGTGCCTCTGACTTTAGACCTCTCTCCCAGTTACGTCCTGCCAGCCTGGAGGGTTCTGGCCTTCCCCTCTTTTTCCTGCTCTCCCCTGGTAACAAGTGCCTCCTCTCCCTCTAGCAATCCAGGTTGGTCTGCAAAGGAGACCAGGACCAGCTGGTCTGCTGGCTCAGGAAGTCTGGACTCCCTTGTCTTTTCCTGGATCTGTGTTTTTTCCAGCGCCCTGCTCATGCCGGCCCGGGGAGTTTCACGGGTTCTTTAAACCCTGTGGATCTTCTACTGCTGTGGTTCATGTGGCCAGGGGGTCAGGGGGTGGCAAGTACACTTCTGTCTGTGTGGTTATCGGTTTCCTGACCACGTATCGTGCCTTTACCTTTTAGAACTGTGTAGTGAGAGTGTGCAGGTAGTTTCACATCGACATGGGGCAGTTAGAGAAGCAACAAGAGAATCAGTGGAACTTCTCCTCCCCCTACATACCCACAACTCGTACCCTGTTCCTAGAGGCAAATGGTAGCATTATAACCAGGGTTTCATATATTTTCCTACACATATAAGGCAGACATTGTTGGTTTCACCCCCAAATCCATACTTTTCGGGTTAGAGGAGAGAGGATAGTTGGGCGATCATTATTTCATTTTAGCTGGGTATGAAGACATCTGTGAGAGTGTATTTCTAAGGTTGAAGTGAAACTTAGATAGAGATTATACGTGGACACATGGATACACACATATGCATGTACACACCAACATGCACATGGACATATATAGGCACATACATGCACATACAAGTACAGAGATGCACATACACATGCAAACACACATATGCATGTATGCACACAAATGCAAAAACAAACACAGAGACACACGCACAATACATAAGTAGAAGGAAGGCTAATTAGAAGTTGGAAGGGGATCAGCAGGAAAAGGAGGGCCCAAGAGAAGACAACTGAATATGGTGGAAGTGAGTATGATCAAAGCACATTGGGTAGATTCGTAAACATGTGAGGCCCATTATTAAACATAATTCATATAAGCTAATAGAATGTCATGTGGTCAGCGAGAGAGCTCAGTGGGTAAGACACCTGCTGACACCCCTGGTGACCTGAGTTCTATCCAGGTGGTAGAAGGAAAGAACCGACTTGTGGAAATGGCCCTCTTGTCCGTTGACCTCCACTAGTGCACCATAGCACACATGTGTCCTTGCGTGGGTCTGAGAAGCTACGTGGACCCATGTGATACTCGGAAAGCCGGAGTGGGAGTGGTAGGAATGAAAAGTCAGGCTGGGTCAGAGGGGTCACGGATGTCCTTCATCCAAATCATCCAAGCCAACTTTATTTGCAGCAAACACAAGTATTTAAACCAGGGAACCGCACAGCTAAATTTTTTACAGGATTATGTTAATCATCTGCATTGTAAAGCTTACCTAGGCTAGCAAGAAAAAGCAGGCGTGACACCTAGTTGCTGCATGGGGACAGACATGGTGTCTCCAGCAGTTACCTGGTTACTGTGATTTTATGTACATATCTTTTGATCCATAGATTAACATACTTCAATGGTCTCAACATGCACAGGGAAGAAACCATAGAAAGAATGCATTGGCACGGAAAACTGGTCCTGAGGAGAATAAAGGCAGATGGTCAAGGCGCCCCCCACAGAGACAATGAAATAAGAGGCATCTGTCCCTTACTAATGGGAGAGGTCCCTGCCTGCAACTGTCAGTCTCAGACATGTGTCAATGTATCAGACTCAAGGGAGCAGCCTTGGCGCCTCCCACATGTCCTCCCTCCCTCCATCTCAGATAAACAAATAAATACAAAATAAACTATTGGAAAAAGGTCACACAGCTGGAATCACACAGCATGTACACTTTGTAACAAGCTTCTTTGACACAGTAATATGAATATGAAAAGGTCAGGGGTTTTTTTTAAACTCATTTTCTGTATGTGTGTGTACATATGCTGACCATGTGTGCATGTGGGTGTGTGGGAGTCACTGCACATGTGTGGAGACAGAGGACAACTCTCAGGAGTCGGTTCAACTTTCAGGAGTCAGGTCTCACCTTCTGTCTTGCTGAGACAAGGACTTTCATATTCATTTTTTGCCCCAGGGTCCTCCGTTTTGCTAGTCTGTGGGCTTCTAGATGGTTCTTCTGTCTCTGACTCCCATCTGGCTTGTAGTTAGGAATGCTGGGATTTCAAATATGTATCACAGAATCCAGATTTTTTGCATGGGTTCTAGGAATCCAATTCACATCATCAGGCTTGTGTAGCAATCACTTTTATCATGTCTCCAGTCCATAACATACATTAGCCATGTCTCTTCATGATTTGAGGGCTCGTTGTAACTTTTATTCTTTTCAATATTTATTTATTTATTTGAGAAAGAGAGAGGAGAAAGAGGAAAAAAGAGGGAGAGAAAAAACGAGGGAGAAGGTATATTGCATGGGTAGGGTTTGAGGCAACTTTTACAAGTTAGTTCTCTCCTTCTACTATGTGGTTTCCTGGAATTTGAACTCAGGTTGCCAGGTTTGTGAGCAGGTGCTTCTACCCAAGGGAGGCTCAAGAGAGCTCATTTTTTAATGCTAAATAACATTCTTCTATCTAGCTATATCATAGTTTACCTACTGAAGGACACGTTGGGCATGTCTGAGATTTGGAAATTGTGATTGAAACTGCTGTAAACATCTGCATGTGGGCTTTTAAAAGATTTTTATTTATTTATTTATTTATTTATTTATTTATTTATTTATTTATTTATTTAGTGTGTGTGTGTGTGTGTGTGTGTCAGAGGGCACTGTATGTCCCTGTGGAGGCCCAAGGGTGACATCAGGAGCCATTCTGGATTGTTTCTACTTCCTTCTTGTTTCACTCTGGGCTTTCCTAGGCTCTGCCCATCAGGGCCAGAGCCACCAGTTTCCGCCTGGCATTTTTTCATGGGACCTGGGATCTGAAATCAGGACTTCTGCTCTCGAGACAGAGTCTTAACTCCTGAGCCATCTCTCCAGCCCCCAGATTCTATAGTCCCAAACATCAAAACTTTCATTACGTTGAAGTAGAGGGTAAGGCATCCCAGGCCTCAGATACGAAAGAACTGTGGTCAGATTAGCAACCTTCTACATAAAAGCATGAATTGTGGCAGATATACACCAGCATCAGCATACCTACAAGAAACACACACTCATTTTAAACTACATGGTCTTGTGTCAGTGTACACTTGACACGGGTACATCCATTAACGGTAGGCACAGCTTCACGGATGTCAAATTAGCTTTTTATAACCTTGATTTGGAAGTGGAGAAGAGGAGCGGAGAGTTAAGTAACTGAAGCAGCCGGGTTACTGTATCCAAGCTCATTACCATCAGCAATGCTGAAAGACGTTCCCGTGGCAGATGGCGATGGAAAAATTAAAATCTTATTCTATCAGGACAGTTAGAGCTCTTCATGTGAAAAGCAAGTTAAATGATAGATTTACTCGATCTCAAAAGATCTAGCAAATTACAGGTTTTGCGCAATTAGTCACTAACAGACATGTGAAAAGATTGATAACTGTTTGCTGAACAGGACCACGTGACTTTGTAGCCTCTATTCAGCTTTGAAGCTTTGAGACAACATGGTCTTTTTTTTTTTTTTTTTTTTTTGAGATGGGTTTTGTTTGTTTGCAGGGACGTGCTGCCAATTCCTGTTTTATGAGGCGCTGGGGACCCCGGGTTTCGTGCATGCTAAGAAAGCACTCTACCAACCGAGCTGCCTCCTGCAAGCGTTTACTTAGCTATGACTTTGCAAATATGTTTTTCCACTTTGTATCCTGTCTACTATTATTATTAAAATATTTTACTTGTTTATTTTATGGAGAGAGAGAGAGAGAGAAAACGAGCAGATACATGTGTGCCACAGATCACATGTGGAGGTCAGTGTGTGTGCCTGTGTGTGTGTATGAGAGCACTGTGTGTCTCTGTGGAGGCCCAAGGATGACTTCAGGAATCATTCTGGATTGCTTGTATCTCCTTTTTGCTCTGGGATTTCCCAGGTTCTGCCCATCAGGGCTGGAAGTGCAGGCCACTACTGTTTCCTGCTGGCTTTTTATCTGACAACTGGGATCCGAACTGAGGACCTTCTGCTTGCAAGGCAGAGTCTTAACCCCTGAGCTGTCTCTGTAGTCCAGAGGACAACTTTTTTAAATCACTTCTTTGCTTCCACCATGTGGGCTCCAGGGATTGAACTCAGGTCATCAGGTTGGCACATAGACACTTTCACCAGCCAAGCACCTGGCCAACCCTATACCTTGTCTTTTGCTAGTTTACTTTTTTTTAATGCAGAAGCTCCAAGTGCATTTCAGGATGATCTAGAATCTGCTGTGCAGCTCAAGCTAGCAGCAAACGCATGACCCTTCTGCTTCAGTCTCCCAATTAACAGGCACGTGCCACTATGCCCAGCTTACAACTTGTCTTTTTATTTTTCTCCATAGTACATTTTAAACATTTTTGGTGATTGATTGATTGATTGATTGATTGATTGATTGATTGTGAGATGGCATATTGCTATTTTTTTCCATATTGGACCTGAGTCCTGGTGACAATCCCCTACCTACCTACCTACCAAGCAGCTGGATCTACAGATACCTTTCATCTACTATGCTTAGCATCCTGATCATACAGACCCTGACTTTAATGTCATACCTAAACTCACACCCCAATTCAAGGTCCTGTAGATTTTTTCTTAATCTAGCTTCTAAAAATTTCGTATATTTCTCTTTTACATTGAACTCTATGATAGATTTGGAGTTGATTTTTAAAAGGATATAAGAGGGTGTTTCCTTCCTTCCTTCCTTCCTTCTTCCTTCCTTCAGTCTTTTTCCTTTTGTTCTTTCATTTGTTCAGTATTTTTCTGTCTCTTTTTTTCTCTTCCATTTTCTTCATCCTTTCTCTCTTTCTTTCCCTTTCTTTCTTTCTTTCTTTCTTTCTCTCTCTCTTTCTCTCTCTCTCTCTTTCTCTCTCTCTCTCTTTCTTTCTTCTTTCCTTCCTTTCCTTTTTTTCTTTTCTTTCTTTCTTTTTTTGGCACACGGTTACCCACTGGCTCCAGTTGATTTAACCATTTGTTTAAAAGGCAATCTTTCCTCTACTGTCTTCTCAGTGGCCTTTGTGAAAGGTCAGCTGACAGAGTTCATGGTCCATTGACCTGTTTCTCTATTCTTACAGCACCACACCGTCTTGATCACTGTAGCTGTATCCTAAGTCTTGAAGCCAAGTGGTATCAGCCTCACCTCTTTTGCCTAATATCATGTATTCTCTTCTAGGTCTTTGCCTCTTCACACAAAATTTAGAATTGATTTATTGACACTCACAAAATACTTTGCTAGAATTTTTAATAGAATGCCTTTATGTCTACAGATCATGTTATGAAGAACTAACAACTCTATCAAGTTTCCTTATCCACGAATATGGATATGTCTCTCCCTTTATTTAACTATTTTTTGATTTCCTTGACTAGAGCATTGGAGTTCCCATATAAAGGTCTTGTACATAGTTTGCTAGATTTATACATAAATACTTCTCTTGACTTGGGGAGATGGTAAAATAAATGGTAGTGGTTTTAATTGCATGCTTGCTTGTTGCTGACATAAAGAAAAATGACTGGTATTTGTATATCTCTACATCCCACACCTCGCTGTAACCACTTATTAAATCCAGAAGTACTATCTCCCTGCCTCAGCCTCCCAAATGCACATGGAGGTCTAAGAACAAGCTGGATGAAGGCTGTCACCTCCTACCTTGTTTGAGACAGGTCTCATTCATTGTCTCCCTCGATACCTTTATAAACTGGTCCAAGAGTTACCAGGGACTCTCCTGACTCTGCTCCCGTCTCCCAATAGGAGGGGAAGATTCTGGCATTATGCATCCAGCTTTATGTGGGTTCTGGGACCTCATGCTTGCACAGTGAGTGGCTTTACCCACAGAGTTGTCCCCCCAACACTCGCTATTTCTTTACTTTATTCACTATGACTCTTAGCTCAAATGAATTTTTAAATATTTATTTAGACAGAATCTCAAGTACCCCTGGCCAGCTTTAAACTTTCTGTCTCCAAGGATGACCTTCAACTCCTAATGTTCCTGTTTCTACCTCCCAAGGACTGAAATTGCAGGCATATACCACCCTGCCAGGTTTATGCCATGGTAGAGACTGAACCCAAGGCTTGTGCAAGCTAGGCAAGCACTCTACCAACCGAGCTACGTTCTTATCAATCTGAACATCATTCCAAAATCCCTCCCCATCTGGTTCTATTTCTTGAGCTGTGTGTTCCAACTATGTTTGGGGTTCTTTAGTATGCCTTTCTTTTTGGATAGTTATATAAAAATAAACTTCTACAAGTTGCTCTGTTGTAATACAACAATAACATTTAGTAACAGGAGGAAAGGAAGGCATTAGTTGTCCTATGATCAAGTCTTAATCCTTCAGTAAGTGGACACTTCTGGAAGGGACCTTCCCAAGTGTTTCTTGTTTCTTTCCCCCTCCTCCTCTGCTAGACCGAGTGGTTAAAATGGGATGAATTTGGGATTTCAATCCCTACCCAGTCACTCAGTCGTTGACTAAAAAAAAAAAAAATCTCAGCAAGCTTAAATGCTTCGTTACTTCTGTGAGAAATAGGTTCATTGTGCCCTGGCTACTAACTGCCTGAGACAAAAAAAAAAAAGTATATATCACATCACATTTATTATTTACAGATTGGTAGCAAGGAACAATACAAGTCTAGGATTCATTGTGATAGCCCTCCCCAATCTTGGCAAGATGAAGAAGGGGTTTTGTCTCTTTGTGCCTCATTGGGACTATAGCCCAGGGGCCCCAGAAATGAGTGAACCATCAAGGTAAAATGACTCCTGACTAATTGGGCTAAAGCTTCAGTTACCTTTTGGTAGGGGTGCTAGGAACAGAGCCCAGTGTACTGGTCACATCCTCCTTGTCTTCAGATGTTGGATTCTAGCACGTCCCACGGTTATTCTCAAGAATGACAAGAAAAAGCACCCAGAGAGCTGAGCCTGCCCACGGTGAGCTGCCTGCAGTCCTGTCCTTGGCCCGTATCTTCCTCTTAGAAAAATCTGTCTGTCTGTCCACCCATGAATCTCGTTGGATGGGCAGGCAGAAAGTTATGTCAATAGAGCTGTACTCTGTGTGTGTGTGTGTGTGTGTGTGTGTGTGTGTGAGAGAGAGAGAGAGAGAGAGAGAGAGAGAGATAGAGAGAACTGCACCTGTGGCTTATATTGGTGTGGAGGGCAGAAGACAACTTTCAACTCAGGTCACTAGGTTTGTGTACAGACACTTTTACCTGCTGAATCATCTTGCTAAGATGACCATTATGATAAATTCTGTCTCACCCCCCCCATTACACACACACACACACACACACACACTGGCAACTCTGGGAATTGAACCTGTGACCCCTCCTGTGCTAGGCAAGCTGAGCTACCATCCTGAGCCCGATCTGTAACATTTTGATTAAGACAAATTCACTGCAAGATCATTAAGACATAGCTAGAATCCTTGCACTGAGCCCAACAGCACCAAAGCCACAAATGGAAAGGTCCTGCTCACCTGAGATTGTCACCAAGCCCAGGATCTTGGAACCCAGGGAAGACATGGCCCAAAAAGGAGCTGGCAGGTATCTCCACTGTGGCAGGCCTGCTTCCCGATCTTCTGTCTGTGCTTCTGAGCTGCCCAGAGTGTTTATCCAGGAGTGTCAGTGCCTGGCAATCACATGCATTCCTCCCGCTTGGGCTAAAAAGCAAGCCTAGTGGATATGTCCACCTTAAGCTGCCCCCCCAATCCCCACCCGGATGATATGCAGTTGCATGTGTCTGAAGATATCTATGAATGCGGTCCAGTTCAAAATTTTTTTTTTTGCTAACTTAAAATATTATGAGGTGTTTTGTTTTGTTTTGTTTTTTGCTTTTTTGTTTTGTTTTGATTTTGAACTTGATCGTGTGTTCTTGAGCGTGAACTTGGTCAATGATCATGTTGTTTCACAATATCAAAAGTTTGGCCATGTCCTGCATCAATAGCTTGCACCTAGCACTGGAAATCATTATTAGCTTTTGATGATTACTTTTAATTGATCCACAGGAACTCATTTTGCAAATAGCAAGTTAGCCTTTTGTACTATGCGTCTCTCTTCTCTCTCTCTCTCTCTCTGGTTTCTAGTTGTGATCTGCCTTTTGACTAGGCTTATTGTTATTCTGCTCCACAAGGCATTTGCTGCACGCCCAGCTCTCTGATGGTGCCCAGAAGTGAGAATGAGATCAAAGGTCTTCTGTTTTTTGGGTCTGGCTGGTCCGCTGATCCAAAGCAGTCATTAACCATGGCGCTGTAGGTGAATGGAGACCTCGGCTCACACTTGACACTGAGGAAGGAGCTGAGCGCCAGAGGCTTCGGTCTCCAGAGCATCTCCTCCAGGTGCAGATGGAGAAGCCAAGGACCCAGAGATGGCCAGGGCCAGCTCCAAGCCTCGTGGAAAATACTCAAATACTTAGGCCAGCTGTGGAGACGTCCCTCCTCTGTCAGAAAAGCCTTTCCTCTCCAGCTTCACAGCCCCACTCAGTAAAGTGAGATGGTACAAGCCGGATATTGGCTGATTTGATCTGTGCTGGGAACCCCCCCCCTTACCTGCTCAGGGTCCAAACTCTTCGAGGGGCTGCCCTTAAGACAGAGAGACATGGATAAGCTTGTTCTGGGACATGTGGCTCCCACATGACTGCCCCCGGGCAACTCGAGTACTGTCACAGTGAGAAACTACTAAAGTGAAGTCACTGGTAATTTTAAATAACAAAAGCCAAGTAAAGGTGTATTCATTTTCTTGTATTTACCAGACTATTAAACAAGTCATTTTCATAGCATCATTTAAAGATTGTTTTTGAAGGGTCATAATGAGTTCATGCATTTAAATATATCTAATGTGCTTTTAAGAATCACTGCAAGTATTCATTATTATTACTTTGTTTTTCCATTTTTGCATGTGTGCGTGTATGAATCAGAGGGTACTGTGTGTCCCTATGGAGGACCAAGGTGACTTCTGGAATCATCCTGGATTGCTTCTACCTCCTTTTTGTTTCAATCTGGGATTCCCTAGACTCTACCTTTCAGAGTCTAAGGTGTAGGCTGCCACCATTTCTACCTGGTGTTTCTATGTGGAATCAGGGATATAAACTCAGGTCCATCTGTTGTGCCCATATTTCTGAATCCCAAGAGACCATGGAACTGACACAATGCAATTCGCATGAGGGCTTTATTGCAGGCTCGAACCTGGGCTCCCAACAGCGGTATCAGGCCAAAAGTGTGGCCCTTTGTCTGGGCAAAGGTTTTATAGCTTACTGGCAAAGGGCAGAAGCTTCCAACTTAGTAGTTACATAATTGGCTGACAGCCAACAGTTTCAGCACACAGGGATTGGTCCTACCCCCTTGTCCATGAGCAGTTTGAATTGCAGCCTGTATTACCCACAACACCTGGGGTTTCCCGTAACACCTGAAATTTTCTCTTCTGTTGCTGACAATTGGTTGCTGGCTTCCGATTGGCCTGTGTCCAGTCCGGCGCTGTCCTGGGACAGCCCATGGACTTCTAAGTAAGGGGAGAAACGAAGTGGGCAACTTCAGTTGAGCAGAAACGTTGCTTAGCTAGGCACGCATTCCAAACTCCCAGCCTGTCTGTAGTTAGAACTAATGGCCACTCTGACTAGATCACATGAGAGCTCCACTGGGCCACATAAAAAAGCTATATACATGTGGAGAAACATACTTAAAAAGAACTAAAAGAAAACCAAAATCGGGCTCTAGGTCTCCTCACTTCTGCTTGTGAGACAGAGTCTTAACCCTTGAGCCATCTCTCCAGTCCCAATTATTAGTGTGTAGGTGTGTGTATTTACCAGAGGGCACCTGAGTGGGTATGCCTGTGGAGGCCCAAGGGTGATGTTGCAGTCTGCCTGCATGGTTGCTGATAAATGACCATCAAACAGCTTAAGGGAACAAGGGCTTATTCTCTCTTACAATTCCTGGTTACACTTCTCAGTTCAGCTTGACGGGAGAGCATGCACCAACACCAGGGCCGAGGGAACTGGCCACACCATCACCACATAACAGCTGAGAGAGGAACAATCCTTACTTGTCAGACCAGCATGTCTGGCCAATTGTGCAGAATGATGCCGACTTTCTCAACCAGCTCTCTGTGATTATTCCAGGGCCTAATCCCACCCACCATAGGCTGGGCCTTCCCCATCAGCTAGACAATCTCCTTCAGGTTTGCTCTGGGTTTAACTCAACTACTAATTCTCCACAAATGTGCCCAGAGCTCAAACCCGCAACAGTTAAGTTGACACCTATGCCCAACTATGACAGGTGACAATAGGAATCATCCGGATTGCTCTACCTCCTCGTTTCTCAGGCTCTGTCTTTCAGAGATGGAGTTACAGGTCCATATCCTATCTGCAGGGCATCTTTATGTGCAGTCTGGTGATCTGAACTCAGGTCCTTTTCTTCATGATGCAAAAGCTTTAACTACTGAGCCATCTCTCCAGCTTCTCTTTATTTTCTTTAATACTCATTTATTTACCAGTGTGTGCGTGCGTGTGAGCGTGTGTGTGTGTGTGTGTTCATGTGGAAGTCAGAGGACAACTTGCAAGTGTCTGTTCTCTTCTTCTACCATGTGAGTTCCTTGATTGAATCTGGTTGCAGGTTTGGTGTCAAGCCTTTCCCTACTGAACCATCTCATCCACCCACATCCCGGTTATGCTTACTGGCG
This sequence comes from Typhlomys cinereus, assembly GCA_023101885.1. Taxonomy (NCBI): domain Eukaryota; kingdom Metazoa; phylum Chordata; class Mammalia; order Rodentia; family Platacanthomyidae; genus Typhlomys; species Typhlomys cinereus. The sequence goes on along the minus strand of JALPQD010000100.1, from coordinate 1,052,969 downwards.
CTCACGATCACCCCATCTTTGATAGGTGAGAGCCTCTTTTGTCTCCCGAATCTGTTCTTTCTCCAAGCCCTCTCTGGTCTTCCAGAGCCATGTGGCATCTGCTAGGACCACCTGCTGTAAGCACTCACCCTAGCCTGCCTTTGTCCTTTTCCCTAAGTTGTTCCTGACTCTGGAGAAAGATACTGAGGGGCCAAGATCTGGGTTCCACCGCCTGCTGGGAAAGTTTATTGTCATTTCTGGACTAACATCTTGGAAATCAGGGCACGGGTGTCTCTTGCCCAAATTCAAAACAGACATTGACAAAGGCTTTGGTATCCAAGGGAAATTCCTTTGCGTCTCAGAGATTTCACAATCATTTGTTAATTTAAGGCAGTGGATTTTTACTTTGCCTGCACGGGAGGATCCCCCAAGGAGTTTAAAAAATATATATACTAAAAATTCAGAGCATAGATCCACTCTGAGCTTCTGACAAATCTGGACTAGGACCTGGTGTGAGCACTAGGTCGTGTGTGTGTGTGTGTGTGTGTGTGTGTGTGTGTGTACTCACATACATTTATTTATGTGAAAGTGGATGGGTGTGTCCATAGATAGAGGTCAAAGGACATCCTTAGGACTCAGACCTCTCTTTCCACGTTGTCTGAGACAGGGTCTGTTCCAGTTACTCTTACGTTGCTGATGTGAACATACGGTCAAACGGTTTAGGGCCGCTAGGAAGCTTTTCTTGGCTTGCGCTTTCTGATTACGGTTCATCAGCACGACCGGGGAGCTCATGTCAATATCTCAGTCACATGTCTAGGGGAGTGGTCCCACTCACTATGGGGCCGGTCTTCTCACATCAGTTAGATACTTTCCTGCAGGCTTACTCAGGGGTTTACCTTAATTAAACTACTCACAGGTGTGCCTAAAAGCTTAACCTGCAATTGTCAAGTTGACACCTGTATCTAACAGGGTCTCTGTAGTTTTTCTGCTGCATATAGCAGGCTAATAGTTTGTGGACTTCCGGGGGTTCCCCTCCCATCTCTGCCTTGAGTCTCCCCACAGGCGTGTGGGAGAGTGTCTATACGCCTCACACTCTACCTTCACAGCTTACATCTGGCTTTTACAGCCATCACGGGGATTTGAACTCAGGTCTTCTGCTTGCTTTGCAAGTGCTTTTACTCGCCGATCCATCGCCCCACTCCAGAAATAAGATTTTTTTTTCCTCTCTCAAATTCCTCAGTGGAATTCAACCATTTTCACAGTGCTGGTCTTTGCACTTTACCTTGGTGTGGAGCCCTGGACTATGCTGTTGGTGTGTCTCAAGCATCTATGAGAATTGACTCCCATCAGCTCTACCAAGGTTCCAATCATTCTTTTTTTCTCTATTATATTTTTATTGTCACATGTGTTACTTCTTCAACCATTCTTAGTGCACTTGACATTTATCAGCCATGTTAGGATTATAGAATGTTAGATGGGGAAGGCAAATGTCTCAGTTATCCAGTGCCGAAAAATTTCCTTTTCTGCATTTGATGATTTTTCTAGTTCTATAAAAACAATTTGTGCAAGAATGACAGGCTGAACCCTGCCCCTCAACTTTGCACACACAGTTCCAATCAATGTAAACAACAAAACATCCTAAGATGTTGTCTCAGGGATGTAAACGTGTCTATTGGCTTAAGTAACATAACATGGAAGGCTTGAACATAACTTGCAGGAAGACAATGTAATGCATGCATTCAATTCTTTTTTATTGTTTGTTATTATTTTTCTAGTTTTACAAGCATATTGAATACTTATCCCTGCTTCCCTCTATCCTCCTTCCCTCCTATCCACCTTCCTTCTCTTCACCAATCCATCCTACTCCCTCCCACCCTCCTGCTTGTCCACTTCTATGAACCCCAGAGTTCCCTCTGGCTTGTCTGCGCTTGTGAGGATTCAGGCTTCTGTGGCATATCAAGTGGCCCCTCTTTGGGCCACTCCACTGATAAGGGCATTTCCTTTCACTCATCCAGCTTTAGTCCCTAAGGTTTCCAGTGTCTCTCTCCTGAGTTCCTCGATAGTCTATGGGGACATGTTGGTATGTCAGTCATTATGTAGGTCTGGTAAGGACAAGTCTCACTGCAGAGAGTTCCTGGATGCGGACCAATCATTCTTAGCACTGCCTTATTGAGTACAAGTTAATGTTTACACCTTTGCATAGCCCATTCCCTGAAACCGTTGTAGCACCTTAGAACCTGCCTCTGTTCTATCGTCTACGTCTTCTTCACATAAAGTTAGTTTGAGGAAAAATTGTGAAGTCATCCTCGAGTCCTCTCTCTCTCTGTCTCTCTCTCTCTTTCTGTCTCTCTGTCTCTCTCTCTTTATCCATGTCTAACAGCCCTGGATCCTCTCGACTGAACCTTCAAGTTCATGTACCTTCTGACAGTTCTGTGTGTACCCCTCTCTGTCGAGGTTCCCGCTGTAGAGAGTACGGAGGCTCAAGACCCATTTCTGGTAGAACAGACGCCAAGAACATTTTCTGCAGTCAAATAGTAGCAGTGTGCCTCCCGTTGCCAGCAACGGCGGAGACTAACTCCTATTGACTTTCCCACAGGGGGCAGGGATGGGTCTTGTCCTGTCTGAAAACAGGATCAAGGGCAAGAGTGTTTCCTGCATATCTCTTTCTATTCCTTGGAAGCCATTCAGACATTAATTAGCACATCAAAAGGATGGGCACAGAGCTTTATCGTTATAATTGTATCACCATATTGGTGACTTTGTATGTAATAGTAGCCTGTTCTTTTTCTACAACGAATGAGGCCCTTAGGACATGTTAGCATGTTTAAAGATAGCCAGAGCTGGGGCTGGAGACGTGGCTCAGAGGTTAAGCCTCTGTCTTGCAGGCGGAAGATCCTGAGTTCGGATCCTAGACCCCACGTATAGATGCCGGGCGGAAGCGGAAGCGGGGGGCGGCCTGTGTTTTCTGGTCCTGGTAGGGTGGAGCCTGTGAATCCCGGGGCAGAGTAAACAAGGAGGAGGTAGAGGCGTCCATGGTGGTTCCCGAATTCGTCCGTGGTTCTACACACACACACACATACATACACACAAGCGCACACACGCTGTCATGGTATGAAATGTGTCCCCCACAGTCTCATGTATTTGGCAAGGTCATGGCACCTTGAGAGGTGGAGCCTCCCTGGAGGAAGACAGTCACAAGGGGTGGGCCGTGAGGTGGATGAGTCCCACCCTACCTCCAGGAGAAGTCTGCCTTTGCAGCAAGCAGTCTGCAGCTCTCAGCTTCCAAGATGTCTGCGGTGACTTAGCCTCCTCCAGCTTTGGCCAGCCAGCCATGCCGTCTCTGCCATGAGAAACTGTGCCTCCCCTCTGGAACTGTAAGCTGAATAAACCTCCCTTTCTCCCTTAAGTTGATCGACTTTGAGTGCTCTCTCACAGCAATAATTAAGAGCAACTATTACACACGCATACACTCACAATTGAATAAATAATTTAAAAAATTAAAAAAAAATATTGGCAAGGCTGTATTTTTGGTGGTGGCCCCACCTATTGTTGACCTTGCACGTGTAGTCTGTCTGTCACAATTGACGTCACCCCTCTGAGCAGTGTGTAGATGTCATCCCCCTGTTTCGTGGTATATAAGGGGTTAGATTCTATAATAAACTCAATTTAGCTACATTCTGTAGTCCAGCTTGATGGGAGAGCACGCACCAACACCAGGGCTAAGGAAACTGGCCACACCATCACCATATAACAGCTGAGAGAGGGACAATCCTTATTTACCAGACCAGCATGTCTGGCCAAGTATACAAAAGTTTGCCAACTTCCTTAACCGACTCTCAGTATTTTATTCATCTGTTCAGGGCCTAATCTCCCTCCCCCTCCCACCATAGGCTGGGCCTTCCCCGTCAGCTACACAATCTCCTGCAGGTTTGCTCTGGGCTTAATTCAACCATTAATTTTCTATAAATGTGCCCAGAGCTCAACTCTCCATCCATCAAATTGACACTTGTGCCTGACTGTGACAGTCTCTGATGGGCATCACCTTGTGGGAGACACTGCCCTGACCCAAGTGTCTCAAGCAGCTTCACTCTCTATACACTCACTGAACTGTGGGGAGAACCGACTTCTCCTAACCGATATGAGGGCTTGGTTCTGATCCTCTCATAAAGATATTATATCACAGATAGGGCCAGCTGCACCCAGAAATACCTGTGTGGGTTCTGAAAGGCTCTCCACCCCCACCAATGTCCTCCATAGAAATCCCTTTCAATTTATTATCATTATTATTATCATTAGTGTGTGGGGTTTTTTGGGTTGTTTTTTTTTTTTTTTTTTTTTGGTTTTTTTTTTTTTTTTTTTTTTTGCAGATGTGCCCAAAGGATTGAACTCAAATTATTAGGCTTGTTTGGCAAGCAACTTTATCCACTAAGCCATCTCACCAGCCCTTGGAAATAACTTGCCTGCCCCATGGGGTATCAGCAATAAAAGACCCAGTGGTTGAGGGAGAAAGACAGCCCCTGGGAAGTGTTCAGTCTCTGCTCTTTGATTCCACCCACCTCTGTACTCCAGACCCCTGTAGCCTCTTCCCCCAGGGCTCGCCTTCTCCTTCCCTTCTCCCACAGCCCCTAATGTGTCCACACTGCAACAGCGAGCTTTGCCCTTGGGAAAGAGAGAAGACAGGGAGATGGCTCAGTGGGTAAAATGTTGTGATGCAAGCAGGAGGACCCCAGTTCAGATCCCATGTATCAAAGTCAAAACTAGAATGCAGCAGTGTGTGTGCGTGTGGGGGGTGGGGGTACAGGGAGAGGGGGAGAAGCAAGTGGGGAAGGAAGAGAGTGGATTCCTGATTCACTGACCAGACCTTCTATAACCAAATCAGTGAGCTCTGGCTTCAGTGAGAGACCCCCTTAAAACAATAAATAGAATGAGAAACATCGCGGTCTTCCCACACTAACGAGGTGCAAATGAAAGTCTGTATTTCTGGGGGGAAAAAAAGGAAAAAAGAAAAAGGGGAAAGCAACTGAGAAAGACATCCAACATTGACCTCTGTCTTCCACATGTGCATGCACACATACATGCACACCCACACCCACGTGCACACCTACATGCACACATACATGCACACCCACACACACCTACATACACACCCACATGCACACCTACATGCACACCCACACACCTACATACACACCCACATGCACACATACATGCACACACACACACACCCCCACACACACCTACATACACACCCACATGCACACCCACACCTACATGCACACATCCTTGCACACCCATTCACACCCACATGGCCTTGCACACCCATACACACACCTACATGCACAGCCACATGCACAACTACATGTACACCTACATACACACATACACGCACACATCCTTGCACATTCATATACTCACATGGCCTTGCACACCTACATGCACACCTACACACACACACCTCATGCATATCCGCATGCACATGTACATATACACCTACGAGAGAGTGAGACACGCACACAGAGAGAGGACACTGACACAGATATGTTTTTGAGAAGTCTTTTCTCATGTAATATAGAGTTTTAGAGTGGTTCTGCATACTGTAATCACCTAGGAATTTAATTAAATAATTACCAGGTCGGCTAAGGCAATGTAGCAAAACCCTGTCTCAAATACACTGACACACACAAAACGCTTCTCTCTCTCTCTTTCTGTCTCTCTCTTCCTCCCTCCATCCCTCCCTCCTACAATTATCAGCTAAGTGAAAGGCAGCCTGGCAATGCCTTTTAAGCCCAAAGCCCGCAGAGCTGATACTCAGACAAGATCCTCATTAGATCCTCGCTTCTCAGAACGTGACCCGAGGGCCAGAAGCACAACTTCCAGATCACCTGTAGCCTGTTAAAAATTCACGACCTTAGGCCTTGCCCCAGGCTGCTGCGCTGAAGTCTTAGAGCAGGGAAGCCACGACTTAGCCTTCCCCTTGCTACCTCAAACCCTGAGAGATTCCAGCCAGGCTGTCCCCCCCCCCCCAGCTGTTCCTGCCCCAGGAAGCTAAAGGCTGCCAAGGGATGCAGCATTTGTTGGTTTTACCCAACACCCTGACCATAGGTCCCGAGCCCTTTCATTACAATGGCTGTATCCCCAGTTGGAGCATTTACTTTAGAAATCTGCATCCGTCAGGGGTGGGAATGGAACCCAGGGGGCACGGTGCTTGCCTAGTTCACTTTAAGTACAGGGTTAAATCCCCAGCAGCGCAGAAACTGAGCATCCTATCTTGGTCCAAGCCTGGAGTCCTGGCAATCCCAACACTCGGAAAGTGGAAGCAGAAAGATCAGGAATTTAAGGTCATCCTGGGCTACAGGGGGAGCTCAACATCAGCCTAGAATACCTTTTAAGATGAGTACATATCTTCTATAAGGCAAGGCTTCTGCTAGGAGCTAAAAATCACCCCTTAGAAATACACTTATGGGGAAACAACTGGTCGTTGGGTTTTTGGAGACTAGAAGCTAAACTTTGAAAAACTTACCAGTCACCAAACATAGTTGGATCACGTTCAACCCTGACCAATTTTTCTGACCCTACCCCAGCCCCGAAGCTCCCCAGCCCCCAGCCCTTCCTTACTCCTTTCTTCCTCCTTTAGCAGTGTCCCAGTCACTTGCACACAGATCAGAGTTGACCTCAGGTCTGTAATGAGGTCTGTTGACCTACTAAGCGTCCACCTTTGTTTTTCTCCAGCCTAATGAGATCCTTCAGCAAGCTACATGTACATTAAAGTGAGCGACACTCTCATATTCATCAGTCTCTCAGAGACGTGATTTTCAGGTGTGCGGGCAGCATGGGGGTAGTGACAGATGTGCACATGCGTGGTCAGGAGATAACCTCAGGTAACATTGCTAAGATGTCATCCATCTTCCTCTTTTTTTTTTTAGACATGGCTTCTCACTGGCCTGGAACCCACCAAGTATGAAAGGCTGGCTGTCCAGCAAGCCTTGGGGATCTACCTATAAGTACCTCCCCAGCACTGGGAGTTCAAGCCTATGCCTCCATATGTATCTTTTTAAAAAAGGAAAAACTACCTTCCCAACCCCTCCTTTAATGATTTTTCTTTGTGTTCGTATGTGTGTGCGTGTGTGTGTACACGTGCGGGTGTACATGTGCGTGTGCGTGTGCGTGTGCGTGTGCGTGTGTGTGTGTGTGTGTGTGTGTGTATCAGAAGCATCATGTATCCCTGTGCAGACTCAAGGGTGACTTCATGAATCATCCTGGATTGCTTCTATTTCCTTTTTGCTTTACTCTGGGGTTTCCCAGGCTCTTACTTTCAAGGTCAGAAGTACACGCCACAACCATTTCCGCCTAGCATTTTTATGTGGGATCTGAGCCATTTCTCCAGCCCCCCCCCGCCCCCCCCCGTGGTGAATTTTCGTAAGTACTTCTGAAAGCAGGAGGCATTTTTACACTGTTAACCAGTACTGAGGATCAGAACTTTGCTTAAGGTTGATCAATTTTTTTAAACATTTTTTTATAATAAACATTTATTGTGTATAGTCTGACATATACCATAGCATGTGAATGGAGGTGAGAGGACAACTTGCTGGAGTCACTTCTCTCCTTTCACCATGTGTGTTCCAGGAATTCAAATACAGGTCATCAGACTTCACAGATAAAGGTGCTTGTATCTGCTAAATCATCCTGCTGGCCCAACCCAGTGCTTTTTGCCCAATCCCCTGCTGATGGGAGGGAGACCATGTGGAATGTGAGGATCTGGAAGAAAATACCCGACAAACAAGATCACTATGAAGTTTCTCATGTACCTGTTAGTATGGTGTGCTTGAGTTTTGTTAAAAAAAGATGATGGAGGTTCACAATGATGAGTCTTTATTAGAACAGAGAGCTTTGGGGACCTATGATTTGGACTAAAAGTGAAAGAGCATTTAGACAGAAATAATACCTCAAAATAGGGAGAGGTAACAGCTAAGGCCTAGTGAGGGAATCTCTGCAGAAAGGCCATGGGGCAAAGGGAGATCTCACCTTTACAGGCTCTTTAACATGGCAGAAAGTTTTGCATCATGTGGTATAGATACATGGCCAGAGTCAGATACTGACCCAGGTAGTTGGGAAGGAAGATGCATGCAGGGACAAAGAATCACCAGAAGCTGCGGAGACTCGAATCCAATTCCTGTGAGTCCCAGTGAGACCAGGATTTGGTCGCAGGAGAGTACTGTTTCAGGATCATTGAGGGTCTTCTAGCCCCCAAAGAACTCCACTCACCTTATCCTGTAGTAGCCGGAGCGTCACGGATCACAGCATCTGGGAGACAGGTGGGCAAGGATCCCTGTGTGTGGTGCCTCGGAGATCACAGCACCCAGCCAAGCAGGGGCTGCACATGGCCATGTGGAGTTTGATCCGGACTTGTCTCCATCTTGAGCCACATACCTGACAAACAATGCCCCCACATCTCCACCTTCCGGCCTCAATCTTCTTCTCCTAGAAGACAGATTCCATCCCAGGCTGGTCCTCTGGGCAAATCCTCTTTGCTCCATCCCACCCTTCTACTCCTGGAGACTCTTGGGAGCAGGGGGGTCCTTAAGGGCTCTGATGACCTTATACTTATAAAATTCCAATGGTAAATTAATTCATGAAGCTATAGCTCGTCTTTCTCATGCCCTCTCACCTCCTAACTTGCCAGATTAGAAGACCAACCTGGAAATAAAATCATTGCTGTGGAGGAGAGGGCAAAACTACTAACAAGAATGACAAACTATCTGGTGAGATGGTTTGGTGGCTCAAGTGGGTAAAGGTATGTACTGTGTGTGATGGCTGGCCTAATTATCAACTCCGGGCACACCTGTGGGGGATTACCTTTATTACCTTACCTCATGGTAAGGGGACCAGCCTAAGAGTAGGTGGTACTATTCACTGGGCTTGGGGTCCTGGGCAAAGTAAGAAAGACAAAGCAAGCTGAGCAACAGCAGGCTTTTATCTGCTCTGCCGATCCCACGTGATGGGCTAGTCTCAGTTCCTGCTGCCATGTCTGGCTCCCCATGATGCAGTATGTTCCTTCTGGAACTGTAGGCCAAAACAAATCCTTCCTGCCTTTGTCAGGGTACTTCAGCACAGCTACGTGAAACTATGCAAGACGCCATACAAGCCTGATGACCTGTGCTCAATCTCTGGAATTGGTGTAAAGACGGAATCAGACAAGAAACGCCATAAAGTTGTCCTCTGACCTGTATATACACAGCGTAGTACACTCATATCCATCCTCCTACATTCTCTCTCTCTCTGTCACACACACACACACACACAAATACAAATTTAAAATAAGAATGACAGAATAAATCCTGGTTATGTGCAAATCTCTGATCATGTCTCCTCCCTTTACAGCATATCCATGGAGAACACAGATCATTCATTCATTTTCACCCACTGGAATGGCAGACATTTTTTTTTATTATTATTATTTCCGCTCATACAAACTTAACAGGTACACCGGTCCCTTCCCTCCTTCCACCTCCCCCTGACCCCCTACTCCCTCCTCTTCTCCCCACCCCCATCCCCGGAGCATCTTTTAATGTGCATGCCAAACTCTCCTCTGGGTCCTCCTCTCCGATGAGGTGCAAGGACCCAGCAGCATTTCCCAGAACCCTTTCCTGTGTTCCCCTTAAGCTTAGGAACACTACTGTGACTGTCAGTCCTTAACCTCCATGGATCCTAGTGCCTTTAGTCCATGCTAAACTTTGTGGGGTCAATAATGTGTTGAACATAGGGCAGGTCATGCAAAATCCTATTATGATTGCTTCGGCCCTAACTTGTGTGGAGTATCTTGCATATCATTCATTACTCCTCCCAACCTTGTGCTCTTACAATCTTACTGCCCCCAGTTCTGCAAATTTCCCTGAACTTCAGGATGGGGAGAGATTAGGCTGGCCCAGTTCCAGGTGGTTGATATAGAGTCTCTGATGTTGGCAGACATTTTTTATTATTTATTATCAGGAAACTCATGTGTCGCCCAGGTGTGCTGGCCCACCTCTGTCCTGCACTTAGGAGGCTGCAGCTAGAGAGAGGCAAAACAAAGACGTGGTGTACACAAGTGATTTCTGAGGTGTAATTTTATTAGAGCTGGCAGTGATCCCCTTCTTTTAGACAACAGGTCTCTGAGATTAGAAAAGAAGACAAACATTTCCCTTTATAATTTACTTTTAACAAACCACCCCAGAACACATGGACTCCTTTATGTGACAACTATCCTGACATTATGTAACAAGTCATTCACAGAGAACACACACGCTAAAAGCCTCACATTTCTCAATCTTCAAGCCAATCATCCACTTTCTTAGACTTTCTTGAGCAGGTTAGTGAAACACTGAGCCCCAACTTTTCTTAGATTTTTTTTTTAAAAGCATGAACATAAAATCATTTCAAATAAGAACACTCAAATACAAACATTTGTGATGAGGCGGAGCAGCCAACCTCACGCTTCAGAGTCTTTCCTGAAATGACCAGCACTGGCCGCAGAACACAGCCTTCAAATGCATTACAACCGCTTGCGAGGGTACAGTGCAGCGCTATCCTGGGGGCCACAGTGGAAGCTCAGCATCTCTGGGGAGCACAGGTGGGGGCCTGCAGTTGTCCTGAGCCGGGCAGCTGCACCTCATCAGTTTTTCTCTGAGGCCTGACTCTGTGTTTTGATCTTCTTGGCAGCTTCCAGAACAGAAAGCGGGTTTACTCTGTCTCCGAATTCTTTCTCTCGGTGATCCAGAAGAATGCCCTGAGGTGCAAACAAGGATCGTCAGTTCTCACTCTGGGCCGCTCGGTCCTGAAACAGACGCATGAGTGCTAGCTGTCCATTCAGTCCTGTGCTCAGAGAATCTGGGTCCAAGTCCACCCTGAAAGAGCTGGATCTTCTGGGGAAGGTGATTGGGGAGGTTACACTACAGTATGTAGGGGGCAGGGAGCCAGGTTAATTACCACGAGAGTGGGTGAAAGGCTTCCCGGATGATAAGCAGGGGAGGTACGCAGGGATGGCTCCAGGGAGAGAGAGACAGGGAAAGAACACTACAGAATGAAGACAAGAGAGAAGACAGCACAGAAAGACTCCAAAAAGGGGGCTCAGAGCCCACCCTGAGGGGGCTGGACGATGCCTGGAAAGGGGATCCACTCCCTCCTTAAATCTCCCTAAGTACACCTGGCCAGACGGTTCAGCAGATCAAAATGCTTGCTGCCTCGCCTTGAGGCTTGAGTTCGATCTCTGAAACTGTCAGGCAGGTGTGCTGACTCCCTGGAAGGAGGAAACCAACACCCACAAATTGTTCTCTGACCTCGGAACGTGGACTACAGCACGTGGCACAAGTGTGCACACACACACACACACAGGAATGTACAAATATATATACAATAAACAAACAAATAAAATCTTAAGTAACTGGAGGTCACACTTCCAATACCATGAAATAAAATAATACTAAGACCCAGGACTCCACTAAATTACCCTAAAGTAGTGGGGGAAAAAATCAAATATATTATTTGAGACTGGCATCAAGGAATCCTTAAAGTTCTCTAACTCGTTGTATCTGGAAACCCATTTTAAAATTTTTAAAAATATGCTGCCATGATAAAGACTTAAAAAAAATGAGACACCTCTTCCCAATGGTGATGACTGTGGAGGGCAGATGAGGAAATTATGTGTCCCTGCTCGGAGGCATAACGCAGGCCGAGACAGTGCTGGGGAGGAACACAGGTCGGCAGCAGGAAATGCTCAACACAGGACTGGTCACCCCCCCACCCCCCGAAGATCCTCTAAAGAAGCTGAGGGGAAGGCTCCGCCTGTTCTGTTTTCAAATTTTCCGCAGCGCATATCCATTTCTTTAAAGTACACCACGCTGCACAGATTGAAAAAAAAAAAAATTCATACCTTGGGGCACCTGGCATAACGGATGGCAAAACTGCTACTCAAACAAGAGCCGAGGCGAGTCTGGATGCTCCGCCAGAAGCGCCAAGGAGGCCCAACAAACAGCACGCCTGGCAACAAGGCATGTGCCACCCGGCCTCGAGCGCCAGGTGAGTCACCGCCAGGCAAGAAAAGGCTGGCAGGTGTGCTGAACCCTGCCCTGGAGGCCAGCATAGGAGGTGGAGGTGGGAGGGGCAACAGAGCCCCAGAGGGCTGGAGGCGGGAAGGGAGAGGCACCTTCTCAGGCAGTGGTGGGCCCAAGGGTAAAAGCATCTGGAAGGGTCGCAGGGAAGACTTCCGAAGATAATCCTTCTGCGGAGAGTAAGGCATTACTGCATCTCGGCTGACCCGGGTTCCCATCTCATGGTTTGTTTCCTTACATGTAGACCAGGGATCAAAACCTAACATCCCACATCCCGGGTTGGTTGTAAGGAAGGCGCGAGATCACATGCATGGACACCTGGAATGGGCAGGCGCTTGGCAGCCACGATCACGGAGACTCTGTGATACTTTCACCAGGAAATCAGCAAACAAGTTACATCCAGTCAGACATTTTTCATGTGTATGGGGGTATTGTGTGTGTGTGTGTGTGTGTATGTGTGTATGTGTGTGTACACATGTGTGTTTAGACCTGATGCTGGTATTGAGAATCATCATCCATCACTTTCCTACCTCATTCTTTTTGAGACAGGTTTTCTAATCAAACCCAGAACTGATCAATAGGACTAGTCTGGCTAGCCAACTTGCTCTGGGAAGTCCCAGTCTCTGCCTTCTGAGACTCAAAGTACAGGGTGGCCACCATACCACCCACTTGGCATTTTACACGAGATCTGGGGATCTGAATGTCAGGCCTTTCCATGTGTGGCCAGCACTTCAACCTCTGAGCCATCTATCTCCTCAGCCCTTAAGGCTACATTCTAGCAATTACAAAAGAAAAGGAAAAGATCAGAAATAAACTTGAAATTCAAGGGTTTCTTATTTCTCTCAAACTGGTAGCGATGCAGACACGTTGCTTCCTACACTCCGTGTCTAGGTCCTCTTTCCAAGCCCACCCTTATCCTCTGTCTACAAGATCCCTGGACAGGAAGGCGCTAGAGCCTCAAGGTCCAATGTGGGGCAACTACCTGTGTCTTCACAGCCAGGGATCCCAGCAGTCTGGTCACAGAGGAAGATGATTCTCTCCAGGTGCCAAGATCACAAGAAAAAGGACAGTTCTCTCCTCTCTCCGGCACCTCCTTGCCCGTCCCCTACATCAAACCTGTTTTCAACCCTTTCCCCTTATCACGTTTCTCTATGAGCCTGGAATATGCCAAAAGAGAAAATTCAAAAACAGAATTAGGGCTGAGGAGATGTTCAGTGGTTAAAGCCCCAGCAAGCAAAAGGGCCTGAATTTGGATCCCCAAATCCCATGTGGAAAAAAAAATGTGTGTGGGTGTGGCAGCCTGCTTGTCATTCCAGCCCTGAAAGGCAGAGCTGGGACTCCCCACAGCAAACTGGCTAGCCAGACTACCCTAGCAATGGACTGTGCCCCGATCATCCTTGAACCTCCACAGGCATATGCACCCAAATGTATATTGTATACCAAGTGTATAAATGTATATCAAGTGCATTTGTGTACACAAGCATACACGGCACACACACACACACACACACACACACACACACACACACACACACTGGCACCCCATATACATGAAAAAGAAAAAAAAAAACAGAATTAAAGTGATATATCTGGTTGAGCGCAGAAAACAGAATTTGAAGTCAGAAACTCTGGGCTCAGGCCCCACGGGGCCACACTGGCCTGAGCTTGTTGGTGCAGCTGTTCCGCACTGTCTCAAGTTCACCCTCTGCAGCATGTGTGTCCAGTGAAGACTGCAGGGAGACCCCAGATGCGGCATTCATCCCCTCCCCACCTCAAGTCCAGGTAGCCACGGACTCACAGTAAACACGGAGAATTTACCTGCTTTCCTGATCCAATCACAAAAACGCCCCCGAGGATGAAGCCTTCACCCTCCAAGTTTCCAGAGAAACCTCCATTCCAGGCCCGGAAGGAGTTGTACCACACGCCCAGGCGGATGAGTCCCATGAACATCATCTTCCGCTTTTGGGGACCGTAGAACTTTTTCTAGGAACCAAGAACGTTGTTGTGTGAGCAGCCTGTATGCCTCTCCCCTCTCCCCCCAAAGAAGCCTAACACTGAAACCCCAAAGCTGTTGTTTCAAGTTGTCTCTGAACGCAACACACACTATTCCACCTAGGGTCACACCCAACTCGAGGGGAGGCACAGAACTCTATTTTTGCAACATGGGAATTGAACTCAGGACCCTGTGCACGCTAGGCTCTATCTCCAGGCTCTATTTAAGGAAATGACTCCGTCTCCACCTTACTGTTCTCACATCTGCTGGGGTGCTACTTTCTACAGAGGAGAGGAAGAAGGGAGAGCGAGAGAGAGCTACAAAATGAAGGGGTCAGGTCTTGTGTTATGGAGTAGGAGGTTCACCTATTTTCCCCCCTCCTGGGTCACACTACCAGGAAGGCTTCAGAAGGACAACTTTCAAGAGGCTGCCCGTGCTGTGCATGGAGGGCTAAGGGAACCCCACGAGTTCAGGGAAGCTGAAGGGGGAGGCTGGCCTCTAGGTGAGACCCATGCGGGGCCAGTGAACTCACGGCTGAGCACCACCCCCACTGGCCTGGGTGCCACCAGCTCACAGAACATCCACCTTTTCATCCAGGAAGACTTCGCCTTTGAAGTAAGGCTGGAAGTCCTTCACTTCTGTTCCAAGTTGCTCCTTTACCACGGCATAGAGGGGGACCCCCAGCTCATCCAGCTTGGTCTTCAGGGAGGACAGATCTGCGGCCTCCTGTGGAAGACAGAGAGATTCAGGGAGACCAGCCCCTGGGGCTTTGTAGTCAACCAACGTCTCCATCACGGTTGGCAGTGCACGGAGGTGATGGAATGTGAGAGACAAATCAGGTCTGTGTAGCCCAGCACGGGCCTGTCCCAGGGAGACACAAGGACAAGACACCAAGTAGCGTCCTTGACACAGGCTTCTTCTCGCAGTGGGAAGAAGAGTTCGACCCAAGAAGCTGCGACAACTGAAGTTGCTCCCAAACATGTTCTCCACTCTCAGCCATCTCTACTCCCTTCCTCATCTCCCAGCTCTCTCTGCACCCACCAGCCCAGCCTACGGGTCCATCAGCAGCGTGCATGCAGCTCAGGTGGCTGTGGCCTCCAGGCTTTGGGGCAAAAGGCTCCTTTCTCCTGCTGGGTCATTTCCTTCTCTTTCCAGCTCAAACTTAACCCGCTGGGAAGGTATTGCAGTTCACCTGCATGGTTGCAGATAAAATCACTATCAAGTGGCTTAAGGGAACAAAGCATTTATTTTCTCTTACAATTGTTCAGTTACAGTTCTCAGTCCAGCTTGACAGGAGAACTCACATCCACACCAGGGTTACACCATCTCTACCTAATGCCCAAGAGAGGGACAATCCTTATTTGCCAGACCAGCATGTCTGACCAAGTGTACACAAGGATGCCAACTTTCTCAACCAGCTCTCAGGATTTTATTTCAGGGTCTAGATTCACCCACCATGGGTTGGGCCTACCCCATCAGCTAGACAATCTCCTGCAGGTTTGCTCTGGGCTCAACTCAACCATTAATTCTTTACAAATGTGCCCAGAGGTCAAACCCTCAACTGTCAAGTTGACATCTGTGCCTATGACAGAAGGTGTGCTTGTTCTGGAAACATTTCTCTGGTCTGTCCAGCCTGGAGTGATGCCTACATCTTATACATGCTCTTCCACTTGCGGTTTTCCTGTGCTAAGTCTTCACACTACTGTCATCGACAGTCACTTAGATTCTCCAGTATGTCTCATAGTTAGAAACTGCATCTTCCGGATCATAGGTCTCAGTGCCTACACTGTGGCTGGACACACCTGGGGGAAAGATCTGAAGGTGGATAATGGGGGGATGCAGCTGACTGAGCAGTCCTCCTTAACCCTCAGGAACCAGTTTCCACCGGAAAGGCAAATTCCTTTACATATTAGATGCTAGAATTAAAGAATTAGCAAGAAATCCTTTAACATGCTGTCTGCTCGTTTCTGATGCAAACAAACTGCTGCCTGGCGCCAACTGTGCTCATGTTTTCATTTGTTTTCTAGCATGGAATCAACGATAAGCGAGAGATTCAGTGATGGCAAATGTTAACTCCGGAGCAGCGCACAGGGACCACGGTGTCTGCCAGAGTC
Source organism: Typhlomys cinereus (assembly GCA_023101885.1). Taxonomy (NCBI): domain Eukaryota; kingdom Metazoa; phylum Chordata; class Mammalia; order Rodentia; family Platacanthomyidae; genus Typhlomys; species Typhlomys cinereus. The sequence continues at coordinate 1,036,800 of JALPQD010000100.1, read as the reverse complement.
AAAGACCACCTGCTGGAGATTAGGTGCTTTACTGCCTTTTCTGGGGTCTTCACCCTTGGTTTGTCACTGTAGGAAGCTATCAAGGGGAAACTGAGTCACGAACTTCCCTAGGCTTCCTCTATGTCACTCAGACTGCCATTCACCTACTTTTGTGGACGCTGTATAAATTTCTACAAAACACCGTGCCAGGGCAGCAGACTGGCACACAGGAAAACAGGCTGCAGTTAGCAAAAGTGCTGCTCTTGGAACCTCCTGGGTTTCACTGGTCTGTACAGAGCACATCAAGACAGCGTCCCTGCTGATGTCTGGAGCCATCGCAGGTTGGACTCAGGACTCCACCTTCATTGGTAGCGAGAACAATGAACCGCTGAAGTGACCAAGTCCAAACACCGGGGACCTGTGATTATGTTATGCTACACAGCAAGCGGGAACTGAGGTGGAGTGAAACTTAAGACTATTGACCAGCTACCCTGAAAGCAAGGAGATCTAGGCTGTCTGGGTGATCGACTGTAATCATCGGGGTCCTAAATGCACAAGTCAGCAGCCCGTGTCCTAGAGATGCAATGTGACCCTGACCGGCTACCCTAACTTCAAAAACAGAGGGAGCAGTCAAGAGGCTAAAAACACACTGGAGACCTCTAGATGCTGGAAAAGGCTAAGAAATGGATTTTCCCACTATTGCTTGTACAGGGGAACACAAACACATTCCATTTGGGAATTCTGACCTCCAGCATTAGAAGAAAAGGAAAGGAAGAGAAAAGAGGAGGAGGAGGGAGGAGGAGGAGAAAGAGAAAAAGAGGAAGGAGGAGGAGAAAGAGGAGGAGGAGGGAAAGAAAGGAAGAAAAAAAGGAAGAAAGGAAGGAAAGAAGGAAGGAAGGAAGAAAAAGAGAAAGAGAGAGAAAGAAAGAAGAAAGAAAGAAAGAAAGAAGAAAGAAAGAGAAAGAAAGAAAGAAAGAAAGAAAGAAAGAAAGAAAGAAAGAAAGAAAGAAAGCTGTTCTAAGAGGGGGTAACATACAATGCCCACCAGGATGGAGTGAAGGGCATTGCAGGAGCAGCAAAACTGCAAAAGAAAATCAACAAACCACAATCCAGAACTTCAGAGACTCTATATCAACCACCTAGAACTAGGCCAGCTTAGTCTCTCCCCATCTTGAAGCTCAGGGAAATTTGCGGAAAAGGGGGCGGTAAGAGTGTAAGAGCAAAAGGATGGGAGGAGCAATGATATATAAGATACTCTATACTAGTTAGGGCTGAAGCAATCATAATTGGACTTTGCATGCCCTGCGCATTGTCCAACCCACTGTGGACCTCACAAAGTCTAGCATCTGCTAAAGGCACCAAGAGCCTTGGAGGTAAAGGATTGGCAGCCACAGCAGTGTTCCTATACCTAAGGGGAACACGGAAAGGGTTCAGGGAAAGGCCACTGGGTCCTTGTACGTCATTGGAGAGGAGGGCCCAGAGGAAAATCAGACATGCACAAGAAAGGACTCTCTGGGAATTGGGGCGGGAGGTACTGGGGGATGGGGAGGGAGAGGGGTGGGAGGGGGAGCAGGGGATACGGGGGGAGGAGGAGGAAGGGAGGGAACTGGTGTACCTAATAAGTTTGTATGAGCTGAAATTAAAAAAAAAAAGAGAGGAAAAAAAAAAGAAAGAAAGAAAGAAAGAAAGAAAGAAAGAAAGAAAGAAAGAAAGAAAGAAAGAAAGAAAGAAAGAAAGAAAGAAAGAAAGAAAGAAAGAAAGAAAGAAAGAAAGAAAGAATGAAAAACAAAGAAAGGGAAAAAAAGAGGAAGGAAAAGAACCACCATAACAACTACGACTACTTAGCAGGCCGTCAATCCACTTGAGTCTTCTGGTGTCCATCTACAGATAGGTTGGGCCTAGGCCACTACTATGTCCCCTGTGACATTAGCATTTTCTGACTAATAATGCCAGCTCTTCCTGTCCCTGGATGATCTCTTTCTTACAGAAATGGCTCCCACTGAGGGGCCGACCCCAAGCCTTCCTGCAGGGAAGCCACCCCCTTTCCCGAGGCTTTCCTCTTAGGCATCCACGACCAGCGTGACTGAAACCCAAGGAGCTGCAAAGCCAGAGAGACAAAAGGGTTCCATGACGTGGAGAGAGGCCAGGAACTCCGAATGCGGTGATGCAGGTGGGCAGGTGTGTTCTAAAGGTGGGTACAGTGGGGGGGGGGTGAGCAGACTGTATCAGCAGCTCTCCAGACCCCTATTCCTGTAAGCATGCATCTGATGATATTGGGATCACGGAACTGAACCCTGTTAAGAACTGTATCGTGCTGTAACGAATGCACGGGGCAGGTGGCGAGCAGCCCAAGGCTGATGAAGACTCCGGGGCACCCCGAGACCCTGGCCCTGGACATAGGGGCTCCAGCCCACACCAGTCAGGATCCTTTTCTCAGGAGAGGTCCTCAGAGGCACTCACCGCTCGGCAGAGGAAGCAGCCTGGCCTGCGCACGGCCATAATCACAGCTCCATTCTTCTCCCATAGCTCCTTGGCTTTGAAAGTCTTCGGTTCTGAGAAAGGAGAGAAGGCGAGTCGGTGAGTGATGTCCTAGCCCAGCTCGGTCCTGCCACCCTAACCCTAGGCTGCTTGTCATGGTGTGAAATGTGTCCCCCACAGTCTCATGCATCTGAGAGGGTCCTGGCACCTTTGAGAGGTGGAGCCTTGCTGGAGGAAGGCAGTCACAAGGGGTGGGCCTTGATGTGGATGAGTCCTACCCTTCCTCCAGGGGGAGAAGTCTGCCTTTGCACAGTCTGGTAGCCCTCAGCCTCTCGGATGGGTGGGTGTGACGTAGCCTGTCTCCAGCTTCGGCTGGCCAGCCATGAAAGACTGTTTCTCCCCTCTGGAACTGTAAGCTAAATAAACCTCCCTTTCTCCCTTAAGTTGCTTGACTTTGGGTGCTCGCCCACAGCAACAGTTAAGAGTAGCTGTTACACTGCTCTTCTACTCCCGGCTCAGGACAAGGGCATCATGGGGGAAAGACGTGCACAAACAGGGCAGATGCATCTTCCTGAGGAAAGTTACTAAGATTTTAGGGCCTTCTGCATATTCCAAAGGATCCTCCCACACAACCCAAACATTCCCAAACATTCCACACTGTGATATTTCTGGCAAAATGGCAAGTCCCTTTAAGGCTAGCATCATTGGATATTGTAATCATTCTGGGCCTAAAGTATGCCTTGTACTTGCATACACGTACATGGATACCTCTTAAAAGCATATTCAAAGGAATTAAATCAATAGGAAAATTTAAAAATCATCTAAATGTGTAAGCTGCAGTACTATGACTATACCAGGGTAGAAGATGCCCAGCAAGGAAATGCTTGGGAAAGCTGGTACAGATTCAATGTACATAAACCTTCATTATTTTAGCATTTCCCGTGGCATCCATGCACCTGTGGGATGTGGTATGAACAAAACTGGGCAGAGGAAAACAGAATCACGTGGGACTGGGAAGCCCTGGGTTAAACAAAATTTGACGGGTCTCTCCCACGGGAATCTGCAGACCCATCCTCCCACCTGCCTCTCACAGCTTCCTCTCCTACAAGGGCATGGTGATGACTTCCTGGTAGGGTGCTAGCCTGGGGACATCCAATCAGTGAACCCCAATGTTTGCTAAGAAACTCCTGCCACAGCTGGGCATGACTAAGCTCCACTCAGCCCCAGTTCTTGTGTGGACTGTACAGATCTAGGATCAGAGCCGCCGTGACCATGTGAAACTCACCACTATCCACCACAGAGGAGGCAGAGTGACCAATGTGTGTGTGTGTGTAGGTAGGTGAGTGTGGGTGTGTGGGTGGTGGGGGGCGGGGGCTGACCCCACTGTAGCATCAGCAGGTCTGTGGACCTGTCACATGTGTGCAAATTCTTGTTGTGCACTAGGTCCTGTTCTGACTGACACTCACGAAAATGGAATTGCACAAAAAGCATTTCTCAAACCTATTTGATTCAGGGATTTCTATTGACTTAACTTAATCTGTCTCTGTCTGTCTGTGTGTGTGTGTAGATTCCACAAGCCTTGGGATTCCTTAGCACATTCTCTGGAAAAGTTGGCTTATTAAGTGGTGATACACTATTTATTCCTAAGTATCACAGGCAAGTTGTCATTATACAGTCAGTCAAGAACTGAGAGTGAAAAATGATTTTAATGAGAAAAGACAAAAACAGAAACAATCCCAAGTTCACATCTCTAAAACACTCTATACAAATGGAAAGGAATAAACCAAAATAAAAACGATCACATAGGACAATGCAACTATGGGTACTTTAAAAAAAAAAGTGCTGAGCATTCTTTCTTCATGCTGTTTGAAGGGAGAGGGAGAGAGAGAGAGAGAGAGAGAGAGAAATTTTAGGAAGAAAAAAAAAGCAAGCCTAGATCCGGATGCCAGCACTCTGGTCGCACCCCACCTCTGTCCAGCGTCTTCAGGTCCACGTCTTCCAGATACTCCAGCATGGCCTTCTGGGGCTTCGACAGGAACATGTCTGTGTTGGCAAGGAGCAGGGCCAGGGCGGCGGCCCCCAGGGCTCCCGCTCCAATGGACCACATCCCCATGCTGAAGAAACCTGGGTCCTGGAGGAAAGACATGTCTGGAGATTGAGGAGAGGAAGGAAGATGTTATTGCTCCCACGGGACAGCTGGAATCTGACCTCCTGCCCAAGGCTCCGGCCGGCAGCCAAGCAGGGGGCCAAAGGAAGAAGGCTGGCAACGCTGAAGATGAGATGGCGGGGGTTGTCGGGCTGCCTGTCTGAGCCCCACTAGCAGAGATCCCGAAAGCGCAGAGGCACAGAGCGGGGCAGCCCAAGTCTGCGCCACAAGGAGCTCTCTAGGGAGCCAGGGGGAAGAGCGCGGTGACAGCCTGCTCCGCTCGCCTTGTACTTCTTGCCCGGCTGCGTCACCTGCCGCAGGACACGCCCCCATCCCTCTCCTCAACCAATGGCTGACTCTCCTTCACAGCAGAGCAGCAAACGGCTCAGTGGTCACCTGGGCAGGGGCAGCTTTACCAACTGAACTCAGAGAGCTCTTGTTGGGTTAACCTATCATCTTCCTCTTGAAAGAACCCCCCAGAAACAAGGATTCTATTCATCAGAGCCCCAGCCAGTAGCCAACAGAGCCTCACTCATGGTCGGCAGGAGATCTGAGGTCAATTTCTCCCAGCCGAGAGTAGCTTTTGTATTCATTCTAGAAACGAAACTCATTCTAGAAATGAAATGACTTACTCCCATTCAAAACAAAACAATCCCCTCCCCAAAAAATATTTAAAAAGAGGCAAAATACATGAAACCACAGCTGACATACAAATATTCTCCAAAGCCGACCACCTAGAGATGGCACTGTGCAGCACCAGGATCTAAGAGGACCTGCTCCTCTTGCAAACAGGACTGCGCTGGTTGGTACCTGTCGATGGCGGGGAGCAGGTCTACACGCCAGCCAGAGGGAATAGGGCGCTGCGGTGTTTGCTTCAGGAAGCTGAGTCACAGGTGTGTGCAAAGGGACATGAAGTCTCCAACAGAAATGACCTGACGGGCAGATCCTGTCCCAACCCAGCCCTGTTCCCAGCTGCAGACCCACTCACCTCACCAGAAAGTTCCCCTGCTGCTTGGAATCCTCAGCCTGGGGGGGGGTTAGAATGTCTAGAGACAGCCCCACCCGAGGCTGCAGGCAGGACCTATCCGGGTCTTCCTTTCCCTGACAATCGCCTACCACACCCAGGGGTCCCTTCGGCTCTCCTGTTGTCCTCCCACACTGGGGGAGGGGAGGCAGCAGGCAGGGGAGGGGGAGAGGAAGAAGTCTGAGTGAGAGATATGCACCAAACCTCAGACTCAGCTCTCTTTTGCAGGATTTGACTTAGAAGTGGTGATTCTAAAGTTCAAGTAATATGCAGAGAGATGCAGGGCTGTTAGGCGGAAGTGACCCGAGATGGGAACTCTGGGAAAGATAAAGTAGGTAGACCAGAGTAGCCCAAAGATCAGATCGGGCCAGGAAGTTCAGATTTGAATTAGAAAATACAAGAGAAGCAAGGCCTGCTGATATAGACCTGTAACCCCAGCTCCTGGGGAACACCAAGCAGGAGGACCCTAAATCCAAAGTCAGTCTGGGCAACGTGGTGAAACCCTATCTCAAAGTGCAAAGAGGAGCAGGGATATAGAACAATAGTACATCTGTCCAGCATGCACGATCCCCGTATCTTAAAAAATAATGTGTTCATTCAAAGAGAACTTCCAGACAGGGGTGGTCAAACAAATACAACATTAAAAGAAGAATGTGACAACTATATGCTGGGAAGAGGAAAAAGAGGAGACTAGAGGGGGTGTTTGGGGGAATGGGGGTTGCTACAGCATCTTGAAGTGAGGCTTTCCAGCGGGGGGGGGGGGGGGGGGGGGGGGGGGGGGGGGGGGGGAGTTTCTTACAACCACAACACCCAAAATGTGGGCTCACGGTCGTGGACCCACCCCAAGTGAGGGCTGGCATGAATTCAGCAACCCAGTTCTTAGGCTCAGCAGGAAAGAACTTTTCACAAGTCCATTTCCCCAATCCTTTCATGTGGCAAAGTTACTCGTTACTGATTCTATAGCTCAGGACAATGAGAAGGAAAACCACAGATCCCAGCCACCTGCTGTCAATAGCAGATTCCACAGCGCCTGGAACAACGGCACCTTTATGCACTCCTGCAACAGCTGGGGATGACTGGCAGGTGCGTGGCATTGTCTGGTTCCATCTACCCTACGATTGGATTCCTGGCATGCAACAGTGCATGGGGGTTCAGAATGTGCCTCCACATTCTTCCAGCACATCCCTACTGCACTTAAGAGGCAACTGTGCTGTTTCTTTGCAGCCCAATGATGGACATTTGGCTTTTTTTTTGGCTCATGAGCACAAGGGACTCAATCAGACTCAACACTTATGCCCATGCATTTGTACAGAGCTGATACGGATGACAGTAGGTCTGTGATGCAGAGATCTCAAGGAGATGCAGTTCACAAGTGACAGAAGCAGGCAGGCCGGGCAGCCTGGTGAAGTGCAAATCCTCGGGCTACCTCGAGGCAGGGAAAGAAGTCAGTCTGCGAAGAAGTGGCTCCAACTGGGGAGGGACATAGTTCCAGCAAGGAAGCTTGGCTGGGCCAGGAACGAATAAGCCTACTGAGAAGGAGCGAATGTGGGTGCCAACAGTCCCCCGAAAGCACCCCGAGGAGTCACATTCATGTGGCGCACAGACGCTCATCTCCGTACCTCAGGGTCCAAGGTAGAGAGATGCAAGATGTGGGCTTCAAAGCCCCCCGAGTGTGCTCTTTCCCACACGTCCACCCCTAGCTGGACTCTAGAAACAGGAGACTCGCTCTGAGGAGGGGACCTCACCTTGCAACTGTGGCCAGTTTTATCAGGCTTCTGACCTGAGCCAGGCCTCCCTGTGAGCGGGTCCTGCTGGCTCCCAGGGGCTCTCCTGCTATAAGCAGTGAAAACTGACACCAGGGATATCTAGAAAGTGCACACGCCAAGCCCCCAGAAGAAGAGGCAATCCTGCAACTTGCTGCACTGCCTGGACATACCCTGAATCCTCAGTCAACCATTCTTGTCCCTACAGAAGGGCAGGCAGAGGGGTCGGAACAGCTACATAGACCAGGGCATTTCTACATGGGTCTCCACTGACCAGAGAAGCAGAGAGGCCGGTAACACCGGGCCAAGTTCATCCCCCAGTTGTCCTGTGAGGCAGAGGCTATGCTGTTTGCAGGGGTGAACACTAAGGTCCTAAAAAGCCAGGCAGCTTCCCCCCACTTCCTGAGGCCAGCTGACAATACCCCATGGGAATCAGTCAACAGTAACAAGATTTCAAACCTTGGAGTTCTTCTGCTGTCACACTTGGCCTCACGTGTTAAGGAGTAAGTCTGTGGAGTTCGCAGGGAGAGTCCCTTTGCCTTAAGGAGAATTTAAAAGGCAGCTTCCTCCCCCCCCCCAAGTCATCAAAGACAGTCGCACCATGTCTGGTCTAAAGGAAATTTACCATACACCAGCTGTTCCTTCTCTTCCCTGCCCTTGCACCCCTTCCTTAAGGAGAAGTTCAGTCTCTGAGATAGAACAGCAAGGCTGTTTACAGAAGCGTCAGCTCCCACCTGACTGGCTACTAGACTGGGCTTCTCACTCGGGGGCCTTATCTGATCAGACCCCCACGGAAGGAGAAGCGGGATGAGACTATGCCCAAGCAACAGCTGTGGCGCCTCAGAGAGGCAGCTGTGATCTGGGAAGAGTTGGGAGGTGGGGTGGGCAGAGGGGACCCTGCTAGACTCCCAGGCTGCCTTCCTTCCCAGGCAGGGCTTCTCAGCTCTGGAGTGAGGCTTCACCAAGGTTCCCAAGGCTCCGTTGGCATCCCCGGATCCTTGAGTATCACTTTGCGAGCCTTGACATTCTTCTCAGCCCCTCCTCCTTTGTCCACCTGCCCCATCCACTCTCCAACTCTTCACACACCAGAAGCCTCCCCTCGCCACGTGGATCCTCTACCAGAGCCCGTCTGTATGTGTGTGTGTGCGTGTGTGTTGGGGGGGCAGAGCACTCACCGTCTACAGCATCCACACCGCTACTTCTGCAGACCAAAGATTCTGACCCACAGGATGTACCACAGGATAAGCAAACTTACGGGGTGGGAGGGAGGACTGGAGGTGGGGTTCTGGAGTCTCGCCTAGCCTTCTACACTCAGCCACTGGCGGAGAGGCAGAACTGAGCCACGCAGAAACCCTGGGGCTACTTCAGCTGCGAGTGGTTAATCTCCAAAGAACATCGAAGCAGAGAGCTGCCAAGGCCCCCTCGCCCTTCAAAGAGTGGAGCACAGTCTTGAGTCACTTGCAATCAAGTCATCTGAAACATTACTCAAGTGTCAGCAGCCTCCCTTCGGCCATGCGTGTAGGTGAAGTGGAACGCAGCCCACAGGTCACGCTCAGGCATCAAAGAGACGGGGCCCTTCTGCACTGCCCACTGGGCACCCGCTCTCTCCACCTACTCCTCACTCCACACCTAGGAAGTGAGCTGGACCACCAAGGACTCCCACCCGCCGCCTCTCCAGCACCTCCCTTTGCTTTTCCTGTCTTTCTCCGCCACTTAAGGGGCTTCTCTAAATCTCCCCACTTCCTTCCTGGGGCACCTCACCTACTCCAGCTCTTTGCCCACTAGTTTGGAATTGTCTTCCAAGTCGCCACTCCTGCCTCTCCTGTTTCTGACTCAAAGTTTCCAGACTGGGATCGGGGTGGGAGAGTGGGCTTATGCATAGCTATTGACTGTGTCCAAAACAGACCTTCATCCATTCATGTCAGCTTATTTTCTAGAGCTCCCGAGCTCAGTGAATGCCACACGCCCAGTCGACTGCTCCAGCTAGAAACCCGGAGTTGGTGCCTTCACTCCCAGCCCTCACTGCTCACACTGAACCGGTGGGGTGCTCTGGCTCAAATGCAGGTCTCCATTACCCTGAACTTAGTCTGTTCCAATAGTCACAGGCAGTCAAGGTCCCTGCTGGTTCTGAACAACTTCACACTGCACAACAGCTGGAGTGATCTTACTGCATTCTGTTCTGGGCTTCGGGTTTCTATTTATAGTGAACTTCTCGCCCAGCCAATAGGGTCTCCACACTTAGCCTCAGCCCATCCTTCTGGCCTCACCCTGGACCACTATACCACCCTCCCCAGACTTCTCCACAAACATGTTGTTTCCTCTACTCAGAATTCCCTCCCCGTCCCTGCTGGCTAGGTAAATACCCATCTGTTTAAATAATACTTTATCCCCAAACACTTTCCTTCAAGTCCTGAGGATTGGTTCTGACTGCACATACACACACACACACACACACACACACGCACACGCACACGCACGCATTAAGACATGTGCCCCCCCATCTGTGAACACTATGCAAATGGACTTTGTGTATTTGGTTATTTATTTGTCTTCACAATATGGGAGTGCAATATGGGACAAGAGAATTCATTCCTTAAACTTCACAGTGGGGCGAAGTTGAAACTAACTTGCAACCACCCAATTTTAGTTCAGTAATTCTGGAACGCGCCAGCCTAAGGCTAGAGAAAACCCGCAAACCCAGGTCTCAGGTGAGCTCATGCTCTACTGTTTGCTGGCAAAGGCCATTTGACTTAATCAGGGTCTCCTCATCTGAACAGAGGAAAGAACCGGAAATTCCGGGACTGTCCTAGCTTTGACACTCGTACTTTAAAGTACCCCACAATTGCTGCTGCAGGGAAAGCCAATGGGGGGGAGGTAATGTCCCTTGTACCACTACATTCCTGGTGGGGGAGCATATTCTCACTTTTTACTTGGCTGGAATTCCCATCTGTTCAAGGAGCTGCCTCTGGGCAGGAACTAATACGGTCTCAATTAAAATAAGGCATCAGCACTGGGTGGGTGTCTGAAACAAGTAGAGACAGCATGAAATTCTAAACAATAGGGAAACACCTGCAAAGCCCTGCCTGACCCAGCCCCGCCTGACCCAGCCCAGCTTCCCCACCCTGGGACTCTGTCCTGAGGCAGAACTGCAGAACTGCAGAATGAAGAAAAGAGAGCAATACTGGGGCTTCCTGCCTCGGGTCCCCAGTGAACAGCCCGTGGCCTGTCTCTGCTTTCCTCTCGGCCTCTCTCTCCTCCACTTCAGTTTCCACTTTCCTGAGAAGGGTCTGGCTGGTCCAAAGTCCTGTGGATGAAGAGACGGGTGTCCATGGCTATACTGGGTCTCAGGTCTGGCTTGGCCAAGTCCTAGGCCATGATGGATGAATCTGAACTAAACACTCATGGTGATCTCAGGCACCCAGCCTCGAACCAGGAAACCTAAAAGGCCGGTGCAGGTGGGGGGTTCTGACCAAGGGACCCCAGAGACAGCAAAACCTGGTAACTGATCTCAAGCCAGCTGAAAGCTAAAGTGCCGCTGAAGGGGAAGGGGGTCAGGGCTGCTGCCTGCAGGGCACCCAGTCCTCTCCCAGGCCAGATCCTTGGCGAGCAGCTTATAAGCCAATGCCAAACGTTTTCGGAATAATCATACTACCCGGGAGCTGTTCCGCGCGGCTCCTGCACAATAACGGGGCCTTGCTACCCTCGGTCGCTACTGAAAGTGTCAGCTCAGTAGTCTGGTGAGCAATACACCCACCCACAGCGCACCACGGCCACCTGCCGCCACCTATTTGCCACCATCTTCAACTCTGCTGACTGGGGTGACAGCCTGGCCTAGCCCAGCCCTGCACTCAGACACAAGGGCGGAGCAAAGCAGCAGGATCAGCTCCTGGGAAACTGAGGCGCGGTCAAAGGTGAGGGGTGCGAGGCTGAGACAGTCCTTGCTCGGAGAAGTGTTCCTGGGTTTCAGGGCCTCCCCCATAACTGGCCATTCTGCAGAACATCTGCTCTTTCAAGTCATGTGAAGGTTAGGAAGGCAAGGATGAACTTATCAGAGACATCGGGCTCCAGGAACTGAAATCTCTCTATCTGATCCCGGGAGGTCATCTTGTCCCCCTCTGTATCTTAGGATCTCAACAGGGAGGGGGGCATTTTTAGCTGGGCCCAGTGTCCCATGCTTGCAATCCCCAAGTTCAGCAGGGTGAGGTAGGAGGGCTGCCTGGGCTACCTACCAAAGTTCTATCTAGAAAAACCAAACGGACTGGAGGGATGCATTCCAAAGGGCTGCCATAAGGAATGTTCGAGAAGAATGGTAAGAAACTGAAGCACACTAGAAAACTGAATGGTGTCTTTCTGCCCCTTCCTCCCTCCTCCCACCCTCTCTTGTATTAAGCCAGGCTGGCTTTGAACGTCCTGTCCTCTGAGATTATAGACTAAACCACACCTTACACATTACTCTTCGTTTCTCAGGGCTTAGATTCATTCACCGTACCATGTGAACAAGATATGCGAAACAGGACAGAGGCCAAGACAGAACAACTTCTCTAGCAGTGTTACTGCAAGACTGCCTGCTGGGTAGAAGTTCTAGTTCTGGGAGGAGCCCTGGCTTGTGTCTGTCTCTTTGTCATCTGCCCTTTCTACAGCATGCATTGTGAGCTACCCCGTGGCACCAACAGTGCCAAAGGGGGCAGAGGTCATCCACTGCTCTGCCACAATCTCCCTATGCAAAGGCCACGAGAGCAGAGGTGAGACTGACCCCTCCACAGCACCTTTGGACAGATCCTGCCACGAGAGCTTCAACCCTGCCACAGCCTCTGCTTAACAGTGCGCAGAGCTGACCACCCAACTGGCAGGGCGCTGAAATGCTCACGAATTCTGGGCATGAGCCCTAGGATTCCAGCCTTACCCAAATTTGCCAGTTATCACACAAGCTGATGAGAGTGTCATTGGAGATGTCTATCTTAGCCAGGCATAGGAACACAAGCCTGCAACCCCAGCAGTAACAAGAGCAAGGAAGAAGACCACAAGTCTGAGACCCACCTAGGCTACATAGCAAAACCCTAAGAAGAGAGAGGGAGGAAGAGAAAGAAAAGGAGAAAGGAGAGGGAGAGAGAAGGAGAGGAGAGAGGGAGGGAGGGAGAAAGAGGGGGGGAAGAGAAAGAGGGAGAATGAGTATGTATTCTGTGCCTTCTTGGATAGGTCTAAAGTAAAGGGCCTGTCCTTATAAGGAAAGAGGGAATGGTCAACCAAGAATAACAGATCTGTATGAACTGGACAAGCCACTATTTCTGTATCAGTAACGTGGGGAGGAGTCCCAGGTCACCATCTGCTGAGTAAACGATCCATGGATTAGAAATGCAGGAAATGGGCTGGAGAGGTGGCTCAGGGGTTAAGCCTTTGCCTTGCAGGCAGAAGGTCCTGAGTTCGGATCCTAGACCCCACGTATAGATGCCGGGCGGAAGCGGTCCATGGTGGTTCCCGAATTCGTCCGTGGTTTTACACACACACACACATATACATACGTGCACACACGCATACATGCACAATTGAATAAATAAATAATTAAAAAAAAAAAAAGAAATGCAGGAAATGCTTGACACTACTTTAGAAGACTTGACACAGACATAGCATTTGAGTCGCTGTGTCTCGGTCGTTTCTGGATTAGTCAATGACACCCCCAAACGGTATCTGTATGGGAAACATGCTTTCTCCGTGAATAAGCATCTTCTGAGGTGTCAGAGGGTGCAGTGGGGATCCCCATCTTGTTTCCCCGGCAAGATGGACAGAAGCAGGAGTATCTAAGACCCTTGAAGCTGGCTCCAAGTTCGTTTCAAAATGAACTCAACGTGATTTTCAGATAAACCACCTCAAAGAAAAAAGGGATTGAAAATAAATTTTAAAAAATTAAGTTGCCAAGTAGGCAGAGGGCATTGGTGTGAAAGAGGAAAGACACAAAGTCAGGGGGATCTGGACCCCAGCCCAGTTGCTCCTGTCCCGCATCCCCTGCCCCGCGGAGCCAACCTCCCTTGCATGGTTTGGGCCATTCCCATCACCTCCTTCCCCTGCACTGGAGGACACGCCGCGCAGCACCCGGTTCATTTCATTCCCACACCTCGGTGGTGTTTTGAAATTCACACTTGGGCTCTTTCCAATTTTAAGTAACCTTTGAAGAGTGGGGAAACAGGTGCCTCTGGGAACCGCACAAGCTAGGATTTGTGCCCTCACCAAACACACGACTGCACCAAGCTGAGCCTGCACAGACCCCGGCCTTACCCCCCTCCCCACTTCAGCCGGCCCGGCCTGTCTGCCACCCCTGGGCAGCCCCGGGCCCAGTTTGGGATCGCGATGCCTCTGGCGAAGTGACCAGCCTTTCCCAAGTCACAATTCAGACGACTCGGGGCCACCAGTAACCCTCGAAGTCTGGGGCCCGAGAAATCATTCTCGGTTCAGCATCAGTCCCTGCTGGGGGTCTGTGGACCCCAAACGTAGGGGCGTGCTTTCCCCAGATCGAGGGGTGCAGGGACGGACAAGAGGGCGCCCCAGGGTGCCTCGATCCGGGGCTAGGCTGCCCCAGCCAGCAACTGCTCTCTGCACCACGTTCCAGATTCTCTCACCTGCACCCCGGGGACCCGCCTCCGCCGACGTCACGACCCCGCCGGGTGGTGCGCTCAGTGCCTGGCCGCAGGTGCTCGCGCCCTGCTGGTCTCCCGGGGACCGCGCCGAGGACCCGCCCCGCGCCTGCGCTGACGCGCCCTCCGCCCACGTGACCGCCCCCGCCCCCGGAGGCGCTCCGGCCCCGCCCCTCCCCCGCGGCTGCCCCTGCAGACCCGCACCTGTTGTTCCCGGCGTATCGCGTCTGTCCCTGGGAGTCAGAAACCTCAGGTCCTGATGGCCCTGGGGGCGCTGCCCTGATCTGGTCCCAAAGCTCCTGTAGTGTAGTTCTTGAAGAGTTTGGCGGCCGTCTTTATTGTCTTTGTTGTTGTTGTTGCGTTTGGCAAGGGAGACTTCTCAACTACATGGGATGAAATTTAGAATCGTCAGCGTCCATCCTCACTCATCGTTCCTCAGTCCTTTTCACATCCCATCCCCTCCAGCTGTCGGTTCTCAGCGCTGAGAGAGGCAGTTAAGGGTGTCCTGGATGCTGCTTGCTCCTCTCAATTCTGAGCCACGCTGGAGTTCTTTTGTCCCCAGCTCGTTCCTCTTTTTGTATGCATATTTTTAAATGCACCCAGGCTGGCCTAAAGCTCTGCATCCTCCTGCTTCGGTTTTCCAAGTGCTGAAGTCACAGGCGTGCACCGCCACCACGGCCGGCTAGCCATACACTGTTTACTCCTCTTCCAAGAGTGCTCGTACTCTTTTACAAAGTGCATAGTTGGAAGAACAGGTTCAGTGAAAGGATTAGCTGGCTTTCAATAGAGGAGTTAAATATCAGTGGAAAACAAACCAGGAGGTCAGACACAAGGCTGCTTGTGAAGGACCAAAACAGGTATGCTAGTCACAGCTGCTCTGCTTTGTAGTGTGAAAGAAACTTCCCCTAGAGAGACCTCACAAGTGTTTATTTACCCCAGATAAGGTTGTAACCGCAGACCAAAATCATACTTCTACCAAAGTCTAATTTGATGAAACAATGAGTTTATTGGGATTATGATAGGAGTGTGGGTGAGGTTACTTATAAGAGCATGAAGGACCCAAAGCAGTACCTTTGGAAAGTCTCATCCCTAGTAAAGATGACGCCTTCCTTATAGCAGTATTAAGAGTTTCCCCTCATCTCTCAATCTTCTGCAGCCTGTACATGTGTATCTCTTACTCTGTATGTTGTTGATAAATTTATGATCAAACGGTTTACGGGAACAAGGGTTTTTTAGATGGCTTAAAATTGTCCAGTTACAGGGCTGGAGAAATGGTTCAGGGGTTAAGACTGTCTTGCAAACAGAAGGTCCTAAGTTCGGATCCCAGGTTCCATGTAGAAATGCCAGGCAGAAAAGACAGCTGCCACACTTCCTGCCCTAGTGGGCAAAGCTCGGGAACTCCCAGAGGAAAGCAAGGAGGTAGAAATAATCTAGGATGATTCCTGAATTCACCTTGGTCCTCCACAGGGACACACAGTGCCCTCTGATAGACACATGCACACACTCACACTTACACAAATAAATAAATAAAATATTTAAAAAATCATCGAGTTATAGTTTCTTGTTCATCTTGGCAGTAGAGTCCATGCCAACACCAAGCTCTTAGGGAACTGGCCCCTTGTGATAGTTAGGCAGTTTAAATTAGCTGTGCTGGGACAGTCCCTGAAGGTCTCCTATAATTACCCCGAAGGAACACATTTTACCGATCTGGAGGAACTGACTCTAATCCTTCACAAAGATAAAGTCACCAACTTCCCCTAACCCTCTGTTCATGAAAGAATGTAGAAATTAGTTCTCCATTGTAGCTAAGCCCTAACATGAGGTCAGGCACAAGATCAATTAGATTGGGACCCAATATGAACAGACCAATGAGATATACAGAACCAAAAACTGTAATCAGGTTTGTAGAAACTGGAGTTAACCAATGAGGAAAATCCATTTTTCCTGGGCTTTCCTGAGTTTTTAAATATACTGACCCTGGTAGCCATCTTTGGCACCCTTATCCCTCATGGCACTCCACATCTGGAGTCCTTGAGTTCTTTTCCAGCTCCTTGCCCCTCATAAATCCCATGCCTGGAGTTCATGAATTCTCCAGGGCTCTTAACCCTCTATGCATGTTCTGTTTTCAATCTTTGACTCCCGAACACAAGAACCCCGATACATATAGACCTCAGGGGGATCCTGTATCAATAGTTAATCTAGTTGTCAATTTGACTACACCTGAAATCAACTAACGGATTACCTATCCAACTGCCTGGAAAGACAATCCTGGTATTTGCAACAGAAAGAGAAACACTAAATCTGGATGGAACCTTCCAGTACTAGACCAGATAAAAGGCATCACAAGACTGAAGAGCTCAAGGACTCTTTGGCCTGTGCTGGGAAACTCATCTTCCCTCCTGCTGATGTCAGAACCCAACTTCTTCAACCCTCCACGATGGACATGACCTAAACTACCAGAGTAGATCTGAGAGCTCCACCTTCTGCCATCCATTGTGCTTTTTCTGCCATAAGGGACTAGGTTTTCTCTCTGGAACTACAAACCAAATAAATCTCCCTTTCTCCCCTCAAGTGGTACTTGAATGTTGTCTCACAGTAACAAAGAAGACTAACTGTAACACCACACCAAATCCACAGGACTGCTGAGATGGACAATTCTCACCTGCCAGACCGCAGGTCTGACTAGGAATACAGAAGGATGCCAACTTTCTCAACCAGTTCCCTCCGTTTTATTCGCCTGTCCCAGAGCTAGTCCCACCCGCCAAGGGGTGGTGGGTCTTCCCCATCAATTTGACGGTCTGCTTCAGTCTTGCTTGGGGCCTCGACCACTAATTAACTCATCAACTCACGCACTAATTCTCTACAAATGTGCCCAGAGCTCAAACCTATCAAACTATGACAATATGCTAGCCCCTCACTAGACCTGGAAGGAAGTGCTGGAGGGAGCAGCCAGAAACTCAGACCGGGATCCAAATACCTTCCCCACTTCCTATGTAGAAGATGATGCTAACGGTCAACAGGCGTGTCTTTCAAATAGTTACAGCTGAAGAGACAAAGATGGTGACTATTTGCTCAGACGATAGCATTCCTCTGCACACCCTCAAAGCTTCACCCAGGAAGCTCTTACTGGTATACAATAGTCCAGACACTTTACTGATTTACTCCCTGACATCAAACTACATTCGTCTTCCATGTAAATGTATGACAATCAACACCAGGGAGTCTATCCAAGAAGGGGGGAGGGTGTTCATCTTGGATCAGATTGTGAGCATCTTCTCCTCGCACTGGAACCCCTACTCCTAGAAGCAGCACTCGGGTATACCTAGGAAGTTTTGCAAAAGAGAAGAGGCCTAAACTGATGAGCGAGAGAGGCCATTAGTCTGAAGGATAGAGTCAGTTCATCTGATCAGAAGGCTAGAAAATATTGAACATAATATAGTACATTCATTTAAAAAAATAGTTTATCCCCAGGGAATCTTTTCCTGTCCCTGATCATTTCTCCCTATCTTGTGAATAGAACCAGAGAAGACTCCCTCTGTGTATCTTGAAATAGGAACGTTGGTCAAAGCAAGATTTGCAGGAAAACTAATCTGAAAAAAAAAACAGGGGGCCTTTTCCTTGGAATATAGGCATTTAGAAACTGATTGCTAATACATCTACAGAATGGGGCTGTAGAATTAGGACTATTAGAATTCTGGGGTTGGAGATATTTGGAGGTGCGTGGGACATACCTATTGATCATATGTAAAATGTTATGATTGCATTTTTAATTCTATAACAACCCAGTGCTCTGAAACTTCAGAAGCCAGAGTAGAGAGCTAATTAATATTCACCTCGCACTCCCAAGTCTCTTTTAGTACAAGAAGGCACAGGCTGCACTCATTAAACTGCCATCAGCCCAGATAAATAAATTATGGGCAAGTAGTCACAGGAAAACTTATCTACAAAGTTCAAAGCTTCAAAAACCAAACCAAGAGGCTGGAGAGATGGCTCAAAGATTAAAGCTTTGCCTCATAAGCAAAAAGACCTGAGTTTGGAGTTCAGATCTCAGATCCCACATAAAAATGGTGGGTGGAAAATGGTGGCAGTCTGCACTTCTGGCCTTTGAAGGCAGAGCCTGGAAAACCCCAAAGCAAATAAGGAGATAGAGCAATCCAGGATGATACCTGAAGTCACCCTTGGGCCGCCACAGGCACACACATTCAAGTCACTTCTTGTATATACACATTTGTACACACACACACACACACACACACACACACACACACGCACACACACACAATCAAAACAAAACAAACTCAACTGACAGCTTCTCCTAGCATACATAAAGTCCTGGGTTCAGATTCTTTCCCCATTGCCACATTGCCTGGAGGTATGCATGCCTGCTGTCTCAGTACTAGAGCCATGGAGACAGAAAGATCAGAATTTCAACGTCACCCTAAATCTTTCTTTCTTCCTTCCTTCCTTCCTTCCTTCCTTCCTTCCTTCTTTCCTTCCTTCCTTTCTCTTCTCTTCTCTTCTCTTCTCTTCTCTTCTCTTCTCTTCTCTTCTCTTCTCTTCTCTTCTCTTCTCTTCTCTTCTCTTCTCTTCTCTTCTCTTTTCTCTTCTCTTCTTCTCTTTTCTGAGACAGGGTCTTGCTGGATAAGCCCATTCTGGCTTGGAATTTAGGATCCTGCTGCCTGCATTTCCTGAGCATGCAAATCACAGGCCTGCTGCACCATACCAGCTGATGCAATACTTCTTAAAGGGTGCGTGTAAAAAAAAAAAAAAAAAAAAAGGTGCGTGTGTGTGTGTGTGTGTGTGTGTCTCTCTCTCTTTCTCTCTCTCTGTAGTGATCTACTCAAAGTTATCAGTAGATTTTTAAGGAAATAATGAGATGTTTCAAATCTTAATAACAGTCTTCCAAAATGTATGAAGGCAGGACCATCAGGAGCTTAAAGTCAATCTCAGTTACAAAGTGAATCTGAGGCTACCTGTCTACTTGAACTCCTATCTCTAAGGAAGATTAAAACAAAACAAAACAAGACAGGGTCAGTAAGATAGTCTGGTGGATCAAGGTGCTCCAAAGCATAATGGCCTGAATTCCAAACTTAAACTCATAAGTTGTCTCTGATCTACACGTGTATGACATGGCACATGTGTGACTAAACTCTCTTATACAATAAAAAATATCAAACAAAAAGCCTAGTATAGTGAAAGTATTAGAAAACCACATGAATTGATAATTGAACCCATGATTTCTTTTTTTATATTTGGAAAGTTTTGGCAACTGTGACAAAGCATGGCAATTCTGTGATATGTATCTCAATGCATAATAGACTGTGTGTGTGTGTGTGTGTGTGTGTGTGTGTGTGTGTCTACTGAGAGCTGTGCTCCTTTCTTTTTTAGTTGATAAGTCTCCCAATTATTGTTTGAGAAGGAAATATGAAAGCAAAGTCATCGCTGATGACAAAGTTTAGCTCAATGTTATCACATTTGTCTTCAACCACTCAGATTCCGTGAATATCTGCATGTGTTGCTAACTTTGATTTCCACGTCAAGTCATGGTGTAATATCTTAGGTTTCATAAAGCAATGAAATGTAATTATCATGGAGTACAAACCACGAGTATAAACCACGAGATAAAGGACTGGCGATCTGTATCGTTTCCAGAGGTTGTGGGCTGTGCTGGTTGTTTCCAGTTTGTAGAATTCTATGAACTAATTCCTCAGACACCTATTGGGGGAAGAAATGAGCTTTATTCACTGGTAATCTGGAACTCTACCCTGAGTTCAGCTTGTATTTTCATTTTATACTAAAGCAGGTGTTGCAGTTCACCTGCATGGTTGCTGATAAATGACCACCAAATGGCTTAAGGAAACAAGGGATTTGCTCTCTACTACGATTACTGGTTATAGTTCTCAGCCAGCATGACGGAAGAGCATGTATCAACACCAGGGCCAAGGGAACTGGCCACACCATCTCTACACAACAGATGAGACAGGGATGATCCTTACTTGCCAGACCAGCATTTCTGGCCAAGTGTACACAAGGATGTCAATTCTCTTCAACCAGCTCTCCGTGTTTTATACCAGGGCCTAGTCCCACCCACCATGGGCTGGACTTTCCCCATTAACTAGACAATCTCTTGCAGGTTTGCTCTGGACTTAACCATTAATTCTCTACAAATGTGCCTAGAGCTCAAACCCTCAACAGTCAAGTTGACCTCTGTGCCTAACTATGACAGCAGGGCAGAGGTGGAGCAAGTGAGGCAGAACTTTCTAGAAGTAAACACAAAGGTTACTCAATGTCAGTAAGACAGACTGACTGCAGATAGCCCATGACCTTGACTCTTGTCAGAGTAGCTATAGAGGGCCAGGGTGGTGTCTTGGGAACTCAGTAAATTTCCCTCTCAATTTATGCTTAGCAGTAATTTAACAGCTTACTTTTTTTTTCTATCTCACTAGGGTGGTCTCTTATTCAAAGAATGGAAGATATGTCACACAGAGATTTGCAAAGTAGCAAAGGACGTTTTATTCAAAGTGACTGAAAACTCAGCATACACTATGAGGAAGCATTTGGCCACAGAAGAAAAGAAATTCAGGGGTTCCAAGTTCTTCCTGGAGTCTCTTTTTTGTGGCATCTTAAGGAAGGAGGGGCTGGCTACTAAGGGGGAATACCTTGAATGGTTCTTTATTTTGATTGATCCATTAGGTTATCTAATGATTTTCCTACTGGGCATATATTTTCCCGCAGTACAGCTGATTTTAGTCCCACGCACATCCAGTCATGCACAGACATGAAGTAGTGACAGGATTCCTGCTCCTCCATCAGGGCAGAGCTTCTGCTAGACGGTCACTGCCTCTTAATAGTCGGCACTTGTAAAAGCACATGCTTACCTGACCCTTAGTGCTGGTAGGGGGCCAAGGTCAAAGACGGATCCCGACCACACTTCCTGGGCCTGGCAGAAGTCCAGGAAATCACCTCCAGCCCTTGCCCCTTCAGCTCAACTACCAAACCTGAGGGTCTAAAATCAGCTCTTCCCTTCTTCCAGACCTCTTCTTTACTCACTCTCTTCCTACAATGGACTTGTTGGTTCTGGAACTCCATCAGAACTTCCATCTAGTCCATGGTGCAGTGCATTTTGGGGGGTAAATACTGTGTAAAGTAGGGGATTGCACAGGGCACATGTTAGCATTATTTATTATCCATACACTCATCACCAGTTTAGGCCAGATCCCTCTCTTTGGTCTTCTACACAGTCAATAGAGAAGGCACGAATGAGTAGGATTTCCTTATGATTTAATGGTTACCAGGAGATGAGAAACTAATTCCATTCTCTAGAAAGAGGCACACATGCAGACCAGTGCAGGTGGGCATACTGGTTACTCTTATTTGTTGCTGTGAGACGACATCCAAAGTCAAGTGATTTAAGGAAGAAAGTGAGATTTATTCAGCTTATGGTTCCAGAGGGAAAATACAGTCTTCATGGCAGACATGACATGACTGGACTGGCCGAAGCTAGAGGAGGCCTAGGTCACTGCAAACATCTTGGAAGCTGAGAGCTGCAAGATTTCTGCTACCAAAGCAGACTCTTCCAGGAGGTAAGGGTGGGACTAATCTATCTCAAGGCCCACTCCCATGACTGTTTTCCTCCAACAAGTCTCCCCCTCTCAAAGGTGCCATGACCTTTTCAAACACATGAACTGTGGGGACATATTCCAAACCACGACAGTGGTTGTCTGGGGTTTCTAGGTGTTAAAGAGGACAGTGGGTGTGTGGGGTTTCTAGGTGTTAAAGAGGACAGTGGGTGTGTGGGGTTTCTAGGTGTTAAAGAGGACAGTGGGTGTCTGGGGTTTCTAGGTGTTAAAGAGAGGCGTGCATGCCTAATATGTGTAAATAAGTGAGGGACCTAAGCTGCCAAGTGTATCATCCATCAAGAGAGGGAGTGTGCTCAAGACAAATGGGGGTGCTGTGCCTGGTTCCTAAAATATTCCTTACGCTTGCCTGTCTCAATAGTGTAATCTTTCAGGTTTTATAAAGCAAGTGCATGTAATTTATGGAGTAAAAACAATGGGCACAACTCGAAAAAGAGGTCAGTGATCAGATATGAGCAGTTATGTACATACTCACATGCACAGACCATGAAAACAGTATCACATCTGTTGGCCAGTCACTAACAGTTGTAGGATATCATTGACTGTACTCTGAGGCCCAACTTCAAAGATAGAAATAAAAAGCAGCACTTAGAAATGATGAACTTGGTCATTTTATAGGTAAAGAGAATTTAGTCTAGGATTACAAATGGTATTGACATCATTCATAGATTTATCAACCCATGTATATTCATTGACTATAACCAAGCCACTTATTATATTTGTGCATGCTGAAAGGGATTTATTAAAAATGTCACATCTTTTCCCAATAGTAGTCCTAAATGAAACAAGAATAAAAGCAAATTACTTGAAGATTTTTCTTTTAAGACAGAATCTCATATATTCTAGATTGGCACTAAATTCATGATGCAATCAAGGGAGATCCTGAGTTTCAGATTCTCCTGCTTCTGTCTCCTGAGTGTTAAGATTACAGTTATACACCATCATGCTTTTAAAAAATTTTAAATTTCTGCCCTGGACCTGGACCAGGGGGATTCCCTCCTCCTCAGAAGGTGACCTTCGATACCAATCAGGATGCAGCCAAGGGCGGTACAGGAAAAGCAAAACTGAAAACAACAACAAACCATAATTCAGAACACCAAAGACCCTACGTTAATCATCTGGACCAAACCGGCTAAATCTCTCCCCATCCTAAAGCTCAGGAAACCTTGTGGAAGAGGGAGCAGCAAGATTGTTAAGAGCCTAAAGATGGGGAGGACCAACGATATGCAAGATAGTCTACACAATGCAGCAGCAAGAATTGGACTTTGCATGACCTGCACAATGGCTGACATGTCAACGACCTTCCAAAGTCTAGCATGGATCACTGGGGAGAAGGTTCCAGGCAGTGGGATCTTTAGAGGCAAGGGATAGAATCTCATATATTCCCATACTAACAAGGAGCCCAAGAAGTGGCTTCTTGCCACTCTCTAGGATGGAGAACTCCGAGGGAGGATTTGGCATTCACATAAATGGAGGCTCCAGGGGATAGGAGGGAGGAAAAGGAAGGTGCTGGGCAAAAGGGAGGGAGGAAAGGGGATGAGGGGAAAGGGGGACTACGGGGGTGGGAGGTGGGATGGGGGATGGGGGAGGGTGACTGGGAATGGGGGAGGTAGTGGATGGGGGTGTCTATTGAGCTTGTATGATTGGGAAGAAAAATAAAATATGGGAGAAAAAAATTTAAGACTGAGGCTCAAACCTAGCTCTTCAGACATGCCAGGCAATCACTGTAACAACTCACTGAGCTATATCC
Organism: Typhlomys cinereus; assembly: GCA_023101885.1. Lineage (NCBI taxonomy): Eukaryota > Metazoa > Chordata > Mammalia > Rodentia > Platacanthomyidae > Typhlomys > Typhlomys cinereus. The sequence goes on along the minus strand of JALPQD010000100.1, from coordinate 1,013,397 downwards.
CCAGTCCCTCAATAGAGATTCTTTACCAACACCTGAAAGTAAATATCAAAATGGAAAATGCCAATTTTAACCAAATGAAAAACTAGCTCTGTATCTCTCTAGTAGTAGAGAATTAATAAATTTAACAGAGTTGGATAATTTGTTTTAATATTGGGAGAGAAGTTTACCTTTTTCTGTTAATGGCATGACTGATGATAGGAGTTAATTAACTGGCTTGGGTTTTAACCTAGTGGTAGAGTGATTGTTCAGTATGTCCAAGACCCTGGGTTATATTGTAGCAATAGAAAATCTTTGTATACAACTCAGTATTGTGCAAGAACTATTCTAAGACTTTATATGTCCTGCTTTGTTAAAGACCTGCAAACAACCTTCGTAAGTCTTTTTGGCCATTTTACAGATGGGGATGTTGAACAGGGTCACACAGATGGGAAAGAGTGCAGTTAACAGATTCTTACAAGTTTGACTCTGTAATATTAAATCTCACCTGTCAAGGGATGGTCTAGAAAGCTGACAGGTATTAGATCACAGCTGTTGCCATGAAAAAAGGATTCGGCCACACCCCTCTGCAGCTTCTCTCTCAACTCGGGTATAGCAGGTAAGTTCCTTGCTGTGACCATTAGAATTCAGTCACCCACCCCGTCCCAAGATAGGGCAGGATAACAGACCAGCTCCTGCCCAGGTCCAGGGCACCTTTCTGGCTCCTTAACCTGTTCCAGAAACATGGGCAGACCAAGGAAATGGGGGTACCAAGACCTACAGAAATGAAGTTTATTTATCCGGTCAAAACTTGGACGGGGGTAACGGGGGCACTCCTGTCCAAAAGAACCCAGGTGCCCCACTTAGTTATGTCTTGGGTTTTATGTGCTTTAGTTACAAGGTGGTTTGCAAGACATTTGGGCAACGCAGGTTGATCACAGACTTACAGAGGTTCATCCGCTAAAGTGTGCTGGTTACCGAGGTCAGGAAGGACGGCTGCAGCCCAACAGTTACAGAATTAATTACAGAGGCAGAGATGTGGAGCTAGGAGATCAGCAGGGTTGGGCTTCTCTTAACTTTCTTTTTATTTTTCCTCTACTGAGATTACCCGGGAAACAGGTATTTAAATGCTCCTTTTTATCATTTTTTAAAATTTTTCCTAGTTTTATAAACATATTGAGTACTTATCCCTGCTTCTCTCCTTTCCCCCTCCTTCCCATCCCCCTTCCCTCCTTTCATCAATCCATCCCACTCACTCCCACCCTCCTGCCTGTCAGTTTCTATGGGCCCCAGGATTCCCCCTGACTTGTCTACTCTTGTCAGGGTTCAGGCCTTGTGGCATATCATGTGATCCCTCCTCCAGAGGCCACACTGGCAGGGACATTTCCCTTCACTCGTTCAGCCCTAAGCCCCAAGGTTCCCACCGCATGTAATTATCTCTTCTGAGATCCTTGCTAGTCTATGGGAACATGTTGGTGTGTCAATCATTATGTCTGGTAAGGACAAGTCTCACTGCAGTGAGTTCCTGGATGCAGCAGCCCTGCCTTGAATGGAAAGTTTCGTCCAGGGTGGACCTTCCTATCTTTAGGCTTTTACAATCTTATCACCCCACCCCCTCTTCCGCGAGGTCCCTTGAACCTTAGGGTGGGGGCAGATTAGGTTGGCCTGATTCCGGGTGAGCTCTGCTGGGTCTCCGGTACTCTGCATCGTGGCTGGCCATTGTTGTCCACTTCACTGCTCTTCCACTGCAATTGTGTGTGTGTGCACGCGTGTACGTATGTATATATGTATGTGTGTGTGTGTGTGTGTGTGTGTGTGTGTAGAACCACTTCCTCCTTGTTTACTGTGCTCCAGGGTTCACAGGCTCCTCTCTACCAGGACCAGAAACACAGGCTGCCCCCACTTCCGCCCAGGGTCTATGTGTTGGGTCTAGGATCCGAACTCAGGACCTTCTGCCTGAAGCCCCCAAAAGGCTAACCCCTGAACCACCTTTCCAGCCCCTCAAATAAGTAAAATATTTTCTAAAAAGGCTTTAAAATGATGGGATGGGGAAATAAAGAGATGGCTTTAAGCCTTTGTCTAGTAAGCCCAAGGATCTAAATTTGGATCCCCAGATCTCATATAAAAATTCTGGGTGGGTGTGGTCCCCTGCCTGTAATTCTAGTAGTGCTGGAAGCCAGAGCCTGGCAATCTTCAGAGCAAATTGGCTAGCCAGACTACTCCAAAATGGCATACTCTGAGTTGAATTAGAGGTCCAGACTCACAATAAGGTAGAATGGCGATCAATGGTGATTCCTGATACCACCCTTGGTCCTCCACCAACACACATGCTCAAATACATTCTTGTCCATACACCCAAGCCACACACACATAAATGGACCTCCTACACATAAACATGAAAAAAATTTTTTTGAATGATGGCTTGAGGCATAGTCCCTAGAAGAATTCAGACAGAGATAAATGTAAACATTCTATTATAATGCTATATGATAAATCCCAGCAGGTAAGCACAGAGGAGTTAACTTCGATAGCATAGAGGCGTGGCCTGAAATCTTCCCAAAGGAGGGAAACGTGAGATGAAACTAAAAGGTCAAGTGAGCCTGGTATACAATAATGAAGTAGCCAAAACAACCACGCTTACATATATGTGTGTACACACACACACACACACACACAAACACATCGGTTATAATCATTTGAATATTATGGGTCCCAGATGTACATTTACAGTTCTCTTAATTTGGATTTCTTCTTTAACTACTATTAATAGTTATTGTTATAACTTTAAAAACATATTTTTTTATTTAGGTTTTTGTTGTTATTTTCCTTTTTTTTTTTTCCAGACAGGGTCTCATATAGTTCATTCTGGCCTCAAACACTATGAAAGAGGGTAAAAGTTCATTAAACAATGTATGTTAGAGAGTGTGGGTGGTTAAAGAAGAAAGTAGAATAATGTCAGGAATTAGAGGTCAGGGGAACAGTATGTTCAAAGACAGAATAATAGAACCTAAAGTGTTTGGGGAAGTCCGACTGAGAATTGTGTCAGGGCCTTTTTTCATACCGGTGTTCATTCTGACAGACTCACAAACCATCAGATACTGAATTTTAAACCAGTGACATGTGCTCCTTCAATTCGCAGAGCCAGATGTGGCCATATTTTGGAACTATGAGCTGTCTCTTTTAGATGTCCCTGTTGTGATAGAAGTTACAAATACTCTATTGTCAGCTATGGCAAAATCCTGAGAGCCTACAGGTCCAAAGCTTAATATCCAGACTGTCAAGGTAATAACATCACAGTTATGAGACTGACTCCTTCATACCTTCTGTATTCTGTATTAGCTGTGGCAGAGACAGGAGAGGACAGGTCCCAGGCCTAAGGAATCAAGGGCAAAAGAGTGTCTAATGAGAGGAAGCAAGAAGTCTCTTGGAGGCGTTTAGAGTTGTGCTGAAGTTCAGTGGAGTACAGACCTAAAACATGAAGTAGAGAGTGGGGCTAAAGTCCCCTGAAAGAATCCTGAGTAGGAGAGTTTTAGACAAATTCATTGCGTCATTTTGAATGTTCCTTGAGGAATACTGATTTGCTTTATAGAAGCTGTCTTCATTTTTTGATGAGTAATTTACTCAGATGAGTTCTTGATGTAGCATATAATCAACCAGGAATGTGTCTCCTGTGAAATATGACATAAATATGTAGTGTCATAGTTAAGCACAGGTGTCAACTTGACTGTTGAAGGTTTGAGCTCTGGGCACATTTGTAGAGAATTAGTTACTGAGTTAAGCCCAGAGCAAATCTGCAGGAGATTGTTTAGCTGCTGGGTAAGGCCCAGCCCATGGTGGGTGGGACTAGGCCTTGGAATAAATTACGGAGAGCTGGTTGAGAGAGTTGGCATCCTTCTGTTCACTTGGCCAGACATGCTGTAAGGATTGTCCATCTCTCAGCTGTTATGTGGTGATGGTGTGGCCAGTTCCCTTGGCTCTGGTGTTGGTGTGTGCTCTCCTGTCAAGCTGGACTATGAACTGTAACCGGACTGCAACAAAGGGTTTATTATCTTATGATTCCTGGTTATAGTTCTCAGTCCAACTTGACAGGAGAGCACGCACCAACACCAGGGCTGAGGGAACTGGCCACCATAATGGCTGAGAGATGGACAATCCTTACTTGCCAGAGCAGCATGTCTGGCCAAGTATACAGAAGGATGCCAACTCTTTCAACCAGGTCTCTGTGATTTATCCAGGGCCTAATCCCGCCCCCTATGGGCTGGGTCTTCCCCAGAAGCTAGACAATCTCCTTCAGGTTTGCTCTGGGCTTAACTCAACCATCAACTCTCCACAACTGTGCCCAGAGCCCAAACCCTCAAGAGTCAAGTTGACACCTGTGCTTAACTATGACACCCTTGTTCCCTTAAGCCCTTTGTTGGTCATTTACTGGCAACCATGCAGGCAAACTGCAACATGTAGCAATACACTATCAGTGTTTCTCAAGAAGAGAAACATGGGCTGGAGAGATGGCTCAGATTAAGATTTGGCCTCTCAAGCAGAAGGCCCTGAGTTCAGATCCCAGGTCCCATGTAAAAATGCCAGATGGAAACAGTAGCAGCCTATACTTGTGGCCCTGGTGGGCAGAGCCTGGGAAATCCCAGAGCAAAGCAAAAAAGTTAGATGGAATCCAGGATGATTCCTGAAGTCACCTTAGTCCTCCACAGGGTCACAATTTGTGTTCACAGGGATATAAATAAAAAGTTAAGAAAAAGGAAAAGAAATGTGCTTTCTCTATGACTGGGTTTCAGAAATTGGTTTGTCATCTGTGAGATGCTGTCTCCTACTTCATCTTGCATGGCAGAGTTCATGGCAAGGTACATAAGACAACTAAGCACTTGGGGCTGGAGAGGTGGCTCAGGGGTTAAGCCTCTGCCTTGTAAGCGGAAGGTCCTGAGTTCGGATCGTAGACCCCACATATAGATGCCATTCGTAAGCGGGGGCGGTCTGCGTTTCCGGTCCTGGTAGGGCGAAGCCTGTGAATCCCGGGGCAGAGTAAACAAAGAGGAGGTGGAGGCGTCCATGGTGGTTCCTGACATGTGTGCACACATGCACAATTGAATAAACAATAAAAAAAATCTGTACCAAATAAATCTATAAAAAAATAATAAGACAACTAAGCACTTATACTGATGTCACCAGATCACAGTGAAAAACATGTAGCCGTCATGATCAGAGCATTCCTCTAATTCAATAGCCATTGCTATTGCTCATTTTTAGTTGTACTATTTTATTATTTCATTTAAAAATATTTTATCTATCTATCTATCTATCTTTCTATCTATCTATCATCTATCTATTTTGATGTGTGTGTGTGTATCAAAGGGTATGGTATGTCCCTGTGGAGGACCAAGAGTGCTTTCAGGAAGCATCCTGGATTCCTTCTACCTCCTTTTTACTTAGCTCTGGCAAATCCCAGGTGGGATTTTCCACCTAGCATTTTTTTAAATGTGGGACCTGGGATCCAAACTCAGGACCTTTTGCTTGCAAGGCAGAGTCTTAACCCCTGAGCCATCTTTCCAGCCTAGTCTCATTATTTTATTTAATGATACATGTCTGATACTATGCTAACCACTTTACCAACTTTAACTTTTTTAATTTTAATGGCAAAACAACCCAATTTTAAAGTCAAGGAAACTAAAACAGTGAATGAATGGCAAAGAAACTAATCTCTCAATTTTGAATAGGTTATAGAAGGAACAAGCATAATAAGTAAACTGGATATAGTGACTTGTGTCTATAATCCCAGTACTTGGTAGTATGAGGCAGGAGGATTGCCATGAATTTGAGCTCAGTTGGACTACATAATGAGATCCAGGCTAGAAAGAGACATGAGACTCTTTCTCAAAAACAATAATGAAAACAGAAGCAAAAAAAAATTCATGTACATCCAAAGATGGCACAGGTTAAATTAGGATGAGGAAAACAAATTCAATGTAAGGTACTGGTTGCTTTCCAAATTAATGTTTAGGAATTTTTAACAAATATGCGAGAGGCTCACTTGTCCCTCACAGGTTCCATGTCTGAGTTCCTTTCAATTCACTTGCCCCTCATGGACTCCATGTCTGGAGACAATGAGCTCTTTCTGACTTCCTTGACTCTTGGGAATTGCATGTCTGTGAGTTCCGTTCTTTCTCTCCTCTTGTAAAACCTGCCTTAATCCTCAAAAAAAAAAAAGTGAGAGCCTGCACACACATGCATGCCATAGCACACTGGTAGAAGTCAGGGGAAAGTTTTCAGAAGTCACGTCTCTCCTTCCATGTGAGGACTTCCAGGGACCCAACTCAAGTTGTCAGGTTTTTGAGTAGGCACCTTACCAGCTGAGCTAGCTTGTTGGCTCTAGGAACTTAAAGAAATTATTTGTTTTACTGTGTGTGTATGTCCCGTAGAGAGCCAAGGGTGACTTAAAAAATCATCTTGGCTTGCTTCTACCTCCTTTTTGCTCTGTTCTGGCATTTCCCAGGCTCTGCCCACCAGATCCGGAAGTTCTGACCACTGCCCACCTGGCATTTTTCACATCTGAGATCTGAACTCAGGGCCTTCTGCTTTTGAGACAGAGTCTTAACCCTTCAGCCATCTCTCTAGCTCTCTAGCAACTTTTAATAACAGTTGTGAAGTCTTGTCTGTGTTTATGGCAGACACAAAAAATACCAGGGATTTAGTCTTGAAGATCCATGCCTGACTCACAGTTGGGCTTTCCACATGGTATGTAGCAATTCGCTGGTAATCTACAGTTACTCATTTAGCAATGGAGATTGGTAGGCGTATCAGCTATTTCTCCTCCAACACGGTTTCATTGTGCTTAGGTTGGCTGTGAACTCACAATCCTCTTGTCTCAGCCTCCTGAGCATCAGGGTTATGGTTATGAGTCACTGTGTCTTGTGCAGCTATAGCTTTGTAACAAACCAATCTTCAAGGCTGTTGGTTTGAACAATCACTTGTTTATTCTCCATGTTGGTGGGCGGTTCTGAGGAACTCATTTGAGCCTGGTGAAGTTCAGCCACTGTCCTAGTTAGATGGCTATAGTTAGGTAATTGTTTAATGTGAAGGGCAGATGTCACTGGGCTGAGTAGGCTGTACCCTACCCTCACCTCTGGCAGGCTAGAATGGGTTTGTTTGCTCACTTCCTGTCAGCACTGAAACTCTCTTTCTCGGTAGGCAAGCACCATACTGCTCAGCTAAATCCTTAACCATTGGGTTTATTTTAATCGTACTGATAGAGTAATTCTGGCACTTAGGAGGTAGAGGCATGAAGATTATTAGTTCAAGACCAACCTGGGCTACATAGTATAGAACTCACTGTGTAGCTCAGGAGTACTTTGAACTTCTGATTCTCCTCTTCCACCTTCCAAGTGCTGGGATTACAGCTACCATTCCAGCTTCATTAGCATCACTTTTGCAATCACTTAGCACAGAAGGCAAACTCCAAACTTAGAATTTTGAGTGTGGTGGGGAACCCTGACCAAGCTTCATAAAATGTAAATGGTTTACAAATGACAGTGTTTCTTTATGTGCTATCTGTTAGGATAGGATGGGGGATGGAGAGAGATTCCAACCATGTATGGGTACCACATAGAGGTCCATGAATAAAAAAAGAAACTGACACAAGGGGGAGACTTAAGAAATAGGAGTTTAGTGGCTGGAGAGATGGCTCAGGAGTTAAAACTGTCTCACAAGCAGAAGGTCCTGAGTTTAGATCCCAGGTCCCATGTAAAAAGGCCAGGTGTAAAATGTACTTCTGACCCTGGTGGGGGGAGCCTTGGAAATCCCAGAGCAGAACAAGGAGGTAGAAGCCATGGAGGATGATTCCCTAAGTCACGCTTGGCCCTCCACACACACACACACACTGAATGAATAAATAAAATAAAAAAAATAGGAGTTTATTTAGAGTTGAGGACTCGGTGGCCAAGAGAGCCATAGGCTAGCCTTAAGGTGGGAGAACATTAGAAGAGAAGAGATAGATTAAGGTCAGAGAGAATAAAGAGAGAGCTGTCATGACAACCTGGTGAGTGGAGAAAGAACGAGTGGGCAGAGGGGTCAGGGAGCTTCAAGAACAGGAGAGAGAGACCCTGGATGGAACCACAATCTTTTACAGCTTCGGTCATTGTGAAGGAGTTGCTGAGAGTTACCAGAGAAGGTCTTTCCAAAATGACACCTAACTAAGGTGAAGGTTTTACAAAAATGATGGTTGTGGTGTTGTGGTCCGAAAAAGGAAGACCCCACTCTCTGTGTGTTATGATGAAACTATATACAATATGCTATAGCAAATATGCTGTGGGAAAATTTTGACCTTAGACTAATCGCTCCTTTGGCTTTTGTAGACTGCTTGCGCATAAAGATAGTCACTGTTTACACATAAAGATAGTAAAAACTTGCTCTTGCTATCTCCTAACCACTTGGTTTCATAGCTACAGCCTTGGGTCAGTAAGACCACCACTCAACATTTCCACTCTTCCCCTTACTCCATCCGAGTTCCCAGCTGCAACCACTATCTGAAACTGCCAGCTTGAGTCACTAGCTGGACAGCATATACCAACTTAAAAACTACTATAAAAACTGCATCTTGCCTTTACTCAGAGCTCCATCATGAGATCCCCAACTCTGATGAGTTCTGAAGTCCTAAAGCTCCATCTAAGGTCCAGAACTTGGGTGGAGTCCTGAGGCTTCAGTTCTGTTCCACCCACTTTCAATAAACATCCTTTTCAGCCAAGCTCATTGTCTTTGCCTCATTGGATGGACTACTGGATCCTGTTACAGTGGCTAATGATATCCTACTGAGCATGTGGAGCAGGGAGTTCCAGTCTTTGTCTCTTTGTGTTGCTCTAATGAAATGCCTAAATTGGGTAGCTTGTGAAGAACAAAAAAACTTATTTCTTACAAAGTCATCTGAAATCAAGGCATCTGTTGGCAGTTACTCTACATGTTGCTGACAAGTTCACAACAAAATTGTTTATGGGAACAAGGGATTTTATTCTGATTCATAATTGTCTGGTTATAGTTGTTAATCCAGCTTGGCAGAAGAGCTCATACCAGTACCAGTAATCAAGGGAATGGGCCGCACCATACCCACAAGATTTGCTGAAAGAGGGGCAAATTTCACTTTTCAGATTGAGTATCTGCCAAAGTATACTGAAGAATGTCAACTCATGGAACCAGCTCAAGAAGTATGGCAGTGGGCTCGTGGAATTCACAGGTCTTACCAGCTACCCCTCACCTTATCCAACTACCCAGTGAATAGTCCCACCCACCATGGACTGGGTCTTCCCCATAACTAGACAATCTACTGCAGGTTTGCTTAGGACTGGCCTTAAGTATCAGTTCTCTTTCTACCAATGTGCCAAAGTTCAGTCTCAAGATAACAGCTATTACAACATGGGTAGATCAAGTGTTTAGTAAAGATTGTTCTGATTTGTAGATGGCATTTTGTTTGCTGTGTCCTTATATGGCAGAAGGGAGCGAATACTATTCTTACATAATGGAAGAATGCAAGGACAAAGTCATTTCTTTGGTTATCTTTTATTTTTTTCCAGCAACAGAGATTGAACCTATGCTCTTATACATGCTATGCAAGCTCTCTACCAGTGAGTTATACCCCTAGCCCCAGCACCTCTTTGTTTTCTTTCTCTCTTTCTCCTTCTCTTTCTCCTTCTCTCTTTCTCTTTCTATTTCTCTCTCCCTCTCTCTTTCTCTCTCTATTTTTTCTTTCTTTTTTCCTTTCTTTCTTTGCTTGCTTCTTATCTTCTCTCTCTCTCTCTCTTGTCTTCTTTCTTTCTTTCTTTCTGTCGTTCGTTCGTTTCTTTCTTTCTTTCTCTCGTTTCTCTCTTTCTCTCTTTCCTTCCTTCCTTCCTCCCTCCCTCTCTCCCTTCCTCCCTCCCTCTCTCCCTTCCTCCCTCCCTCTCTCCCTTCCTCCTCCCCCCCCTTTCTTTTGCCTTCTTTTAGGGAACTGGAACGATGGCTCAGGGGTTAGACCTTTGCCACAGAAACAGAAGGACCTGAGTTAGGATCCCTGATCCCATGTAAAAATGCCATACTTCCAGCCCTGGAAGGCAGAGCCTAGGAAACCCCAGAGCAAAGCAATAGGGAGGTAGAGAAATTTAGGATGATTCCTGAAGTCACCCTTGGGCCTCCACAGGCACACACAATGCCCTTTGATACACACAGAAATGAACAGACACACACAGGCACACACACACACATACACATGACAAAATTAAAATTTAAAAATTAAAAACAACTTCTTTTAAGAGATTATTAGTATATCCATGGGCACAGAGCCCTTCTGACCCTAATGACTTCCCGCCAGAAACCTCTTGTTAAATTACCTTGCTAGTTAAGGTTTCAACATAAGAATTTTGGAGTAACACATATTTTAAAACCACAGGAGTTCCTTGAAACAAGACTGTCTCCTACTTGCCTCTCTTTCAATAGGTCCCTGGGAAAATAAGAAATAAGAAAGAGAGGAGTTAGAGAAGGTACAGCTCCCACTCCTATAACAAAGACAGATTTCAAAGCCATATGGACGGTGAGTAGCTGACTGCCCTTCCAGGAGTTCTCCTTCCCCTAGGCAGCTCTGCTTCTCCTACCTCCAAGGGAGCTTGGGAAAGTATTACTTGTCTTCTCATTTGACAGCCAAGGACAAGGAAGGACGACCTGGCTCTCTGAGGTCACAAGCTAAACAGGGAAGACTCTGATCCTGCTCAGGGAATCTACCAGGATCCACCTGAGTTGCTGTTTGCTGGTCAGCGTAACTCTCTTTTCTAAGAACCACTTGAATGTAGATACATGCTGTTTTTGGCTTCCAGTATGGTACTCCCTTGCCTTTTCCTTACAGACACTTTCCTGGTAACAAAGTCGCCCTGGAAAACTACCCCTACTGAATCTTCACATGAATCTGCTCTTTCAGGTCTCATGGGTTAATGCGCCTCTCTCAATTTCCCTTCATACTGCCTTCCCTACATCGCAGTTCTGATTTAAGAAGAAGAGATAGCATTATTAAACTCTTATCATGGGTGAGGAGCTGTGTGAGTTCTTTCCTTGAACCAATTTGTTCAATGTTTACACTAATTCTGTGAGTAACATATCCAATTTTGGAGTCCAGGAAAATAAGGTAGATAAGGTCACTGTGATTTGAATAAATTGAAATAAATGATTGAATTAGGGTATGAATTCAAGCAGTGTGGCTCCTGAGCTTGGACTTCACAGACCAGAAAGCCTTTCTCTGACGGTCTCTCTTTTTTTAAGTAACAAGTATAACAGTAACAGCACTACAATAATTAACATGCACAAATGGTGTATTATATGCTAGACCACATTCGAGCTGTTTACGTTTACTAATTTCTTTATTATTTATTAAATTGTGCGTGTTTACTCTGCCCCGGGCGGTGGGGTCTAGGATCTGAACTCAGGACCTTCCACCTGCAAGGCAGAGGCTTAACCCCTGAGCCACCTCTCCAGCCCCACGTTTACTAATTTCTTATAGTAGTTTTAGAGTATTGAGAGGGGTACTGTTGAGAGCTCAGAAAAGCCACTCAATATGAATGGGTTACTAGACAGTCTAACTACAGAGAGCTACGTGCTATGATTTCCTGGCAGGGCAAGACCTTGTGTTTTGATCTGGTTTGGTTTGGTTTTTGGAGAGAAAGTTCCTCTAAATACCCCAGGCTGAACTTGAACTTGAGACCCTCCTGCCTCAGCCTCCCAAGTGTGCATCACCATGTCGAGATTTGCAAGGTTGGTTTATTATTATTATTATTATTTATTCAACTGTGTGCATATGCGTGTGTATGTGCGCGCGCGTCTGTGTGTGTGTGTGTGTGTGTATGTGTGTGTGTGTGTGTAGAACCACAGACGAACTCGTGAACCACCATGGACGCCTCCACCTCCTTCTGCCCCGGGATTCACAGGCTCCGCCCTACCAGGACCAGAAGCGCAGGCCGCCCCCGCTTCCGCCTGGCGTCTATACGTGGGATCTGGGATCTGAACTCAGGACCTTCCGCCTGCAAGGCGGAGGCTTAACCCCTGAGCCACCTCTCCAGCCCCTGCAAGGTTGGTTTTTAAGTCTGGTATCTGCTTTGATTTCTCTAGCTCACAGAAAGAGACTCATACAGTAGCAGAAGTTGGTGGAGGACTGAGTCACAGAATGTGAGAAAGTGCTCCAAGACTCTTTTTCACAGGCCACCCATCAGGAACCCAACATTAGATTTAATCAGCACAGGGCTTGCTGCCTGAGCCTCCAAATCCACTCTTACCCCCTAGATCCTTTTGTAAAGTAAATCCAATTTAATATGCCCCCAGGGAGCTGATGCTTAGAGAAGCCACCTTTAGAGAACACACAAGGGAATGCTTTGTAAATGGAGCCCCTGAGGTAGCAGGTTTGGCCCTACTCATAAAATAACAGTGATTAAGCCTCAGGAAAGACCAGAGTTCCTTCCTAACTATAATCTCCTTTTCCTCCCTCTTGAGTAAGGAATCTAGAATAGGGTTTTTAAACTCATCACTTGAGAATGTTTACACCAGCCCAGTGTGAGGAACAAAGTTTCTAAAATAAGTATACAAATCAAATGCTAGTAATAAGTCATAAATTTATTTTAAAATAATTCTGTTATGTATATAATTTTGCCATTTATTAAAGATGAGGCAAAATTTGCATACTAATAGGATGAATGTACTTTATGTTTATATAAACAAATTTTAGCCGAATGTTACTTAAGAAGATAGAGCATCTTCATTTTGCAGAGTTAACTGGTTAATTTATTATTGTGTGCATGTTATGCATTTATGCGAATGGTCACATGTCATGATAGTGTGGAGGCCAGAGGACCACTTTGTGAACTCACTTCTGTCCACCTGTGGGTTCCTGGGATTGAATTCAGACTTGCAGGGCAAGCGCCTCTATCCCCTGAATCATCCTACGGGCCCATTAATCAGTATTTTGATTTTATAATGCTAAGAATGCCACCTCGCATAAATACACAGTGCAAAATGACTGTCTCCGATTTATAATCCTCTAGTCTCAGTCTCCCAAGAGCTGAGTGCTGTGATTACAGATATTCGACCCATGCCCAACTAAATTACTCTGAAAATATCAAATGTTTCCCTTGGCATTTTTTTTTTTTAATGAAACAAATATTCGAGGGTTTAGTGTGTACCAAGGAACCTGGTGTAAAAACCGAACAGGCTCCTAACAATCCTGTAAGGTAGGCGTCATAATTATTCCTCTTTCCACAAATTCAGAGGTAGACACCCAGGAGCTCAGTGTTTCCCATTGGAGACCCTTCCTGCACCCCACCCCACAAGTGCCTCACTTCCAGGGGCAGCAGTGGTAATACTGCTTGATGGTTAAGAACAGTCTTTAGATTAAACCCAAATTTAAATCTTCAGTCAGCTACCAGTGTGACTCACAGGAGATACTTAACACACACACACACACCTTGCTTGGTTCCTTCCTCCTGCACCCAGGAAAATGAAATCAACAAGGCCTTTCTCATAGCCTATTGGAATTTCACATAAAGTTCTGTGAGACAGATCTACGCAGAAATAAGGCATGCATGGAATCTATGTCCCTCAAAATGAGGGGGGGGGGAGTCCCCAGAGATGACTGCTGTTCAGACCAAGCTCTTCTTTGGTATGAAATCCCAGAACTAGGGGAGGATTTCCTGTGGGGGTCGTCTGTGGGAGATGGCAGAAGAAAATGATAAGAGATGGACAGGGAATTCAGGAGGACAGACACAAGATCTCAAGGTTGGAGGAGGAACCTCGAAAGAACTGGTGGGCACCCCAGAACTTTTGAGTCCAGAGGCCTAGGGCCGCGCGCGAGCGCAACCACGAGGCCGAGTCCCTCAGGAAGGATGCTACGGAGATGTCTGCAGAGACTGCGAGACCTTCGGCCACCAGGTCGCTTGGGCGGGGCTGGAAAGTTGGGGTTCTGAGATGCGCAGGGTGGAGACTCCGCTGCCTCGGTGCTGGGACCGCAGCTCCTCCCGGGCTTCCGAGGGCGCCCACGCGCAGTGGGCGTCCTTCCCGCCCAGCTGCTCGGCGGGTCGGAAAGCGCCAGGCCGCGGGGAGCGATCCCAGCTGGCCGCCAGGTCTGACCTTGACGGTTGAGCGCCGCCGGCTTCTGCTCGCTGCCCGGCAACGGCGCGCTCCCCGCGGGCCCGCGGCTGCGCGGCCCCTCCCGCCGTGCGCGCGGAGTCGTCGCGGGCGATCCAGGCCGGGTTTTGCAGCCGAGCGGTTAGACTGCGCGTGCCGATCCCTCGTCTGTCGGGCTCCGCAGCGGTCGTCCTCCGGACATCATGGTGCTGGACCAGGCATGGACCGCCTTGTCGTCAGCGTCCGGGGCCGCCCTGGCCTGCTGCTTGGTGGCTGCGGCGGTGGCCCTGCGCTGGTCCGGACGCCGGACGGCCTGCGGCGCGGTGGCCCGGGCGCGGCAGAGGCAGCGAGCGGGCCTGGAAACCATGGACAAGGCGGTGCAGCGCTTCCGGCACCAGGTGACGACGGGAGCTGGGGTTGGGGTGAGCACGGCGTGGGGGAACACGGCGTGGCAGCACCTTTGGCGGTCCCGATGCGCGGAGGGCTGAGGGGCGGGCAGCGCGACTGTGCGCCGGTACCCAGCCTCTCCTTCCCCCTAGAGCATTCCTCACCTTTCAGAGCCAGGTGAGGCGGGAGGTGGAGGAGGGAGGAGTGGGAACGGGTCGCAACGGAAGGGACAGGACGGGTCGTCGCTGCACTGAGTCAAAGAGGAACTTTGCTCAGTGCCAAAGAACACTTATTACTGTCTATCGGAACGTTGCAGAGAGAACCAATAGGAAACTGGGTTTTAGGACTTTGGAATCATGAAGTAATGGATGGCCCAGGGCATGCCGATAAGCTTAGAGTTCATGCTTTGTTTGTTTGTGCAAGAAGATCTTAACAGAGAAAGAGACTTGCCCAAGAGACTTAACACAGAATTCGTGACAAAGCCTGTTTAGAATGCAAGCTTTCCCAATTTCTGCCTCCCTGTCTGTTATATCCAATACCTGGCAAACCCTTCCATACTCAGGTTTAGTTCCAGCCCTTCTCTGGATGATCTGTCTGTCACGGTTTCCCTGTGCTGCCTTGGATGTTTCACTGTGTATATTGGGAAATGGAGAAAGGAATTTGTGGGTGGGAGAAGGCATCTGGAAATGGGGGGAAGTCTTATTCTAAGTCAAGTGTATTAAATGCTGTTCTCAGTCAAAAGCCAGAATGATGAACTTTGGGAGATGTTCTTATGTGCTGGGGAGATGGGGTTGGAGAAGAGTTGTGGTGGGTATCCGTGAGATGGGACAGGTAGGAAACATCTGTGAAGGGGAGAGCAGGACTCAGGAAAGGTGTTCCTAGGTTGGTTTCAACAGAAATCATATTTAGCAGGTGCATTTAGCAGCAGGTGATTTTTGAGCTGCAGGAGAGTTGGAAGTTAGAAATAGGTTCTACAACTAGGGGCTGAAGTTCACCCCAGTGGACAGGAGCCCAGGAGACAGATGGGGAAGGGAGATGGGGCCTTGGATGCCAAACCAGACTGTGACCTTGAATGTGGTGAAATTTTGTTTTGCTGTAATTGTTTGAATTTACTCTCCACCATCACCGAGACCAGAAAATATTTTATTTAGTGATTGAAAAAATATATCAGGATGATTCATGCTCTGGTAAGTCCTCAGGCACATACCATTAAAGGCAAACCTGATGAAACTCAGTGGGCCACACATGCAAAAAGAGATGACGATAGGAAAGAAGAAGGGTTGTAATGGGGAAAGTAAGGGAGATGGGGTTGGGGATTAAAAGTGTGAAAGTACCATAAATTCACTATATTTATGAATGAAACACTAAAAGTAAAAAATATTTATTTATTTATTTCTGTCTGTCTGTCTGTCTGTCTATCTGTCTGTATCAGAGAGCACTGTGTGTCCCTGAGCTGGACCAAGGGTGACTTTGGGAATCATCCTGGATTGCTTTTACCTCCTTCTTGCTTTGCCCTGGGATTTCCCAGACTCCGCCCACCAGGGATAGAAGTGCAGATGTGGGTCCTGGGATCTGAACTCAGGGCTGAAGAGATGGCTCAGGGCTTAAGACTCTGTCATGCAAGCAGAAGGTTTGAAAAGTCTACCATCAGCTAGGTTCTCTCCTCTGAAATTGGGAGGTCCTGATGTTCAATCCAAACTGGCCACCCCTTGTAGTGGGGCGCCTGTTATTTGCTAGCTTCTTTTTGGCTGTGCCTTGGAGGTGCCTCACACAGGACCCCTCGTGGTGATTCTGGTCTCAGCCTGGAGAGCCTGTTCCCCCCACATCCTTCTGTGCAGCCAGCTGAGTTCTGCCAGCTCTTAGCACAGTGTGGGGAGCAGGCACAGAAATCTGCCCACGGTTCCTGCCTACAGGAAGGAATACTCTTCCAAGGAATCCATTTGGCCGGGAGAGCTGGGGGCTGGGGAAGACTGGGTCTTTCTGGATTTCATCTCCTGCGTTCCTGGTGGAGTAATGGCCCTTCAGTCTTTTTAAGAACTGGATCTTTCAGGACAAAGTGTGCGCTCTAAAATAAAAAATTCTGTTTGAGTATCTTCTGAGTGCAAGATACCTGGCTTCAAACACTAAGCTTGTCTCTTTCAGGAGGGAAAATAAGTTTTTGGATTTTAATGACTGGATGATAAAAGAATCCCTATGTCTAGAAGTTTTTGTTTGTTTTGTTTCATTGTTTGTTTTTGAGTCAGAAGTCTTGCGTATCTACAGGCTGGCCTCGAACTCAATATGCAGCTCAATAGTTGAAGATGACTTTGAATTCTTGATCCTCTTGCTTCTGAGTCTTCCCAGTTGTCTGTCAGCACACCTGGTGTGTGTGTGTGTGTGTGTGTGTGTGTGTGTGTGTGTGTGTGTATCAGAAGGCACTGTGCGTGCCTGTGAAGACTCGAGGGTGACTTCAGGAATCACCCTGGATCACGGATACCACTTCTTTGCTTTTGCTTTGGGGTTTCTCAGACTTCACCATCCAGGGCTGGAAATACAGATTACTGCCATTTCCACCTGGTGTTTTTTTATGTGGAACCCAGGATCTAAACACAGGACCTTCTATTTGCAAGGCAGAAGCTTAACCCCTGAGACGTCTCTCCAGCTCTCCTGTGGTTTTTAGCAAGCAGTAAAAAGATTGTCTGTCTGTCTGTCTGTCCCTCCCTCTTTTCCTCTTTCTGCCTTTTCCTTCTTCCTCTCCCTTTCTCTACATTGCCCATGCTGGTCTCTATCTCAATTCAAGTGATCCTCCCACCTGGGCCACCCTAATGGTTTTGGACTGTAGATGTGGGTCACCGTACCAGGCTAGGAGAGAGTGGGGCTTGATGTCAGTAACTTTGTAGGTCTTTGTAGGGTGGGTAGGGTTTTCAGCTGAGATTAGTCCAGTCTTGAAACCAGCTCCTTCCCTTCTCCACCCGAAGCTCTTCTTCCTCTGAGCTCTGACCTCTGGGGTGATAGACAGGTGGGACCTGGGGCTGCCTCAGCAGTCCTCCGAGGGCTTTCTCAGTCTGACCCTGAGGCACACGGGCTCCTGGGAAAGTAGACCAGCTCAGGCTCCTCCAGAGCACTTAGGTCCCGCTGATCAATGCTGGGCAAAGCTGACTTTCTGCCAAGGCAGACACAAGCCTGATGGCACTTGGGAGAAGGGGACTTGAGTCATCACAAAATAGTTCACTCGGGAGCGACTCTAGAGGGAAATGGGTTCTGATTACCCGTGGCCATAAAAGGCGACCTGTACCACCCCTTGCTTCAGTGAGTATGGATAGCGTTTCTAGACAGATGGGGCCCACAATTATCAGACTGTTGAGGCTTGGAGACCTCCCAGGACCCTGCTTCTGCCTCAGTATATGTTGTGCTTGTGGTTTCGCCTCACTGTCCCCTGCATCCCTTTGGTAAAGCCCGAAGATGCTATTTCCTTCAATTCCATCTACTGTGATTCTGTTTCTCCTTCTCCAAGCTTCCCTTGTACTGTCCTTGAAGTGATTCCACAGGCAAGTTAAAAGAGCAGGATTATCATTGGGAACAGCTTCCATTATCTGATCAAACGGAGGAGGAGATATCTTGAAATAGAACAAAAGCAATAAAAGCCACAGTCCAGAAAAAGGACAGTCCAGAAAAACTGAAATTAGGGCAAGCGGTTCAGGAGCGAAAGAAACAGCTGGAAGAGGAGTAATACTTGAAAGATAGGTCTAGAGCTCTCTCTCGAACAATTTCCCCATACTGGGTGGCCACACAGTTCGTTAGAAGTAAGCAGTACTTGACTTCCATTTCCTACATGACATTCCCTAATATTCACAGCATTGGATTCTTCAAGGTACAGACTTGCTTTGGTATTTCGGGAAAGAGAGAATATCTCAACTGCTTAATATTAGTCAAAGGCTTAAAAATAGCTGTTAGCAACTGTCAGCTGTCAATAGGAAAGAACACAGAAAAGAATTAAATGTGTGCTGAGAATGCGGGTTCTTGATAACTTCTAGATCACATGCAAAGAGGGACTCCCACAGAGGTGGGAGAAGATGGTAGATAGACTGCAATAGAAATTATCGTAGGGTAGTGGGTGCTATGATTTTGACTGTTTTTGCTTTCCTGATAGGCATAAAAATGGCTATATATATTTTTTTTTTATTTACGAGACAGACAGACAGTCAGACACACACACACACACACACACACACACACACACACACACATACATGTATCATATAGACTTCCGGGAATTGAATGAAGAACTCAGGTCTCCAGATTGGCAAACTGGAGCCTTACTCACTGAGCTATCTCACCAGCTTTATTTTATTTGTTTTTTTTTTTTTTGTTTATTTAATGGAATCTTGTTATATATATATATCTCACGTAGCCTGGCCTGGTTTCAAACTCATGGTAGCTCTTTTATCTCATGGGATTACAAGCATGGACCACTATGCCTGGGTCAGGAAAGAATATGGAATGCAATTTGTTTTTATTGTGAGATGGGAGGGTCAAGATACAGTACTTGGAATGGTATGATTGCTTTGTGTAAAAAAGAACAAATATGAACATCTATGTATGTGTATATTCCTGTAAGAATACCTCACAAACTGTTAACTTCTGTTTCCTTCTCAGAAGCAGGGCAGAGCAGGGTAGACTAGGAGTGGGCAAGTTTGTTCTATGTGTATCTGTATGTGTACATGTGTGCACATAGGTGCCTGTGCATGTGTGTGGAAGCCAGAGATCAATGTTGGGTGTCTTCTCTCGTGTCCCCTTTATTTTTTGAGACAGTGTCTCTACCTATACCTGCTGCTCATGGATTCAGCAAGACTAGCTGGTCAGTGAGCTTCGGGGATCCTCTAGTCTCCCTCTCCCCAGTGCTAAGATTATAGGCACAGACTACCATACTGAGTGCTGCAGCTCCAAACTCAGGTACTCAGGCTTGTACAGTAAGCACTTTACTGACAGCCATCATCCTAGCTTCTATATACTTAGAAATATATATAAATATATATATCAGCTGGAGTTGTGCCTTTATATGTGTTTTGGGGCTCAAACTCAGATCCTCATGTTTATGTAGCCATCTCCCTAGCTCTCTACATCCATTTTTTCCTTCTCTGTTGCTTGCTATATTAAAAAAATAAATAAATCAAATAAGTGCTGTATTATGTAATAGATTCAAGAAAGTGCTCCTCACATTAGGAGCATAAGATTCCAGATGGGTTGTTGCAGTTCACCTGCATGGTTGCTGATAAATGGCCATCAAACAGCTTAAGAGAAAAAAGGGTTTATTGTCTCTTACAATTATCTGGTTATAGTTCTCAGTCCAGTTTGACAGGAGAGCTCACGCTAACACCAGGGCCGAATGAACTGGCCACACCATCTCTACGTAATGACTGAGAGATGGGCAATCCTTACTTGCCAGACCAGCATGTCTGGCCAAGTGTACACAAGGATGCCAGCTTTCTCAATCAGCTCTCTGTATTTTATTCCAGGGCTTAGTCCCACCCACCATGGGCTTTTCCCATCAGCTAGACAATCTCCTGCAGGTTTGCTCTGGGCTTAACTTAACCACCAATTCTCCACAAATGTGCCCAGAGCTCAAACCCTCAATGATAAGTTGACACCTATGCCTAACTATGACATGGGCAAAATAGCTTAGCAGATAAAGTGTTCGCAAACCTGGCAGCCTGAGTTCAGTCCCCGAAAGTCCAGGTAGTAGAAAGAGAAAAATGACTTCTGAAAGTTGTCTTCTGTCTTCCACCTGTGTGTCACGGCATCTTATGCGTGCTCTCTCAAGTTCTCTCTCAAATAAATAAATAAAAAATAAATAGATAAAACAAATAAGTGGAAATATTTTAAAAAGAATGTTAAGTTCCAAGGTGGTATGTGAACGTGCTCTTTTCTGTGTGTATGGTGAGTGTGATGGAGCAGTGTAAAGGGTGCTTGGAAGCACCTTCTGGAACATGCTCTGAGCCTGCATCATGCATGACAAGTGCGTTTTATGGGTCCACCAGGCAGGAAGACTGAGGGGCAGGACTTGGGCAGACTGGATAAGGATCTTGGTAGAAGTGATGAAAGTAGCCTTTTAGCATTTGCTTTAAAGGCTTGACTAAATGGATGCAGTCAGGAGGGAGAGGAGGAAGCTGGGGTGGCTGGTTTCTCACTGGTCACCTGAATAGACAGATGGATGTGTAGGTGACTAGGTGAGAGCTCTAGGACGTACTGAGGAGGAGCCAGATTGAAAGGGGGGGGGGGGTGAGCTCAGAGGGAGGAACAGAGTCACCTCTAAGCAGCTTTGAGTTCCCTTGTGTGGAGCAGGAGGATTAGGAGGATGGAATGGGTGGAGCACCTGGAGAGTTCTGGGAATGTGGGAGGAAGGAGAGTGGAAGCCAGGGAGGGCGGGCCTTCTCCAGCCTTAGAGAGGGAGACCAGAGCCAGGAGAGCCTGGAGGAGCCCGCATCTCTTCCTCGCCACCCCTCAGGTCACAGCTAAAATGTCAGCTCATCAGACAGACCTGTCATATACCTGAGGGAGGCCTCTCAACTCCACGAGCACTGTTTTCTTCTGTAACCTTCCCTTAACTGGCTGAGTTACCGCTTCCATGCCATTTCTCTGAAAGCAAGCATCTTTTTTTTTTTTAACTTTATTTATTCATTCATTTACTCTGTGTGTGTATGTGTGTGTGTGAGAGAAAGAGAGAGAGAGAAAGAGGGAGAGAGAGAGAGGGAGAGAGAGAGAGAGAGAGAGAGAGAGAGAGAGAGAGAGAGAGAGAGAGAGAGAGAGAGAGAGTCTCTGGCCAGGAGAAAATGGAGAGAATGGTATGTGATACCTGGTACCTTGAAGGCCTCCCTGAGGCCCAAGGGAAGACAGAGCCAAGTGCCAAGTACCTATTGAGTTTGGTAACAAAGGAAGTCTCTGGTGATATGGCAGAAGCGGGCAAGGGGGGGTGAGCGATGGAGGCTGTGACTGGGTGTGTAATACAAATTAGGAGGAGGAGGCAGGTGGGTGTTTGCAGGCAGGGCTGACCCCAGAGATGAACCTTGGCAGTCTGTCAGGTGGGGTGTCTCAGCCCAGATACCGTCTCACCCTGCCCAAGTGCTGCTCTCTATTACTATCCCTCACTATCTAAAAACTCTTATGTGGTTGCTTATTACTTCTTTGCTCTATCCCTACCCCACCTTACATAGGTGCCTTGTATAGAGCAGGCGCCTCATACCTGTCTTGGGAACGAATGTGTTAGTCATTCCCCTTCCTGTGTGGATTTTAGTCACAGACCCAGCACCCTAATGTTTGTTTGTTTTGGTTGCCTTTCCTGCCAGGGGTTAGTGGTCAGGTGCAGTGGAGAGCCCTGTTGGGCTGCTGCCTACCTTTCCAGCCTTAAGCAAGACACTTCTCTCTGAGTCCCGGTTTCTTATTCTGACAGTGGAGATGGTAGTAAGGCTTCATCAAGACACGGAGGGTCGGAGGCTTGGTGTCTATTGGCTGTAAATGCCAACTTCTCAGGAGGGTGAGGCAGGAAGATCTTGAATTCAAAGCCAGCCTGGCAACGTAGCTGAGGTACTGCATCTTGAAAACATACACGAAACACATACACACACACACACACACACACACACACACACACACACACACACACCAGCCTTGTGTGGAGTAGGCATGTGTGTTTTGTTAGTTGTCATAGTGTGATAATATGCCCAGGCAGTGTCCGTCTCTGCCAGTTCCCACTCCAGCAGGTGAGATCTGCACTGGCCTGGGATGCCAAAGACTTGCCCAGGCTAGCACACAGGCTGGGTCCTGTCCTGGTGTCAGAGGCTGAGGTAGACATGCCTGCCAGGGACTGGCGGGTGCCTAAGAGCATCATCTTTGTTGTGGGGACTGATGTGGAGTGTGTCATTCGCAGAATCCTGACCTGGACTCGGAGGCCCTGCTAGCCCTGCCCCTGCCTCAACTAGTACAGAAGTTACACAGTGGGGAGCTGCCCCCGGAGGCCGTGCTCTTCACCTACGTCGGAAAGGTAAGGCCCGATAGCCACCCGACCCTCCAGAGCCCCGCCTGCTCCTCTGTGCACATGCTGGAGGGAAAACCTGGCCTGGAGTTGTCAAACCACAGTGCCAGGGACTACCAGGGAGGAAGGAGCCAGAGGGTGTGTGTGTGTGTGTGTGTGTGTGTGTGTGTGTGTGTGTGTGTGTGTGAGAGAGAGAGAGAGAGAGAGAGAGAGAGAGAGAGAGAGAGAGAGTGACTGAGTGTGTTGTCTTAGCTGAAGCCTGGCTTTCAGCCCAGACTTCCCTTTCCTCCCTGCCTCCCCTTCACTGGCCAGCACATCTGCTCTGCTCCTCTCTTTCTCTCTTTCTAGCCCCCCCCATGTCTCTGTCCCCCTTCAGCCACCCTGTCCTCACCTCCATCTCCTTCTGAGAGCAGAAGTTTCCTGATCAGGGGTCCTCTTAGATGGCTCTCCCAAGGCTTTGGGAACTTGATGTTTTGAACTCGGGGTGTGCCTTGCTGTGCTTGTGTGTCCCTTTCCCTGGGAACTCTGTCCCTCTGCTGTGCCCTTCTCAGCTGGGCTCCAGACCCACCAGCAAGCCTCCGTGGCCCCTGCCTGCTGGGCCTCCCCCTCCCTTTCCATTCACAGCGGGGCTCTACCTTTCCCTTCCCGGTCCCTCTGTGGGTCCTGTGGACAGAGCTTGTCTTATCTTTGAACCCTCATGCTAGACACAAGCTTTCCTATAGGATGTGCTTAAGAAATCATGCATTATTATGAATGTGATTGTGTGTGACAAGGATGCGACCACTGCGCTCAGTGTAGTGTAAGCGTCAGGGTGAGAAGCGTGATGATAGAGTTAGGAGGAGCTGCAGTTGAGGAATGGGAGAGAGCCTCCAGTGTCGCTGACAGAGGACACAGCGACTCAGCAGATGGTGTTGCTACTTCCTTACCAAGCTCCTGAAAGGCCCCTGCTCTTCCTGTTCTCCAGAGAGCGTTCTGATCACAGAGGGTCTGGGGTAACCTGAGGTACATGTTTCTAATCCTAAGTGGCAACATAAATCCACTCCTTTCGTGGCCTCCAGGAGCATGAGGGGTCTCTAGGCTGCACCTGGCACTGCCTGCTTTTATTTCCTGGACCCTGCAAAGGTGGTTGGTGGCTCTAGACTTTCAGTTAAACCCTTATCTCTTTACCGCAGTCAGTCTTCCTCCATGTGACTCTTTTGTGAGAGTCCATGGGGACACGAAGCTTAGTAGCCCAGTGTGGACCTGACATAGGTGCTGAGCCCCAGGAAGCTGGGACCTGCTCGACCCTACCTGTGGGGGCTTGACGTGACCTGACATGGTGGTCTGCCTCTTTCTGCTTCCCATCTACCTCACTGAGCAAATGTGGCTTGGAGGTGTGGGGGGAGTGGCAGGTGATCATCTTCCTTTCTCACAACTTAATTCCTGGTGCAGGTATCTGAGGACGGCCTTTACTCTCTTGAGTGGCCAGGTGCTGGGTTTTGGTTTCTCAGAGATACCTAGGGTAAGGCTTGGGTCACATGTCCCCAGCAAAGTGAGTACCGGGCAGGAGATCATCCTCTGTGTTACTGACTCTGAGCCATGTTGCTCAGAGTTACTTACCCTTCTATAGTATATATTTTTATCACAACTGGAAGAGAAGATAAGGAAGAAGAGAAGAAAGACTAGGCAGCAGCGCCACCACTGCCTAACAAACAAAACGAAGCAGCCAGTTTCTACTCTGTGCCCGCCCCTCTCCCCTCCCCTAGGCCTGGGAAGTGAATAAAGAAACCAACTGTGTGACCTCCTACTTGGCCGACTGTGAAACTCAGCTGTCCAAGGCCCCACAGAAAGGTCTGCTCTATGGCGTCCCTGTGAGCCTCAAGGAGTGCTTCAGTTACAAGGTACACCCAGCCGTGGCCTTGGGCTTCCACACCCCCTCAGTCCCCACACTCGGCTCTGTTCTGACTCACTTAGTCCCTTAGAGAAAAATCTTTCATCCAGAGATCTTGAAATGGGGCTGTGGGTGTGCTCGGCCTGGCCAGCTTGACAGTGGTGGGGTGTCCCTGGGCCGCTAAAGGGCTCTGCTTCATCGGTGGTGTCTTCTTGGTGCCCATCCTTCCCCCCAGGGCCAGGACTCCACGCTGGGCTTGAGCCTGAACGAGGGGGCGCCGTCGGAGTGTGACAGCGTGGTGGTGCAGGTGCTGAAGCTGCAGGGGGCCGTGCCCTTTGTGCACACCAATGTCCCTCAGTCAATGTTCAGGTTGGGTTTTAAGGGTTTGGCTTCAGCCAGGCGAGGTGGGGGCCGGGGAGAGACTGAGGTCAGCAGGGCCCAGACTGACCTGTTTCTGCCCCCTCCAGCTTTGACTGCAGCAATCCCCTTTTCGGCCAGACTACGAACCCATGGAAATCTTCCAAGAGCCCAGGTGGCTCCTCAGGGGGCGAGGGGGCCCTCATTGGATCTGGCGGCTCCCCTCTGGGCTTAGGGACTGATATTGGAGGCAGCATCCGTTTCCCTTCCGCCTTCTGTGGCATCTGTGGCCTCAAACCTACTGGGAACCGCCTCAGGTAGGGTGGATAGTGGGAAATTGGGGGCTTCTTAATGCATGATCTTGGTGCAGCCTTCAAGCTCTCTGGAATCTGGGCTGGGACCCACTAGCCAGGGTTTGATGAGGCCGGGGAGTGTTATCACCACCAGCTGTGTCTGGTTCTGTTTCATTTCTAGTGCTGGGAGTGTAGAGCTGTGGTGTGGGCTTGGGGTAGGCACAGAGTGGCCACAACCTTTTTCTGATATCTTGTGTTTCTGACCAGCAAGAGTGGCTTGAAGGGATGTGTCTACGGACAGATGGCAGGTGAGTGGGGTCCGTATCCGTGGTGCCCTGGGATGAGAGGGACTTCGCCTTGCTTTTCCTGTGAGCAGTGTCTGGTGCCAGACCCCTCTAGGTCTGAGTTCCCAGCTCCTTGTCTGCCTCTTACTCCTGAGCTATGGACCACCCCTGACTCAGATCCAGACTCGGAGCCCATTTAGGAGCTGGGTGACCCCTTTCCTCTCCTTCCCTGACCCACAGTACAGCTTTCTGTTGGCCCCATGGCCCGGGATGTGGAGAGTCTGGCACTGTGCCTGCGAGCCCTGCTGTGTGAGGACATGTTCCGCTTGGACCCCACCATTCCTCCACTTCCCTTCAGGGAGGAGGTAAGTAGGGGTGGGCTGGGGAAGGAAGTGAGTTGCAGAACCACCTAACCAACTGCTATTCCACATGTGGCCACCAGGTGGCGCTCCTGTATTTGGACCCCCTCAGGATTTCAACCTGGTTTGCCAGCATGTAGGACATTTGGTCTATAGACTGAGTGTGTGTGGGCCTATTGGTCAGGCAGAAGTGAGAACTTACTTTCTGAAGCTGGGGCGCCCTGCCCCCACAGAGCCAGAGCAGCCTGGTTTAGGTGGATCTCTCCCTGGGGTATGGGGACAGAGAGGTTGGGTTAGTACTGTGATGTAAGAGGGATGGGGACACAGCAGGTTGAGGATCTATAGGTGAAAGGTCGAGAGTCCTTCTGTGTCAGTTTCTTCAGATGCTGTCTACTGAAGAGCTGAGGGAGAATCATAGAAATCAGAGGCATTGTCTGTACTTGTGTACAAAGCTTTCACAGTATCATACTCTATGGATACCAACAGAAAAGCACCACGTCCCCAGCTATGTGATGCAAGCTCCACTTCCCAACAGCCCAGAATCTCTCTCCCCTGTGCAGGCCCCTTGTGTCACCCCAGTGAAGCTGCCTTAAAGGGACTGAGGTCCATGACAGTAGAGCAGCACTGGTGTTTTAGGATGGGGCAGGCCGATCGAGGGAGGGTGGGTTCCTTCTCTTTAGCAGACAGGTTCAGATGGATGTAGCCTGAGCCCCTTGCAGGTGGGAGGAGAGGGGGCGTCTGTCTAGAGGTCTGACTCTCAAGGGCGACAGGGCAGGTAGCAGACAATCCTAGCTCAGGAGACAGGACACCTCGGTCGGTCAAGCCTGAACTTGTCATTATGCATTGGGGGGTGTCATCTCTGTGTAGCCTCATTTCCCTACAGGGTCAGATGCAGGAGGAGGTGGCCTTACTAGTGATGTGTTTTGGAGCTCATGAAGAAGAGCCGACAGCCTCACAGCGGCAGTGGACGGAGGACCGTCTTTGT
Organism: Typhlomys cinereus; assembly: GCA_023101885.1. Lineage (NCBI taxonomy): Eukaryota > Metazoa > Chordata > Mammalia > Rodentia > Platacanthomyidae > Typhlomys > Typhlomys cinereus. Next base: position 986,754 of record JALPQD010000100.1, on the reverse strand, counting down.
CTCTAGGCAGTCTGCCTACACCATTCTCTCCTGCCCCAACCCTGTCTCTTATGTTTGCTCTCAGGTCTATCAAAGCTCACGGCCCCTGCGTGTGGGGTACTACGAGACTGACAACTATACCATGCCCACTCCGGCCATGAGGAGAGCCCTGCTGGAGACCAAGCAGAAACTTGAGGCTGCTGGCCACACGGTATGGCCATGGGAACCCTGGCATCTTCTCTGTTCCAGACCCACTTCCTCCCAAGCTGCTTTTTTATTTATTATTTTTTTTAAATTTTTTTTTATTATTTATTCAATTGTGTGTGTGTCTATACGTGGGGTCTAGGATCCGAACTCAAGACTTTCTGCCTGCAAGGCAGAGGCTTAACCCCTGAGCCACCTCTCCAGCCCCTTATTTATTATTTTTAAAAGAGAAGTCAGGTAGAGTTTATTAGAGGAGAGAAAGAACAGAACTCCAGGCACGGAATCCATGAGGGGCAAGGAGCTAGAAAAGAACTCATGGACTCCACATGTGGAGTGCCATGAGGGGCAGGCACTAAAATTGGCTGCCACGGTCAGTTATAGCTAGACATTTAGGCAAGTCCTGGAAAAAATGGCTTTTCCTCATTGGTTAGCTCGTATTGATGCCCAACCCAGTTAATCTTGTACCCACCTCAAAGTAGGGCTTATCAGTAAAGAAGAATTCATCCCCACATCCTTTCATAACAAAGGGTTGATAGAAGTTGACCACCTTATCTCTTGTGGAAGATTGAAGTCAGGTCCTCCTTATCAGCAGGGGGTGTTCCTCCAGGGTAGTCCCAGCAGTGGGGAATGGCTTTCCAAGTTGGGGTGAAGAAAATGTGAGCAGTCAATGGTCCTCATCTAAGAGATGCTGGGATAATCCAGAGGTCCCCAATTTGAAGCCTTACTGATATTAACCTTAGCTGTTGGAATCTACCTCTCCTGTCTGTCTCCTGGCCGTGGTCACCAAATGTTGCGGGGTCACCCTCTAGGAGTCTGTATGTATGCAGGTTCTTGTGTTTGGAATCCAAGATTGAAACCGGAACATGGCGTAGAGGATTAAGGCAGAATTTATTAGAGGAGAGAAAGAACGGAGTTCATGGACTCCAGACATAGAATGCCGTGAGGGGCATGGAGCTGGAAAAGAACTCATGGACTCAAGATGTGGAGTGCCAGGAGGGGCAGGCGCCTCCAAGCTCTCCTTTTAAATTTATTTATGTGGGGAGGGGGAAAGAGAGGGGAGAGAGAGAGAGAGACAGACAGACATATGCATCAATGCACATGGGTGGGGTGGAGGTCAGGGACAACTTTCAGGAGTTAGTTTTCTCCTTTCACCATGTGGGTTTCCTGGGATTGAACTCGAGTCGCCATATTTGTGAGCAGGTACTTGACCCATTGAGTCATTTTGCTGGCCCCGTTAGTCCTTATTTTTTATTTATTTATTTGGGATGAGAATTGTGGCTGCATGGAGCCAACTTAAAGATGGCTGACCAGGAGCAGCTGGGCAAATGGTGGCTGGAGAACTGTGCTTACACTGGGCAAGGAATAGGCGAGCACTGCTTTGGGGGACCTCGTTGCCGTGAGCGGTGGTGTACAGCTTTCCAGAGGTTCCTGGGGCTCTGAGACCGTGGGCCAGTGCATTTTGGTTCGCTCATCTAAGGCAGCTTCTTGTTCAGCTCCAACTTTTCTCGCGTGGTCATAGGCCCATAAGATTGCCTTTGCGGCAATCTTAGTGACCATGTGGCAGGGTGGGTTCATCAGCTCTCTTCTGGGGCAGCATGTGGGTCATGCTGTTTGTTAGATCTCAGCGTGTGCCCATCCTTCAATCCCTGCAGCTGATTCCCTTCTTACCGAACAACATACCCTATGCTCTGGAGGCCCTGGCCACAGGTGGGCTATTCAGTGACGGCGGCCATAGCTTTCTCCAGAACTTGTGAGTACTGTTCAGCTTCAGGGTCTATAGCTGATCAGAGACATGAAGGAATCCTGGGGAGAAGCTGGAGCCGATTATGCCCAGCTAAGGTCAGGCCTCAGCTGTGGACAAGGCAGGTCCGAGTCCTCTGGAGAGAGACCCTGCTGTCGCTGTAGCTGTGCAAGTTGAGCCTGGACATACCTCGCCAGAGAGACTTGGCAAAGTGCCAGCCAAGGGGAGGCTGGATCACTCCTTTAGCTGAGCCGAGACCTCCTGTGGGATGGGAGTAGGCAGGGGCTGCTTCGCTGTTTGTTCAAGACCAGGGCCCAGGTGGAGGGGTGGGACTAGACATAGGCTCTGTTTTACTTGAGCCGAATCTTCCTTTTGGAGGAGGACCTCCATTTTCTCTTCTGTGAAGTTGTGTGGGTGGGGCTGACTGGCTTTAAGAGGCTTAGTAGACAGAGCTCACCTTTAGAGAAACTGGTTCCCCCAGTCCTTCCCAGGTATTAAAGGGGCAGAGAACAGAGAACTTCCTAGTCCTCACCGCGGGTCAGCTTGGTCCCCAGAACCTTGCCCAGTCAACCAGCCAGCCCGTCATAGGTCACTATGTCATTCCCCTGTCTCCCATTTTTTAGCAGTTAAGTATGATTTTGGCTTTAGTGGAAGGGGCTACCTCTGACTCCGACCCCGGCAATGAGACATTTGTCTGAGTTCTTGAGCCAAAGAAGTCACAGGCTTTCTGGAGAGCCCCACTTGAAGAACCTGTAGGCTGGCATCAAAACATACCTGAGAAGCTGTCCTCAGGGGTGAGCAGAGCCCAGGCGACCCCAAAGAGGAGCAGAAACGAAGCATGTATTGGAAGGAGGCTGAGGAAAGGAGTTAGAGATAGCGTCACAGGAGCCAGTGAGGAAAGACAGGACGGGCCACTAATAAACAGGGCTTTGTCACAGTGGGGCGGGAGCAGGGGTGGAGGAAGGGACCACCTCGACCAGATTTTTTGTATTCCAGCAAAGGTGACTTTGTGGACCCCTGCTTGGGGGATCTGATCTTAATTCTGAAGCTGCCCAGGTGGCTGAAAGGACTGCTGGCCTTCCTGATGAAGCCTCTGGTGAGAAGTCTAGGAGCTGAGGGACTCGGCTGCAGCCTCTGGGTCCCCATCCTGTGATAGGTCATCGCTCCTGGCTCTTCCCTACTCCTTGCCCCTGCATTTGGACAGACTCGACTGTCTCCTCTTCTAACCTTGTCCCCTGCACCCTACTCCTCTCTTCCCATCCCCTGCATCTTTAGCTCATCTGCTTGTCAAAAGGGGGTGACCTGGGCCTAGGGAAGCAGGAGGAGGAGAAGGTCTGGAGGGGATCTGCCACTGACCCTGTGTCTGCTCTCTTGTAGCTCCCACGACTGGCAACCTTTCTCAGTAGCATGAGGGCTCGGTAAGTACCTTTCTTGTACCCAGCCTTAAGTCCAGGTGGATTTTGGTGGGAAAAGTCCACTGGGGAAGAAGCTTCTGAAGTAGAAGTGGCTAAGGCAGAGGGGTCCACCTTTGGTCCTCAGGTGGGCCTTGAAGCTATCTTCCAGTCAGGATCTGTCTAGAGAACAAAGGCCTGAGCGGGGAACAGGATGGAGAGAAGGGAAGAAGGTTAGCCCAGCTGGGGAACAGAAGAAGGGACTTGGCCTGGGCTTGTGTGTGTAGGATCACAGGTATCAGCAAAACAGGTGAGAAGTTTTTAGAAGTCTGTACTGCACTGAGCTGGTCTTACCTGCTTCTTAGTGGCTAGGCCCAGGAAAAACAAGACACAAACCACCCCGTCCAGTATCTGTGGACTCACTCCTGTCATCTGCAGTGGTTGAGGACCTTTGCCGGCCTGACCTGTCTTGTGTCTCAAGGGTCACAAGGACTCAGGCCTGGTCTGATGCTGACTCTGCAGTGGTATCACTAAACAACCCAACCTAAGTCTCTTTGGAGCCTGGCTGTTTTCATCTGGGCAGCCAGGGCCTTGACCTTCTGCTCTCTCAAGTGTTCAGTAAGATCCAGAAGTGATGAGAGTAGGTGGCTTGTTGCTGCTGTGACGACTGATGATGTCACTCCTGTGCCTAGGTCCGCTGGAAAGCTCTGGGAGTTGCAGCACGAGATTGAGGTGAGCCTGAGGCCTGGACCTGGAGGAGTGGGGTTGCACAGGACACCTGCCAGCAAGCATTTCTGGCCACCGTTCCCACCGGGACCCTGGAGTGACCTGTCCCTCCTCTGCTGCCTAGGCTTCTCTTCTACAGCTGGGGCTCTGGTCTAGCGTTCATTTGCCCAGTGCCCATTCCTGGGGATCAGTCTGAACAAGCACCACCATGGCTTGTGGCCATGCAGGCGTGTGGCTCCACCGTGACAGAAAGTATTTTGTATGCAGCTCAGGTGGAATGTAGACCGATGGCCTTGAGAACTTGCACTTCTCATCCCCCGAGGGCTTAGCTCAGATCTAGCAGCAGGGGCCGGTATCAGAGCCACCCCAGCTTCCGCTCCTGCGTTGGACTGCCTGTAGGGCGCCTTGCTTCTGAGTAACATGGGCGTGTCTCTCCAGGAGTACCGAAACTCTGTGATTAATCAGTGGAGAGTGCTGGACCTGGATGTGCTGCTGACTCCCATGCTGGGTCCTGCTCTGGATTTGAATGCCCCAGGCAGGGCCACAGGTGAGGCCAACTGCCCCTCCTTTCACACCTCCATCTGCTCCCCCTCTTCCCTGAGTTCAGCCTTTGACCTGGGGAGTTGTCGAGCAGAAGAGGAGGAGTACTGAGGCAAGATGTCATCCCTCCTGGAATATCCCGCTCCTGGGGACCTCCTTGTCGGGTTGGCTGGAGAGGTGAAGGCTCTGGGGGGAGATGAGTTTCCTGTCATGAGCACTGTTGAAGTAGATGTTCTTGCAGAGATCTGAGGTTTGAGAAAGTGGTATTTGACTCTAAGAGTGATCTAGGTAAGCCAAGAAAATAGGAACAGGTTGGGGAGACTTATGTGGGTAAAGTCACAGGGCGGTTATCAGCGGCTCTGGCTCATTCCTGGATAGGGTCTTTCACGTGAAGGTGACTGAGGCCCAGAGAGGGCAGTCGGCCCTGCAGGTGGCAGAGGTTGCTACAAGCGGTGTGATGTGTTCCAGGGGCTGTCAGCTACACTTTGCTATACAACTGTCTAGACTTCCCTGCGGGGGTGTTGCCTGTCACCAAGGTGACTGCTGAGGACGAGGCCCAGATGGAACACTACAGAGGCTACTTTGGGGACATCTGGGACTGGGTGCTGCAGAAGGTAAGACTTGCCTCGACAGCCTTCCTTAGAGCAAGCCTGTGCCAGCTGCCAGTGCCCATCCTCCCCAGCAGGGTGCTTGTTGCCTGGACCTAGGTTGGGGTCCTTCTTCACTTCTTCCATCCTGATGTCTGTGACCTCTGCAGGCCATGAAGAAGAGCGTAGGCCTGCCCGTGGCTGTACAGTGCGTGGCTCTGCCCTGGCAGGAAGAGATGTGTCTGAGGTTCATGCGGGAGGTGGAGCAGCTGATGACCCCAGAAAAGCAGCCATCCTGAGAGCCTCTCACCTGCCCAGTTCTGGAGGACCTCTGCAACCCCACCTGTTCAGGACACTGCCACCTGCGAGGAAATGCTTAGCATGGGGCAGAGACATTACCCACCCTCCTTTGACCACAAAATTTGGGTCTTGCTCCCCTCTCTGGTCCCCTCTTTATCCTGATTCCCTACCTCAGGTAGCAGCCATCGGGTGTGACATGGATCAAGGCCCACCCACTGTTTGGAAACAACTCGTCTGTGTACTTTGTGGGTATCACCACTAGGGTACTGGGGAGGGCTGCTGAGAACAGAGACGGCTCAACCTTCCAGAGCTGCCTGAAACCATGTCCCTAGAGTCCTTCTCCTGTAAGATGGACACTGCCCCTCTGCCCCTCCTCTCTTGTTTGGATGCAGTCTAGCTTTATTGGACACTGCCCTTGACCTTCTTAATTCCTTCATTCTTTTCTGCCAACATGCCTTTCCAACTTCTCTGCCACTTTGAGGCCCAGCTCGAATCCCTCTTTCTTCAGGAGGCCTTTTGTCCTTCCTCTGGGTCCTGGAGGGCGTGACTGTTTCCTTAGAGTCTGTGGGGGTGGGTGGGATGAGGAGGGCATCTGTGGTAGGTTCATCTCCCCAAGGACACTGGCTCTCTTCACTGACAGGGATCTGTCCGCAACAGCACAGAGACACCTGAATTGGGCTTCTGGCAGTGGATGCTGCTGGCCCTGAGCTGGCGGTGTTGGGAAAAGGAGCCCACTAGCCCGGGAAGACAAACACAGGATAAGGCAAACTGATAGAGAGTATCATCACATCTGGACAAGGCCTAGCTTCTTCCAGAAAGGCTTCATAGAGGAGCACCTATGCTAAGTCTAGAAAGTTCTCAGGCTGAGCTAGAGGATGAGAACACCCCAAGGAGAAAGGGCAGTGGACCCAGCGACCAAGATGAGCTTGGCAGTGGCAGGCACGTTAAATACGTATGAGGAAGCAGAAATGCATGCAAGACCTGATAATGGGGCTGGAGAGATGGCTCAGGGGTTAAACTTTTGCTTCGAAAATAGAACTTGTGGGGCTGGAGAGATGGCTCAGGGGTTGTGACTCCGTCTCACAAGCAGAAGGTTCTGAGTTCGGATCCCAGGTCCCATGTTAAAAAAAAAAAAAAAAAAAGAAGAAAATAGAACTTGAGTTTGGACCCCAAATCTCACGTAAGATGCTGGGTGGAAATACACTTCTGGCTTTGGGAGTTGGTGCCTGAGAAATCCAGAGGGATGCTATAAGGAGGTAGAGCAGTCCAGGGGGATTCTGGAAGTCACCCATGGGCCTCCACAGGCACACAGTACACACACTACACACACACACACACACACACACACACACATACATACACAAACACAAACACACCCTCAAATACCTACACACTGACACCTACACACATGCAAAAAAAAAAAAGTCCTAATTAAGGTGAACTTGGGTAGCCAGGTGAGGGGTTCTTGAGGGGTTCTACATATTCAACAAGGAAAGAAGATGGAGAGATGAAGCCTAGAGAAGGAGAAGGACAGAATCTGCCATCCCTAATTTGGTGAGAGGGACCTGGACAATTAGGATGGAGGTGAGACTGGAGTCCACCTTCCAGTCTGCTGGAGCACGTCTTAGTGGACTTGTATTGCCTGACTGGGGGAGGGGGAGTGACAAGTCTGTGGTGGACTCTGGGGCTTTCATGACCCTCCTGGAAGGGTTCTCTGATTGTCCCTACCCAGCCCTGAGTCTCGTGTTGGCTGTTGATATTTCAGGGCTTGAGCCCTGGCTGCAACCTTGGCTTGCTCGCCTTCACGATGTTTTCCAAGCAAATTGCTTTCCCCAGGCCTCCTTCTCCTGTAGTGCTTTCTCTGCCAGGCGCACAGTCTCATGTTTACCAGTGTTGTCCCTGCCTGGAAGGGGTGAGTGTCTCACTTGAGGCCCTGCACCTTGGAACTGATGCAAGGGCACAACCCACATTTTGACACCTACATTGGTTCAGCCCGATAGATGCTACCCTAGCCCTTGTTCATCTAATGGTTACTGTAATGCTTGCCTCCTACACTCCTGCTTCCCTGTCAGCCTCCTTTCCTTCCCCATTCTCTCTGAACGCTGATACCATTGTGCTCTCAGACTTAGGTGGTAGATTAGTGGTCTGTTACTTTTTTCCTTCATCGGTTCATTGGTGCAGCATTGGCGACTCAGCATGGTCACATCATGTAAGTGGACATGTAAGTGTCCAGTGTGCTCCCTGCTACGCTGTTGTCTAAGCCTCCCATCAGGACACTACGACAGCTCCCTCAGAGGCTATGTGCTTCCTGCTTGCCGGTTCCCCATACATTCTCCATACAATGGCCAGAGTAAACACCATCTTCTTGTGTCTTGCAAAGCTGTAAGATACGATCCTTGCTTAGCTCACCAGCCTCGCCTCAAGGGTCTCTTCCTCTTACACCCCGTGCTCCAGCCATCCATCCGCGACGGGTTCCTGCTTTCCAGCTTTATGCTGGCTGTTTCCTCAGTGTGGAACGCTTGACCTGAGCATCACCTTCTCTGGTCTCCTGCTTGTGAAACAGCCTCCTCTGCTACTTTCTAACATGTTCTTTCCTCATAGAATGAGCACTATTCAACGTCATTAGTAGGTTTTCGCTTTCATTAAAGCAGCCACTTTTTTTGTGTGTGATGCTGTTCTTGGAATGAGCAGTAAGAAGATGCACAATTAATGCTGTAAAGTTAAGTAAGCATCTGCTGGTGGACAAACACTATGTTGTGGGACAATGGCAGGTGATACAATGCGCTTACATTGCAGAGGATGGTTCTCAAATGAGGAAAGAAGGGAGGAAGGTGCACTGGGGAAAACCCTTATTTAATGTGTGGAGTGACAAGTGGCCTTTGATGGGGGAGGAAAGGCATCCAGAAGCAGGACTGACGGCAGGTCCTGTGAGCCACCTAACCATCCAAACACTTGGAGTCACCGTGTCATTTAATCCTGTTAACCTACTATGTGCATTTTTGTCCTCATCTTGCAGAATCATGTACTTTTCCCAGGGTCCCCAAGTTGGAAGTGAAGGATTAAAATTGGGCCTGGTTCCATCTTTGTCAGAGCCTCCAGCAAGCCCTTTCTGATGGCCCATAACACCAATGGCCACAGGAAGAAGAGCAGAAGTCAGCTTCTGGCCTCCCTGTCACCAGCTGGTGACTTCAAGGCTGCTGCCTGGTCTCGGGGCCTGTCCCCTTCTTTCTGTGTCCACTGTCTTTTGTCTGGTCTGTCCTGCCTCACACCGGTTGTTTCTTAAGTATTCTTTGTAGGACAGGCGACTTTTCTAAATTCAAGTCTGATTGTATTTAAAGTTTTTAGGATCATTGGTCTGTTGCTGTGACCTTCAGGTCCACTCGCTTTCTGACCCGGCTCTGGCTACCATGGTGTCCGCACCTTCAGGCACCTCCACTCCCCAAATGCTGTGTTCCAGCTACTTGATCTGTGGGCAGCTGTGAGCACTGCGTATGCCTCCCGCCTTCCTATCCTGTACTCACTGGGCTTGCTGTGCCTGGAATGTTCTTCCTTCTCCACCTCAAGAGCATCTGTCCATTCATCTTGGGCGAGGTGGTTATCCTTCACTTCTAACTCTGCCAGACTGTGTGGAAAGGACCACCCTGTGCTTCTATACACTCCTGAAAACAGGAGTGGTGTCTTGATGATAACTGTAGAGTCGGTATCTATTAAGCGGTAGAGTTAGTAGCCCATTATCTCATTTCCATTTTATAAATGGGGGAATTGAAGTTCAGAGTTTACAAGCTCAATGGATAGGTACCCTCACCCTCCTCCTCCTCCCTTCCTCTCCTCCCTTCTATCCCCCATCCTATTCTTTCTCCCACACTTTCCTCCCTCCCTCCCCCCTTTCCTCTTCCCCTCCTCTCTCTTGGTGTTTCCCACCTTCTCCCTCTCACCCTCCAGAACTTCAGCTTATATGGGCCCTGAATTTCCCTCTGAGTTGTCTACACTAGTGAGGGTTCAAGACTGTGGCATACCTTGGAGCCCCTTCTTGGGCTGCCCACTAATGTAGGAACTCTGTGAAGGTTACTAATTTATTCAAGGCTGTTCGAAAAGAAGTACCATGAAGATTGGAGGCCTCCATGCCCTACTTCAGACTTGACATACTTTCCTCATTTGTGGAGTCCCAAGCACACAGGTTAAAATGCTGCAGACACTGCTCTCTGTGCTAAGTGACGCATCTACACACCTTGCTCTCCTATAGATACCTGTCTTCAGGAGTTGCTCTCATGTCTCTGTCCACACTCCCTTTCCTCTGTGCAAGATATTTGAGTTAAAGGCGCAGCCAGATGACCTGCCAGTTAGAGGTCTTTGTAGTGTTCCTTCTTTGCTCTTTGTTCCAGATTGTGCTTGTGACTCTACAAGTCTAAACACTGGACTGAAGAAGGAATTGTGGAGCATGTCACTCCGGATACCTACCAAGGCATCCGTTAGAGACAGTTGTGTGACCAAGTTACGAATGTCCCAGCCAGATATGTCTTTAATCTGCATTTCTTTAGGTTACTGGCTTTGGTTGGACCCTCCCAAGTCTCCTAAATGTAGGTTGGTGATCCTAGACAAGGTCACTTGTGGTTAGAGCTGTGTGGTGTTTACCTTTTCATGGCTAACACCCAAGCTTGGTGCCTGGGACTTAGCAGCTACTCAGTGGAGGCTTGTGGGAGCAAGAGGACTTGTCCTTAGTGAATCCCTTTGGCCCCTCCTGATTACTTCCTCTTCCTGATAAGGAGTTTCCCAGCCTAGCTCTGACCCTTTACTTTTTCTGCACTTATTTAATCTACTTCCTTGACTTTGATTAGTGCCCATAAGGACAAATATCTCCTTGTCTGTGTTCAACCTAGAGCTTTTGCTTGGTTTACAGATCTGCCCATATCCACTTCCCTCATCCTTCTAGTCCTTTCTCTCCCCCCCCCATTCATACCATAAATACATTGAATTCCTCCCACAGTATGCTCAGGGTAACAAACAAAAAACACTCTTGCTTGGACGGAGCTTTTATTCTACCAGCAATGTATAATTACATAATGTGTTAGGAGTGCAATAAAACAGAAAACCTGGGTATGATGCCAATAAACCCATTGAGACCTGGTCTGGCTTGCGACATGTATGTGAGCAGGTGTGTCAGTGATTCCTGGATGAGGTGGCATTTAAGCTGAGAACTGCATTGTTACAAAAGCCAAAGAATGAGAGCTTCGAGACTTTCTGCGGATGTAACACGGAATGAGGCCAGGTAAAGGTGGTAGTGGAGGACCCCACCTACTGCTCTTGCCTCACGGAAGGATTATCATTGCGCATGATTTCTGTTGACGGTAAGTGTGAAGACATCACATAGGCTGACGTCGTAATTGGGGTGCAACCCAAGGAAAGGTGAGGCAACTCGAGGGGTGGCACAGCTTCCACACAGCCTTGGGATCTGAAGGTGCCCACCATGCAGGATGGGGCAAAGTTGGAAGTAAAAGTGAAGAAACACCTAGTTGACACAATTCCCCCTCTATCCACACTCCACTCGGTTCTGAAAATATTTACTGAGCACCTGATAGAAACTTCAAAGCATTGGGACAATTGTTGCAATTGATTGGCCGAGCTCAGCAAGTGAAGCAGGAAGCCCTTGGGTACATTATCAAACCCTCCTAAGGAGCGTGGAGAGAGCGTGGGATGTGCTGTGTGTTCGGCAGGATGGAATAGTCTCCCTGGGCTTTGGACTCCTCAGTTCCTGGAGGAGGGGAGGGTTCACAGCTTTGGTTGATGGTAACTGACCCGCTCTGGGAGCCCCAGGGGTGGGGGTTGGGGACAGTGCTAGAAATGTGGGGTCCTGTGCTCTGAAGACCTTAGTGCTCTCTGCCGTCCCCTGCATAGTGATTGATGACTCCAATGGGTGGCTTCTCTGCCTGAGCTGCAGTGGCTGCTGAGAATGTATATTAATATTAATTGGGGCTAATTAGTTGGATAAATCAATCTTACCCCAGAGAGTGGCAGTCCTCTCTGGCTGATGAGGAGGAAGTCTAGGCTAATGGGGTTCTCGTGGCAAATCAGCATGATGGAGAGGATTTTTGAGTATGTGGAGGCCCCATCTGTAGGCAGAGATGGCCTAGGTGCCTTTACTGTGCCTCTTGCTGGAGTTTCACTGTGCCGTATAGTTATGCGTATGTTTGATGGTATCCTGATTGTGTGTATGTCTGCATGTGTGCATGTGTGTGTGCACCCACACTGTGTTACAGCTTGGAGTATAACTGAAGTGGGCCTGAATGTTTGCATGAATATGTGCAGGTGAGGTGTGTATCTAATTATTGGGGATTTCCATGGTTTGTGTCCTGGCTGGTGTGTCTGTGGGCAGCTGGGCAGTCACTGGGGTGTATGTCTGGAGGGGAGTGAGTGGTGTCAACTGTGGTGTCTAGGTTCACGGTTGCAGGCTTCCTGGCTCTCAGCACCTTGTTCTCTTCCTAACAAAGCCCACAGTCCTGCCCTGGACAGCTAACCAGTCTGTTCCCCCTTCAACAGGGAAGCTTCAAGATCTCAGGTAGACAACTTTATGCCCCAAGAAAGGAAAAATGCAGACTTATAGGGCTCCAATCCAATTAAGTTTAGCAGAATTTCAAGCCCCAAATCAATCTACCCAGGGCATCTCTGGTCTTTCCTGTGTGGACCCTGTATTCATTACAAGATGAAGCTGAGCCAAGCGCAGAGTCACACTTCTAGTCTCAGTTACTCGTGAGGTTGAGGCATGGGGATCACGTGAACCTGGACAGCAGAGCAAGACACCTCGTCTCACCCAGCAACATCGAAAAATAAACATATTGACAGACGGCTCACCTTGAAAAAGTTCCCAGTCTATGTGTGGTCAGTGTAAAGCAGAATGAAAACAGCTGGTTGAGTGTGTGTGTGTGTGTGGGGGGGGTGGCCTGCGTTTCTGGTCCTGGTATGGTGGAGCCTGTGAATGCCCAGGCAGAGTAAACAAGGAGGAGGTGGAGGCGTCCATGGTGGTTCCCGAATTTGTCCATGGTTCTACACACACACGCATACATACATGCACATACATACACACGCACACACATGCATACACGCACAATTGAATAAATAAAAAAATTTTAAAAACTCAAGAAATTGGGGTCATTAGGTATCTCTCAGTCTCATTAAGTAAAATCTCTTCTCTCCCCCTCTTCCTCCCTCCCTCCCTCTTAATTTAAGTGATCTTCCTGCTTTTCTAAATAGTTGAGACTACAGGCACATACTATGTCTGGCTTGAGTTGAATCCTCTCATAGCTTTTCATGAACTAATAATATCCATTACATTCACAGTTTTCTAGTTCTCCTAATACAGCCTAAGGTTTTATTGTTAGAATGTCACAATAAGTTGTTTTGACCCCATGAGTAGTTGTATAAAGTGGCAGCATGGGCTGCCTGCATTGGAATTCCAATTTAGATTATTTTATTTTGTGTGTGTGTGTGTGTGTGTGTGTGTGTGTGTGTGTGTATCAGAGGGCACTGTATGTCCCTGTGGAAAACCAAGGGTAACTTTGGAGATCATCCTGGATTGCTTCTACCTCCTTTTTGCTTCACTTTGGGATTTCCCAGGCTCTGCCCACCAGGGCAGGAAGTACAGGTGGCTGCCTTTTTTGCCTGGCGTTTTTATGTAGGACCTGGGATCTGAACTCAGAACCTTCTGCTTTGGAGGCAGAATCTTAACCCTGAGCCATCTCTCCAACCCAGATTCTTCTATTTTTAAAGAAACTCTTTTGGGCTTCTATTTCCTCATGTCTGCAATAGGGGCTAAGGACCATGATACAGGCAGTGGGTATTTGGGACCGAAGTCTGGTGACAGGTGTGTGCCACCATGCTTGGCTCTGTTCTGCTAGATGGAAGTGGCACTCAGGAAATTTGGTGGCAGCTTATCATTGACCCTTGTCAGTGAAGCGCCTTCCCTGCTGGTGCCTGCAGTGCCCCATGAGCATCCTCTGCTCTGCTTTAGAGGCTGCCATACAAGGAAAACTTCTGGTGACACCTAGCCTAAGGGGTCCAGACCAGCACCAAGGGCAGCTGACCTGTGGAAGTGTCGCCTCTCCAGGTACAGCTGTGGGAACAGACTGGCATTGGGTGTGGGGGTTAGTGGCTCAGTGTTGATCTTGGCAGTGTTCCTGTGGACCACAGAGTGCTGAGACAGTTTTTGGCAGACCTTGCTAGGGCCGCTTAGAGCTGGAGGAGCAGCACAGACGGATGGGGACAGGCTGCCCTCTCCAGACCTATTCAGATTCAAAGGCTCTGCCATAAAGGTTCCTAAGAGGATCCTGTTGGGATCAGCCTTTTTACTTGCTGAATGTGACAAACAAATGAGTCCTGGGGAAGGACCTAAGATAACTGGAGTGGTGAAGCCTAGGGAAAGCCAAATGATTCAAGAAAAGACTAAGAGAAGATTTTGCTTGGTTTAATGTTGCAATACCAGGGGACAAGACTAGAGGGGGGTCTCCTGACTTGAAAGCGAGCCGAACAACCTGGTTTGGATCTCTAGAAAGAAGGATGTGATAAAGGTGTTTGCACCAGATCATGATAAACTTTCATGCAAATGAAGGACTGTATTTAATCACAGACCTTCTGCTAGCCTCCAGAGGAAATGCTCCCCCTCTGGCCTGGCAGAAGAAGATGCCTCCTGGAGTGGGAACTGTGCTGTGGCAGCAAGCAGCTGCATAGCTCCCTCAAGATGCCCGTGGAGAAGCAGCTGGCTGGCATGAGCAGTGGCAGGATTTTTGCTTGACAGTCCTAACCTCGGAGTAGTTGAGGCACCAGAATGAAATCTAGTAACTGTCAATTAAGGACTAAAATTGCCCTTACCACCATATCTTTAGCTTATTTAAAGAAAAAAATTAGGGGGCTGGAGAGGTGGCTCAGGGGTTAAGCCTCTGCCTTGCAGGCGGAAGGTCCTGAGTTTGGATCCTAGACCCCATGTATAGACGCTGGGCAGAAGCAGGGGGCAACTTGCATTTCTGGTCCTGGTAGGGCGGAGACTGTGAATCCTGGGGCAGAGTAAACAAGGAGGAGGTGGAGGCGGTCCATGGTGGTTCCCAAATTTGTCCGTGGTTCTACACACACACATACACACACGCATACATGCACAATTGAATAAATAATAATAAAATTAAAAAAAATAATGTTTGGTACTTATTAAAAATTTACTCTTGACCAAATATCATTTGGGAAATTGGGCCATTTTTCCTATGTCACCTCTATGTCTCTGTTGTCCTCACTGGCAAAATGGAGATGATAAGAACGGATCGCCATGGGTTTCTGTGAAGACATAATGCCACAATGCAGGTCAAGGACTTGATACAGTTCCCAGACATACAGCAAAAACTCTAAGCCATCAATCAGTGGATATCTGTGCACCAATATACAAGCCTCGGTTCTACACAGACTGAAAGTTTTGTAAAGCACACTTATGGAAATGGTGTTGCAATATTATTCTGAGAACATTGAGGGATTATTATTGGATTCAGGCTTTATAAGATCTTTTTAATATATTTAGAGAGAGAAAGGAGAGAGAAAACATGCACATGCATGTCAAGGCACACAGGTGAAGAAGGTCAAAGGACAACTCTCCGAATTAGGTTTCCACTATGTAGGCTTCCAGGGATCGAACTCAGGTCACCAAGTTTGAGAACAGGTGTCTTACCCACTGAGCTATGTCACTGGTCCCTTTGGAAGGTCTTAAGAAGACTGCCCAGTGTGCTGATTAGTCTCAGTTGTCAGCTTGATCAATGTAGAAACACCTGTAATAAGAGCCTCTGGATATGCTTGTGGGGGTTATTGATTAGGTTAATTGAGGCAGGAAGACCTATCCACTATGGGTCTGCTTGGGTGAGAGTCCTGGACTGCATCAAAATGAAGAAAACAACATTAGAAAGCATGCATCATTTATCGCTCTCCATTCTTGACTGTGAACGTGATGTAACCAGCCCCCTCAAGTTCCTGCCGCTGTGCCTTCCCTGGTATGAAAGACAACTTGCCAAACAAAGGAGTATGGATGTGGTCAAGTTGTGGACAGGTTTGGACAAAGCAGTTGTAATTGTTAAGGAGATTAGTGCAATTCAGGAGAAACAGCCAAATTGTGTGAAATTGTGAGCCAAATAAATCCTTTGTCCCTTAAATTGTTTTTGTCACAGTACCTTGTATTATAGTAACTGAACAGGAACTAAGACAACCAGGTTGCAGTGAAGAGGTTGATTTGGAAGGATAGAGACTGGGCATGGAGGCCAGCACGGAGGTCATTAGACTTAAGTAGGTAGGCTCTGGGGAGCTAGAAGTAGGAAAAGAGTAGAGAGAATCATTGCATAAAGGGGGCACTATGGTTTGGATGTGAAATAGTCCTATAGGCTCATGTGTTTTAATACCTGGTACCCAGCTGATGGTACTATTTTGAAATGTTGTAGCACTTCCAAAAGACAGGGCATCACTGGAGGAAATAGGCCACTATGAGACAGGTCTTTGAGTTTCATAGTCCATCCCTGATTCCAGTCTGAGTTTTCTCTTTGCTTCCTGACTGCTGATGCAACATAACCAGCCACAATCTGCTCTGCGGCAATGCCTTTCTACCATGATGAATTGTACCCTCCCAAACCATGAGCCAAAATGAATCCTTTAGGTTACTTCTTTCTTGCATTTTTTAAAAACATAGTGACAAAAAAGGTAATTAATATAGAATTTCGGTACTGTGAAATTGGGTTGTTTCTGTGACCATTTTATAGCTGTTGGACCGATTTGATGAAGGAATGTGGAAAAATTTGGAGCTTTGAGCAAGAGAAACCATAGAGCTCTATAGGCCGAACTTAATGACAGTGTGAACACAGAAGACCAGAATGCCGATAGAAATGTGGACAGTAAAGATTGTGCAAATTTTAATTTGAGACCCAGACTCAAAAGGTGGCAGGGAGACCAAAGAAGATTTCTGATATTACCCTTGGGCCTTCATGTACACATGAACTCCCTCATACATACATGCATCCCCCCCACGCATGTACTTTATATGCACATAAACATCAAACAAATGCTCACATGATTTCAGAGAGGAACAAAGATTTTATTGAGAATTGCACTAAAATCCATGTTACATTTTGTTAAACTATTTGTCTACATTATGTCCATGCTCTGAAAATTTGAGTGAGACTGAATTTAAAAGTAATGGATTAATTTATTTGGTGGAGAAAATATCAAGATAGTCTAGTATTCAGACTATAGTATCATTATGACTGACTTCCTTTAACCAAGTTTACATAAAGAACTAATAGTAAAGCAGGAAGATGTGCAAATATTTAATTTGTCAAGCAAAGGAGTATGGCTGTGGTTAAAGTTGACCAATGGATAAGGCTGGTTTGAACCAACTGGTTGTAATTATTATGAACTTAGTTTGATTAAAGAGAAACTGAGTGCTTTGCATTGGGACAATAGGAATAGTACCTTGAGGGTAAGACCCCACTCATGGAAGGTTCTAGTGTATAAAACTGAAAATATATTTGAAAAGCATTCATTTGAAAGGACAGTCTCTGAACAGAGAATTCTGGGGCAAAGATTCATTGTTTAAAACCCACTACCTAAAGGAAATGTTTTTTCTGGTTCATCTACATACACTCAGCCACTGCCATTATGGTCTAAAGAACCAGACTATATCTCAAGCTGGCAGAACTTAGTGTCATTGTCTACACAGTGCTGGTTTTGTAGGCATTGCAGAGTGCGAGAATTATGGGGTCATGGAGCTTTTATACCAGAAACATGAAACATCTGCCGAGGAAAACTGTACTGATCGAAGCCAGCGTAAGGGGTTATATATGCTACAGGCAGCAGAGCTATAAAGGCAGGGCTCCCCAAGCCTGTTAAGAGTCCAGATGACATCATTATGAGCCTCAGATTCTAGGTGTGGAGCTATTTTTTTTTAAATTTCTTTTTATTTATTCAATTGTGCGTGTGCGTGTGCAGAACCACGGGTGAATTCGGGAACCATCATGGACCATCTCCACCTCCTCCTTGTTTACTCTGTCGGGGAAATTCACAGGCTCCGCCCTACCAGGGCTAGAAACGCAGGCTGCTCCCGCTTCAGCCCAGCGTCTATACGTGGGGTCTAGGATCTGAACTCAGGACCTTCTGCCTGCAAGGCAGAGGCTTAACCCCTGAGCCACCTCTCCAGCCCCGTGTGGAGCTATTTTGATTTGCTCTTTTCTTTGTTATCTTCCTGTTCTCCCCCCCTCTTGAAATGGGAATGTTTATTTGATGCTATTGAATATTGGAATTCCGTAACTTAAAATTATTTTTTGTAGGGTCTTACAGCTGAGAGTCTCAGAAGAGGCTTTGGATATTTGAACAATGTTAGAATTGTAAAAGACTATGGGTGGGGTGAGATATGTGAAAGACTTGGAAAGTAGATAGTACATGAGATGGTAATCAGTTTACAGAGGATAGGGGAGTGATATTCAATTGCTTCTTCCAGCTATCACAGACATGAGAAAAGTAATTAATAAATGAGATGAAACTATGGTCTCTGGAGCCAGGCTGCCTGGATTTGTATCTAGCCTCTGCCACTGACTAGCCAACTATGTGTCCTTGTGTTAATAAATCTTTGTCCTTAGTGTTTTCTTTACTGAAAACCAAAAAATAATGTGACCTGTCTCATGGGGGGCTCTATTGTAAACAGTAATATGGTTTATCATAGCTAAAATACTAGAATAGTGCCTAGCACATATGGAGTGTTTTAAGAATAATCATTTGTGTGATTATGTGTTCACTGCGACATGTGATAGTTGTTTTCAGAACCTGAATGTGAGGGAAGGATCCAGGATCGTTCTGAGGTTTGTTGCCTTAGTGACATGGATGCCATCAATTGAGAGTTTTAAGAAGATAGGCTTGTTAGAAATATAATGCATCTTGGGATATCCTTGGGTGAGGTCTGAGGCCAGGGTTAGAGAAACATATCTGGTTGCTTAGGTTTCCACCGGAGACCCTGCAGGGCTTTTGTGTGACCCAGAGACAGAGTCGGCATGTTTTTAGTATTAAGGATGTACTCAACATGCAGACATCTCTGCAGCTGCATAAAGAGGAGGCATAAAGTGCTGAGTGTGCAGTGGAGCTGAGTCAGTCTTTGCTGTCTGCCCACTCCACCCTTCCTCTGCAGGAGCCAGACCTGGATCCCATGCCTATCTTGCATCTGCCCCTGTCAGTGCTGGCCCAGAAGCTTCACGCTGGAGAGTTGTGTCTGAGAGAATCCTCTGTAGTTCCTTAGAGGAACTGGGACAGGAGTCCATGGTGGGACTCTGAGCAAGTGGGAGAGAAGCCACCTTTTCTACTTAGAGGAGTCAAGGGCAGTGTGACTTTGTGGTGTAGCTTACGAGAGGAATGTACCAAAATCGCCTGTTACTTCTATCCTGCTATGGGTTGGGGTAGCAGGAAGAGCCAGGGTGACAGAGTGCTTTGGCACTGGCCCAGCTTTCCCCCTTGTCTGGTCTCTCCATCTTTCCTGGTCACATGATTAGGAGATGAGCTGCTGGGGAGACGTGCGAGGAGAAAGTGAAAGCTCTGAATATTTTCTGCACAATAATTATGATGTCTGAAAGTAAAGTATTATTAATTTTTAAATTAGCATGCCAACTAGCAGCTTTCCTTTATTTTGTTTGATCCCCCCTCCCCTGCTCCTCCAGGAGATGAAAGAGGTTTATGAGGTTGCCTCATGAAGGCAGAATAACTGAGCAGCCATGGTTCAGAGAATTTAGCATGAAGTTAAGATGGGCTTTGAGCCTCTGGATCGTAGAAGGTACCATACCCCATGATCAACCTTACTCCACCTCCTTTAACCTCCTTTAAACCTCGAGGTCCCCATGCTTTGTCCTGACCCTTTGAGAATTGCTGGGCTACTACACATCTACTACACAATGTACTCCCAGCTAGCTTGGTACCCACTGTGTAACTTGATTTAGTCTTGGATTTCTGGCAATCAGTCTCCTGGATGCTGGGATTGCAGATATACACCTACTGTTGATCTTGGGGTGCCTCTTCGATTCCCTGAGCCTCCATGTTTTGTTTTGTTTTGCTTTTCCATGTAAAGTGACTATAGCGGTTAAATGGGCTCAAATACTCAAAGTACCTGGCATGCTGGTTGGATCCTAGTAAAGCATACAGAAAATGGGGGTTCTTTACTTCAATCTCAGCTGCTTTGGGGCATGAGGGAGTGGATGCGACAGAAGAGGGGCTGACCACAGGGGTCTTCCATTCGGTGCCAAAATTTGAATGGAGATGAGCTGGCCAGATGTCATTTCCTCATTAAATCTGAGGAAGGCAGAAACAGGACAAGTGAGAGGAGCCCCAAGCTCTGATTCAGTCTCTTCTGTCTTCCCAGGTCTTTCCCTTCTCTAGTCCTCATATAGGGTACACCAAACACCCATGTCTCAGTATCCGTTTGTTGATGGAGGTGTCACTCTTCTGTAGAAACTATAGCCTGTGGGAACTCAGTTATGGGGTATTGCAGTTCGCCTGCATGGTTGCTGATAAATGACCATCAAATGGCTTAAGGGAACAAGGGATTTATTTTCTTATTGATAATCTAGTTACAGTCTGCTCGGCTTGATGGAAGAGCTCACACCAACATCAGGGCCAAGGGAACTGGCTATACTATCACCATATAACGGCTGACAGAAAGACAATACTTCTTGCCAGACCAGCATATCTGACGAAGTATACAAAAGGATGCTGTATTAGTCAGGGTTCTCTGAAGAAACAGAATTTATAGAATGTAGTATATATAAATAAGTTTATTAAAAAATAACTCACAACAAAAATAGTGTCCTTCAAGGTAGCTGTCTGCACCAGCCTCTTTCCTGGCTGGAATGTTCCACAAAGCCAAAAGATCCAGAGACGGTCTCAAGCCTTTGCTCCTCTGGAAGGTCCAAGACGCTGGGTTCAGACATCGGTGAAGAACAGTGAACAGCAGCAAGACCTAGAGACCAGACTCCAAGGCAGCGGGAACAGCAACAACGTGATGGAAAAGGTGAAGCTACAAGTCAGCCAAGGACGGAGGCAGCAGCAGCAGTAGCAGCAACAAAGAAGGCCACAATGCTCTAAAAGCGAACGACCCACGCAGAGTGGATTGCACAGCAAGTCGACACTGGATAAGGGCAGAGCAAGTCCCTCCTCCTCGCACCTCCTATTATCTGGCCCACCACTGGAAAATACCACCCACTATGGGCTGGGTTCTCCATAGCAATCAGTCAAGTACCTGCAGACTTGTTCAGGGGCCATTCTAGCCATTAACCTTCCACAGCTGCCCCCAAACAGTCTGCAACTGTCAAGTTGACATTGAAATGCAACCATAACAGATGCCAACTCTTTCAACCAGCCCTCTGTCTTTTATTCCAGGGCTTGATCCCATAGGCTGGGCCTTCCCCGTCAGCTAGACAATCTCCTGCAGGCTTGCTCTGGGTCCAATTCAACCACTAATTCTCCACAAATGTGCCCAGAGCTCAAACCCTCCACTGTCAAGTTGATACCTGGGCCTAATTATGACATGGGGCATGATGAAAACAGAGAATGGAAGGGAGGCCTGGGCTGATATGACTTCAAGCAAAAAGTCACCCATGAAGGCCTCATCCTTAGGATCCATATGTTCCAGGAGTGGTAGGAAAGCAGAATTTGGAGAAAGGGAATCTGTCTGACTTTTCTCCAAGGATTGTCTATAGAGGGGCTTTGGGTGGTATTTGGACAGGGCAGTGTCGGGGACTGGTCAATAGAACGCTGGAATTAACCAGATACGTGACTATGGTTCCCCAGACCCCAGCATGGTCAGCCAATTCCGTCTCCCTTACCAGACTCATTCAAGTGCTTCTTGCTCTGGATAGTGAACGTGGCCCTGAGAGACGGGAGGACAAGGTATCCAGAGAAGAAGTGAGGAAATGGCCCAGAGAGAAGGACCTAGGAAAGGAGAGGGGAATAATCAAGGTGTGGGAAGCAGTCAGAGGGGAGGAAGAGGTCTAGGGAATGGCAGTAACTCACAGCCGGGCTCTAGAAGGGGAAGAAGAGATAAAGGAGAGATAGAGTACCAGAAAAAAAAGGAGGGGCCGAGTAAGCAAGAGGACTAGAGTTTGCATCCCCAGAACCCATGCAAATGACTGGCGAGTGTGTTTGCCCCTCTGTAATTCCAACTTTAGAAGGAAGACTATGGGGATCCCTAGAGCAAGCTGGAAAGGGAAACTAGCTTTAGGGAACTCTGAGTTTGGTGGAGAGACCTAACCTCAAGGAATAAGGTGGAAGAGGAATTGAGGAAGACACTGATATCAGCCTTGGAGCCACACCTGCACACACATGCATGCACACATGTATACATATGCATATCTATGTGCATGCAAATACCACACAAGAAAATGAGAGAGAGAGAGAGAGAGAGAGAGAGAGAGAGAGAGAGAGAGAGAGAGAGAGAAAGAAAGAAGGAAGGAAGGAAGGAAGGAAGGAAGGAAGGAAGGAAGGAAGGAAGGAAGGAAGAAAGAAAAAAATGGAGCTTTCAAAGTGGGGAGGGCTTCAGAGAGGAAGCTCCGAGAGTGGGAGAGCATCTCACAGAGGGAAGGGAGTCAGAGAGGGTGTGGAGCTTAGAGAGGTTCGGGGTCCACAAAGCGGCTCCAAGTTACTGTGTTGAGCAGTTCTATCCTTCCTGGACCTCTGTCTCAGGCAGACTAGTGGGTTTTTGAAGTTGATCTCCCTTCCTGGAGTCATCCTACCTGTAGGATCTCCAAGCTAGCCAGCGTAGTTCAGAGATTCATGGAGTGGAGTGAGTGAGTCTCCTTGGGTCTAACCATATGCCTACGGTGTTTCTCATGTGGGTGAGAGCTGAGTGAGTAACATGTAGCTAGAAGTGGCATCTACTTGGGAAGTTTAGTCTTCGCAGTCTGTTCAGGTTACTTTTTTGTTTTCTTTTGAGTTAAGATCTCACAATGTAGTCTAGATGGGCTTCAAACTTCTGGGCTCAAGTGATTTTGCTGCCTCAGCCTTTTGAGCAGTTAGGAGTACAGACACACAGTCCTGTGCCTGGCATATTTGTGTCTTCGTGTGCGTGTGCGTGTGTGTGCGTGCCTGCCCATGAGTTCCTAGAGTTTCTGGGTTGGGTGGGAGGATTTGACTTAATCATGTATGCTTTTGAGAACATCGGGCAGACAAGGAAGGTATCTTGGCTAAGAGACAAGGCACAGAATCACTTCCAGCCCATTGACTGATTTGCCAGCTGCAATGTCAGACTTTGCCTCTTGAATATTACACCTTTATTTACAGAAAAGAGTACTTTCCTATGTTGACTTTTGAACTCCTCAGAGTCTTCTGGATTCTCCTAGAACACCCAAGAAACTGCAGGAGTAGCACAGGAAAGTGAAGCGACGTGTTCCTAGGAAGAACTCCAGGGCTGCAGAAATGGAGCAGCAGAGATCTGGTTGGTTCCCCAAGTGGCCAGAGAGGGGACAGAGCTCTGGCCCAGCTCGTGGGGGACCCGCAGATGGACTTGGATGGGAAAGTTTGGTGAGATAAAATGTTAATCTAGTCCATCACACTGAAGCCAGGATGATATTATCTCAAAGTCATTGCAGAGTCAGATTTTCCCCTCCCTCTGCTTTACCTTGGGCTCTGGTTAGTAATCCAGGACATCTGACTTTATCATCTGGTGGTCCTATACCTCCCACTGTCCATGGAGGATTATCATCGAGAGTTTATAAGTAGGTGGGGATGTCTGTAGACTTCATCTAGAGCCTTCTGTGTAAACTGTCCTGCATGGCAGTGTGCAGGGGAGAGGACACTGCGTCTTCAGGTGGTTGTGGAGGCCAAGATTCTTGAGACTCAGCACACCACACCCACCTGGGGCCTTGACCTCTGTCCCCATTCACTTGTTTTTCTTTTACCTTCCCTCCTTCCCTTCTTCACTCCTTCCCTTCTTCACTCCTTCCCTTCTTCACTCCTTCCCTCCCTCCTTCCCTCCTTCCCTCTTTCCTTCCTTCCTTCCCTCTTTCCTTCCTTCCTTCCCTCTTTCCTTCCTTCCTTCCTTCCTTCCTTCCTTCCTTCCTTCCTTCCTTCCTTCCTTCCTTCCTCTCTCTTTTTCTTTCTCTCTTTCTCTCTTTTTTTCTTTATTTCTGACAGAATCTCAAGTACCCCAGGCTAGTCTCAAACTTACCATATAGCTAAGGCTGGCTTTAAACTCCTGATCTTCCTGTCTCTAGTTCCCAAGTACTAGGATTACAGGCATGAACAACTGAGTCTGGCTTCCATTTACTTTTTAAAGGAATGTCTTAAATTAAGATAAAAATTGGATAGTGGTACTTCACCATTTTGAGGTGCAAAAGTCAATAATTTTTAGTATTTAGAATGTCATGGAGCCATGATCTAATTCCAGAACTTTTCTATCACCCCAGAAAGAAATCTTGTACCTGTTGGCTTCATTCCCTATTTCCACTCACTTATAAAGTGAATCTTACTGAAATAATAGTGGATAAATAATAAATTTACTATTTTAAATAATTGGATGAACTCACTGCAATGAGACTTGTCCTTGTTAGACCTGCATAATGGCTAATATTCCAACATTCCCCCATAGAATAGTGAGGATCTCAGGAGAGATAATTACATGCAGTGGAAACCTTGGGGGCTAGGACAGGTGAAGGAGAATGCCTCTATTAATGGGGCAGCTCGAAAGGGGCCACTTGGTCTGCCATAGAAGTCTGAACCTCCACTACAGCAGACAATCCAGAGGGAACCCTGGACAGGCAGGAAGGTGGGAAGGAGTGGGATGAATTGATGAAGGGAGGGAAGGGAAGGAGGGAGGAAAGGAGGAAAGAAAGGAGGGGGAAGAAGTCAGGCAAGGATAAGTACTCAATATGCTTGTGAAACTAGGAATTTTTTATATTATTTCAAAAATAGATAAATCTTGACAAATGTTTACAGTTGCTGCAAAATAAAAATGTAAGATTTATTTTATATCTTATAGAACATATATTTCCATCATCTCCAGATTTCTACCATCTCTTTTCATTTCGTCCCACCCCTTTGCCTAGTAACTAGTGATCCTGTCACTGCAAACAGAAGTTTCTAAGATTCCATGTAAGTGGACTAGAAAATAGGAGACTTTTGTATTTCATTTATGTCTGCAAGCTCTCTGCTTAAGTATGTTCTGCATGGCCCACCTGAAACACAGCACAGGGCAGTGTCGGGGCGATCCTGAGCTCACTTCATAGGTGCTAATATCAGAGGTGCTGCTCTATGCAGGGTGAGACCCAACTCCAGCCTCAGCCTGGACTTCTCAGGAACACGTCCCCCTGGTCATCCCACTGATCCTGGCCCATCTGCCCCTGGCCCTCCCTGTACATGGGTGTCTGCTGCACAGCAGCTGTGGATTCAAACTCAGGATTGCACAAGACTCCCCATCTTCCTAACACTTGGGGTCCAGTATCTGAGAGGACATGGACTAAATCCTCTGCTACCACTAGATGAGTTGCCTTGGAAAGGCCATCAAACCTACCTGCCGTCTCAACGTCTTCATGTGTACACAGTACTCCACACTTCACAGTGTTGACCTCCATGCAAGAATGACAAGACTCATTGAGAATAGTCTCACTGTAAGCTTTAGTTAATGTCAGCGGGCCCAGAGGAATAATTTCCAAAATTTGAGCAATTTCTTTTAGTCTTTAGCATGTTTTATAGGCAAACTTATGTCACCCTATGTTTACTTTGCAATCGGTGGATTATTTTGGCATCCTATGTCTACTTAGTAGAGGTGGATTACTTTGGCAAGAGCATGTTTACAGAAGCAGAAAAGCAGTTAGGACAATCTGTCCCTGTACAACACAGTTGTTTTTCTTATGACTTTGATTCTCATAGACATTGCAATCTTTTTTTTTTTTTAATCTTTGCCCAGGTTTTCTTTTCTTGCTTGTTAGTCTGCATGTATGGAACATCTTATCTTGTAGTGTGAGCTATTCTGTTCAAGGAAAAGCACACAATAAGGATGAGACAATGCTAAGAAAACATATCTGTGAGGAAGAACTCTTAATAAACTGAAACACATGTAAAAACTTCAAGCTTGAGTTTTAAAGCATAAGCAACAGTTTTAAAGCAAGGCTTGGCATAATTTTCCTTGGAGATCACATTAATAAGGGTACAGAGGAGTCAAAGAATCAGACTCAAAGATTCCAGCCAGGCATCTGGCAAAAAGTGAGGGTTTGTTACAATGCTAATTCCTTCCTTCCCTCCATCCCTGAAGACTGTGGGAAACTTCAGGCCAGGCAATTCTGGATACTACTCCGACATCCATGTTCAAACCCACAAGTCCTGTGGTTCTGAGAAGGCCCAGCAGGGGCCGCTCTTACACAGTCTTCCACACCTGAGTTTGATTTCCTGGGAGTGCTGAATCTTGCAGAGTTTCTATTTGAGCCTTCAAGGCATCTTAATCCTTCCCATGACACAGATGAGGAGGAATCAGTTCTCTCCAAGGGAAATTATGTGAAAAGCACCTTTTCATGTACATGTGTGTATGGTAACGTATATGTGTTTGCCTGTATGTGGACACATATGTGTGCATGCAGATACCTGAGCAGACACATGAGCATGTGTCTGGAGGCCCAAAGTTGGTATTAGGAATCCCCGATTGCTTTTCTGACTTATTCTTTTACTAATTAAACCCGACTGTAAAACTAGTTTGACTAGCCAGCTTGCTCTGAGGAATTCCCAGGTTCTGTGTCCTGAGCTGGAATGACAAACCAGCCCCCACACTTGCCTAGCATTAGACATGGGGTCTGGAGATCTGAACTTGGGTCCTTTTGCTTGGGCAGCAAGTGCTTTAACCACTGAGCTCTCCCCCCCGGTCCTCGAAGGGCTATTGTGGAGAAGGCACCAGTAAGTTTCCAGAAGGCTGTTTTCTCCCTGCTTCTCCATCAAGAATCAGCTGATTCCATCTTGTCCAGGGCCTGCAGAGTGGGGCGGGCCATTCCCACTATTTACTCTTTATCACTTCTGCTGAAGACACACCATTTGGACCGTGGGTCATCCCCATATTTGTCAGGAGAAAACTCAAAACCAGTGATCCTCTTGACACTTGGAAAAAAAGAAAGATCCCAGAGTCAGAGAGAGTAGAATGAAAGTTCACTGTGTACCTGGGCTGGACATTGCCCTCTGTGGACCTCAGTTTCTTTGCCAGAAAAATGGGGACCAAAACATGTCACTTGCAGGGTTGTATTTAACTTGGGAAAAAAGTCAAAATAAGGAGTGTGTCAGAAGTGTTCAATAGATTCTACTACTAGTTCAAAGGCATTCACAAAAGGTAATACTACAACCAGTTTACCTAGCTAGAGACAGGGGTGGGGTGAGGGAATACATATCTGAATTGTGCATTAAATGACTTACTTTTTCTGGAAACTGATTTTAGCACAAGTTATGCAGTGGAACTGCTGACTTGAATTCCAAGGAAATGACAGTAATAATGTGTTTTGAATTCTTGCTTGTCCCAGGATTTGCATATATATATATATATATATATATATATATATATATATATATATATATAAAACTATATGAGGTTTACAACTGAAAAAACTGAGACAACATAGTGTCTCCATTAAAGAACTGGACCAAAGAGACATTGATGGTTGAAGGGGAGGAGCCAGGATCTGGCTCCAGAACTAAGGCAATTAACAGCTTTGATAGTCTATCATCACCATAAAGCAACATAAGTATGTTTGAAGTTCTACGAGGCTGTCACAGTAGAGAAAGGCTTGGCTTTGACACTCATGGGCTTGTTTGAGATCAAGAAGATACTTTCGCTATGGAAATATATACCCAGGCTGTAGATCAGGAATTTCCAATCTTTCGCTTGCCATGGGGATCCTTTATTTAATATTTCATCATCGTAGTCGACATTTTTCATAGAGCCCAAGTTTTATATCTTAACCCTGGACACTACAGACAAAATCAATACAGTTCTTTCAGGTTTCGCTGGGAGCAGAGGAAGCCCAAAAAACTCTGAAGCCAAGACATCTTGCCTTAGTTATAGATTGGTGATGAGCTGTTTAGATGAAGATACAACCCAGATGAACTTGCTGGTACAGAAAACCAGAGGAGCATGGTATGGAGGAAGATCCAAGGAGAGGACTATGACCAGGAAGCAGGATCTGAGTTCCTTAGTTTTCTTTCCTTCAGGCCATGATGATGGTGGGACTTCTGGTGCATTGACTTTGCCATGACTAAAGGAACCCTGTCTCCAGTTCATGAAGAAAGCACTCTACCACTGAAGGAGGAGTTACACATCCTCCTTCCTGTATTTGATACCTGAGACTATCTAGAGATATTATCTTTGCACAAAAGAATGGAATCTACCCCTCAGTCCATCCAACTCATTGAGTACCTCCTCTGAATGGAAACAGTGGGATGTCAGGTTAAAAACCCCCAACAAACTTTAGTTAAAATAATTAAGACCCTAGGAATCACACTAGAGGGGCAATCAGATTCTGAGGGAACCACTTGGGATGTCCATCCATATACAGACTGGACAGCACTACTGTGGGTCTTCACTTTGGATTGTGCCTCCCTTCAGCTCTACCACAGAGCCTGAGATCTCTAATGAGCTGTACGATTTCTCCTTAAACAGGGTTAAGAAGACTTGTGCTCTGTGTTAGCTTGAATTCTCTGCCTCTTCTCCTCCAGCGGCCTGCTGCAGACTGCAACACTTTGAACGCCAGGGGTCAGCATTGAGCTTCACCCAGCCCACACGGTGCCTTCTGCTTTCAGACCCACTAGAAACTGGACTTCATTCAGATCCTTGGGTTCCATTGTACAGATGGGGAAACTAGTTCTTGGAAAGACAGAGAAAGACACAGGAATAATCTAGGTGATTTAGCACTGGACTAAATATTTGCAGATTTTAAAGTAGAAAGTAGAGTTCTCTTTAGGGTGACATTAGCTAAGGGGCTGATGCGCTGTGCTGGGGACAGACCTATATTTAGGCTGGGTTTTTCCTAGTGTCTTTGTGTGTGTGTGTGTGTGTGTGTGTGTGTGTGTGTGTGTGTGTGTGTGTGTTGGCCCAAGGGTGGCATCAGGAATTATCCTGAATTGCTCTAACACCTTATTTCTTGATCTGGGGTTTCCCAGGCTCTTCCCACTAGGGCGGGAATCCCAGATTGACCCTGCCGCCATGACAGAATTTTTATAGGGGATCTGAACTCGGTTCCTTTTGCAAGTGAGGCAAAGGCTTTAACAACCCAGACCCAACTCCCCACCCTAGGGTCTTTTGAGTAAGCTCATCTCTTTTTACTCCAGTTCCAGCTCCAGTCCTGACCTCTAACTTCTAACTCTTGACCCCTTGACCCACAATTCACCAACACCACTTTAACCTGAGATCACTTCTACTCTGTGTGAGTGTGACCAGATCTTTCACTTTTTTACAGCTCCTTTTAGGAGTTGCCCTGAGAACCCTGTGGGGGTGCACGTGGGATCACCTAAAACGAAGCATCGTCTCCTCCCTTCAGGTCGCGAGGGATCAATAGGGTGGGTCGCCACCGCGCAGGAATTTAGGTCAAAATAGGAAAATTCCTGGCATGCAGAAGTCTCTGCCAGCAGCTGAACCTGAGTCCTGCCACGCACATCCTATGAGAAGTGGGGGTGCTTGGTTCGGGATTTGTTTCTGTGCGATGGAATGTTAGGTAAGACGTATTGACTCTCCGAGACTCAGTTTCCCTTTTGGCTGCGTGGGGAAAAGGCATCCCGGGCCTGGTCCCTCATTCAGTTGGAAGCCCCCCCTATCAGGTCCTGCGGCCTTGCCCCCCGCCCAGCGCCCCGCCGCACCTTGCCACCCGCGCTGTCTGGCTCCGGCGCCCGGGGGACGCGGACCCCAGGGCCCCGCAGCGCGGACGCAGCCGGGCCAGCGGCCGCTCGCTCCCGCCGTGCCCGCAGCTCGCTCGGCACACGGCCGCCCCGCCCGCCGCGCCTCCCCGGGCGCCCGCATTAAAGCGCATATGCAAGCCATGAATTATCAACTGAAAGGAGTCAATTACCGGCTCTAAAAACGAGTGTCTGCGCCCGGAGCGCCCGGGGCCATCCGCCTATTTACCGAGCGATTTCCCCCGCCCGGCTGGGGAGGAGGCCTCGGAAGGGAGAAAAGTCGGAGACACAGCGCTCGAGACCGAGGGAGAGCGGGATCGGGAGAGACGGGAGGGGAGGGAACGAGAGACAGAGGAGGGAACGGCAGGCGCTGGTCAGGAGACCAGGCAGGAGACGGAGGGTCGCGCGCGGGGAACCTGCTGGGGTCGATGTTGCGGGACAAAGGCAGCTTTCTCTGCTCTTCCCAGAGCAGTGGAGTTCTAGGAACTTCCAAATTCCGCCTTCCCACCCCACGGGGCGCCTAGGTGAGGAAGGGAGGTCCTTAGACTTGGGGGTGGGGGAGCACTTCTGACTCTCAGGCCTGGCTAGGGTGATGGGAGGTAGCCTGCAGGGGCCGGGCCGTCTTGGCAGGAAACGGGCTCAGACTGCAATATTGTCCAGTGAGAAGGTGAGAAGAGGGCCACGGAAAAGGGAGGAGGCGTGAGGAACAGGGGCAAGGTGAGGGTGGAGTCTGAAGTGGGGGGAATCTGCTTTGCTCTACAGCACTGAGAAAGAAATGGAAAACCATCTATCTCTACTGGGCCTAGAAAGTTTTTCCGCCTCCTGCCCTCAGATGCCAAGCAAATTATTCCCTTCCTCTGGAAATGCTTTTCTTGCCTGTCTGCTATTCAGTCTTCTAGGCTCCCACAGATCCTGTGCAAGCCTCGGTCACAGTACACATCCATTCTGTTCCTTAATCCAGACCAGACTTCCCCAACAGGAAGTGGGCACTATGAGGGCAGGGCCTTATCCATCTTGCTGTTTGGGTGGGCTAAGATAGCTCTACAATACTAACTGAATGGAGGAATGAGGGAGTTGACTAGAGGCGAGTCAGGCTGAGAGAAAGCTGTGACCAGAATGGCAAAGGTGCGTGGGCCCAGACCAGGTTTGCCATAATGAGCAGATGGAAGGCTTCAGACAAGCAGGTTGCTGAGGTGAGGGTGGGCCAAGCCTCACTATGCAGCAAGAGAGGTAGTGTAGGATCAGAGATGAGGAGGGCAGAGGTAGGGACGATCTGATGCCCAATATCATGACTACTACCAGAGCCCCATGACTTTGGCCTGAAATCCTAGTTCTCGTCTATACATAGTATGACTAAGGGAATCCCCAGAAACTTCCCCCAAGGAGCAGGACTTACAATTGGAGTAAGGCAAGAGCCTGGACTTGGACTCAAACAGCCTTTCTCCTCTAGTGTGTGACCAATCAGGCCTCTAGCTCTCAAGCCTTAGGTTTCTTATCCAGCAAATGTGCAGGCTCCTTTCCACTTTCCGTGAATGTCCTCACATTCTCTAGGGTGGGGAGACCTTGCCCAAGAGCAAGAATAGCTTCCACTCACTGAGTGGGGAAGGAAGCACCCAGAAGTGGTTGCTACTCTTCTGACAGCAATCCTGTGGCTCATTTCACGTGCAGATGATGAAATTCCAAGAGAGGCTGGAAGTTTTAAAGCCAACTCTGACTCCAAGTCTCTCTCTCTCTCTCTCTAAGCCTGGGCCCCAGAGCCTCCTAACCCTGGCCATCGTGCCCTCTGCCTATTGTCTCAGACCTTCCACTCTGCTGAATCCAGTTTGTGACTGGGAGGGAGGTGATGTCACAGGAAAGCGGGGTAGCTCAGGTCCAGCGGGGAGGGGGGCCCTGGAGTCCTGTTTCTGCCATGGCATGGGCCAGTCGTCCAGCTTGATGAGTCTGTAGCCCCGCTATGCCATTAGCTCACAGCCAGAGGGGGTGTCTGTAAGCGCCGATGCTGGGGTTCCAGAGGCCGCTTGCCTATTAGTAGCTGGTGGCTTCACGATGATTTATTGGGGCTTCTTCATTTCCCCTTGGTCCGCTATAAACATATTTATACCACCGAAGTGACCGATAAATTTCCCTTATGAATCCTGTTATCTCCCCTATTAACCATCCGTCACCTTTTATGCGGCCACAATGGGCCAGGCCAAGGCACCAGTGCTGGGTGGGAGGCCCGAGGCCCACAACCCCTGAGCCCAGTGAACTCTTCACCTCCCCCACTAGTCCCCAGGCAGGGCGGCCGCTGCCAATTCTGCACTGCCTTTAGGATGACAACAGACTGACCAGGCTTAGGGAAAGATGGGGCTGACTTAGCTTTCCGCAGGATCTAAGAGTAAGAAGTCCTTTCTAAGGTTAGCTTGGGTCTCTCTTACCGTGGCTCTGCTTTACTTCTTTTAAGTGCATATGGCATCGTCACCAAGCTGGGCTGCTGTCCTTCCTTTCTCCACCTTCAACCCTCAACCTCATCCCCCTACCCTAGGTAAAGCTGAAAGCTAAGACATGGTTCAGTGTGTCCTCACAGGGGCCAGGTTCCAGGTGGCATTTGCCAAGCGCCTCCTCTGTACCAGATATTTCACATGTGATCCTCATTACAGACCTCCGAGCCAAGACCCTGAGGTCACCCAGCCAATGGGGCAGAACTGTGCTTTGGGGGCTCTTTTGGCCCTAAATCTGGTGGTTCCAGTCATTTGGACAGCCTCTCCTGTGCCTGAGATTGGGAAAGATTCATCCAAGTAAGTTCTGGAGAGTTCACCAGGGAGGAGAGGAGGGAGACGTGGGAGATGGACTTCAGTGGAGTGTCTGCAAAGAGAAGGAGGTGGAATGAGAAATTGGGGATGATCACTTTTTCTTTCTAACTGTAGACACTTAGGTACCTGTTAAGTCAAGCCTCAAGTTGCTAGAGGGAGGAACAAGGTCTCTAAGAGCTTTGAGGCATCTCTGGCAGGATGAGAGGCCTAGTACTAGCCAGAATTTGGGGCTGGTCGGCCAAGTAAACCAGACCTTGGCTTACACCTACTCAACCATGTGACTGGCATGAAGTCCTATCTCTCTCTAGACCCTAGTCTTTTGGAGGCATGGAAGGTTTTGCCTTTTGAATACTCAATACACCAACTTTCTTGAGAGATGGCTGTGTGTGTGTGTGTGTGTGTGTGTGTGTGTGTGTGTGTGTGTGTATCTAGGGGGTACCTGAGTCTTGTTTCCTCCACTTTCACCCATAACTACTAAGAACTCTGAAGCTCCAATGACCCATGCTTTGCAATATAGACTCTTTTTTTAATTTCTTCCATCCATATAAAGTTGATAGGTACCCCATTCCTGTCCTTCCCTCTACCCCTCCAATGTAGACTCTTAAGACCAAGGTTTGTTAGCCTGGATTGCTTCTCTCTCTCTCTCTCTCTCCTCTCTCCTCTCTCTCTCTCTTTAAAATATTTCCTTTAATTGAGAGAGAGCAATCATGCATGCCATTGCACATGGGTGGAGGTCAGAAGTTAACTTTCAGAAGCTGGTTCTCTCCTTCTATCATGTGGGTTTCTGAGAATCAAACTTAAGTTGCTAAGTTTTGAGTAGGGTATCACAACCACTGAGCTATCTATCTATCTGTCTGTCTAATCTATCTATCTATCTATCTATCTATCTATCTATCTATCTATCTATCTATCTATCTATCATCATCATCTATCTATCTATGTATATGTATGTACAAGAGGGTACTTGAGTATGTATGCCCATGGAAGCCCAAGGGTGACATCAGGAATCATCCTGAATTGCCCTAACTACTTATTGGTTCGCTTTATGATTCCCCAAGTTCTGCCTTCCAGAGCCAGAAGTACAGGCTGACACCATTTCTGACAGGGAGTTAAGTGGGTCTGGGATATGGATAATGAGGTAAAGACTTTAACCCTGAACATCTCTCCAACTCCCACTGAACTATCTTGTTGGTCTCTGATATTGCTTCTCTAGAAAGTCAGGTATAGGTGGGTACATTTAGTTCTATTTTACAGAGGAGGAAACAGAGGCTCACAAATCGAGTCCTAAGTTAATGCCTGTGACTAGGAGAAGACCCAACAGCATGAAAGACAAGTAGCAGAGTTGGATCGAGGAAGGTAGAATGTCTGGGTGGTCCCTGGTGGAAGAATAGGGGCTCAGCTCCCTGAAGGATATCTACTTTCTTCTGCCCCCAGCAACCTTGTTCTGAGTGGTCTGTGGTTGGCTGGGTCAGGGAGATCGGAAGGGCTCAGCATCTCTAGGAAGAGATTCTGTCCCAACAGGAGGATGTGAGGAAGGTGTTCTGGCCATTCTCCTCCCAGGATCCAGGAGATGAGCTGTGGACTGATGGTCACAAACACCTCATCCATGTATGTTCTGCCCCCCACACCAGCACCCAGAGGAGACGGAGGCGGCCATTCTGACCACTGCCCCTTTTTGGTATCATCCTTTAGAAACCCCCCAGCGCAGACTCTGATGCCATGCTGCCCTGTGCCATGGGGATAACCCTCCTTAGACTAGCGCCCTGAAGTTGGGGACAGGCAGGAACAAGCAGGGTCAGTCAGCCAGCTCCCCCGCAACACCTGGCAGCTCCTCTACATGTCAGCTGCTGCCAGTTGCTCTCACTGGCTCCTCTCCTTTTCTCCTGTTTGCTTCTCTATGGTTCTTCTGCCTGCCTGCCTGCCTGCCTGCCTATGCCAGTGGTCTGTACCCTCTCACACACACATGCTCCCACAAGGCTGGTCTCTCTTGGAGGGGATAGGGCCTTGAGTATGTAAGAGAGTGGTGTGTGCACTCCCTCCTTCTCCCTCCCTGCCCCTCCTGCCCTCTCCTCCTCCCACACTCACACATACACTCTCTCTCTCCCTCAGTCATTTTCAATGTCATAAATTTCCACGTCTGTTCCACTCAGCTATTACCTGCGCCTCCGTCACCGGGCAGTACTTTCATTCCCAGATGGGCTAGGTCATCTCCGCTAGCAAATGACTGAGAGAGAGAGAGAGACTGGGAAGGAGAGAGAGAAAAGGGCAGAGGGGAGAGAGAGGTTGAGAGGGAATGAGAGAATGTAGGTGAGCAGAGGCCAGGCTGAGGGGGGAGAGAGAGAGCGAGCAACCAAGCCTCAGGATGGGCAAGTCTGCTCCCTCCACTCTGAATACTGAGGTCACCAGCAAAGGGAGCAGAGAACCTGCCTGCCTGGTACTCCAGACATCTAGCCAGAGAAGACGGTTATGCTGGGCTGGGGTAAAGTCTGGTCACCAATGACCAACTTTGTTGCAGCCCTTCCCTTCTCTTCCCATTTCTTTCATGTGCCATGTTTGTGAGCCAGATTCCTGGCACTGGTTCCCTCCTGGAGGAGGGTCTTCTGTGGCTTCCCACAACTGCAAGTGGGTCTGCCATGGAAACAGAAGTGTCTCCTTTAGATCTGGGACTCCCGCATGTGGGATCAGCTCTCCTCAGCTTGGAGCTTCTCAACATTGCCTGGCGTGTCTTCCTTCAGTCCCGGGAGCCCTTTGCATCCTCAAGGCTGCTGCTTAGGAGGAGAGCTGAGCTGCGAGAGCTCAAGGGGTGTCAGGACAAGGCTCTTCTCAGCAACCCAGTAGGAAGGAGAGTGATTCTGAGACAGTTCTCATGGCCTCCAAGGCTCCTGTCCCGAAGGTGCTGCTGGGAACAACTCAGGGGACACCTTAGCTTCTATTGCTGCTATAAGTGATGATCATAGCGCCCAGGGCTGGGGGTGTGGGAGCCCCAGAACCTTGCTGAAGGGCATCACAACTACTGTTCTCAATGCCTCCCACTGTGTCCCTGTCCCAGAGTGATCATAAAAAGTGTGACCTGCTTGTCTTTCCCTCCTCTTCATTGAGACAGAATCTCACCTTGTTCAGGCACTCTAGAATACTTTATAGTCCATACTAGACTAGAACTCATTGTGCAGCCTAGACTGGCCTCAAACTCATGGCACCCTCCTGGCTTAGTCTCCCAAACGTGACACCATACCTGGCTTGTCTCTTGGTTAATACATTCCCCAGCTCCATGTCACACTCAGATCAATGTTTCAGCCCCAGTCTTCCTTTTGACCTCCTCTGGCTCTGCCAGGAGCTTACACTGTGCCAAGGGCCTTCATATGCTCTGATATCTTCTTTTCATGGGGTTAGCGCCAGACCTCCAGCTCAGATGTCACTGCTGACTGACCACCTCAGCTAGGGACGGGTCACTGCATTAATCATGGTCATACAAATAGTTATTTTGTGGCACTTTTCATACTTAGTCATTGCTTGTTTACTTAACCATTTACTTATTTAGCATGTGACTTCTCTGATGGATTGTACCTTCTCTTAAGTCAGAGATCACAATTCACCCTGTTCCTCAAAGAGTACCTGTCACATCATGAGCTTACAAGAAGCGTTTGTTCACCATGAGTGATAGCAGGAGTCTCTAGTCTCTGTATTTGGGGTAGAGGTGGAAGAACAACAACAATGAGGAATTTAAGACAAGACTGGACTGTACAGCAAGGCCCTGTTTAAAAAAAAAAAACAAGTATTGTGAGCCAATGAGAGATGTAAATATGGGTGCATCCTTTGTCTTTGGCTCAGTATTGTGTGTGTATGTGTGTGTGTGTGTGTGTGTGTGTGTGTGTGTGTTTAGATGACAACTTTATGCAATCAGTTCTCTCCATCCATCTTTATATAGTTCTGGGTTGTCAAGCTTGCAGAGCAAGTGTTTTACCTACAGGCCCATCCTATTTGGCCCTTGTTTTTGGTTTACATGGGGTCTGATAAGTGTTACACTAGAATGATGATCTCAGGGTTGCTGTCCCTCTAGCAAATTAGTTGAAATTGCAGCGTGACAGTTCCTGATCCTATAGGGAAAGGCACCTTACTCAGATGCTGGGAATTTAGCTTGTGACCAGGTGTTCATGATTTTATGAAAGGTTTTCCTTGACTGAAACCCATATATGGACTTCCTTTACATCTGAGTGAGCACACACCCTCACAGACACATATACAGACTTTCATGGGCATGCCCATCTCTAGGCACAGAGTGGTCTAAGTACCCCTGGATGCCCATATACACCAAGGCACATAAAGGGACAGATGCAGTTTCCACATTCCTGTACATGACAGACACAACCTCACAGGTGCATTTGTGATTAGATGCACACATATTTACTCTTCCAAATATGTTCTTCTGTGTGCAGACACAGTCATCAAAACCAACAGAAGCACATCAGCAGAGAAGACACCTGTTCACTTCCTCGCTTGTTCCAATGAGTCCATTCTGTGGAATTACAGCCTGAGCTCGGAGTTCTCCCCTGGCAGAGGGATGCATTACACTGAGGGCTCCATACCGTCTAGTCCCACCTGTATATACACACACACACACACACACACACACCATTCCTGCTCAACTATATCCACCCTCACAATCTCAAGCTTCCACATAATTAACTCTGTGGCCAGAGGCAGGTCAAGGTTCGCTGGGTGGATGGGGTGAAGGTCATCAGGGTCAAAAGTAAGTCAGGGGCTGAGATTTTGTTGATGGTCTGTTTCTGCTCACAGGTGCACCCAACCCTATTTGTGTCATCCCAAGCAGTTTCCAGCAGGACCAAGACTCAGGGTCCACATCATGAGCTTCTGCAGCTATAGAAGGTGGGGAGGGGCAGGTGGGGGGCCAGGCCTAGGCAGATAGCTGTGAGGTACGTTTCCATCTCCGCGGGTCGGGCGGGCGAAGCCATTTCCAATCTGCTCTCTATCATTTTCAATATCATTAATCCCAGACACTCTATTTTCCATGCCTGCGCAGCCAGGCCCCCGAGTGTGCGCCGTGTAAAGTGACACATATTCATCACCGGCTCGTGGCGCCGGCACCGACGCTGATACAATATTAGTGTTGCCCCCCCGCTTGGGGCCCGCTCTGCCCGGCTCCCCGATGGCACGAATCCATCACCTGGAGCCCGTGTCACTTTCCCCAGCAGCCACATTTGTTTGGGCACTTAGGAGGTAATTGTGGCACATTAGCCGGGGTGGGGAAGGGCAGGGTGCTGGGCCTTTGCAAAGAAGGGAAGGACGGGACATCTTCTTGCACAGCTTCAACACATCCTGGCCTGGCCCAGCTTCTAGCTCTTGCTAGAGTTCCTAGAAACCTGGGTTCTTGATCAGCTCTGGGTGAAGTATCTGGAGGAAGACCTCTAGGCCCTTCATGAAGTCTTGGAAGGATCTCAACTCTCTGTGAGTCCCAACATCTGGCTCAAGGTTGACATGATGGCTTCAAAGACTTTTCCTGCAAACCAGACCTTGTCCTAGCACTGAAACAGGTGTGATAATCAAGCATCACTGGCTCTACCACCTTAGGAATCCAACTGTGAGAGAAATTCTTGCCTGGTCTTTGACGCCTGGGCCCAAGAAAGGAGTCTCCTACTTTGAGAATTGTAACAAGGTCTAATTCTCAAGAACCTTATATGAGTCTAAGTAGAGGGGAACATCACCCAGCCTGATAGAGATGGTTCGGGACAGGGTTCTTCCAGGAAGACTGCCTGGAGGAGGTAAGCTACATATTGGGACAGCCTGTGGATACATCTGCCTGACAGTACTGGAGGGAAGAGAAGAGCAGCCACTGGGGTCATTGATCTGAGCAGAGACCTGACCATGAAAGGTCATGGGTTCTCCCTCCCCAGTCCGCGGGGCTAACACCCATTAACCTCGTCAGCAGACAAATTGCATGTCTTGTCAAATTCCCATTTAAAATGCAAACTCGATTTGACAGAGTAAACCGAGCGGAGGTAGGAGCAGATAATCCAGTGGAGGCTCATTAGCGAGGCCCAATGAGAGGGGACTGCTGGGATGGCCTAACGAACCTACCATGATGAACCTCCCAGCCCGTTAATATCCTACCACTCGCTCAATAGCCTGACTGGTCTGCCCTTCTGTCCACCCCTGCAAAAAGTCTGGGGACCCCAGCTGCCTACTATTTCTGGAAAGGTCCATGTGAAGGCTTCAGAATTACACAGAGTTGAGAATCTGTCTTTGCTCCTTCCCACCTGTCCACTCGGTGGCCTTACGCAGAAACAGCAACCATGTCTTCTCCAGGCCCCAGTGTGATCCTGTATGTGACTGTCTCGGGATCCTGACATAGCTCTCTTGTGAGTTGCATTATCCATTCCTTTCCAAATGAGGAACCTGGGGCCTGACAGTTGCTCAGCCAGAAAGCAGCAGGCAGAGTGGTGTTGAGGTAAAATCCATCAGACTCCAACAGTCACACTTGTGACCGTTGTGCACTCTGCCTTCTCCCATTGTGAACAAATGACCTTTCCTCCACTTTCCTGGATCCAGCGCAGTCATTAGCTGTGTGGGGCTAGAAAAAGTGATGTTAGTTCAACCTCACTTGTCTCATTTTTTAAATGGGTAAGCAACAGCTGAGAATTTTAGTAAATTTTATGGTTTAATGAATACTAATAACCAACCCAGTAATATTTGCAGATGAGTTAGTCTAGGATGTTCTAGGGCAGGGAAGGAATGACAGAAAGGAAGG
The DNA here is from genome assembly GCA_023101885.1 of Typhlomys cinereus. Lineage (NCBI taxonomy): Eukaryota > Metazoa > Chordata > Mammalia > Rodentia > Platacanthomyidae > Typhlomys > Typhlomys cinereus. Next base: position 947,839 of record JALPQD010000100.1, on the reverse strand, counting down.
AAGAGTGTTTCCCCAGGACCTGCAAACCCTTGGGTTCATATGCTCTCTTGCCTTCTCAAGTCCCTGTGCTATGTGCCCAGGCCACCACAGTATAAAAGGTCAGTGAGATGGCTCGGTAGGTAAAGGTGTTTGCTGTGCAGGCCTAGTGACCTGGATTCACTATGTAAAAGTGGAAGGAGAGAGCCCATTCCACAGATTTGTCCCGTTTGGCCTTCACATACATACCATGCACACACACCCATGCATACATCATATCATCACTGCCATTATCATAGGAAACTTCACAATTAGGAAAGAAGCCCATGAGACTAGAGTGGAGCTGGCAGATCTCCCAACCCAAGGAAAGGCCAGAAGAAGATCCTGCCCATCCTGCCACCGCTTCCTGTCCTGTGCTGCAGCCCGGCCACTGTCACCTGCTCCCATTCAGAATAATGGATTACTAAGAGCCCCCTCTGCAGGGAAGTTACGGAGAGGTAATGGGCTGTCCCTCACCTTATCTCTCTTGTGCCCCAGACAGGTGCATGTGGAGCCTCCAGGCAGTCTAGGGCTACATCTGTCCCTGCGACCACGCAGAGAACTGTGCCACTTGAACAGGCTGGGAGCTGGCTCTGGGCAGTGACCTTGTGTGGGTGTCCTTGCTAGTTCTCTTCCAGGACATCACAAGAGAATCCTTCCTAGTCTTTGCCTGTCCCTCACCTGTCCTTTCCCGACACCAAAGCCATGCCTCCTACCTTCCTACCACGATTCCTTACTACCTCCAAGGTAGCAATTGAAGCTTTCAGCTGGCATCAAGGCCTTGCACAATGTGACCTCAGTTTACCTTCAAGTTTCTCTCATAGCACAGTTTCCTAAATTCTCCTATCTCTTTTGCCAGCTGTAAGTTACCCTCAGCTCCTCGTCTGGCACCCCTCTAGAATCAATTCCCCCAGAAGGATGGGGATTCTCTTCTCCATACCTTGACTATCTCATACTCACCTAGTTTTAACAGCGAGCTCAGTGAGACCCCTGTAGAACCCTAGACACTATCTTGGGTGGGTTACAGAGGAGCCGCTAAGGTGTGGATTGTGTTCTTAGCCTGCCTTCAGTTGTCTGCCCAGCCGTCCTCTGAGGCTGCCCTAATTCTCTTCTGAGCCCAGCTCCCATTTCCAGGGTGGTGCTTCGGGAGCTGAGAGCCCAACGCTAAAGCCTAAGAAAGTCCTGGGTGGATTAGAAAGCGAGGGGATTAGGGCCAGAGCTGGTGGCTGATGCCAGAGCTGAGCCCCTCCTCTTGAGGAAGAGGAAGACTAATCCTGCTTAGCAACTGAGGAGAAGGAGATGCGGAGCTGGGGAATCCTCCTTCCATCCACTCAAGCTGCTGGGCCCAGCAGGAGTGGCAGGAGAAAGATCATCTACTTTCTGTCCTCTATACATTTGGTACCCTTATGCCTTTCCAATCATTCTGCTCTGCCCTGAGGACTTCTGGCCCTGCTGTGTCCTCCCACACTGACTTGTCCAGCTGCAGCCCCCAGTTTTCATAACTGCATCTCCATGGGTTAAGCTGTCCTCTAGTGCCCATCTCTTCATGCTGCCCAGGAAGTGGATGACCTTGAGAACTGTGGCCACTCATTCCTTACAACTTCCGCAAGAAGTCTCACCCTTGATTTTTCTCGATAAAATCCTGATTGGATTCATGCATCAGTTAATCCACAAAGGGTCAGGATTCCTGACCTAGATGCCAGGTGAGCAGTTGTGGACCACAGTCTTTCCCCAGGGATTAATCCTCTATGTTCCTTTGGTTTCGATGGGATGGTATAGGAAGCCAAATAGACTGGGTGGGGAGTGAAGTTTTGCCATCAGAGACTGAATCGGTGTCTTGGCTTTTGGGTGGAGGCATAGTCTGCTTGGGTGAATTTATTAAAGAAAATGAAAAGAAGTGAAAGGAAAGAAAATGCTGCTCTGGGAGTTTATTCTGGGTTGGAAAGTATTCACTCCCTTGGTGTCTGGTCAGAGTGCAAACAGGAGCTCTGATCTGGGAACCGATTTTGAGTGGGAGAAAAAGATACTGCATGGAACTGAGTCTCAGAGCCAGCCCCTAGACCAGGAAAACAAAGGCAAGTCAGGCCTGCTTGACCGGCCCCTACCCCAACCATCTGTCCAGGTCTTCCAGTGCCTAGTTTGCTCTCCAAAGGGTCTTGGGCAAATGTGGGGCCTGAGTGCAAGAGGACGGGGCTTCTAAGTTAGAGATAAGGGTATGTGTGAGAAGAGGTGGAAGGATACCCACTAGCAAGCTTCTTAGCTCATTAGCATGGTTCTGTGGGAATGCCCTAGATTCAAGGCCCGTGAGACATTCCTATTCCAGGATACCTGGTGATCAGGGACGAAGAACAGGATAGATTGACAGCTGAGAGTCAGTTTGGGATGTCGGGTGTCAGTGGAGGGAGCCACTCCTACCCTGCTCCTTACATTTGATGGACAAATGCTAATGACATTACCAGCAATTGACCAGAAACGAATAAATAATTCAGTTTGGCCTGAAAATGGGAGAAAAGTACTTAAATGCTATTGACAAGCCAGTCCCTGGCCTCATTTCCCATGCAGACTCAGGCCTCCACATCGACCATGCCTCTGGATTCCTTCCAACCCCACTGTGGGCAGCCTCGGGCTTCCTCCCACCCACCTGACCCAGGTTGAGTATGAGAAGCGTGACCCAAGGCAACCAGGTGGAGGGTTGAGGCTTCTGGCTCAGACCAGAGGATTCCCACTCTCCACTCCAAGGAACATAAATTGACCAAGCTTTTTCCTTTCCCCAAATCCCTTCAGCTGCCTCTGTTTATAGGAAAGGGATCTCTCGTTCCAGCCCTTCTTAAGTGCACCTGCAGGAGGGAGGGGGGCACAGACATGTGTTCACATGTGCACACGAGGAGCAGGCCCACAGCTGCTGCATTCTCTTCCAGGATACAGGAAGAGTGGTGCCTCCCTGGGGCAGCTGTCAGTCACTGTGCTCTCAGAGGAATACAAACTCATTAAACGTTTCCCTGCCTTGTCACAGGGGCCCGGAGTCCCCCAGTCAGGCCTGAGGTAGAGGAGGAAGAAACAAACGTGCAGCTGATCCTTTAAAAGCACACCCTGGATTTTTGACCCTGGAAAAGACATAGGGGATGATGGAGGGTGGAAATTACATAAGAAGGGCCCCGGCTGTGGGTTACCTGGGGAGTTAGAGAGTAACAACCATAGCAAACATACAGCAAACCCCAGCAGCAACTCTGCAGAACAAAACTTCGTTTTCTTCAAGTCTCCCTCTCTTCCTTGGCTGCCCCAGCCAGCCTTTGTCATAACCTGACCTCTTTGGGGGGAACTGGAAAGGTCACCGGTTCTGTGGCCCCATCCCTGCTGACAACGGAGCCCTGGTGCCTCTCACAGGACTGAGACAGAAGTCAACAACATCTACTGGTCAGGGACAAGGTGAGCCTCAGGGGATCTCAAGGGTTGGGGGGGTTGAAAGGGAGGGCCAGTGACCTGTGCCTGATGCAGGATGCTCCCACGGGTATGTTGGGTGCCGCTGCAGCCCAGTGCAAGAAATGGTTCTACAAAGGCACCTGCCCCTTCATGAGCCACTCCATGGGTGTAGGTAGAAGCCTGGTAGCCCCCCTCTCTCTGGTGCCAGTGGGGACTAGAGGGCCAGTTGTAGTTATTGGGGCCTGACTGGGATCTTCCGCCCTCCCGCCTGGTCTCCTCTGCTGCTCGAAGAAGCTTGGCACCCTCAGATCACCGTCCTGATGCTTACCTGGACCAGTGCTTCCCGGGTACTTCTGCACCCTCACAGAGCTTCCATGGCTCCTCAGGGCTCCCACACTCAGCACCCCCCACCTGGCCTCTGGTACGGAGTAAAAAATGCCACACTGCTGCTTACCATCCATTAAGGCCCTTCTTCCGCCTGTTTCTTCCCACCAATATGTCCAATGCGTCCCGCGGGGTGTCATTTATCCGGATCGACTGGCTCTCCTCAGTGCAAACATTCACAGGAGCATTAACAAGCCTAAAACCCAATTAGCCTTCAATTACTTAGGCCTTAGCCAGATTTTCTGTGGTGGAGACAAGGCTAAGGAATGTTTGGCACTGCCTGAGTGAAAACCTTTCCCTCTTCTGGGCCAACCCCCTCCTCCGGGACCACCAGTCCTATGCCAGCCAGGTTGTTCCCACTGCTCTCCTCCTGCCCTATACCAACATCTACCACTGACTAGACCCAGCTTGTCTCTCTTTAAAAATTTGTCATTCTTAAATATACATAGCTAATACATGATTTTAAAAGATTTCCAAAAATTATGAGAGTGAATACAAAAATGAAAGCTAACTTCTCTCCTACCCTCTGTTCCACAAATCCTACTGTTAGTAATTTGTGGGTTCTCTTTTTTTTCCCCATGTATGACTTCACACACACACACACACACACACACACACTGAGCTCACACAATTTAAGTGATTTTATTTTAATATCTTCAGTTCTGGGTCATACTGCTCAGATGCTTACCTACTCTAGTCTTTTCTGACTTGTAACTTTCTTCCCCCCCTTGTATCCCTCTTTGTCTCCTCACAACCTCCACACCCTCTCCCTCAGAGCCATCCATCTCTTCACCCTGCTTCCTCTTCAGCTACTCTCTTTCCTCTCCTCCTCCCTGTCCATAACTTCTCCTCCACATCTCCTCATTCTTCTCCTTCCCAGCCCTTCCCCCTTCCTCCTGGGTACTTCAGTCTTGGGGGAGGGGTATGGCTGAAGCAGCTATTAGCTCTGTCTCCCCCCCCTTAATACTCTGAGTCCTACTCGCCTCTTAACACCTTCCTGAGCCGGGGCCTCTAAGCCCCATCTCCCTCGTCCTCCTCTAATCACTGAGGCTTATTTCTGATTTTCTGAAGTGACAAGGAGCTGAGTTTGGGGGAGGGAGGGCTGTCAGCCAGTGTCTGCCAGGATTTGAAGGAGGAAAGGATTCAGGGAGGGAGGTGAGCTGATGGGATATAGCAACAGAAACTCCAGCTAGACCCTCTCAGTCTGAACAGGTGGCACTGATTTTCCATTCTCTTTGGCCTTTGCTAGTGTGTCCTTACAGTGTTCTTTCAGGCTAGGTTCTATTTTCTATGGCTCCCTCTGGAAGGAAGAAAGGAAGGAAGGAAGGAAGGAAGGAAGGAAGGAAGGAAGGAAGGAAGGAAGGAAGGAAGGAAGGGAAGAGGGAAAGAGGGAAGGAGGGAAAGAGGGAAAGAGAGAAAGAGGAAAGAAAAGAAAGAAGAAAGAAAAAGAAAGAAAGAAAGAGAGAAAGAAAGAAAGAGAGAAATAAAGAAAAACTGAAAGTGACTTCATTTCACTTGAGGCAGTGCCTGTGGTTACAGCTCATCTTCCTATACTGAGCTTCCAAATCCCCTTCTTCTCCCATCCCTAATATACTCTGCCAAGAAAATGCCAGGCATTCCTCTTCCCTTGTTACCCCCTGCCTTACCTCCTTGATTCTGGAAGAAGGAAAAAGTCTCCAGGCTGCAAAGGCCTTTTCTTCTGCTTCCTACCTTACAGAAATCCCAGTCTCTCCTCCTCTATCCCAAACCCATCCCTCCCAAGTTTCAGAGACTTGGCATAAATTTAATTAAGGACAGCAGCAAATCTCTTGCTGTTTTAAAGATAAGAAGTCTTAAAATGGGTGCTGAGAGTAGGGATCTCTAGGGAGGTAGGACGTGGGGCAGGTACATTTGAGTCCCACTTCTAGCTAGTGACCCTAGATATTCCTCCAGGTGTCTCTGAGCCTTGGTTTCCCCATCAGCTCCTTAGAACCTCCAAGAGGCCCAGCAGGAGTACCTGGCTCTTGCCTGAAGTGTTCACCCTGAGCTAATTTAATTACATGGGCTGACTGGGCCCAGGCTGGGGAAGTGGTTTAATGGCAGCTGCAGAGACAGTGAGTAATCAAGAATTAATTAAGCGTTTCTGGGGATTCCCAATTCTAGGCCAGGGATTCCTGGGAACCTAGCTGTGACTGAATGAGGAAAGGGGGAGCCCTTTCCAGTTTCCTCCAATTCTGCTCCTGCCTCCTTTGTGTGTGTGTATGTGTGTGTGTGTGTGTGTGTGTGTGTGTGTGTGTGTGTAGTACCACAGGTCCTACCTTCAGAAAGGCTATGTCCGAAACTGCTCACTAAGGCAGTCTCAGTCAGTGGGAAGCAGAACAGTAGGAATCACCAGAGAGTGGGCTGTATGAAGTTGGACTTGAGCCTCTACCAGTGAGTTTGGTCTTTTCTATTAAGCTTGTATTGTTTGGGGTTTGTCTCTCCTGGGAGGTGAAAAGGCATGTAGGGGTTTTTAGCCTTTGGACTTTGAAGTCAGCCGGCCCGTGTTTCAGTCTGTTTAACTATGTGCAAATGAATGTCTTTGGACCAGGGTCTTTCCTTCCCCCCTCCTATTCCCAGCTTAGTCTCCTAGACCTTAGCACTGTCTCCTCCAGGACATTCAAATTTCAGCTAACACATATAATCTAAGGAGCCTGTGACCACAGCTAATACACTCTCATCTCCCAGTCATTATCTAGTGATCCGGTGACTTTATTTTCCTACTCGTTGATTTCTTGTTTCTTATGGCCCCTGCCTCTAACTAGAACTAAGTTCCATGGAGTCAGCGTCACCTGTCCGGCTCACAGCTGCATCTTCAGAACCTAAAACAACACCGAGCAAGAAGGTGTTCAGAGACTGGAGAAACCCCTCTGAACGCTTTGCTTGGAAAAAATGGGAAGAATATTCCACAGGTGTGAAGGCTGCAGTGCGTCGGGGTTAAGAAGGGGAGTCCAGCGCGCACACCGAGGCGCCGGGCACCGTGCCGGGCCAGCTTGCCCGCATCACCACGGCCACGACTCGCCAGCGCATCCCGAGCTTCACCTCGGCGCGCAGCGACGCCGCGGGACCCCGAGCCCCGCCCGCCGCGGGCCCGACTCCTTCCCAGGCGCCCCCGCGCCGCCGGCGCTTTGAAGTCCCAATCCGGCAAATAGAGTCAATCAATTATGAAGGGAACAATCTGGCGGCCCCTCGGGGAGCGGCGGCCGAGCGATCCCGGGGGATTAGGCCGCAAATCGCGCTGAGCCTCCCTAAGTGACAGCGAGAGAATCGCGCGCGGCGGCGACGGCGGCGGCGGGAGCGGGAGGGAGCGCCGCCGCTAACCCGATTATGCAGATCCGCGGGGGGCGCGGATTAGGCCTTGGGGCGGCTCGCCCTAAGCGGCTTGCGGATTTGGGAAAAGTTTACTCGGGCGGAGGGGGCGGAGACTCCCGCTGGCCGACGGGCGGCCGAGACTTCCCCCGGCTGAGTGGACGCAGGCCGCAGGGGCTGCCGGAGGGGGACGCGCGAGCTGGGCGCTGCGAGGCCCGCCACGATCGCCCTCTCGCAGCTCACATTCGGCCTCCTCCCCCGTCACGAAAACACCTATGAGCACCCCCCACCCCAGCCCCACCCCACCCCCGGGCCGGCCATCTCACCCAGCCAGGTTCAGCATGACTCCCGCACTTACCCAGTGCCGGCTCATGGTCAGAGGAGCACTCACCATCGGACCCCGTTCATCATTCAGATGCGATGCCTCCTTGGGGTCCCAATGGACACCAGTCAGTGCCACAAAAAGACACGTCTTTCAGTAGATGTACAGGAAGGCACGTGTCAGCTGCCCGCACGGCCCTGTAGCTGCTGCTCTCGAAGAACTTCCTTCCCCACAGCGTCTTTGCTCTGTAGGACCCTGAAGACAGGCGTGAGTTAGTGCCTGTGAACCTGTGTTAGTGCTTTGTGGTAGAGGTCCCATCTCTGGTGCCTGGGAGGAATCTTGGCTTTAGTAACTGAGGACTTCTTAGGGTAAGGGTTGTGGTCAACTGGATTATATTCCTTGGTAACTCTGGCTAAGAGGTTATCTCTATAGCATTAGGTGGCCAAGATCTTCCTTCCCAAGCTTTTACAGACCTGTCACTTCCATGAGCGAGGAGCCTGGGTGTATGTGTGTCTTCTCTTTACCCATCTGTGAAATGGACAGAGAACCTAGCTACAGCTAACGGAAGGCAAGCTCTCAGGAAAACCTCAGCCTTTTTTCATCTGTAAATCAGTCAGTGTGTGTGTGGTTAGTAACTGTCCATGATTCACATACAAGCTTTCTGTCAGTGTATGTCTACAGATGTCCATGGTAGCACATGTGTCTTTTGATTGTATGTATTTGTGGATAGTGGTCCATAGTGTGTATCCATAGTTTTGTAGCACTTACACAATCATTACAGCCATACACAAAGAGCACTCACTGTAGACACACATTCTTCATATACACACCAAGGTCCCAGGAAAGGTACCTTGGACAGTGAATACAGAACTCCTACCAGGGTGGCAGCGAGCAACTTCTGTGGCATGGAGTGTTCTACCCTGTGTCCTGGCAGTAATGGAATGATCCTGTGGCTGACCAGATCAATACAGAAAGGGAGGGTCAAGGTCAATGAGTCTTTAGTAAGCAAAGCTCTGGCTGCTTCTCCAGTTCCATGCTCTGTGCATATGTGTGCCTGTTGTTTGTATCACACCCACTGTTGCTGTCACTGAGAAGTGTGTGTGTGTGTGTGTGTGTGTGTGTGTGTGTGTGTGTTCCTACCAGCATTTGAGATCCATAGTGAGGTGGTCTGGTTGACATTGGGACCCTAGTCAGTGGGGATAAAAGATGTTTTCTGGCAAGGTGAAAATGTGTTCTGACATCCTGAATGAGGCCGAGTGGACCACACATGCAGAGAGACATGGGAATAGGAGGGAGACTGGCTGAAGAAGAAGAAGAGAAAAAACCAAAACCGTGGGGTGGAATGAGTGAGGAAATGGGGTATTGGGGGATGAAAACAGTTAAATTCGTTGTATCTGTTTAAGAAAACTTCAAAGAATAATAAAAAAAGGAAAATGTGCTCTGAATATTTCTGGGGATGGCGGTGATCGTGTTGGGACTGTTTTCCTCCTATAAATCCAAATCGTAGCCCTGTGTGGGCTTGGTTCTCTTGGCCTTTTCTAACTTAACCTTTGGGATCTGAGTTCCTGGGAGGAGGAAGGTAAGTTAGCTCCAGGAATGGGGTGGGATGGGGGTGGGGGGCTTTTATCTCAACATCATCTACTCACTGGACAGGACCTACCAGGAAGCCCCGCCCCACCCCTCAAGATTCCTGGCCCCCGTGGGATAATTTCAGGCTGATTTCATGCTCAGGAAGGATTCCTCTGGCCACCCATGGAGCAAATCTGGTGTGATGGCTTCTGGGAGTGCTTAGTCACAATTAATCAGTGACCAGGATGGGGGGGGGCACGCTCAGGAGTGCAACGTAGGGGGACTCTTCCAGTTTGTGCAGCTAGGAGAAAGGGAAAAAGGCCTCTCCCACATACTCAGTGTCTGGGTGGGGACTTACCAGCATCTTCACAGTTCTCACATGGATTGTAGGCCTTCTCCCCGAGCCCTGCTTTACCATCAATGGATGTGTACCCTCTGGAAAGATGCGTAACCTCTGCATGCCTCTGGCTTCATGTTTAAAATTGATATTGAATAATCCCTCCCTCCTGGCATCTGTAGAAACAAAACATAAAGCATGTGGCAGAGTGGCTGGCACAAAGTAGTAAGGCTGGTACATAGCTTAAGCGATGAGAATCTTCTGTTATTGATGCTATTTGTAATTCCGAAGAAGCACACTGCTGAAAGAATCTAGCGTCCAATGAGATCTTGACACCCCCTCTTGCAAAGGAAGGAGGCTGCAGAGAAGAGACCCTTGGGATCCAGTATAATATTCTCCCCATTCCGGCTTATCACAGGCTGAGCTCCCACCTCTCCTTCCCCTGAGCCCATGGGAATGGCTGGGAGGAGGGGCTGGATCTCAAGGGGCTTGGCGGCTCAGTGGCTCAGTTGGTTCCTGGCAGAAGCCATTACTTTCCTGGAGAGATAAACCCATGGTCCATCTGAGGCTGGGGACAGGGGCAAGAGGTACAAATTGGAGTGGGACTCAAGGTCTGCCCTGGGGCCTTCTTTCCTTCCCTTTTCACCTTCTGTGTCCAAGTGAAGAGACAAAGTCCCTGTTCTTTCTCAGTTTGGGTGAGCGCTCCACATTGAATCCTGGGGGTAGGGGCACATGGGGCAGCAGTGCACGGAGCAGCAAAGAGAGTGGGGTCTCTGTTTACAGCACCACACCTCCTAATTGATTGTGCCTACTGTGTGTTAGGCCCCAAGCCTTCTCTGTTTACTTTGTACCCCTGACACAGCTGGAAGCCAGCAGGGATCTTTTCAAGAAAGTCATCCAATTTTCTAGCCTAGGGGCTCAGTTTGGCAGTGGAAACAGGAGGAGTTCCACGTGGGAGCAGAGAGGCAGATGGAAGGAGAGGGTTTGAAGACTGCCTGCTTATTGGGGTGAGAGGATTGGACTGCAGGCAATTGAATGGAGAGATGGAGTTCCTCCGGTACCCTTTGAAACCATGCCCTGAACCAAACCCAGAAAAAGCATTTGCCTATCAGATTCTAGGCCGAGAACCCATTTGAATTCATTTCTCCTCCCTTTCTGCTTCCTCTTCCTCTTTTAGTTTTTTGAGACAAGGTCCTGCTTTGTAGCTCAGGTTTGCCTGGAGCTCACTATGTAGCCCAGGCTAGGCTGCAACTCATAGCGACCCTCCTGTCTCAGCCTTGAGAGTTTTAGGATTAGAGGCATGAGCCACCACGTTCAGTTTCTATTTTAGTTGTTACATTTATTTATTAATCTTGTATGTGCCCCATGGTACACATGTGGAGGCCAGAGGGCAACTTATGGGAGTCTATACTCTCCTTTCCACCATGTGGGGTTCCAGGGATTGAACTCAAATTGTCAGACTCAATTACAAGTGCCTTTATCAGATGAGCCATCTCACCAGCCCTTCATTATTATTTATTTATTTGCTTACTTACTTATGTATTTATAGATAGGATCTTGCGATATAGTCTAGGCCAACCTGGAAACCCTTAGTCCCTTAAGCACAAAAGTCCACTACCATGTCTTTCCAGATGGCCATTATGGGAGTCGGATGGGCTCAGAACCTGGGCTTGGGCTGTGCATTTTCACTTAGCCAGGAATAGGATTGTATCTAGCAGAGTCCTTCACTGACTGTACACAGAGCATCCTGGTAAGGATTACTTTGCTTCTTTACTAAGAGCCTCCTTGACCTTTGCCAGGTTCTGTGGACCCTCTGAAGGTAGACTGACACGGTTTCTTCCAAGTGGATGCCATTGACTCTTTCTTGTCTTTCTGGTTTCTGGCCCTTTGGTCCTTGCTGCTCTTGGGTTCTCTGTGCCTCTCTTTCTGATTTTCCTGTGCCTGTCTCTCCATGGACCTATAAATCTGTCTTTAACTGAATCCATCTGTATCTTTCTCTGTGACTCTGTTTCTGTCTCTACCTCGTGTCTTTTGGTTTCTGAACTGTGGTGTATCTCTCTGACTGTGGGACCTGCCAACTCTTGGTAAGTCTCCATGTGGTTCGTATGCTTGGGTTCCAAGGCTATTGTAGCTAAGAACTGAATGGAGACAGAAAGCTGGCCAGTTCTAAGTCCTGAACCTTCAGACTCCTTCTGTGAGGCTTTATGCTCCCAAGTCTCCATTTGGACCCTGTCTGGGTCAGGGGACACTTTAAAGCTTTCAACGGTTCTTCTTCCTCCCCACTTTAGATTGTGTTACAAAGCCCAGGTCTCCTGTCTCTATTAGGACAGGTGGCCAATTTTTTCTATACCTTCCTTCCTCCTTTCCTTTCATTTTTTATCCCATGAGAAGCAGTCCAGATGGTGTTAGAAGTCAAATTCAAGTACAGATTCTGGAGTTGCTATTCATAAGCTGTATGATACTTTGTTATTTGATCTTTCCCAGCCGTGGACAGCTTCTTCATCTGTAAAATGGGGATAAGAGCAGTTTTTACCTTATTGCATTTCTCAATTTGTTTATGTAACCAACACAGGCACAACCCAAAGGAGTCTTTTGGAGTGAGCGTCGACGTCTGCCTTTTTTTTCTTTCCCTCTGGCTCCAGTTCCTTCCATTGCTCTTTCTTCCTGAGTATTGGAGGGAATGGATGGTAAAACCCCTTGTATACTCAGCCTAGAACCTGGCTAGGCAAATGGTGACTCTCTGTATGAATAATAGTGAGACTTAAATATGGAGCTTGGCTTTGCAAATGAACATCTTAGTAATATCTTGGATTCTGGGGCTGGAGAGGTGCTCAGGGGTTAAGCGTCTGCCTTGCAGGCGAAAGGTCTTGAGTTCGGATCCTAGACCCCATGTATAGACGGCAAGTAGAAGTGGGGGGCGGCCTGCGTTTCTGGTCCTGGTAGGGCGGAGCCTGTGAATTCCAGGGCAGAGTAAACAAGGAGGAGGTGGAGGCGGTCCATGGTGGTTCCTGAATTGGTCCGTGGTTCTACATACACCCATACATACACACATGCATACACTCACGTGCACACACATACATGCACAATTGAGACGAGATCGGGCGCGTTCAGGGTGGTATGGCCGTAGACTACATGCACAATTGAATAAATAATAAACAATAAATTAAAAAAATAAAAAAATATCTTGGATTCTGGAAACAATAACAGGCTTTGTGAATTATCATGGAGTCTGCAATAGTGAAAGGCTCAGAAATCAATGACAGACTGTACTCTACAGATGGCTCTGCAAACACAAGCTTTGCATATGTGACCAGTGACAAGCTCTGTAAGCAACGATGGACCTTCCAAAGAGAGACAGTGTCTGTGGATGGTAATGAACGCTGCGAACATTGATCTACCTCTAGGAGTCCCTAAAGAGAAAAGCTCTAGTGTAGAACATGGGCAGCAAGATGCTCCCCTTCCTTCCTTTCCAGATCCAACTACAGTGCTTCTATTCATTTATTCATTGGTGTTGGGGGTGAGTGGACTATGCAACAGGGGAGTGGGACAAGAAGGTTGTGCCACTGACCTCGAGGTTTTGGGAAGACAGACTTCTATCTGTGGTGACCAACCTGTTCTCAGCCAGGTTATTTGTGAAGTTGAGTGTGTTTTTCCATATCAGAATGCTAAAAATGGTGTTTAAATCATTTTAGTCCTCCAGGGGAGCAGAAAAGTCAGTTTTGCAAAGTAAGTCTTGCAGACTCCAGACAACCTTAAATTCTGGTCAGCACCTGAAAATCTTGGTATCAATTTAAATTTTTCTGTGGGGTCATGTATACTTCTCAGAGCACAGGCAGAAGCAAGAATATGCTGTAGGTGGGCTGGGAGCCAGATGATGATCGTGGAGCTGTTAGCCAGGGAAGATGGGGTGGTACCGTTGTACTAATGGCTGCATGGATACAGCTAGGGTGTTGGTGATGTAGAGGTAATGGGGAAGTAATACTATGTTAGAAATTATAAAAGAAAAGCAGGTTGACACCAGGTACCCTTCAGATGAGTTTTATTATGAGAGTTACAGATTCATGGCCACAGAAAACCATTCTGGGGCCTAGAGGTGGAAGAGCATTGAAGGGAGAGAAAGCCTTCAATGCCCTTTAATTTATAGGACAAAGGGAGTTTCTGACTCATACAGAATTTTTTTTTGGGGGGGGATGTAAGGGTGGGTTAGCTCAGTTCTACTAGCTTAACTATGTGACAAAAGTCACAAGGCAGGAAGGCACTAGATGACCTCTATTCAATTTCCAAATTCTGTGTTAAAGGTAAAGTAAAGATGAAAGGAGAGATCTGAGTCTTCAAAGTTGTCCTCTGACTTCCACATGTGTAATAGGGTATGCATACTCTGTTCCTATCATATTAAAAATAAACAAAAATAAAATATAAAAAATTTCAATTACAATTATAATTCAAGGCTGTCTTGAGTTTGCTCACAGGTGAAAGTGGGGAAGAAAGTACAAGGTCACAGGATGTTATGAACTCTCTGTCCCAGGGAAAGAGACTGCAGGGGGTGTGGCCAGATTCCTAGAGGGGAGAGAGAGAGAGAGGGAGAGGGAAAGAGAGAAAAGAATGATTTAACAGATAACAGTGAAAAGTGGGATTCCTGCCATCTCTGAGGCAGCAAGAGATAGTTCAGTGTAGTAGCTAAGAGCATAGTCTGGGTTTGACTTCTGGGTATGATATTTCCTAGCTGTGTAATATTAGGTAAATTTATTTCTGTTTTCTGCGGCTCTGTTTCCTCACCTGTAATGTAAGGATTATAATAATGTTAACTGCACTGTTACCATGATAATTAAACCACTTAATTATGTAAATCCTTAAAATAGTTCTTGGCACATAGTAAATGTTATGCAAGTGACAGCTGCTGTTTCTATTCAAGAGGGCACAGGAGGTAACGATGATGAAGGGTGGTAATGATATTAATAATAGTGAGAATAGAGATAATGTTAAGATCTGATGGCACATGCCTATAATTCCAGGCACTCAGGAGGCTAAAGTAGGAAGATCACAAATTCAAACTCTACCTGGATAATTTAGCAAGACTCTGCGTCAAAATAGATAGATAAATAGATAATCCCAGAGCAGGAAGGCAGAGACAAGAGGATCTTGCTGGCCACCCAATTTAACCAGTTGCTGAGTTTCAGGTTCAGTTAGAGGAGACCTCCTTTAAAAAAATAAGGGTGAGAATGATAGAGAAAGATACCCAATGTGGACCCCTGGCCTCTCCTATGTACAAATAGAACCTTGTGTACTTGCACACATGCATGCACCCCCTCACACACATATGCATACACACACACACACACACACACACATACACACAGAGAGAAATAGGGTTTGAAATGTCAGTGGTATTCTGCTTGCCTGACATGCAAGGTTTGGGTTCAGTTTCCAGCAACACACACACACAGACACACAGACTGGTTGAGCCCGGCATGCCCTGCATGGCTCTAAACATTCTATAGATGATGACTGGTTTAGTCATTACAGCCCTGTAAGTGACTAACATTTTTTCCATGTTAAAGGGGATGAAACAGGCCCAGAGGACAGCATAGTGGGCCTAGGCTCTTTACCACTTAATAAATGGCAATGATGACAGAGTTGGGGGACAGTAAAGGTAAGTGCTGTGTGCATGTGAAAACAGGGTGGCACTGCAGGTGAGGGAGGTGCCAATGAGGGGTGGCCTGAGGCACAGTGGTGGTGGAGGAGAGAGTGAGGGCTAATGCAGGGGTAGTGAGCCCTTCCTTCATAAAAACATTCATTGCTTCAGGGGATCCCAGCGCTGGGAGGCTGAGCCAGGAAGGTTTTAAGTCTGAGGCCAGCTGACCTCAAGCTTCATGATTTCTGAACAGTGGAGGGTCAAGGCTCTGCCAGGTTTCTCATGGCAGTGGGGAGGGCTCCTGGCCCTCCATGTGGCTCTGCTGAAAATCAAGAGGAGAGCAAGTATGCCACTTTATGTTGTTGTTCAGCAGCTGGGGAGCTTTGGGGGATAGTGAAATGGAAGGGAAACAGATGGCCCTTGGGTACTGCTACTGCGAGGCAGAGCATGTTTGGGCTTCCCGTGGTCTTCCCCACTCTTCCTGGTATTTGATACCTTTGGACCCGGTTAACCACCCGACCCACCCTTTCCTGCAGTGCCTGGTGCTAAGGCTAGCGTAGCAGACGGCGGCACAGGTTAGCCTCGCCTGCCCAATGCGGACTCTGACCTGCCTGCCGCTTGCTCAGCTCGCCGCCGCCGCCGCCGCCGCCGCCGCAGCGCTGAGCAGAAGCCTTAATAGAGAATCGGCCTCTGCGCCGCCTCTCCCTGCCCGCCAGCCCGTCCCTATTATCAGCACCATCAACGGCGGCAAATGACACTCTCGGAATCTTGACTCCAATCTGATGCCTGGTCCCTGGGGGCCACGGAAAGGCGCAGGCCGGCCAAGCTCCAGGGTTGAGGAGGGGATGCGCAGTAATAGGATGTGGTCGAGGATGGTCTATTAGCGCTGCAAACGCTGATGAGCCCCCTCGCTGGCCCCTTGGCATCCCCATTCTCACAGTCAGGCACGCCAGGCTTTGGTGCAGGATTGGGGGGGGGGCAGCCATGGGACTGGGGCTGGGATAGGCTGTCTCGAAGTCCAGACACCAGGCTCCCTTGGGAGACATAGGATTGGGGGCAGGAGTAGAGAAAGCTTTCTTCTCTGACCATGGGTCTGGAAGGAAGAGAAAGGGGCAGTGAACCTATCTGGGGTGTGTGTGTGTGTGTGTGTGTGTGTGTGTGTGTGTGTGTGTGTGTGTTTGTGTGTGTGTGTGATTTTTATCTGTTTCTGGTAGAGAAAGTCTTGGGGCTCCAAGTCTGGAAGAAGTCTTAAAGACCATCCCTCCCTTTTCCAGCCTTTTGAAATCTCCTAAATGTGGGAATTTCAGTTTCTCTCTGGGCCACCTGCTTCATAGCTAAGTGCTTCCTCTTTTAAAGTTCAATTGACCTTTCTGGGAATCAGCAATCCAGAGACCCCTTGAGGTCTCTTGCCCCAATCAAGACAGTCTCACCGGGTCTGGAGTTCCAGTCCGCCTCTCTGGGCTGTCACTGTTCCTCAGAGGTACAGGTCTTCTAGCCTAGGTGTAAAGTATATATGGAAAGGTTGCAAGAGTCTGGCCTACCACAGGGCATTGGAGAGGCAGGGGAGAGATGAGCAGAGCCCCGTGAAAGCTCCTACGACAGGGTTTCCACCTCATTCATGTGCTGTGTCACCAGAGATCTGCACATGGTCATGTGAACTGCCTCTCCTTGTGTTGCCCCCTCACCAAGGGTCCTGATTAGAATGATCGACTAAGAGTGGTGGGGTGGGGGCATATACCTGTAGTGTGGCAGTGGCAGAGGAGAGAGGAGAATCAGGAGTTCAAGGTCATCCCCAGTTACAAAGTGAGTTAAAAACAAAAATCAAAACCAAACCAAACAACAAACAAACAAACAAAAAACCCTGAAGGAACAATGATGCCCTTTTGGTGGCCGAATAATTTGATAGTTCTCTGCCTTGGGAGCTTTCTAATTTGGGCCTGCGTAATTTGGAGTATAATCAAATCGGCATTGCCATGTGCCCACAAAGACACAGCACCAAGGGGGTGAAGGAAAATGAGTCAAAATGTAGAATGTGGGCTTGGGCTGTCTGTGTGTGACAGGCATTGGAAGAGGGGTTAGAAAGCAGAACTCTGTCCCATCCTGAAGGGAACACGGCAGATCGGAAGCCAGAACATTGGGGTCAGTAAGACAAGGATTTTTCCGGGGCTTTGCAACAGGAGGCAGAGGCAGGTCTGCCTGAGCCCTGGCAGGAGGAAGGAGGAAGGAGGAGGAGCCGCAGTCTGGCTTCTGACCACTGTACTGAACTCAATCTGTTCTGCCTCCTGCATCCACCAGGCCCCACAGTCCAGGAACCTCAGACTTCCAAGCCATTGGCCTCTGTTGAGTGGCTGCCCTCAGTGCCCCCAGCAGGGGCTCTGGCCATCAGTCACAGGGCTGGCAGTCTTTAGGGCTGGGCAACATAGCCTGTGGACAGGCCTGGATGTGAACCAGTGGATAGCAGGCAGCAGGGGGCACTGACTTCTGCTCGTGGGCCCCCCTTAGTGGCCTCTGTTCCCTCTGCACCTCACTTTACCTCACTTTTGTCCATCTCTCCTTTCCCTTATCTCCCATCGCCATCCATTGTACCCGTCCTGTTCACTGTACCCTTCTCCTTCAGAACCATCCCCTCTTCCTTTGTTACCTCCCTCTCCTTGCTTCCTCCTCTCCACAGTCTGGTCCACGTTAGCCCAGGCTTACTTTTCTTGCTACCTCCTTGAAGTCTGAAAAGTCAGGATGCTTCCTGGAAAGTTCTGTCTCACCTCAGTCTGACCATCTTCTCTTGCAGTTGGCTGTCGCGGATTGGGGGTCCCAAGATAGGGGAAGTGTTCATTCGTTTGGCGGCCAGAGGAGGAAGCATAATGTCATGGATGGTTTAGAGAGTTTAAAGAAAGCCTGACAAGCACCTTGTATGCAACAATTCTATAAATCGGACAGCAGGGGGAGCTCAATCCTTGGTCACGTCTGGCTGTCTTTTCACAGGCCTTAACAAGAATTACCCAGGGGGTTAAGTGTTGACTATGCTGTGGGTGGGAACCAGGAGTGCCCTCAGTAGCGGTGAGTTCGAGTTTGATGCTCTAGGTTGTCGGCTCAAAAAAATCTTAAGTATTCTTCAATTTTTTTTTTTTTTTTGTATTTTTGAAACAGAGGCTCAGGCTGGACCTGAACTATTGATCCTCTTGCTTCTACTTCCCAAGCGCTGGATTTACAGTGTGTCTCCTGCCACAGTGGGCCAAAATAACTTTCTTCTTTGGAATCTTGCAAAAGATAAATAATCTGGGCTTTTGACGTGGGAGGGGATGGAGAAATAGTACCGGAGAGAGTTGTTTCCACCGTCTCCCACCCTCATCAAGGGAGATAAGCAGTATAAGTCTCTCCCAAGTCCTCCCCTGAGAGTGTTGTGCTGTCATCTACAGGCAGCATCCTGGACCCGTGAACCTTTGCACCCACATCAGTTTAAAGAGGAAGTAAGTCTAAGGCAAGCCATAGCCAAGGTGTCCCCTACAGACTTCCTGTCAGGTATACAGAGAGAGAGAGAGGAGATTAAGAGGGGAGGGCCTTCTCTATGTGACAGCTTAACAGTGGGTGTATTCATAAATGTCTATTGTGTGCCCACTGTGTGTGTGTGTGTGTGTGTGTGTGTGTGTGTGTGTGTCTAAGAAAGAGACACAGAGAAAGGAGAGCTGCAAAGTTTGTTCTTTTCTCACTATGAATCAATCTCAAGTGGATGCTAGAATGTTCAGAAAGGGGCTATACATGGGGTGAGGGCAAAGCAACTGCATGTGACATAGACCCCAACCAGGTGGTCAGCTCCCAGGCCTGCACAACCACCCTCTCAGTCCTCGAGGTCTGAAGGGTCGCATCACAGTTTGCTGCTCAGGAAAGAAAATTGGAGACATATCATCATCATTGTTACTGCTCTGTGGTAAGACAGTAGAAGTCTGGAGAGGACCCAGGCATTCAGAGACAGAGGTTGATGAGGGGAGAGACTTCCTGAAGAAGTCTAGCTTGATGGGGAGGGGACTTCAGGTAGCCCTGTGATCTGGGGTAGGCCCAAGAGGGGACTTGAGGCATCCACTTTAGGGCCTATCCGCACCTTTCTGGGCCTCCCAGGATGCTGGGAACTGAAAGTGAGTAGACCTCTCACCCCAAGCAGACCATGGGAGGTTGGTAAATATCATAATCAGATTAGTGAATGGAGACAGCAGAGGCAATGGTGGGAAAATGCTCCAGGCTGGCCTAACCCCAGTCCTCTCCTGGGAATCAGACCTTATTGCCTTGCCCGGCCCTTCTGTGGCCTTAGAACTATCCTGACTCCCAGGAGCTTTTGTTGGCTTGGATAATTCTCTGCCACCTGGTCTTCTCTGGGCCTAGTGGAGATTTTTGCATCCTGAGTCTCCCCAGTCTAGAAGAGAGATTGGCATCAGAAAATCCTAGGTGACGCCCTTTCCTCAGGAAGCTCACCCTCTGGACTGCTTTTTCCTCTCCACTGAATCCTGCAGGGAGCCAATGTGCTGCTTGCCTGTGAGCTTAGGGTGACTGTGGGTGGAAAGAGCATCAGGTGAGGATTTCTTCAGGGTTGAGCCAATGTCACTTTCCTCCTCAGTCTTCTTATGGCATAGGGGTGCTGGGAAGCCTGTCAGAAGAATAGGGGTGATCCAAAGACTAGGCAAATCCAAGAGGGGAGAGGCTGGGATAGCAGGGGCTGGTGTTCTATGAAGCTGGATGTAGGGAACTGGGGAGTGAAAGCTGGAGAGACTGAGATGGAACTAATTATTTGGGGACTGAGAGTCAGGAGAAGTAAAAATTAGGTGCCTGAGGGTTTGGGAGTCTGCGGGTGGGGTGAGGGTGAGAAATGAAGGGTTCAGAATATTGGAGGCCCAAAGATTTGGTTCTGGAATACCGAGGAATGGGGTATTGTGAGGGGGATAAGATTTAAGGTACCAGGGAATTTAGGGGCTGAATGTCAAGAACTGGGGTGTTGGGGGTAGGATAACAAGGTCTAACAAGAAGAGGTTGAGGCATTCCAGGACTGAGGGATCTAGGGGACCAGCGGAACTGACTCTGGAGCGAAGTAGAGAAACAGAGAGGGCTGTGGGTACAGAGAAGTGCAGAACAGTCTCCACCAGGCTTCCCTAGAGCCCAGCGGCTATGCTGGGGCCATTAAGGATTGGCTCCTTGTGGGGCTGTCAGACCCAGTTATGCTTGCAGGAATTGGTTCTCTGGATCATCTCCCGGGAGCCAGCCCCTCCTGGAGGCTTTGTTTGGAGAAAGCTCAGGGATTAGCTGGGCTGCCCCCTCACCACCTCCCAGTCGCTATCTCCTGGTGCTTTCATCCCTGAAGGTCGCTAAAGCTTCAATGCTGTGAGATTAGGCTCCACAAAGGGGCCCCTGTGATCCAGCCAAGCCTTGGGGGCAGGGAGGGGGGGTTCCAAGAACTCAGGGCAGTCCAAGGCCTGGAGACAAAATCCTCTCTCTCCCTGGCACATCCAGGTCCCATCCCTCTGCCCCTAGCCCCAAGAGTCGGTCTCCATAGGGCAAGCCTCTCTCCCCTGGGATATAAGCATCTGTCTGTGGTCTCCTCAGGTGCAGATGCATGGCAGAGTAGACCACGGAGTACTGGGAAAACAGAGCAAAGACCAAGCAGGTTCAGTTGATGGACTGAGAAAAAACACTGGTCCAGCCAACTCATGAGCATACAGGGAGATCAGTCATTGCTTAGGGGAGAGGGAAGGGCCTGTCTTGCTTGGTTCATAGAAAATTGCTGGTAGGGCTGAAGCAGGAATGTGGTAGACTCCCCTTTTCACCAGGTGTCTGAGCCAAAAATAGAGGTCAGCAGGTGCTCTGGATGGGGAAATGGTGGTTTTGTGCTTCCTGTATAGAAGAGAGTAACATCTGGATTTCATAGGGAACTCCCTCAAATGTTTTAGATGTAGGTTCCAGCATAAAGATACCAACTATTAATTTTGCCATTTAAAGACATAGAAGGAAAAACTGCTAACCGCTGTCATAATATTTTGTTATTAAAAAATAGGAAAGATACAATCCCAGAATCGAGATGTGAACGCTTCAAATTGAATGTATGTGGGTTTATGAAAAAAAAATCTCTTACCAAACCTCTTATTTATTGGTGTTTTGGTGAAGTTATCTTTGGACTTCTAGAACAGGTGATCTTGAAGGAGGTACCTACCTCAAGGGATTGAAGCTCCTAAACTAGAATTCTGTCAGTCCTCTATGCCAGAGGTAGATGGGTGAGGGCAACTACTTGAGGTCTAGCCTGGAGGAGGCTGGGAGAAGGAGCTGCTAGGGCCTTCTGCTCAGAGGGTAGCCTTGGCTTCGACTTCCCCATTGCCTAGGAGACACCAGAGGAGGGGGAGGGAGCAGGTCTGACTGCGGTCGATAGAGGAAAATTTCTTCCTGTCCTTTTGCTCATAAAAGGTTTGTGGCCAACATATTGCACAACATTCCCAGAGAGGCCACAAAAGGCATGCTGGGCTGGCAGGGTCAAATGGAGCTCATGGAGCCCAGCCCTTTCCATCATCCCACTGCTGGGTCACCCCTAGGGCTGGCAGTAGTGGGAGCAAGGGTTGGGGGACTCAGGGTAGTTGGGGTGATGGTGGATATATATGAACAACAGAAGGAACATTAAAGATGTTCAATAAACCCTTGTGAAAAAGTGATCTCAGAGAAAAGGCTGCCAGAGAGAGGGACAACCCAGCAGAATTAGTGGATTCTTATATAGAATTTACTACATACCAGGCACTGCTGAAATTCATTCTGTTATATCCTTATGATAATCCTAGTGAGCAAGTAATATTTTATAATCTTTTTGTTTTTGTATTTAAAAAAGAAAACTAAAGCATAAGGTTAAGTGACTTGCCTAAGGTCGTAGCTAATAAGTAGCCAACACTAGATTTAGACCCAGGCATTTACTTACCATGCATGCTTACTCTGGTTCTAAGCAAAAGTTTCCTGAAGAGTTTTCATTGTTCTCTGGCCATGTCCTCCTACTGCAAGGGAGCTATATGATTTTCCTGGGATTTTGAGAGACTTAGCATCTTGGAGGCACTGGGTAGAATGGAAATGTGTCTTTGTTTCTCTGTAGTGGTTAAAAATGCCTGAATTGGTGAGATAGCCCAGTACTTAAGGTGTCTGTTTGCAAATTTGGCAACATGAGTTCAATTCCTAGAGGCAGACATGGTAGAAGGAGAAAACTGACTTCCTAAAGTTATCTTCTGACCTCCACTTGTGCACCATGGTATGCATGTGCCCCTCTCTCTCATAAGTGAAGTAATTTGAAAAGTCCAAAAATTTTCTAATGCATATTCCTTGGAGAGGTAGAACTTAATTCTCTTCTCCCTGAATATGTCTAGGTCTTAATTACTTCCCTATCATGACTAGAATTTGGCAGAAGGGTTGTCATCTTTGAGAACAGATTATTAAAGATCTCTCTTTGTTCTTCTCCTCCTTGTCTCCCCTCCCTTTTCTGATACCATCTACTATATTAGAAGCCCAGATTGGAGATACTTAATGGACCACAATTGAGGCACTGTACCCAAGAGACAGCACCAGCCACCAGCCGTATGGGTGAGCCTTCCTGGGGGAGACTCTCCTGCCCCAGTGGAGACTTGAGATGACAGAGTCCTGATCATCATCCTGACTGCAGTCCCATGGGACTCTGAGCCAGAACCACTCAGCTGGCTGCTCCTGGATTCCCATCCTTAGAAATTGTGATACAATTAATGCTTGTTGTGATCTCACATTACTTATAACTTCATAGCTTCTCCATGTAATTTTATTTTATTCGTGACAGGCCCTCATTGTATAACCCAAGTCTGGCCTCAAACTTGAGGCAATCCTCCTGTAACTGCTCTTTTTCCCCAAATTGTTGGGGTTGTAAGCACGCATCATCATGCCTGGTTCTAGTTCTTATATGACTGCAAGGGGTCAGGGCTGCTACGGAGTGAGGGGTTGAACAGCATTGAATTCTGGTGGGAGTAGGACCCAGGCCCTGCAGAGTTTATCTTGGCCCTTCTATTCCTGGCTCTGTAGTGGTTACTACAAAGATGCCTTTGAGGGATCAGTACCTTTCAGCCTCTTTTAGAATCCCCACTCAGATGTCAGCACAATGTGTCTGCATGCATGTCATGTTATGACTTGTGGGAGGTGTATAACGACATGGATCAGGCAGACATCTGTGGGTGGTGTGTATTGGTGGCCTTCATGCAACATGGATTTGATTGATGGGTTTTGTGTGGGAAGGAGTTGTATTCCTGCATCTATGTGGGAGAGTGTATGCACATCTGAGAACATGGCTATCTGAATAACAGCTTTATCAGGCTGGAAGCCTGTATGCTTCATCTACATGTCTATGTCTGCTGATTCTGGGATGTATATCTGGGTTTCCAGAAGCAAGTACCAGCCCTGGAATGCCTGCACTGCGGTCTTTAAAGGGTTAAGGGAAACAGGCCCCCGCCATAACTCTTAATCATAGCTTTGCAAGCTTAGCCAGTGCCCCTGTTGAAAAATGTTTCAAAAAGCAAAATAAATGATCTTTTAGTTACAGAAGTATTGATTTTGCCCACATCTAGTAATAAAGAGCAAGTCACCTGTAGCTAAAACTCTTGTAAAATATATTTTATACTCTAATAGTCTGCAGATAGAGTCACCCGCTGAGCACAGATGACAAATCTCCCCAGCGCGGCCTGCGCCCCCCATATTTCACGTCAGGGACACAGTGGTGGCGCACAGGCAGCAACAGAGCTGGCTGGGCCTCCCTGCGGGTGAAGACATGGCCTGGTTGGCTGGAAGAAAAGAAAAAAAGGCAGCCTCCTCACACACGGCCTGCCCCTCTGCCCCAACCCCGGGCCTTCAGCACCAACTTGCGACATGATAGAGGCTTACAGTCAAATACTCTATAGACAGACCACCCCTCCTATGTCTAGAGTCCGGAGGATTCCCTTCAGACTCGCTAACAGGGTCCTGTCTCTCTGCAATGCAGCTTCAGAGGTTGGCCGCTTGAGAATATGAAGACGTGATTTAAGAGAAGAGTAAACCAAGTGTATTATGGAGCAGGATACTGGGGGTGGGGTGGGGAGCCTTCAAGACTTGAAGGCTATTATGCCAGGTGTGCTCAGGCATGTCCACATGTGCCATATGTACCGTGGTTCAGTCTCTCCCAAACCTCTGTGCTTGCACAAAGAGACAGATTTGTCCCCTTCCCCCCATGTACAATTGTGCAGAATAGCCCCTGCACGCATTCAGAGGGACGCTTATGGTACCTCCCCATGGACATATTCATACATGCACCACACCTGGCTTTATACGTACATTCAGGGGCTCATCCAGTACCCACCAAGTTATACACACCTGCTGTCCACTTAAAGACATTAGGTATCTACAGGTTACATCTGTAATTTACAGTTTATATCCTCTGCCTGGGGAATTCCTAGGAGAGATAGACCAATGAGTCTATGAGGTATGAAATGACCAATGAGTTACTCTAGGTTGGGGTCATTGTTGCCTCTATTAGAAATGAAGATCAGCTAACACATGCCCACCACACATTGGTATCTCTCCATCCTTCACTGCAAGTGAAGAGGAGTTGTCTAGTGGAACACTCTGGTCTGTGGAGGTCTCCTTTACTTCCCACACAGGGTACAGCCAGAGATGAAGTCCAAACCTGTGAAGCCACCTACCTGGTGCCAGTCTCTCTATTTTTTTGCCCTGATCTGTTGTGGTGTGGATCAGAGCAAGCTCTGCATTCTGTGTACCTCTGTTGCTGTAAAGCACACCATTTTCCCTGGCATGCAGCCTCCCCCCATAGAAGGCCCATCTAGCTCACCGCATCCTCAGTCGAGGTAGCCTTAGAGAAACCACCTTATCTTCCTTCTGTGCCAGCAGGTGGCCTACCAGGAACCATTCAGAAAGATCTGTTCATGAAGCCTCCACCAGCAGCAGCTGATGAGGTTGGATGGTCCTCCAATCTCTCCATGGTAGGTTACTAGGGGCAAAGTTGTTTGAAAAAAGCGTTGTATGCTCAAAAGGACTACAGGGCACCTCCACCTGGGAGTGAATAGGAGTTTCTAATTCCCGAGTTGTGAAGGGGTTGGGGGAAGAGTAAGGGCAGAATTAGAGAGACCAGCTGAGTGACAGCACGTTCCTGAAGAGGGGAAAGGACGTGGGCAGTATTGGATAAGGTTGGGAGGTGCAGACAGGCAACTGCCAACTGAGGAGTGTTTGGAGACGCTGGAGGTGGGAGGCGTGGAGTCTTTAGCACCTTGAGATAGGAAGAAAGGCACAAGGTGCATTGGGAGGGTACTTTAGGGGTGGTGAGAGAAGGCCAGGAGCACGCCGAAAGATCTTTAGCTGAGTGGGGCAGTAATCTGTCGGAGGGAGGGCATAGAGCAGGTAGCTGCCCCTCGCTGGGATTGGGGAGGTGAGGAGGGGGTGAAGGGATGGGGAGAGCTCTTTAAGCGGCGGCCGCGCTAATAACCTGTCCAGGAGATGGCTCGTGGCAAATTGCTTTGTTAGTCTTGTCAGCGCGGCCAGGGCCGCCGTCAGCGCGCGCCATGGATCAAGATGATGAATCGCCGCGGACCGCGCAGATGCGGGCAGCCCGCGGCCCGGCCTCCGGGTAGGGGGTGGGCGGTGGAGGGGGCCGCAGGGGGCCCGGCCGCCGCCATTAACTCCCGAATTAGCTCTAAGCCGCCCACCACCCAGCCATTGCCCCGGGGAGCCCCGGCCGTGGGGGCGGGAGCGAGCCCAGAATGGGGAGAGAGAGGTCGCGCGTGCACCCTAGCCTGGTCGGTGGCCTCATCCCGGATCCTCTAAAGGCGAGGGATACTGTCCGTGAGCCACGGGAGCCGGACCGGTCTCGGGGAGTCTCCTTGTTTCGCAGCTCAGTGTTGTACCTTTAAAGGGGGTCCGCTGCTGCCAACCACGACGAGGTTGGGGCTCCTGGAGGGCGACTCCATCCTGACATTCTTTACCATTCTTTACCGGTCCCAACTCTGGACATTGCTAGCAATGAGTGAGACTGGACTCTCTCTCTCTCTCTCTCTCTCTCTCTTTCTCTCTCTCTCACTGTTGTTGTTGTTTAAGGTGGCATGGTAGCTGAGAACTATGGCATTACCGAGCCCACAGTCCAGAGATGGCAGAATTTTTTTTGGGGGGGGGGAGAGGGGATTTAGGTTCCCTCACTTCTCAGGTCTTTCAGCTAAGACAGCTGGGACTTAGTGTCCTTGGAAATTTGTGGGTACCCCATTTCTTCAACTTCCTAAGTCAGCCTATCCTTTGACCTTGCTTCAGTTTAGAAACATCTCCCTCCAAATTTAGATGGACCAGTGCACACACGCGCATGTGGGGACACACACACACACACACACACATATACACACACACAACTAGCAACTCATAAATGTTATCCATATAAGCACAGTCTATATATTAACTCATGTAGGTATTTAAATTCATATTACATAGAAAAATAGATGTACATGTATTCACAAATACATAACAGGACAATGAATTTGAGTGAACATTCAAACACATCCAGAAATGCAACACCTGCCTGCTTGCCTAGCCCCAGCAACCCAGGCATCTATAGGGGGTGGGTCCCAGTTCCTCTAGGGATGCTTTTCTCTTAAGTCCTTTGAAGCTATCAGCCACAGCCTGGGGCAGGCTGGTAGGAAGCTCTAGAAACTGTCTTGGGAGAAAGGCCCTGGACCATTTCCATTTCTAAGCTTCTGTCTGTCTAGACAGTAGCATTTTCAAAGTGTTTTTTTAAAACTAGTAAGACACTCCCCCTGCCTTGTGGCATGCCAAGCTTCCTGCCACCCTGGGCCTCCCTAAAGGACATATTCCCCTTCCTGTACTTATTCTGTCTCTCTGACTTTCCACCCTAGCAATTGAGTTTGCCTGGAATTTTATGTCCCCCACTTCAATCCATAGTCAGCTCACAGCCCAACCTGTGGGTCAGAATGTCTGTGGAAGCCAGAATGTGTATATAGGGGTGAGAACATAACAGTGACAGCAGTTCTCTGTGTCCCTCACATCCCCTTGCATGAAGGCCTATGTGGTCCTTTGAAGGTAGGTCTAATTTGGTAGTATGGGCTTCTCTGTGTGCTTGGGAATCTGAATCTTAGGAGCTCTGGCTTGTATGAGCTTACAGGCCACTCAGCCACTATCTCCTGACCAGGGACAACTGGTCCTGATGAGGGGTTTGGTGATTGGAAGGTAAGAGGCATGCAGTGTATTCAGAATATGTGGCAGACAGTTCCTTCCAAGAGCAGATGCCTAAGTGGGCCCTGTGCTCACTACGTGAGACCTTCAGTGCACAACATGTGCTGTTCTTACCTTCTTTGGCTCCCATTCTGAGCAGATTTGACCCAGAGGTCTTTGCCACCCGTCATCCTGACCAGTGTGACCCATGTCCTGTCCAAAGTGGGGAACTAG
Organism: Typhlomys cinereus; assembly: GCA_023101885.1. NCBI lineage: Eukaryota > Metazoa > Chordata > Mammalia > Rodentia > Platacanthomyidae > Typhlomys > Typhlomys cinereus. Next base: position 920,380 of record JALPQD010000100.1, on the reverse strand, counting down.
AGGATAGGTGCAAGTGGGTCTCTGAGCAAAGAATGATCGTTGTTCTTACTGGCAGGGGAGCCCCACTTCATATGAGAGGGCACCATTTCTGCCTCCACCAAGTAGAAATGGCTGAGAGAAGGGAGAACTCCACTTCTGTATTACTGTGGAAAGGACATTAGCGTCTCCCTATTTGCATGTCTCTTTATGTGATCCCTACACATGTGCACCTGTGTCCATATTTGTGTGAATGAATGACTGCATGTGTGTGCAAAGGGCTACGGTTTCCTCCAGGATGATCTGCGTGCATGTCTGTATGCAGAAGGCAGCTTGGTGGAGGATCAATGTGGTGCTCCAGAGGCCAAAGAGGCAGCCTTCACTCCCCTCCCTCCTCTTCTTTCCTCTCCCCTCCAGCACTGGACTGGGATCCCTGAAGAGAAATTAAAAGGTTATTTAAAGCCCCCGCCTCTGCTTTTCTTGTCCCTTTAAATTGAGCCTAAACGGTTTTGCTTTGGCAAAAGAAATCTTTTCTGGAGCATTGGGGGTGGGGTGGGGGATCCTGGTGGGAGAGAAAGGTCTAAGCAGCCTAATCCTCTTATGCCCCCTCTCCTCCCCCTCCCATGGGAGCCCCCCTTCCCTTGAGGCTCTGAGCCTCAAACTCTTGCTGAAGATCAACACCCGACCCTCAAATCTGCTGATGACCCCCTCTGTTCCACCAAGGCTAAAACTCCTGACCCCCCTCCCCTTGATCCAGCCTGGGATTCTAAAATCTACTATCAGTAAGGCCAGCCAGCTCCCCCACCTTCTTCCCATGCCTTAACTCCTAAGAAAACAGCCCCGATCCATGGAGCTAAACTGAGAATTTCACTTGTAAACTAGAAAGATACCAGAGTAATGGTCCAGTTGCCCTCCTCACAGGTGTAAGACTTTTGTGCTGGCTCTGTCCATCCATCACACAAGATTTCTTTACAAACGCACAAAAGAAACCCTACAATTACACATGGACCAGGAGTACTAGTCATAAGGACACATTAAATCTAGTAAATTTACTAAAGGTAGATTGCACAGAGTCTCAGACACACAAGGACATAGCTGATACACTCACTCCCACACCCTTCACCCATTTACCCTGTACACTTCACCCATCTGACCAAAAGTCTCTCCAGCAGTCTCCATACAACTACATACACATAATCTCCCAGAGCCTCCAAACAATGAATATCTGACCTTGCACTCATGGTGCTCGATGGTAATGTGGGCCTCCCACCACACTCACCTTAGAACATCTTTCGAAAGTCAGGTCTTTGCCTGGAACCAGAGCTGAATGCCCTCTTCCTAAGAATCCCTCACACCTGAAAGGAGTTAGGGCGCTGACAAGAACCTAAAAAACTCAGGCAGAGATTTTCCCTTATGAACTAGTGTGTCTCCGTTCCCTCTTACCCGAGACAGGTTCATGTATGTGCAGCTCGCGTCTGGCGTATGTGGGTGAGGCTGAGTTCCATGCACACGGCCTCCCAGACTTTCTAAGGTGCATTCTGCTGCCAGAATGGTGACCAGTTGCCAGGAGCGCCATCTCATCTGGGCTGAGCTTGAGTATTGAGTGCGGGTCGTGGAGCGATGGGAGTGGCGCCAGAGGTGACAGTGTTGCGGTGGTAAGAGACTGAACAATGTGTGTGTGTGTGTGTGTGTGTGTGTGTGTGTGTGTGCGCGCGCGCGCGCGCGCGCACTCCCCTAACTCCTCAGAACCAACCTTGAAATAACAGCGGGGGTGGGAATGAGTCGAAGTACCCCTATGCCACCACGGGGTTAAACTCCAGGGGAGACCTAGGAGAAGGTTTCTCAGAGCCTCTCAAGGCCCAAGGATCAGTCCCGGGCTTCCGTCGGTCAGAGACAATGATCACGGGATTGAGAGCCAGCAGAGATGAACCGAGGTTCGTGGGGGAATGAAGGACGCAAGTGGGTCCTTGAGATCCACGGAAGGGTTGACCCTGGCCTCCTAGGCCGTGAGCTTCGCGAACTGCAGCACCAGCGGGGCTGGGCGGGGCTGGGGCGGGAGTGGCGTGTGATTGGCAGTCACAAGGGCCATTAGGGAGCGCGCGGGCCCGCGCCGGGCGCCCGGGAAACGCTGTTTAAAACTCCTGCCCCGGCGGAGACGCGCGTAGATGGCAGCGGCAGCGGCGACGCGGGCCGGGGAGACCAGGTACGAGCGGGCGGGGCTGGTGGGGCCGAGCCGGGAGGGGCTTCGGGACCGGCGGGGGCGTGGAGGACGCGGGCCGGCAGCTCCCGGGACCGCCTCCCCCTTTACGGTCCTACAGTGGGCGACCGCTGGGAGGATCGGAAAGTTTGCTGGGGGTCAGCGAATCGGGGACAGACGTCGCGGGAATAGGGGGAGCGGCAGACAGAAGGAATCGGGGAGAGACGGAGAGAGGCAGGTGGGGAACAGAGAAGGAGAGACTCCCGGGACTGAGGGCGCAATCAGAGCGAGCAACGCAGGGAGGCAGGAAGGGAGAACTGGAAACTCCGAGTAGAGTGAGCCGTGGGCAGAGAAGCGGCGAGGCGGAGACGGAAGCCTCGGCCCGCGGAGACGCAGGCACCCGCAGAGAACGCTTCGGATCCGTCACGGTTGTGCCTCATTTGGAAGATATTACTTCGCCCCTGAAAAAAAATAAATACAAAAAAGGTTTGGATATTAAGCGGAGACAAATCCTTTTCAGTTTGGAAGGGGGCGGGGGGGGGAGGTGGACGGTAATGCGGAGCAGATGCGGCCCGGGGCGTCGCGCAGCCCGCGGCCGGGGCTGGGGAGGGGGCGGCGGCCCTGCGCCCAGGTCCCTGCGGGGAGCGCGCCGGGGCTGCCCGCTCCTCCGGGTTTCTCCGTCCTGGGGGGCCTTGCGATGCTTTGGGGGTACTGCCTCGGATCCAGTTCTAGTCTTGCCCTCTCGGATCGCGTTCAAACTCCTGGGCCGCCGAGGGAACCTTCTCTCCGCGCACGGCGACTCTGCACAAATTCTCCGGCTGGGGGTGGTTTGGTGCTCAGCCAACCTCTGCTCCCACAGACGCGACCTCAGGTTAAGATCTTTCAGGTAGGTTTTTGGGGCGCAATGGCCTGAGTGTGCAGGCATTCGTTTTGCCTACCACGGCCTAAGCTGCCACGGGTCGGGCGAACTACTGCGGAGAACTCAGGCTGGGGCCAGTCGCCAGCGGCTCTCCCGGCGTTTCGGGGATGCGAAAGCAAAAGGTTGGGAGCGATGCCGGGGTCTCTCCTTTCTAGGCCTCTCACAACCGGTGGCCATGACTCCGTCTTGGCCGGCGACGCGCTAGGGGCCCTCAAATCATAAGTTCTCAGACTTTGCGCCGGCGCTGCTGCGACCTTGGTCATGCATTTAAGAGGGCTTTCCCAGTTTCTCGCTGAATCTGGGGACTCATCTTTCCCCCATTTTTAAAAATCTAGCTCCCAGTAGAGTTGTGGGCGCCTTCGAATGGCGATTTGTCGAAGGGAGTCGGGGATTGGGAGAAGGTTGTATCCAGAGTAGGCGGCCTTTTCGCCCTCTTTCCGAGTTTGGAATGCTCCGAAGCCGAGAATCCGCGGGGCCTCCAGTCTAGCTTCCTCCTGGGTTCTCCCTGGGGGCGGTGGAAGAGTTTTTTTTCGTTTTAGAAAAGCCCGCAGAAGCCCGGGGCCCGCCTGACTAGTGCTGGTTTTCTGAGAACGGCTTTGGTTTGGGGGTATTGGGGGAAAGAGGAGTTTATCTTCCGGACAGGCCTTGGGGCAAGCAGGCTGCTCCTATCGCTCTGGTTGCTAGTGCTGAGGAAAGGGGTCCAGCTCCCGTTTTGCCGCCGGGGGTGGGGGGCGCGGGTGGACGGCGCGGCCACACAGTCCTCTCTGGCGCTGCTGATTCTGTGCGTTGCAGGCGGGTTGGCTCCGCTACTGGCGACTTAGAAAGTTCTGTGCCTGTTAGTTTTAGGTGAGGATCATCGAATGTGGTTTTCGGTTTTGCGGAATTCGCATTTCATGTCTCTGCATCTGCAGTTCTCAGAAGCGGGAAGGTGCTCTGGCCTAACGACCGGTGAATTTTGTTCCTACTACCTCTCTCCGCGAGCCAGCTGTGCTTATGTATATGTATAGGTGGTCAGGGAAAAAAATCAAATTTGCTGCCTGATGAGAACAAATTATCCAAATGATTGGCGCAAATCTCTCTCCTCTGCTACTGGGACACACAGAGTCTTCCAAAGAAAAAATAAAACATCACTACTCAGGAGGACGGTGAACGCCTCAACCCCTCCTGAGTGGGAATTTGCTTGCCAGCAGCACAGACTTCAGGTGGTTGAAAGCAGAACCGCAGAGCAAAGGTCCGAAGGAGGGAAACCCGCTCCAGACGAAGGCTGCAAGCAGCTAGTTCTCGCTTAGCCTTCCGATGAGCTCCGTTTCTTGGCCAACTGGTGATTGCTTGGGGGAAACAGCAACCTCCTCTCAGCCACTTTCAAAGCATGACACCCCCTTCCCCTGTGAGAGTAAAATTGGAGTGTTTCTCCCGTCAAAATTAGTCTGCATGGGTACTCGGTGCATAGGCACTCACACCACACACTGATCTGGAAGGCAGATCCTTAGCCAGTTTGGTTTTTGGATCTGGGACGTCAGAATTACCTGTTTTTCACAGTCTAAGTCTTGGAGGCTGGGTTTTGGGGAGTAGCGAATTAAGCAGGACCGTAGGAACTTCCTGACCAGCCCGTGGGTTTTGAGGTCAGGGTGAGAACCAGACCCAGGGACCGCAGAATTCTCCAAAGTAATGCAGACCTATTTCCGGTCCACTTTGACAGTCACATGCCAACTACCCCACGGTATAGTCACCTGGCTATACAAGTGACACTCAAGTAAAAAGTCACGTGAGCAGATCTACTGGACACAGACTTAGAATCCCTTTGGTAGTCACAGTGACATACGTACAGGTTAAACTCACACAGACACCCTCGGTCACAGCTGACTGGCACCCATCAGGGCAACAGTGCACAGCTAAATCACTCTGCCTGACACACTTGCTCAAGGGACGCCACTCTGCTCAAGTGCCCAATCTCTGTGCTCCCTGTCTATTGGGGACTGGACTCTTTCCCTATGGAGTCTCAGGTCCTGATGGCAGCACTCTCCACCTCCCCCGCGTTCCCTCCCCGTCCTCCTTTCAGCCCCTTCCCCACAGTCCCGCTCGGCCGCCCCGCGGTGCCCATGTAAATGACAGCAATAAATATCTAATCAAGGCCGCGGGCGACGCCGCCGCCGCCAGCCAAAGCCCATTACCAAGCAGGCGGGCAGGCGAGATGGGAGGGGTCTTGTGGGGGGGGGAGCGTTGAGCTTCGGGCGGGCCCCTGTTCAGGCCCACACATTCATCCCTCCTCTTTGACCTTGAGCGGGTCTCAGTTTCCCTTTTTAGTAAAAGGGCCCCGAGATGGGCTCTCCTGCAGCCCGTCAGACCTTCCCGTTTTCTACTGCGACTCTTCGGCTAGGTGACGGTCTGCTTCTCCTACAACTCATTTGATTCGGCCCCAGTGCTGCCTGGTGGACACACGATGCAGCGCACAGAGACCCCTGATCCTAGCTCTCTGGTGGGTCTGGCTCTGACTGTTCTTTGGACTTTTAAGTCGGGCTTTGACAAGCAAAGGCGAGAACTCTCTGGATCCTCAAGCGGCAAACGTTTCCCAGATGCAGCGGCTTCCGCGGCCTGTTTACGCTCCTGTGCAAGCTGCTGCGGTGGAGTCTAGGGTCACCGCAGCCAACCGGCTCTCCTAGCCCCTTCTAGGCTCTACCTGTCAGGGTGCTCGAGATCCACCAGTGATCGACCAGTCACATATGTTAGCTAACAGTGCGTGAACCACGGGCTTGTCGTCTGCTCTGTAGACCTTCCCCGGTCGCCTTTAGTTGTTTGGAGGCCATAACTTGGGCCAGGACCACCTTCTCCCCAGAGAACCCCCTTACCGCAGCCACCCAGGTCTGTCAGACTCCGGAGCAGTCCAGCGCACCTCTGCGGGACTCCAGGCCAGGCTGGGCAACCCGTTGAACAGAGCCACCTCTGCTGCCCCAGGGAGGGGGCGGAAACTCTAGCGACCGGCCCTGTCTCCTGTTCCATGTCAGCTAAGCCCAAGTCTCCTCAGTTTGGTCTTCAGTGCTAGATGACTCCTCAGGAAAGGAAGCAAGAAGCCGAGAATCAAGTAATGACTTGGGCAACTTGACTCCCAGCGACTGTGGTCATTTGTTCCCCCAGCCCACTGTAGAGCAGCCCCAACAGGATTAAAGAAAACAACCAACATCCAGTCTCTCCTCCCCTCCTCTCCCTCTCCTTCCCTCCCTTTTTCTCTCCCCCTCTCCTCCTCTCTCTTCTCACCTCTCTTCTTCTCTCCTCTCCCCTCTTTCCCTCCCCTTCTGCCACCACCCTATTTCACTAGCTTTTTTTAAAATCAACTTTAGCCGCCTGATTTCTCAACACACCAAACAGTAAGGACTTCGGAGAACTGGGGGCTATAGGCAAAAAGGGCCTCCCTCAGTCTCGGCCCATTAGCCTGAGGGGGGGGCTAATTACCCCAATTAGTGGTTGATTTATAATTAATGGCTCGGACCGAGGAGTAATTGGATGTTAATGGATAACAGTGTGTGTAGGGAACTTTAAGCTACTGGGCTCCTCCAGGGGGCGGCAGGCCAAGTCTTCCTAAAACCTGTGCGGGGACAATTGAGACTTCTGTTCAATCTCTGAGCCAAGACCAGCGCTGGGTGCCTGCTGTGGAGGCCAGAACAGGACCTGGTAAAGGCACACACCTCAAGTCTGCCTGCCTGTGTATTTGGTTCTGGCCTCAGGACCTCCTTGGAGACCCTCAGTGACTGAGATTCTTCTCCCTCCACAACTCCAGTCAGAAGGTAAATCGGTGTCTGGTGGGGACACTGGATTTTCTCCGCTGGTGTAGGGAAGGGCAGGGTAGCGAGGAGACAGTCACTGGGTATCTGTTTGGGGCTCTGCTTATTTTCTCACATCCTAGTTGTTCTTCCCTTACCCATCTGACCATCTGGAATTCCCCTGTAATCTGAACTGGAACTCATGACACCACTTCAAGTCCATTGCAAGCAGTGGCTCCAACTTTATTTGTGGAATTCATGTCTGATATCCCCTGTGCCAAGTACTGAATACTGGCTGAAGATTCAGACCCTGCTCTAGTGGGACCTCAGACTGGCAAGGCTGAGCTGTTCAGCCGTATGGCTTCGGATTTAGCTGTATGATTTTGGGCAAGTGTTCTTACCCCTCTGTTTCTCATTTTCCTTACCAGTCGGACAGGAATTAGGTCAATGTAGTGAGCTTAAATGAGATGCTTCTCAGGTGTCTATGAAGATGACTGGTAAAAACTGTTGTTGTTATTATGTCTTTGATAAAGGACAGGCAAATGGCTAACTCTGATTTGATGAGGTAATGCTGTGACAGAAGATTTAAACAGTCAACTGAACCATGCTGGAGGATCAGTGGAGACTTCTTGGAAAAGAGAATGCCTAAGCCTAGTGCAGGAGAGATCCTAGTTCTACAGGTGATGCTAGTGGAGGGACAATATTCCTAGAAGAGGAGGCAGTGACATGGTAGCTTTGGAGAGTAATTTCCATTGGTGAGTGTCAGGATGATGATGGTATAATGGGGTAGGAAGGAAGTGGTGAGGTTGGAGCGGGCAATAGGAAATAGGTAATAGAAAAAAAAAGTTTAAGTGAGCATTGAATAGTTAGTGGGAACATAAGAGAGTAGGGATCTGAGGGAAATGACCATGTCCAGGCACCCAGATTTTAGATACCAGAAGCAAATGATAAGAGGTTTCTAGCTATTAGTTATTACAATTCTCTTTCTAGAATGTCACTCTGGCTATTCCTTGTGGTCTTGGTAGTCACAATGAATCATAAATTGTCAATGACCCAGGTCCCCTTGGGAAGCATAATGTGAGAATCAGGTCTTGGCCAGGAGAGAGACTGGTTCCAAGGCTTTCTGTGCTTTTGATTCAGTTTAGAAGGTTCAGTGGTGACCCCCCCAGGTGGATCTGTGATCTACTGAACCCTTGCAAAGCAAGTAGCAGCTAAAGGGTGACTAGGATGTCTGTCTGCCAACCCTGTGCCTGGACAGTATGCCTTAGGGTCCTTGGACAGGATCGCAAAAGGGGCTCCACATCCCACATATCATATGCTCATTGTGATTCCTAGTAACTGAGAACTAAGAATAGACATGGGAATAGGGACACTTAACTGGGGTCAAGCTAAACCTTTCCAGACTCGGATCCTCATCTGAAAAATGTAGGTAATAAAAATGTCCATCTAGTTGAACTGAGGAAAGAATTAATGAGGTTCCTAAAGTTAATTATCTGGCAGGTGCCAGTCACAGAGCTACTTTGAAAAGCTCAGATTGGAAGATTTCTGAGTCATCTTGTAGAGCTACTCCAAGATATAAATGGGCTGACAAGAAAGAATGTCTCTTCTTTAGTTTCCCTCATAGATGTCTCTCCAGGAATTTCAGTTCTTTAGCTAGCTTCAACTCCTTGAAGTACTGAAATTATAGACTTGGGTCATCATGTCTTGGCTCAGTTATATACCTTGCGTGATAAATCTCTCTCTCTCTCTCTCTCTCGTTTTCTCTCTCTTTCTCTCTCTCTCTCTCTGCTGGGATAACCCAATTGTGTTAATGATATACCAGAACAAGTAATAGAAGGTAGTATTGGAGCCAGGGTCACATAGCAGCCTAGACTTGGGTGGATGCCCTGAGCCGGTGTGGCTGGATTTGTCTATTTATGCTCTTCTACCTTTGGACATTCAGACAGCTAGATAAGAAAGACAGCTGCAGAGCCTTCTCCCCTGAGAGATTCCCCGAGAACCTCTGGGACTAAAGGGCAGTAGCGTTTCTCAGGGTAGGAAGTCTCTGGCAACAGACTCCTCAATCGGGCATCGATACCCTGGGTATCAATGGGGACTAACTCTTGGCCACATGCTGGCCACAAATGCCAGATAGAGTCTGAGACCCAGGCTTCCATCCTGCCTCTTTTCTGCTGTTGGGCCTTAGGCAATAGATTTTTATCTCACTGAAACTTTGTTTTCTCACTGATGTAATAGGGACAGTGATGTTGACTAGGGCTGTGTTGAAGCTTACCTACCGAGATGCCTATAAAAAGCAGAACAGAGCATGACTAGGGTAAGATCCAGTGAAAGGTAACCATTTATGTCAGTGAAGCGGTGTGCCTTAGTCCTGGAACCAGCAGAGGAAGAGGACACACTCAGAGAATGTTGGTTTCCCCACTTCCTCCTTTCTTTTCTTTAAACAAAGTTATTCTGCCTTGTTCTTCACAGTGTGTGGGAATGAGAAGAATCTGAGGGAGAATTAAAAGTCAGAGAAGGGATTTGGGAGATGACTCAGGATTTAAAGACTTTGCCTTGCAAGTAAAAGATCTCCAGATTCCATGAAAAAAATGTTGGGCAGAAATGGTGTGGTAGGGGTGTGTGTGCGGGGCTGCAATTCCAACCCTAGAAGGTGGAGCCTGGAAATCCCCAGAGCAAAGTCATAAGGAGGTAGAGTAATTCAGGATGATTCCCGATCACTCACTGCTTGGCATGTACACATGCATTCTTGTACACATTCCTACATACACACACACATACACACACACACACACACACACACACACACACACACACACACGCACACACGCGCGCGCGCGCGCATACATATGCACACAAAAGCAAAAAAGTTCAGGGAAGAAGAAAGGCAAAGAGTGATGGTGTTGGCCTGTGGGGTGGCCAAGTCCATGTGACTGAAGGAAGGGTACACTTTCCTTTTAATCAAAGACGCCTCACATGCGGTTTCCTGGCAGTGCTGCTGTTAATTTATAAAAAATGCCCCCTAATAAAATTCTGCTTGATTCTTCGATTGGCTGGGCATTAGGCCGCAGCCAGCAGCGACGCGGGGACATAACGGATGCATTTGCAGATTTGGAAAATTAAAGCCATCTATATGGCGCCTGTGGCGGGAGATCCGCCGATCTGCTTGCTTAATGAAATATAAAGATTCTTTTAACCAATGTAAGCACAATTCGACAGCTTGTGAAACGCGGCCGTGCCATGATGGATGGCTCTCCTGGCTCGCCAGGAATTGCAGGGCGGCACCTTTTAAATATATAATTGATTCTGTTTGGAGTGTGCAGTGGGCTGAGCCCATGAAGGGCCCAGCATGGGGCTGAGAGTGCAGGGCCCCATTTAGAGACTCCAGCAGGACCTGCAGGACTTCCAGCTGGCCAGGATCCACCTAGGTTGCTTACCGGAAAGGCCTACTAGCACTCAGAACTAGAAATGGTTAGGATTCCGGCTTCTCAGCCTGGCTGAAGAATCCAGTGGGCAGATTTATGCTGTCCGTGCTGCTTCAGAAGGGCTCACCTTGTAGGATTCCTTTCCGTAACCATGTTGCTTGGAACAGCGGAGGCAGAAGGGTTGGGACTCTTGAGCTGCCATTCTTCCTGTGGACCCTGCTGGACTAGGGTGGCCTTTCCTCCTTCTCTATGTCTTGACTTAAATTTTTTTTATCATTCATTCAATATTTATTAGTTACTAATAACCAAATGTCTGCCAGAATCTGTGCTAAGTATTACAGAAGAAAAAAAATGGATAGGACAAACCTAGTTTTTCTGTTTTGAATTCTCTACCTCCTGTTTTGTTTTGTTTTTTTCTTTCTTTGTATTTCCTTCCTGACTTTCTCATACCCTGTCCATGGATGGAAGGGTCACAGAACTTTGGCCTAGCAGCAGGAAATGGGGCCCACATGGTATCCTAGGGTGCCATTTTGTGTACATTTTTCTGGTTGTACACACACACACACACACACACACACACACTATTCATATATGTGGGCCCATAGACTTATCTGCAGAGATATGAAAAGAGCTGCAGATATAGAAAACATAGAAAGATGCACGTACAGTCCTGTAGTGGATCCCAGTAGTGCTGTGCTCATGCATAACCGTTCATAGACATTCAGAACTATAAACATGTGACTTTGTTATATCATATAAAAGCAGCTTGGGTGGGGAATCACATCCCTTGAAAAAGATCCCTTGGGGGCTTGAGAAATATTCTGAGATCTAGCTGGAGTAGTGAGAAAGAATATATGAGGCTAGAGAGATAAGAGCTCAGCTGGAAAGACCCGACTTACACAGAGCCTCATATTATCACACACACACACACACACACACACACACACACACACACACACACTCCTCATCATATGTGCTGGGTGGGGAATGAGCTTGTTCTTTGCTGTCCTTCTACTGACTTGTTTCAGCTGGAGATGTTAGAAGCTGAGGACTGGAATAACTGAATATGTGGGCTGAGCTCCTGTGTGCCTGGGGCTAGGGGACACAAGCTGGTGGGACACACCTGTGGAAACCCATTCTGTTGTTTCCTGTCTACATGGACTTCAGCAAATTGCCAATCATTTTCATCTTCCAGTTCCACATCTGTATGACAGGGATAATCCTAGTCTCTACCCCACGTGGCATTGGAAGGACTGATGAAGATGTCTTCCATCTGATGTACTTAACGAATAGTTGCTATTAATTCATCCATCTCATCTCCTGAGTCTTGATTTTGTGTTTGACCTGGTAATCTTGTATGAGGTTGGGTGGGGTGTCCAGAAATGCATGAGGAACAGTTTCTTCTGTCAGGAAGTATGTGGGGGGGGGGAAGCTAGAAGTATCTTCATAGTATGCTGATCTAGGTGGAAGAATTCAGAACAGCAGCGTAGCCTGGGAATGATGTAGCTCCATGGTAAGGCATTACCCAGGATGTGCAAGGCCCTTGTTTTATCCCCAGGAATAAAAAGAAAAAAAGTAATCAAATCGTTCAAGCACACACATATATTCATTAATATTACAAAATGCTACAGGTCATTTTTATAAACAAAATTTAGAAATTTCTTCTGGATGTTGTCAACAACCAAAGCATGGTAAGCTTAATGGTTTTTTTGTACTGTATTTATGTGAAAAAATTATCACTTAAATACATTAATTATATATATTTTTAAAAACCTGTAAGGTGTTTAGTATGGTATTCAGTATAAAAAATGGGTCATGTAAATGAGAGCCATTGTTGTCATTAGTTCTATGCCTTAAATATGCTCATCTGCAGCCCAGAGAAGGGAGAGATGCTTCCCACAGGCTGCAAGGGTAAGCCCTCTCTCTGAGGAGGGGTCCTTGACCTAAGACTTCTGAAAAGGGAGGGGTTTATCAGGTGAAGGGGAGGAAGGAGTATTTCAGATAGGGGTCCACAGAAGGTGACAAGGAGTGGCAGGTATTGCTGGGTGTTGGAGAAGAGGCAACCCTTAAATTAGATAGGGAGGTGGGGAGACAGACTGGGAGGTCTTGGGGACTTTCGGGGCCCCAGAGCAGAGCATTTGTGAGGATGATTCAAGTATCTCTATGGTTTCGTTTAATAACGACACTTTGTGCATTGAAAACTGTGAGATTATCCACCACGGAGTGAATGAAAATGTTGTCACATTAACATCAGAGTGCTTCAAAGCAACAAAGCCCTGTGTTTGGTGGGAGAGAAATATAGTCAACACAGGTGAGAAAGGGAAGGATAAAATTCTGTTCTCCTTCTGCATCTGGACACTTTTGGGATCCTGCTTCCTTCTCTGCATCCATTGCACATACAGTTAACCCTCCATCCATTCTCACCCACCCCACCAAAAAAAAAAAAAAGAAGGGAAGATAAATATGTAAATGTGAAAATTACCTATAATCCCACCTGCTATCTTTCAGAGATAACCTCTGCCAACATTGCAGGACATAACCTTCTATGTTCTTTTCCTATGCATATTTATTCATACATTACAAAAATGGGATCGCATCATGCATCCTGTTTTGTTATCTGCTTTTTTCACCCAACAATATATTGCGAACATCAGCACATGCAGATACATATCATTGTTGTAGACTGCGAATGGTGTTTCATTGTGGGCCAAGACTGTCCTCTCGTTCACCGAACTAATCCTCTCTGGATGGACAGTTAGCTTTCCAATTGTTTGCCATCATAGGCAGTGATGTGATAAATATTCCTATACACTTATCTCTGCATACTTGAGTGATAAATTTCTAGAAATAGAATTGTTAAGTGGAAGATGATATACTCTCTGAAGGCTTTTGAGGCAGGGAATAAAGAACATTTTCATCAGCATAGTAGGAGAAAGACCGTTTCCCGCTCCTTTGTGTAATAACTCTGGGTAATAACTTCTCCATATTTGCTAGTCTAGTTGATGAAAAATATATCGTTGTTTCTATTTTTCTTTCTGTGGTTATAACTAGGGATAAAGGTTTCATTATACATCAGTTGACTATTCGTGTTTCTTCCGTAGTGAGTTTTTTCTGCTTCTATATCTTTTTGCTTCTATATTAAAGCTCTGTTAGAGCTGGAGACAGAGCTTACTTGGTAGAGTGCTTGCCTAGTGTACGCATGGCCCTGAGTTCTATCCCCAGCACCTCACGAATTGGATGTGGTGGTCCATACTTATAATCCCAGCCCTGCAGAGGTAAAGGTAAGAAGATCAGAAGTTCAAGTTTAGACTGAGGTGTAGAGTGAGTATGAACCCAGACTGGGCTGCATGAGACCCTGTTTCAAGAAAATGAAATAGGGCCAGGAAGATAGTTCAGCAGGTAAAAACACTTACAGTGAAAGACTGACAAGCCACAGATGAAGGGGGATATGGTGGTGCCTACCTGTAATTGCATACAACAAGACGGAGACCAGACAGGAGGATCAGCCAGACATGAGACCTTGCCTAAAAGCAAGCAAACAAACAAAAAACAAAGAAAGAAATATTGGCCGCATGTAGATTCAGGGAGAGAGGGAATCATTATTGTTAATTGTATACCCACTGGTGAGCTTAGCTAGACTCCAAAGGATGGTTTGGAACCATGGTCACACAGAGGATTCTGGTTAAATGTAGGGAGCCACAAAACAAAACAAAAAGATATGAATACGGAAAGGAATTTGTAGCTGGGAGGGATGATGGGGGTGTGAAAGGAGTTAGGGGGGTGAAAGTAATCAGAATGCATTGTGTACATGTATGAAATTGTCAAAGCATGAATTTAATTACTTTAAAAAACAGAAAGCGACAATAACAAGCTTGATACAAATGACTCCATAAAAATTGTCCTTAAATCACCACACATGCGTTGTGACATGTGCACACCTGTATATACCTGTGTACAAACACACATACATAATTAATAAGCAACGCTTTTCCCCCTATTTTTTGTTTAAAAAAACCTTTAAAAATCATATTAGGGGCTGAAGAGATGGCTCAGGGATTAAGACTCTGCCTCGAAAACAGAAATCCTGAGTTTGGATCCTGGTCCCATGTAAAAACCCCAGGTGGAAACAGCAGCATCCTGCACTTGCAGCTCTGGTGGGCAGAGTCTGGGAAATCCCAGAGTGAAGCAGAAGGAGGTAGAAGCAATCCAGGATGATTCCGGAAGTCACCCTTGGGCCTCCATGGGGACACACAATGCCCTCTGATACACACATACACACACGTGCATGCTACACACACACAAACACACAAAATGAATGAATAAAGTTTAAAAAAAAGAAAACTTTTAAAAATCATGTTATGAATATATATTTATTATATATTAATTATATACATAAATTCTTATATAAATTAAACATATATATTAATTTTACTTGCTACTTTTTTATTATTATTTATTCACCTGTGCGTGTGCGTGTGTGTGTGTGTGCCTGTGTATGTGTATGTGTAGAACTGGGACGAATTCGCGAACCACCATGGACGCCTCCACTTCCTTCTGCCCCAGGATTCACAGGCTCCGCCCTACCAGGACCAGAAGCACAGGCTGCCCCCGCTTCCGCCTGGCGTCTATACGTGGGATCTGGGATCCGAACTCAGGACCCTCCGCCTACAAGGCGGAGGCTTAACCCCTGAGCCACCTCTCCAGCCCACTTGCTACTTTTTTAAACCCACTTTTGTTATGTTATTGGCATGGTAAATAGGTTTCCAGTTGTGTGTGCCTTTGAGCTTGCTGGTATATCCTGTCATACTCATGTCCATGGTGCATAGAGTGGGCTTCTGCAAGTGAATGTGGCTGGAAGGTGTCAGTGTATGCACGCTGACTCAGAACTATGCAGGTCTTGCCCCAGCTCCAGATGCAGCTTGCATTTCATTCTGACTTGGAAGCAGGATTCATGTGTCACATTTGCTGTGTCCCCTCCAAATTTCTATTTCCATGCTCTCCCATCTCATGCCTGCTCTTTTCCTGTTTCCAACTCTGAAAAAAAAAAACCTGGAAAACACCCAACTTTACTGCAAACTAGAGTTTTCATCTTGGCCTTTTTCTTCAACGCTCGTAACTAGTCTGTCAGCAATCATTTCAGTGCTGTATCTGAACTATATCTAGAAGCTGACCTCACTACCTGCTGCTACTCAGCAAAAGCAATGTGGCACTACACTACCTAGGACTCTGAGTACCTGCTGACCCATCTCTCTCTCTCTCTCTCCTTCACCTGGAAGGCCTTTTCCTGAGGTCCATATGAGTTACATCAGATTTCTGTTATCCAAGCCTTTTTTCTGGTCACTGCTCTGAAACAATGTGCCCTTTTCTCTTGTCATTCTCTTAGTCTGTTCTGTGTATAGTAGCACAATGAATAAACTTTTAAAAATAATCTCTGGAATTTATGGCTTAGTCTAATCTGAAAACTAAAACAATGAGAGATCCTGCCTCAAAAAACAATGTGGTGGGACTGTTGAAATAGCTCAGCAGTAAAGCGTCTGCTTGCAAACCTTGTGACCTGAGTTCAAGTCCTGGAAGCCCACATGGTGGAAGAAGAGAACTGACTTCTGAAAGTGTCTTCTGAGCTCTACTTGTGTGACATGGCATGAATGCATGCACACGTTCTCTCTCTACTTTCTTCTCCCTCCCCCTCTCTCTCCTCTCTTATGAATAAGTAAAATATTAAATTAAACTAGTAAACATTTTAAATATTTAAGCAAATATTAAAATATTAAAGCAAAACAAAAAAGAAAGCAAGGTGGATGACCTCTGAGACAGGACACTTGAGGCTGACCTCTGGCCTGCTATAGATACGCCTGCACATGTGCATGCATATCATACACACACAGCCTGCCCCAGCCCCAGATCATGTCACATGACTCCCCTATTAAGAACTTTTCAGGGGCTTCCTATCACAGTTGGGATAAAATCTGACCTCCTTATTACGGGCCACGAAGCTTCCCGGCAGCAGCTCCTGCTGCTGTCTCCAGCCTTCCTCCTCTTGCTTCCTCTCACTAGGCTGGCAATCCTTCTGCTTCATAGACTCAGTCTTGTTCACACCTCAGGGCCTTTCTTCTTTGCTGCTCCTTCACCTGGAAGGCCTTTTCCTGAGCTCCATGTGCGTTACATCAGGTTTCTGTTATCCAAGCCTTTTTTCTGGTCACTGCTCTGAAATACTGTGCCCTTTTCTCTTGTCATTGTCCTTTCGTTTTGATTCAGAGCATTATTCCTGCTGATATTATTACATATATTTTTATTTAAATTTACATGTATAAATTCGCACACATCCATACACGTGTATACATAATAGCATACTGGAGATTGAACCAAAGGCAATATGGGCTCTTGTGCCAGGCAAGCTCCCTACCACTGAACCATATATATCCACAGTCTTATTTTGTATTATGTATTTTGAGATAGGGTTTCGCTAAGTCGTCCAGACTGCACTTGAATTTTCAGTTCTCTTTCCTCAGTGTCTGTGGTAGATAAATTACAAGGCCTATGACATCAGGCCCGGCATTTTCATATATATTTAATTTTATCCTTCCTCTGGGATGTAAATTCCTTGGAGCTAAGAACTTTAGTACTCGGTAGGTGGATGCTTCATAAAATAGTTGTTGAATGAATATGTCTATATGCAGACACTGTGGAACTGTGGGGATAATGATACTGAGTTTTGTGTACATGAGATGGCTTCTATAAATACTTTACTGACAATGTCTGTGCTTCTGTATATGCTTGTCTGTGACTGTATGCATATATTTGTATATATGCCGTAGATGTTTGTTTATGTATACCCATGTTTATTTTAGTGAGAGTGGGGAGCTAAAACACATAGGCATATTCCTTTAGAAAATGGACCTGTCATTATCCCAGCTTTCCCCTTTCACCGCCCATAACTGGGAAATAGGAAACACCTTTGTACCTTTGAGTAATTGACTATGTAGGGTCACACTCCAAAATTTCAAGCCAATGCAGACTAGGTGCTTAGATAAACACTGCAAGGGTCTGGGTAGCTTGTTGCTCATACGAGACATCTCAGTAGGAGGTATGTGTTCTATGGCGATGGATAATTTTCTTGGAGTAATTAGCTGCAAAACAGTGAGACCTCAGAACTAGGCAGATGGCTCAGTGAGCAAAGAACTTTGTACACAGCTGGGAGGACTGAGTTTGAGTCCCCAGAACTCACATAAAAGCTGGGCATGAGAGCTTGAATCTAATCTCAGTGTCCCTACGGTGAGATGGGAGGTCAAGACAGGAGAATCCCTAGAAACTTGCAGGCCAGTGAGCCTGGCATAAGCAGCCTTGAACAACAAAGAAGAGACCCAGTCTCAAATGAAGTGGAAGATGTCGTCCAATACCTGAGGTTGTCCTCTGAACTTCTCATGTGCACTGCGGCATACACTCACCTGCATTCGCACCTGAGTGCCTCGTACATGAAGAGCGAGAGATCAACATGTTTGTCAATGAATAGCTGGCTGTATGATCTAAACACGTAACTGTTCTTTCTCTAGGCCTCAGTAGACTCATCTGTAAATGGGGTGGTTGTTCTTGCTCTTTGTAGCTTTACTGAGAGTAAAGGGGGGTGATGACAGTGTATAATATCATAAAAATAGTGTTGTGACTGTGGTGCATGTTAGGGTTTTAGATTACTGTCTCTTCAGAATGAATGCCTCAGACAGGATCCAACACTAGACTTTGCTCCAGGGACCCTCAGCAGTATTAACTGAATAGATACATGTGCATAAGTCAATGGATGAGCACATGGATAAGTGCCTGGGGAATTGCCACAAAGAAATGATTGCAATAAGTAGCAAATGGATTGGCTGATCACCAAGACTAATTTGTCTTTGACATAGGGTCTGGTGTCTAGGCTGGCCCCGACTTGCTCTGTAGCTGAAGATGATCCTGAACCTCCTGATCCTTCTGTCTTTGTCTTTCAAGTGCTAGGATTATAAACATAGGCCTCACAACCTGCTAAGGCTAACATTGGTGAACACACAGCGCACCAGGCCATATATATTTTAAAGGTTTCTCTTAATTCTTACAGCAACCCTAAGAGATTAATCCTATTAGTACCATTTTGAAGATAGAGAAATTGAGGTTCAGCGACATTAGGCAGATTTCTCAGAGACATAAAGCTCTGAAGGGGCCTGACAGCGAATCACTGGATGAATGTGTGAATGAAGGGAGAAAGAAGGGCAAGACAGGCCACTTTCTGATGTGGCTTAGAAGCCCTTGTGGGTAAAGTGGGCATGAAGGTACTGGGCTTGAGGGCAAGGCCTCTCCTAGGGTAGAGTCTAACAGTCATGCTTCATGATCCTTCTCCCTCTTCTGTGTCTGTAGGCGGATGCCGCCATGCAGCACTACGGGGTGAATGGCTACTCGCTGCACGCCATGAACTCGCTCAGCGCCATGTACAACCTGCACCAACAGGCAGCCCAGCAGGCCCAGCACGCTCCTGACTACCGACCATCAGTGCATGCACTTACCCTGGCGGAGCGCCTGGCTGGTAAGGGCCCTATGGACCAGGCCGTGGGGACGGGACTCTGGGGACTGGAAGAAAATGTATCAGAAGTCAAAGGAGGGAGGAAAGGGGATTGCCTTAGAAGCTCTAGGTGACAATTCAAAATCTGTGTGCTGAGTTCACTTTGGTGGCACTGACACAGGATCTGTGCAAGAACATCCAGAATACCTCTTGCATGCTAGCACTGGGCTTCCAGCTGCCCCAATCTTTACCTCTATAACAAAGCCTGCCAGGAAGGCATTCATTAGCCCTGTCTCACAGCAGGTGTTGGGGAGCTGGGAAATAGGGGAAGAAGGCTAGATAGAGTATCCCAGGAAGAGGTTGTGGGTATAGAAAAATATGAAGTATTGGCTGTCATGGTTTGACTACTAGCTAAGCTAATTAAATGCCAGGCTACCATGTCATTATGTTGGTCTCTCCTCTCTCTCTCTCTCTCTCTCTCTCTCTCTCTCTCTCTCCTTTCTCTCTCTCCTTGCTCATGAAAAGTTTATTATTTCCATTTTAGAGACAAGGAAACCAAGGCTCAGAGAGTTAAGTATGGTGAAGTTGGAGTTGAAGTATGGCATTCTGGATAAAATTGTAGTCCCAGATTTGTAGTCAACATGAAGTCGTCCCACTCACTTCTCTTCTCGGAGCTTGGGTTTCCTCTGGGACAGTGGCAGTGCCTATCCCATATCAGAGCTGGGAGGTTGTACAAAGTGGTCAGTGCAGCCTGGCCCTGCTCACAAGTCATTAGTACTCAATGCCCAAGCAAGTACCAAGCACTCAAGAAGTACACCCTCTGACTCCTGATTGTTACCTTGACTGCCTCTCAGTCAAGCTGACTGACTGCCTGTCAGCTAGCTTTTCCATTGCTGTAACAAAGTATTGGACAGAAACAACTCGAAAGGATGAAAGATTCATTTTGATCAGCGATTCCATTGCTTGTGGACTTGTGTTGAGGCGTCATGTCAGAGAGCACATGGTAGAACAAAACTGCTCACCTCATGGCAGGCAGGAAGCAGGGACAGACAAGACATGCCCTTTAAAGACATGCCCCAGTACCTGCTTCCTTCATCTAAGCCACCTTCTAACAGTCATTTATCTATGGATTCATCATTGGATCAATCTAACAATGAAATAGGTGTCCTTGTGATACAATCACCTCTCACTTGTACCACTCACTGGTTGGGGACCAAGGTTTTGACTATTTTATATCCAAACAACAGTGGAGATGAGAAGCATTCAATGGCGTAGGTGGTGGGCTGGATTTACTGGGAAATGATGTCAGCCATTCCATGCTGTCCCTGTTGCATGTTGTCCTAGGCCCATGCCCTGTGGTCCTCAAGGAACTTCTTGGGAGACCGGGTACCATAGGCCCATGAGAGACATGGTAGCCAGAGTGTGACTACATCCAGTGGTGGGGCAACTCAGAGCAGAGTGCAGACTGAGATGAGGAAGGCTTTCTGCAGGCCGTGAGACAGGAGCCTTTAAAGATGCCGCAAGAAGGAAGGACCAGCAAGAACTGAGACACAGGACCAGGATAGAGTCTGAGGACTTGCTTGCATTGGGACCTGCCTGGCAGGGAGGATACAGTGTTCAGTCCTGTTCCTCAGACCCTGCCAGGCTGTGAGATGAACTCCAGGGTCACCTTCCCTAGATCAGTATGGGGCATTAGTGTCCAATATGGGGAGAATGGATGCAGTACTGTTCCAGGTATAGCTTCTTCCTTAGCTTGGAGTGAATTCTCTTTGCCCAATGTGATGGTGACATTAGCTCCTGCCATGTTCTAGGCCCAAGGACCAGATCACAGAGAGGAAGACTCAGGAGAGAAACTCATGTCTATTGACAGAGACAGATGAACAGAGACAGAAACCCCTGATCCTCTAGCTCTTGATAAGAAGGAGAGAACCCCACTTAGGCATTCTTATAGAAGTCTTACCTCCCACAGGTGGTTCTGTACATTACAGAGAGGCTGGTCTTTGTAAATACCCTACCCGCTTGAGAGCCTGGGCTACCAGCGCAATACTGCTGATGCTGATTTAGCGGTTCTTCTTCCCTCCCCGTCCAAGAGAAGCCTCAAGACTATACCTGGTCTGGGATTAGGGTCAGTTTATAAGGTGTTCAGAGGTCCCTCTTTTAACTAAAGAAGCAGCCCAGAGTCTGGGGCTTCCTGTAGACTACTTGCCTCCTTCCTATTTAGGGTGTGGTGGATTGCTTCCCACAACACCCCTGAAGTACAAGGAAGAAGACTGTACTGTGTGCCAAGACTGGAACAATTCAGGTTTCTTCCAGCATTGAGAAGGCATTTATGCATGGAGGGAGATGACAGTCCAACCTTCAGGTACCAGTCAGGTTGAAAGCCTAGATACTAGCCAAAGAGTATGGTTTTCATGTTACCAGACAGGCAGGCAAGAGTGTAGACTCAGTGGTCCACCATCTCTGTACACTCTTCTGAGAGTTCAGTGCAGAGACCTGTTCTTTTTGTCTTTTGTCCTCAAAGAGACAGCCAAAGGTGAAGACTGGATGTAACAAGCCTTTCCTGCCCACTGAAGGCTTTGGCAGAGCCAGGCTTTCTGCTTATGAAGCAAGACCAGGGATCAGAGACAAATATGCCACCTTGGAGGATGAGATTTAACACAATCAGACTTCCCCTGATTAATCCTTAGGATGAACACTAACCTGCAGTCCGGCTTCTCATAGCCAAAGGCCAGTATTCTATTGCTAAGGAAGCCTTAATAGCCCAAATCTAAGGACCATGGGGAGTATAATTATTGATACCCACTTTCAGATTATGAGCATCATGTCATCTCAGAACATTATACTTACCCTATCTTGGAACTTTTTCTTTTTTTTTTTTTTTGAGATAGAATTCTACTGTCCAACACAGCTGGTCTTGAACTTGCATTCTCCTGACTCAGCCTGCTGAGTGCTAGGCTTATAACTATGCACCACCATAAGTATTCTAATAAATGTTGAAACTTTAAGGACCTTTCTATCCACTTCTAATGATAACCAGAACAGGAAGACTTACCCCCCATCCCCCTAGCTTTAATCACGTCTTCATGCCTGAAACCATTCTTGGAGCTGAGTTTGACCTCTCTGGTTCTGATAGCAATGGACGACAGCAGTGGAGAGGGGGGATGATCTCCAAGGGAAAAGGGCCAGGGATCAGGTTTGACAGCTTTCAGGGTGTCCTAAGTGGGTCAGAGCAGGATAAGATTCCCAACTTATTTCCCATAATTAAATGGGCCCCCTCTCCTTGCCCTCCAACGGCTGTACATTTCAAGACATCATCTTGGAGGCCCGCTATGGCTCTCAGCACCGCAAACAGCGTCGCAGCCGCACAGCATTCACCGCCCAGCAGCTTGAGGCCCTGGAAAAGACTTTCCAGAAGACTCACTACCCAGATGTGGTGATGCGTGAGAGGCTGGCCATGTGCACCAATCTGCCCGAGGCCCGGGTGCAGGTAAGGTCCAGTTCTTCTGACTGTACCTCGTAAACGAGTGCCAACCCATCTGCCTAGTTTCCAGCCATCTAGAAGCCAGCCTTTGTTTTGCTAGTGCAGAGGTGCATGTCTACCTCCATCAATACCTATTTGGAACGGACATGGGGCGAGAGGGGGACCATCACTTACACCCTGCTCCAGCGAACCATAACCACCTCACTTTTCCTCCCCGCCTCTGACCGCTCCTCTCTCTGGTCCCCAGGTGTGGTTCAAGAACCGTAGAGCCAAGTTCCGGAAGAAGCAGCGTAGCCTACAGAAAGAACAGCTCCAGAAGCAGAAGGAGGCCGAGGGCTCCCATGCAGAAGGCAAGATGGAGGCTCCGACCTCAGATACCCAGCTGGAGGCAGATCAGCCTCCCAGTCTGCCCAGCAGCGATCCCCCTGCTGAGCTTCAGCTGAGCCTGTCGGAGCAATCAGCCAGTGAGTCGGCCCCCGAGGATCAGCCAGACCGTGAGGAGGACGCTGGGGCTGGACCTGAGGATTCCAAAGCCGAGAAGAGCCCTGGGCCTGAAAGCAAGGGGCTGGGCTGCAAGAGGGGCAGCCCCAAGGCAGGTGAGGCCTGGAAGTCAGCAGGCGGGGTGGGCTGTCAGGTCAGAGAGAACAGCCCAGTTCAGCCTGATGGGAAGGAGCCTGACCTGGCAGAGGCGTGACCAGTTAGAAAGGAACGGAAATGGTGGATCTCTGCCAGGTGCTCAGCCTTTAGTTGCTAAGTCATGGAAGGTGTAGATGAAGGGTTCTGGGGAAAGACCCGTTCAGCAGGGGGATGGAGCAGGAGGACTTGAGAAGCCGGCTGGGTCTCCTCACTTGTTTATCAACCACTTGGGAGTGTTCCAATACTCTAGTGATCAGCACAGGCGTACTGGTGTATGTTGGGTGAATGCGATTCCCGCAGGCAGTAGTAGTTCACTCTCTGATTCCCACTTTTCTTAGGACTCGGTGCCTGCTTTCTCAGGTGGTTTCCTTGGGGCTCCCTGTGGCAGGAGCAGCTGCTAAGAAGGTCTCCAGATTGACTCCTTCCCATCTCTTTCCCATGGAGCTGCCTTGGGCAGAAACTGAGCTCTGGGTTGTGGTTTTGGGTTTTAGTAATTTTGCTTCTTCTCAGGGACTGGGAGCTGGAGTGGGGATGGAGGAAATGAGAACCCTGAATAGCCTTTGAAAAAAAGGGGCTCACCAAGGACTCTGACATGGATACCCAGGCAGGCTCCCTGAAACATCTTAAGGTTCCTTCTGCTCAGATTCTAAGGGAGACTTCAAAGGATTCCCTGGCTAACCTGGGTTGAAGAAGGTTTCGGCCAAAGCCTGTCTGCAGGACCAAGGCGATGGGAACCAGAGGGAACGGATGCTCACAGGCCAGTCCTCTTGTTCTGAATACCTGGTTCTTTTCTCCTTACAGATTCCCCGGGCGGCCTGGCCATAGCTCCTGCAGCCCCAGGGGGTGGCCTCCTGGGCCCTTCCCACTCCTACTCCTCATCTCCGCTCAGCCTGTTCCGCCTGCAGGAGCAGTTCCGCCAGCACATGGCAGCCACCAACAACCTGGTACACTACTCATCTTTTGAAGTGGGGGGCCCGGCTCCTGCTGCAGCTGCAGTGCCCTACCTGGGTGTCAACATGGCCCCGTTGAGCTCACTACACTGCCAGTCCTATTACCAATCCCTGTCAGCAGCTGCTGCTGCCCACCAGGGTGTGTGGGGGTCCCCACTGCTGCCTGCACCCCCTGCAGGCCTGGCACCTGCCTCAGCTGCCCTGAACAGTAAAACCACCAGCATCGAGAACCTGCGGCTCCGGGCCAAGCAGCATGCGGCTTCCCTGGGACTCGACACACTCCCTAACTGACTGTCTGGCCTCTGACTCAACCATGGTCTCGGGCGACCCCCTTTCAGTCCCGTGGTTGTTCTCAGAGGCTCTTAAGGGATTAACCTTGGGAGCCCAGGGATGCTGGGGCCTTGAAGTCCTCGTCCTGTCCCCCTTATTCAGAGCCCTACCCCCACAGACCCTCTGCATGTCCCTGCTTGGACCCCACAGAGGCCACATGGGGGGTGGGTGAGCACTGACTCGATCCCCTCCTCAACATCGCCTCCTTCCTTCCCACCCTCCCCCTAGTAAGTTGATGTGTGGAATGTGAGATATAAATATAAATATATAAAGCTATATTTTCAGGCATCGCCTGCCCCAGACTCCTGCTCTGCTCCCATTACAGCTCACCCCTTGCCTCCAAAGTTCATCCCAGCTCGCTCTCTCTCCCGCTTTCCTCCCCATCTCTCTCCCTGCCTTTTTGCCGATGCTCGCCCACCTCTGCCTTTTCCGCCCTGATGTTATGCCATGTCTTCCCTCTGCCCCTCTTTCTTCCTTTGGTGCTGGCTGTGTTGGTGTCGTGCATCCCCAAGCTGTATTTTGTTTGTTTTGGCGGTGGTTTTTCGTTTTAGTAGTTTTGCCTCTTCCTGTTTCTCTTCTCCTTCCCTGCGTCCTCTCTGCCTGTCCATCTCCTCTCCCAACCTGCACCCTCTCCATTCCGTGCCCCAAAATTCAGCACAGCCCTAGTGGAGACCTGGAGCAACTGGCAGGAGATGACTCACGAGTCACTTTCTCTTTCCTTAGATTCTGGTTCCAACTCCCCAGGTTATGAAGGGAAGTGGAGGCAGTAGACAGGCTGGTGCAGGGACTGGAATCCTTGTCTGTACATTCTCCAAGGCTAGAGAACTGGTACCAGCCTTTGCTCAAGACCCAGCCAGGGCTCTAAAGCTCCTATCACAGTGTGTGCAAATCATGCAGCCACACATAGTCTTGGACTTCTGCTGGCTTCCTCTTCTAGAGGTGGGTGGAGAAATAGGTGCTTCTGCCCTCCTAGTCATTGGCATGGAAAAGTGTGTTCCTGCTATGGCCAGACAACCTTACTCTTGCAAACCCCCTTTCTAGGTGGTATGGCCTTGGGCAAGCCTGGATCTTTCTGAGAATTATTTATCTTATTACATTATCTATAAGATTCTGTCCATTTCCAATATTTTTCATTCCATGCCCACGACCTTGGAGGACAGAGTTTTTACTTAAATTTAACAGTAACAACTATATCACAAAAGCTGTAAATTCCCAGAGTGTGAATTAGAATACTGCTGTTCCTTTACTGAGTCTTCTATACATGGGGGATTCTTTGTGGGCACTGCCTCAGTTTCCCAATAAGCATAATTGTTCTTTTCTAAGTCAGACAATCTAGATTTGACTTTTTTTTTTGAGTTCTAGTACTAACTTTGGGGGCCACACCATTTCCATGCCCATGGTCAAGGGGACAAGGATAGCTTTGACAGAATTTTGGTCATGATCTCCCTTCGGTTGACCACTGAAACCTTGATACCACACTTAGAGAGGCTGAGGGACTGACTGCAGAAAAGGTGGTGCCTATCACTCTTGGTAGGTTGTTCTGGATAGGTAGGTGGAGAAGACTTTGAGAGTAAAAAGTGAGAGGATGGAGACCTGGAAAAGGAAAACCATGCAAACAAAGCAAGAGAGGTGAAATAAAGTAGACCATGGGCAGGAAGGGCCTGTTGTTGTGAGAGACGGGATAGAGAAGCCTGGAATCTAGTACACTAGTCCCACTTCCTTGCAGCAAGCACCAGGGCAGTAGTTGAAGGTTTCTGAACAAGGACTTGCTGGGAACATCAGAGGAAGAGAGACTTAGTCAAAGACATTAGAAGTTGGCAAAACCTTTGAGATACAGGAGTTCAGGGTTAGCAAAGATTCTACGGCCCATGGCTCAGCAACTGTGGTTAGCTTTTGGAAATTATGTCTGTAAATGACAATTTTCAATTTTGACTAACAGTTTTTGTCTGTCTTGGGTATAAGTAATTGTCATTGGGCCTCAGAATCCAACATTACGAGGCATCACCACTTTGTCCAGGAAGTCTCCTCTGACCTCCTGAGGTGACGTTCTGTCATGGCAGAAGCCAGGCCCATCTTAGGCTTATCTGAGCCACATCAGATCTTTGTCATTACTTGTCCCATTCAGCTGGCCCAAGTTCACAAGACCAGAAAAGGCAGAAAAGGTGATGGGGGCCTTGCCCTTGAGGATCTCAAGATAGTTTAAGACTCAGGTACTCAGCTGGAGAATAAGAGAAGGGTGCCGGTGGAAGAAGAAGCTTTGCTTCCCTGGGGGAACTAAGGGACCGAAATCTCTGGAGGAATCAGAGGGCATGAGCTTGGACAATCCACCTGCCTGACACTGAACCTTCTCAGGTCTGCTAGGCTGTTCTGAGGGCTGAAAGCCTGAGGTTCAAGCCCCGACGGGCCCCTCCAGGAACGCCTCACACTTCTCTGCTACTATTCAAGGTCTCCTTCTCCCTGCTTCCTCACTTCCCCAGAGCATGGGCCAGGGGCCTGGATCCCACCTCTCCTCTGAGGCTGGTGGGCTACATAGACTACTTTCCAAACCAGCTGTTTTGTGACCGTTTGTGCTTAGAGGTTGTGCCAGCCTGTGGCAAAACGCTGTGTATTGTATTTATTTATTCTGTTAGTTGAAGAAACAAGACTCAGACCACCCCTTTTACCCTGACCTTTCCCCCTATGTAAAGCGGCATGATGCGCTGTCCTGTGTATTTGTCTGTCCGTCAGTTGGTCTTACTTCCTGTGATGTTTTGACCTGTTATTTGTCCTGATTGGCTAATAAAAGAGAATCTGGCAGCACAGTTTCTGATGATTTATGTTCATTCTGAGATGCCTGCAGTGGGCTGAGCAGGTGGTATGAGGCCGGTGGGATGTGACGATTGTGGGATGTGAGACCAGTGGGGCGTGAAGCTTGTGGGGTGTGAGGCCGGTGGGGTGTGAGGGAGACCTGCCTTGTGGCACTTGGCTGTGTTGGCCTTGCAATAATCTCCATGACTCATTCTGCAGCTGCTATGCCACTCTGCAGAAGGCATGGAGGGCAGAGATAGGGGAGAACTCTGTCTTTTCTGGGGTAGTTAAGGCTAACTCTAGCACAGGTGGCAGAGCAGTCTGGGACAGGAGACCATTAGGTGTATTCTAGGTAGCCTGGGGGAATGGTTCTGTAGAATGGAGAGGCAGGGGAATCTATGGGGAGCCATAAGTAAGCCAGGCAGATGTTAGAAAGGCACACTGGAATCTAAAGCTAGAGTTTAAGCCAGATGTTTAATCCCAACACTCAGGAGGCAGAGGCAGGAGGATCAGGAATACAATGTCAACCTCAACTAGGTAGTGAGTTCAAGGCCTCTGTCTCAAGAAACCAGGCAAGACAAAAGGCCAAAGCTGCTCTCCAGTGCAACAGGCAACCTTCAGACAGCGTGAGCTCTTGGAGGCCAACAAAGGAGGCGGGGGAGGGACACACACAGATTTCTGTAGTGGTAAGGTGCATGTGTGAATGTGTGGTTGGAAGTCCATGTGCAGTCATGAGAACCTGGGCCCTGGGCTCCTTAAGTGCCTGCTGCCATTTGTGTGTGTTTGTGTTTCTGCATGAGCAGGAAAAACTGATGGCCTGACAGTACACATACATGACAATACACATACATGACGGTACACATACATGTCAGCATACATGCATGACAGTATGCATACATACATAACAGTATGCATACATGACCGTATACACACATATATGGCAGTATACATGCATGACAGTACACTTAGTTCTTCTTGCCATGGTTCAATAGCGAAAGGACCAAAGGTCTCCACTACTCGGCTGTAATCAGCCGTCCCTGAGTTCCCGAGTGTCTGTACAGGACTCCTCACCATAGGGATGCTACAGGGAGCTCAGGGCTTGGGAACCTCCTCTGTCTGAGGCCTTCCTGGCAGGTGAAGCCCAGCAGAGCAGAAAAGTATGTGGGTGGCTGTCTTTGGGGTTTACCAGGGCTGGCCCTGACTCCTCACTATGACCCAAGGAGTTACATTCCTTTCACCAGTGGGGCTGAGGATTAGGGTGGGTAGCATCATCCTTTACCTCCCTCCTGTCCTCCCTGGAAAGAACTGACAGATCAAATGTCAGCCCCAAGATCTCCCAGTGCACACTCCTGGGCTCTGAGCCACCTATAGCCTCCTGCATAGATATCTCATTTTTGAGAGACACACCTTTCTTGGCCCAGAGGGTGCCTGGTAACATGGCAATCCAAATCATTCACTCTTTTCTTAGTATTTACTGAGCATCTGCTATGTACTTAGCCCCATACTAAATGTTGGGTCAACAGAAACAATTATGAGAAACGTATCTTGACAATTACAATGTGGGATGAAGCAGAGAAGAGTGTCCTTAGTTCAGCCTCTGGAGGTCAGGAAAGCTCAAGGGAGAGACTTGTGACCTGAGTTTCCTATGTCCGAAGTTCCTTAATGCAAGAGGGATGCATCCTGGGAGTGAGAACGGTGACATCAGTCTGGACTAGAAGAGGAAAGGGCTGACTGATAAGAGCTTATGAGGTAAAATCACCATGATGACAGCAGGTTGGGAAGACCCAAGAGTACTCCTAGGTCTTCAGCTAAGCTACAGGGCAAATGGGAGACCTGCCTTGTTGAGTCAAGGTCAAGAAATCACCTGAGCAACTTGGTCTTTTTAGCTACAATTGAGAAACCTTTTATATAGTTAAGGGAAGATAGGGAGACTCTGTTGTTGGTATTGACTTGATTCAACAAATAGATATTACTCTGTACCAAGCACTTGCAAATACATTACTTAATCCTTATGCAACTTTATGAGACAGACACTCTTATCATCTCCATTTGATAGATGGAGAAACTGAGGCACTGAGTGGTTAAATAGCTTGCTGAATAGGATGGAGAGGTGGCTCAGGGGTTAAACCTCTGCCTTGCAGGTGGAAGGTCCTGAGTTCAGATCCTAGACCCCACGTATAGATGCTGGGCAGAAGCGAGGGTGGCCTGCGTTTCTGGTCCTGGTAGGGCAGAGCCTGTGAATCCCTGGGCAGAGTAAACAAGGAGGAGGTGGAGGGGGTTCATGGTGGTTCCTGAATTCGCCCGTGGTTCTACACACACACACACACACACACACACACACACACACACACACACACACACACGCACACATGCACAATTGAATAAATTTTTAAAAAATTAAAAAACAATAGCTTGCTAAAGAGCACAATACCATTCAAGGCCATGACCCAGCTAATCTTGAAATCTATTGTCTTAACCTCAGTGATTGTCAACAGAGAGCTGGCCATGGAAGTCATGTGACTACAAGAGGTGACACAGAGAAGTCCAAGGTCAGGACCTGCAGGGAGCATGGGCTGTGATTCAAAGAGGAGTCCACCAGTACCAAGACAAGTCAACCCCAGCTTGCTGTTTGCCATGAGCCTTCACTTTTGTCTTCTGTTGAATGGGAACCATTAACTAAGTCCAACTAGCTTCCTGGTCCCTCATGAAGTAAAGAGGAGAAAGCTCTGGTGGGGACAGAGAAGCTGAACAGTAATGGGCCCAACCATGGTGCCCAGAGGGAGTGAATGAGAGGCAAGATGCTCTTTAAAGCATGCTGGAGTCTCTCCTTTTCTTAAGGCCTTGGTCCGTTCTCTTTCAGAGCAAGAGTCTCGGTCCCTAGGGGTCCTGATGGAGAGGACATCTGCTAAGGGGGCTGGAGATGGACCCTAGGACCGGGCACCCCTTCCCCATCTCTTTCCCACAGAGCTGTCCTGGCCTGGAGGCCCTCACCCCCCATCCCTAATCTCTCATGCTCCTTTTGCTTCTGGGAAAGCCGATTAGGAGGCGGCCTCCTGCCCGCCCCACTGACAAGTTTGTCTGAACTTCCAACAAAGGCCCTCAGAGGGCTGAAGAGGGGGGGCGAGGGCACCGGGAACCTGACACCACTGGCCCGGGATCACCCCAGCAATCTAGGGGGTTGCTCCTTGTCTCTGCCCACCCTGTGGTGAGCAGGAATGTGCCTCTGAGGGGATCTGGCCCCACAAAGGCCTGGAGTCTGGGGTGGGATAAGGTGGGGGTGGGGTTCTTTACCTGGAGCCCCTCACAACTAGAAGGCAGCAGGGACCGTGCCTAAGAGGTAGGTAGGGAGTATGAATATTCTCCCACACAACACATACACTTAATCACACACACACACACACACACACACACACACACACACACACACACACAAACACCTGCACCACCCCCAGAATGCATTCTTCCTAGCTAACTCCCATTCTGAATGCTCAGAACTAGGTCTGAGGCTTTGCTTTATACAGGCCTCTTGAGAGACAGGCCAGCTTGGGCTGGACAGATCCTTGGTGATACTATCCCCACATTTGTGAGATCACTGGACTAGACTTGAAGAGCCTTGACAGAACCAGACCTTGATGTACAAACCAGGCCAGCCTTGAATTTGCAGTGACTTCTTGTCTCCGCCTCCTTCCAAGTGCTGTGATTATAGGCATGTGCCAGCATTCATATCTGTTTTTAAAAAACAAAACAAAATCACAACAAAAAACAGGTCCCCCTGTATCCTTATTTTGTGTCAGGCCCCACAGTCTATGTAGGTGACTTGCTGATTTATCACAGTTCCTTCAGCCGACTTGCTGGAGGTTTTCTTGCATTTTGGGTGCCCCTGGTTTCTGTCAGCAGCCTGGATGCCTCCATTTCCCTTCTGTCTGGGGTGTGCCTCTCTCCATTCCCAGCCCCTCACTAAATGGCCAAGTGTAGTGAGAAGGGAACCACAAGGGGCATGCTTCAGCACACCTCAGAGCCGCCTGGAGCTCGGTGTGTCCATCTGTAAAATGGATCTAGTGACACTGCCTACGTCAGGTTCTTCATGACCCTTAAGTGAGATAACCTCTGCTTGTCATTTAGTAACCACTCAGCGGGCTGGAGAGGTGGCTCAGGGGTTAAGCCTCTGCCTTGTAGGCAGAAGGTCTTGAGTTCGGATCCCAGATCCCACGTATAGACGCCAGGTGGAAGCGGGGGCGGCCTGCGCTTCTGGTCCTGGTAGGGCGGAGCCTGTGAATCCCGGGGCAGAAGGAAGTGGAGGCGTCCATGGTGGTTTGCGATTCGTCCGTGGTTCTACACACACACATACACACATGCGCGTGCACATACATACGCACATACGCACAATTGAATAAATAATAAAAAAAAATTTAAATAGTAACCGCTCAGCAAAAGTTTCCTTACTGCAGTTGTTATACTCTTGTAAGTACTAGAAAGCAAAAACAGACTTAGCCCTAGTTTAGAATAGGTAAAACCAGAGAATACTGAACTAGTTGCCTGTATATCACTGAACTCAGGTGAATGAGAAGCACGCGTGTCTCTGATCTTGTAGGACTTACAGGAGAGGAGACAGAAGAGGCAATCCGAGACTAGGCGCACGGATCAATCTAGAGCTATCTTTGAGGTCAGAGTTGAAGCTTATGATGACGTCAGGGCAGGCCTCAATTTGGGGCAGGAAGGGGCTCCATTCATTTTTTGCAAATTCACTGTAGCTCAACAAGATGCCAGGGTTCTGTGAACCTTTGTTTCATCATCTGTAAAATGGGGAGCTGTCCACTGACCCCCTGGTTTGTGAGAATCCAGCGAGCTAATCGTG
Organism: Typhlomys cinereus; assembly: GCA_023101885.1. Classification (NCBI taxonomy): domain Eukaryota; kingdom Metazoa; phylum Chordata; class Mammalia; order Rodentia; family Platacanthomyidae; genus Typhlomys; species Typhlomys cinereus. Next base: position 888,548 of record JALPQD010000100.1, on the reverse strand, counting down.
GCAGTGAGGAATTAAGCTGCCTACTGCTGCTAATGATGCTAAGCCCCGTGCTGGGTCTCCTCTGGCTTCCAGGCCCTTCTACCCTGCCGGGGAAGCCGCCATCTCAGCCTGGGATCCTTTCCAAGAGAAGTCTGGAGATTTCACAAAGCCCTTTGAACAACAAAGACTATGGGAGCTGCATTTCCTCTTGGGGGCTGACCGCAAACTGGCTGTAGAGCTGTTCTTGGAAAGAGCTTGTGTGGGGCGTGTGTAGGTGCATGTGAGTGTGAGCGTGTTTGCACAAAGGTGCTCATTGTTGCTATCCCCACCTGAATGGGCTAAGTAAGGGACCTGAAAGCCGGGTCTTTCACAGATCACCCTGTCCATCCCTGGACCCTGCACACATGTGTTAGGCAGCCAGGAGGTTCCTTTTTACCTAAGAGTCTCTTGAAGGAGGGAAGAATTCCCTGAAATAGGAGCTGCAATGCTTCAGGAAGAACCCGAGTCAGCCACTGTGAATGTATGACAAGGAGAGATGAGAGAAGAAACCCATTCTTTTAGAAGGGGCAAGGCGTGCTTCCATCTTGGGCCGCTCCCCAACACACACACACACCTCTGGAGGCAGGGTCCGCAAGAACCGAATGACTTGCCTCATTAGTTTTGCCTCCATTTGCCTTTGCGAATGTGCGATGGGAGGCCTAGTCCAGCTCTCTTACACTGTGGGCTGTTGGAGGTGTCCTGCCGGGCCTCTTGTAAAAGTCAGACTTGGGCTTGCAAAACCTCTGACCCTGACTTAGGTCTTCTGGACTGGGTTGAAAAGAAACTGGAGATATGTAGACAGGGTTTGGGGCTGGCTAGAACCATACAGGTAGCCATAAAGGTAGCCTGTCTACCTTTAGCTCCCTTGCTCCCAAGCCAGGTGGTGCACAAGGCAGGGTTGGGGTGCCTGCTGGAGGCCTAGGCCTGTTGGAGATCTGGAGATTCCTCAGTCAGATAGATCCTCAGAACAGATGTCCTCAGGGCTCTCTCCAGCCCATTCAGGGCAGGAGTCACCATCCCCAGCGCCCACCCACAAACTTGGAGGGATGAGATGCTCGCCACCTTCCCAGAGAGCCCGCTCAGGTGTGACTGTTAGAAAATTTCCCCTCAACCTGATCTGAAGCCCTGCCATCCCTGGCCTCTTGGCCCAAGACACAGAGCATGTCTATGCACACTGTTTTGGGGCATGATGCCAGGACCAGGTCGTGCCTCATATTCTCACTGTGCCCTCTCCTCTCTCTCTTTGCTTCTGCAGCTCCCTCCTCCTAGGGAAGCCAAGCAGAAGCCATGAATAGCTGACCAGCTCCAGGAAATCTTCCTTGATTATGGGGGTGATGGGGAAAGGTCCCTCTTGGCCACCATATGCAGTTCCTATTTACTACCTGATGAAACGCCAGGAGCGTGACTTTGCTTGGCACAGAGCCTCACTCAGAGCTGGTGTTAAACCAATACCAAACTTGTCGAATTAAATTGGAAGAACCATAGGAAGGATCAGCTCTGCCCAGGCCTTTGAAGAGCCTATTCCTATCTGGCTTTGTATGGCTAAGCCCTGACTTTCTCCAGGTCTCTTTTCAGGCCTCTTATCTCTGCCTGCTTCAGACAGCTTTGGTTTCTGAGTATCACTCTGGGTTTTCTCTCCATTGTGATATTCACCCAAAATTTCCGTAGCTGCTCTTTCCCCTTTTCCCATAGTGGATACTTATGGTGATGGGCATAAATGGGGCGTAGAGGTACATGTATGGCTTGATGAAGTAGGGGTAAAAAGGTCTCCCAGGATTGCACCTAATGACGAATGAGGCTTTTTGTCTGTGTAGGCCTCTCTTGTGACTAACCTCAGTGATGTCATTTTAAGTGACGGGGCTAGGCCTGAAGCAGAGGCAACACCATACCCCTGACCCCATCTCTTTCTGAGGATTTGGTCCTGTCTGGACACAGGCTTTAACTTTCTCATCTCAAACATCAGTGTCCAGAGTTTAGAGACCACATGTAAATCTGTGTGGTAGATGGGAAGGGGCTCAATACACTGGTCATGCATGTGCCAGATGCAACCCAGGTACCTGGAAGTCAGTGCTCAACCCCTGCTGCCAAGATACCTGATGAAATATACACATGTGGGTACTGGTTAAGGGTTATGAAGACAGTACTTGGGGGAATACTGAGGCAGGAGGATTGGCTTTTTGATCTAGACTACATAGTGAGAGCTCATCTCAAAAAAAAAATACAAGTGTTATAAAGATACTAAATTAGCATATGAGGCCAGGGCTCAGTGCATGGCTGGGGTCAGGGCCAGGAGACAGATGGAATGACTATACCAAGAGTGAGGCTGGAGATACACACACAGATCAACAGTCAGGTGCATGGGCTGAGAAAGGAACCACGGAGGCTGTAGGGGCAGAAAGAACACGGAGGGGAGGCAGGATCTATTAAGCTGATGACTCCAGGCCCTAATCCCGTGCCAGGACCAGGCGGGTAGTGTATATAGGGGGAGGGGAGCACCCCTGCTGGGGTGTAATTTCACGCTGAAGGGCCTGATGGGGCGTCCCAGGGACTGATCCTTTCTGGATCAGAAAACCCACTTCCCTTTGTCACACGCAGGGCGATTAGTGCCTTAACTCTTTGGAGACTGGCTCAGGGCCAGTTCTGCCCTACCTTGCCTCCAGTCCCTTGGGACCTAGCCCCTTTCCCCACCCCACCCCCAGCTTAACCAACCCCCAGACCCAGTCCTATATGTGTATTGGGAAGCAAATCTAGGGACTGGGCTCTAAAACAGCTGGGGACCACGTCCCTGCTCTTTGGCACTCAGCTTCTCCTGCTCTGTCCTCTCAAAGCAGTGAGATGGTTACATCTGTGGGCTCTTTCAGGAAGGCTGGGGTCTGGTTTCACCCACTGACTTGCTCAGTGCCTAGAAACCCCAATCTACAATTCTCCTTCATGCCCTGCATGGACAAGATCATGGGGATTGGTGTGTGAGTGTGTGTGCATGTGTGTGTGTGTGTGTGTGTGTGTGTGTGTGTGTGTGTGTGTGTAAGGGTGGGAGCTTACTACTTCCTAGGCAATACAGCTAGAATCTTCCCATGAGTTAGTTCTCATGGGGAGTGAACATTGATCCCGAGAGACCAGGCATTCTGAACACTCACAGGTTATGCGTCAGTGACATCCAGAGGCATCCCTTGGCCTTTTTTTCTAAGGGCAGACTTCTTGGATTGTGTAGATCATCATGGGGCTTATCCTGGCTCTGAGTGCCCCTGCCCACTCCCCAGGCTAACTTCAACATATCCATGGGGCAGCGTGTGTGTGTGTGTGTGTGTGTGTGTGTGTGTGTGTGTGTGTGTGTGGTGTGATGCTGTTCCTCTAGGGTGAAAGAGAAGGGTAGAGACCACACTGGGCCACCTCTAAGCTGTGTGGGTCTCTAAAACCCCAGCCCCATTAAAAGAAAGCCCCTAAATGTTATTTACACTTCGGAGTCTTAAAAACCATTAACAAAAGCCACTTAATTCAATTATCTTCCCGGCTGGCTCGGTTCTCAGCACTGAGCACCGGCCTCCCCTTGCCACCCCCCTCCCCACGCCCCCCACCACTGTCATTGTGTCGGGCTAATGAGGTAAACTGAAGCGAGCCCTGTCCCCCCTGACAGGTTTATGAGAATTTAATAAAGCGTGGCCGGGACCAAATGAGTTGCCTCAGCCTTGGAGAGCTCATTGTCTTCAGCGTCAGCGTTTTTTGACTCAAGCTACCCCCCTTCCCCCCACAAGCTCCTGCCTGGCTCGGGCCCCCACCCTCCCTCTCAGTGCTTCCCCTAGGTGAACCTGGAGTCCTATGGGCTTGGCAGAGGCCAGGGTGGCTTGTGGGGACATAATACCCGTGCTGATCCCTGAGAAGGTCTGAAATTGAATCTGCCACCGTGCCCTGGGAGAGTGGCCGGGGGACACCCTGTGTGGACCTCTTACCTCGAATGCACACCAGACCCTAGAAACACGTAGAGACTTGGGGAAGGGAGGGCTTTTGCAAGGCTCGAGTCAGAAACCCTGCCAACCTCAGGCTTATCTGGGTTTTCTTGCCTGTTTGACGTGACCATCCAGAGGTAGCTTCCGGAATGAGGGAGTGTCTCTCTCTGCCAGGGTACATGGTGGGTCCTGACCTCAGTCTTCACATGGAATATTATCATTATCATCTCACATTTTCTCTGCATGGTAGCAGGAGTGGAACTCAGCAGGTGCTTGTTCAAGGTTCCAGGGCAGCCAGAGGTGCACAGACCGACTGTCTAACTAGACCCATAGCCTGGGACACCCCAGGCGCCCTTCCTCGCACATGTTACAGACCCGCAAGAACCCTGCTTGTCCCAAAGCCTTGTAGGCTCTAGACCATCCAGAGACACTCTAGAAATATTTTTGTCCCCCCCCAAAAAGTGACTCTAGGCATATTTCCTTTGCATAAATAGAAGTCTTATATCCTTATATCAATAAGGACCATGATAAAAATTCAATTTTTGTCAAGTATTAGAGTTCACGCTGGGGTTATTTCAGATTCTATGATCAAAGTCAGGATTGGGACATTATGAGAGTCGGGGCTCAGTACATGGGCTAAGGATAGAGCAGGCCATTCTCAGGACCAGAGATCAGTCTATGATGGCAAGAGTTAGCTAGTGTCCGGGTCAGAGTCAATATATAGTAAAGGTTGGGGTTTAGCTTGTGGACCAGGGTCAGAGCAGTCAGCGGTAAAGGTCAGGATCAGTGAATGGACAGGGCAGAACCAGGGCTGAAAGCATGTTCCCTGGATGATCAAGGTCTAAAACTCAGTATGGACTGAAATGAGGTCTCTGCTACATCAGACTCAGAACCTATGTGACCTTGATGAAGGCTAAAGCTATTTCCAGGTCACAACATCCTCAGCTATGTCCAGTTCCAGGACTGGGTGATTTATTTATTAAGTCTAGGTAGCCACAACCCCCTTCCCACTTCCCCCCAATCGCCAGCTTTGATTCCTTAGGGCCTTTCCAGAAGAGGAAAAGGCAAAATTGTGCGGTGGCTGGACGGGCCTGTCATGTGCCCAGGGTGCCCTCTGGTGGCAGTCTGTAGAAGTGTCCGTTTCCTGAGGTTTGGTTCATTCGGCCATCTCCAGCTTGTCCAAGAGTATCTGACCATTATTCTAATCTTAACAGAGAAGTAGACAGCAGGAGAATTAAGCAGTAGACAGCCACCCCACATGATGAACTTTTATTCCTCTGTTCAGAGAAGATTCTGATAAATCCCTGGTACCAGAGACCTAGATTCTGAGCCTGTGGTGAGATTCATACTCTTGGCTCATTCGTTCATTTGACAGACGCTATGTTCACCTATCTTGGGCCAGGCGTAGTGGTCAACAACACAGAGGTCCCCTCAGACTTACATCCCACTTACTTCTTGTCTTGGTCCTCATAAGAAAATGTCAGCATTACGGGGGTTATAGAACAGGTTATAGAACATTCAGAACTGGTGACATAGGATCCTCCCCAAGCTTCAGACATTTATTTGATGAGACTAGGTTTGGGGTCTTCTCCCTCCATGGCGACCACCCACAGGCCAGAGGCTCCTGAGTCTACTTCACAGTGCTCAATTCTCTTTCCAGAACCAGAACTATGAATGCAGAGCCTTTAGGGCAGCCCCCCTTGATTGATAGCTCCCCAGGTTTCCTCCAGAAGATGATCTCTACACTCAGATGTTCAAGGAAGAATGCTAGCATCTTCTTTGAGATTATTTTCTGTGTCCCCTAGATGACCCTACAGACACCTGTTCCATTTACCTGAGGATAGGTGCAGCTGCCCCCCGAGGCCATTCTGGTCCCAGTCGCCGGCACAGCTCTCTGCAGTAACCTCCTAACCCTCTTGCTTTCTGCTCGCCCCGCAACAGTCTATTTTCCGCACAGCAGGCACGGTGATCTTTACAATCATAAATCAGGCCATGTCTTCCCGGCTCAAAACCCTCCAGTGACTCCCATCACGCCCAGAATAAAATTCCAGCTCCTCATTTTAGTTTACTAAATTTGCCATGGGCTAAGCTGTACCCACTCCCCACCTCTCCACTTTCACCCTTCCTGTTTCCACAACCCTTCTTTCCTATTTTGACACACAGAGGCCACACTCATGCTTACTCTGGGCTTTTTTGCTAACCATTTCTTAAGCCTCAAATGGTCTTGTTCTAAACTCCAGTATGGTGGACTCATCATTGGGAGCTCAGATTAAGTGCCATCTTTCAGGGAAGACCTCCCTAAGCACTCAAGTCCCTCTGACACATCCTCCAGTATTGATTTCCTACATGGGACTGTTTGCTAACCATTTTTTGGTCACATTTGCTGATTTCCTCACTGTCTGTATGTAGAAAGTATGTTCCCAGTGTCCAGCACATGGCAGATTCAGGAATTATCTTTAGGATTCATTAATTAAAAACTGGCTTTAATGGGCTGCCCTCAGTCCTCTAGTGGGCAGAAGGAAGACGCCTCAGTCCCTGGCATTTAGATGGGCTCACTGGCCCAGGTCAGCAGTAGTTTCTTTTGGGAGACAGGGCTCTGTCTACCATTCCAAAGGTCTCCAGGGTAGATCCTAGGGGGCCTTGTCCTTTCAGAAGGATGAGCTCTGTGTCTACTGTAGTCCTCGACCTCTGAAGACAAGCCTTGGTAGGCCAGGAGTGGGGTGGAGGACTCAGGTCTATGCAGTGCCCCCAGCAGAAGTTACCAGACCCTGCTTAGATTCCTCAAGGTCAGATGGCTTGTCGCTCCTGTCCTCCACTCAGCAGAAACAGCCTCCCAGCAGGCAGCCTGGAAGAGGCCACTGGAGATGCGGAGACACAGCACAGGCCCACTGTGTGGAGAGAGTGGGTTGCGCCAGGGCTTGGCTGGTCATATTGCCCTTGACGGGGCTGCTCCTTAGCTTTCACTAGGGCAGCTGTGTGAAGTGAGGAGACCTCGGTGTGGCAGGCCTGAAGATGTGGGGACAGTTTGCCAGGGCTCATAGTCAAATGGGTCCCAGGGCTCTGGTTGGAGAGATTCTCCTCCTGTGTGTCTGAGAAAGGAAGAGGCTCATATGCAAAGGACGACCACCTATAGCTGGGGTAACAGGAAGAGCCAATACCCAGCGCTCCATTCCCTCATCATTCTAATCATTGATCTGTAGATCTACTGGCTCAGCTCACTGACCTGATTCCTTATCTGAAGCCCACTTTTCCTCCCCAGAAGCCAGTTCCAGAACAAGATCTGGAAGTCTTCTTGTGGGGCTGAGAGGGAAGAGGATGGGGCCCCAAGAGTGCAATTCAGGAGTCAGTCAGCAGGTGGGAGAGGGGCTGGGAGTGGGTCCAGCATTGCAGGATGACTGTAGGGTGTCTCCTCCAGAGGAGGTTGTGGGAGAAGGAGGCACAGGCTCATTTGAGGCAGCATCAGTGAGGGACCCTCTGGCTACTCTCAGGGCAGCAGGTGGTATCTAGGGTTGTAGACCACTGCCCCAGAAGAGATGATGAACCTGCGGAGATAGACATATATACACATGCATGCATGCATGCGCGCGTGCATACACACACACACACACACACACACACACACGGCTAGGAGATGCTTAAGGAAGAAACCATCTGCTCCAGGGTCTGGGTACTTCAAAGGTCAGGGACCACTGAGGCTTAAGAACGAGTGGGGGTGACCTGCTGAATACCTGCTTCAAGTTTGCTTTCTTCCCCATCCCTGAGAGAAGAAAGGACAGGAAAGGAGGACAGAGCAGCAAAGCTTCAGAGCGGTGGGAAGCGCCCGGGTGTGGCAGAGGAGCAGCAGAACTACCTTGAAAAGAGAAAGTGAGGCAGGTGAAGCTTGGGGTGGCAGGGCGGGGAGTACCAGCCCCCAGGATGATGGGCCGTCATCACAGCTTGCCTGGGTCCCTTAGGGAAGAGGCCAAGCTGGCTAAGAGCCACGGGATCATCCCCCAGTGCGCCTTTCCTTGGCTCTTCTTTCAAGGCAACCCCTCCATCAGAACTACCCACCAGGGCAGATGGGCAGACTGGACCCAAACTCTGCAGGTATCCCCAGAGAAAGGTCTGGGCCTCTCTCCTCCCTGCCTTGTTGACTGTGCTGCAAGGCCATAACTTCCCATTGTAAATCCTCATGCTCCCACACACATGTGATACCAACAGTCATCCAAACAGTAAGACTCATTTCCCATGGGAGTCAAGCAAGCACACCCACAGTCACTTCTACCCTCATTCAGCTCCACACCTAACACACCTGCTCCCACGCCAAGAATCTCAGAGACAGTCTTTTGTTTATGGTCTCACGCTTCTTTCCTTTGGGACCCCCTATGAGGTGTGTGTGGGAGAGCTAGTGCTAGGATGTTGGAATGCACAGGTTGGCGCAATCCCAGAAACCAGGTGCTGGTTGTCAGAAACCCCTACTAAGACCCTCTGTCTGCACACCACAGAAGACTCACTACAGAGGAACTTTATTGGAGAGCGAGGCACAGTGGAAATTCACGGTGACTTGGCACAACACGGTGGCTGATGCTGGCAGTGGGAGCCACACTGAGACCTTCAGTGCTGGAAAGACTCCTTCACCGCAGAGGCCAGGCCAACCTCAGTTTCCCTGCCCTGAGCCAAGCAGAAAGGGTGGGGAGTGCTCTACCCAGTGCACTCTAAGGAACCCAAATGGCAAGTGGGGATGGAGTTAGCAAAAGCAGGGCTGGAGGATTGGTTGCCTGGCCCTCCCTTTTCTCTTTCTCCTGTAGCTGTGGCCTGACTACTGTCGCGCAGAATGCATGCTTCTTCTACAGCGCCCTAATGCCGTGTGTGTGTGTGTGTGTGTGTGTGTGTGTGTGTGTGTGTGTGTGTGTAGGTTGGAGGGCGCAAGTTCAAAGATCAAAAGCCCAGTTTCATCAAGGTGAACAGTGTGAGTGGGCAGTGAAGTAATCTCAGAGATCTCACCTAAGAGACCAAGCGAGCAAGTTTCTTCTTTGAAGTGCGATCTCCGACAGCATCACTAGATTCTCCCCTCCAAAATTTCTGCAGATGGACAAGATGAGACCACCTGTATTCAGCCCCAGGCCTTATACATTTTCTTCTTCTCTCTCATTTTTGCTTAAATGGCACTAAACCGAAGAGTACCTAGTGGGCCCGGGTCATGGCCCCCTAGGAGGCCGCCCAGTCCCTGGGCAGGTTGAGCTGGGTTCCTTCAGCGTGCAGCATGTAACCGCCCGAGGTCGCAGGTAGCGGCGCATCCAGGGCGAAGGGGCCCGGGCCAGGGCCGGGGCTGGAGCGCCCCGAGGACGCGGCCGAGACGGCTGGGCTCAGCTGCACGGCCGTGGTGTCCTGCGCCGTGCGCTCGCTGCTCTCCATCTCCAGCGCCACCGGCCCTGCCCGCCCGCCGCCCTGGCCCGGGGCCGCCAAGGAGCGCGCGCGAGGCGCGGGAGCCCGGCGGCTGCACACACAGCAGGCGGCGAAGAAACCCAGCGCCAGGACGAGCAGCACTGGCCCCACCACCAGCGGCGCGTTGTGCCCGGGCAGGAAAGAGGCGAAGGCGCCCACCAGGGTCACGTTCACGCCCGCCAGCAGCACACACAGACCGCAGGCGCAGCACAGCGCGGGCGACGGCAGTCCGGGCAGGCGGCCTGGGGCGCGGCCGGAGGGCGCCGAGGCCACAGGCCCCTTGCTCTTCTTTGCCTGTGGCATCGTCTTGCGGGCGCCTAGCACGCCTCAAGCTCCGTCGGCCCACCGGCCCGGATCCGTTCACATGTTGAAGTTCGCGGATGGTCCTGTGGGCACGCAAAGTGGAAGGATCAGGGGGGCTCAGGTGAGTGGCTACACGCAGTGCCTGCAAGTGCATGGGCCATCTTGGACAGCACCCAGAAACAATCCACTGCATGTGCAAAGATTCAACCTACTGTTTCCTCAGCCAGCCCCTCACTGCCAGTCTACCTTCTCTACTCCCTCTCCTTCCCAAAACCTTCCTAGGCTAAGAGAGTGAATAGATGAGCCGTGCTCATCAAGCTACTTAATTAAACCGTCCTCCCCTTCCTCCTCCACTCTTTTCCTCCTCTAGCCTGGAGGGAAGTAGCTTTTGAGTTTCAGGACCCCACCCCCACCTGGGAGGCCTAGAATGGGCCAGTCCCTCTTTGCTCAAAGAAACTGAAGCTCGGAGACACATAATAGTTTAGCCAAAACACAGGTCCGGTACCTAAGTGACAGCTGCCTGTCCCATAGGAGGTTCTGGTAAGGCATAGCAGTGACGTCAGCCTTCCTGACATCAGAGGAGGCTCAGATGCTCAGCGAGAGACCTGCCCAGCTACTCAGCTGGACTCCCTAGGCCCTTTCTACATGGCACATTCCATTGGGTTCCAGACCTACTTCCATTTTACCTCCTAAGGATCCTACAATTGGACCTAGATTCAAAAGTTGGATCTACGAATGCCAGAATTTCTTCTATCTAGTTTTTAGGACTATCGACATCCCTGGATCATAGTTTGTGAGCTGTGTTAGAATTGTGAAACCAGATCATATCACAGGGGGAAGTTTAGAATGTAGGGGGAGGAACAGGGTGGGCGACTCAGACAAGTAGCCTAATGCCTTATGCTCACCTGTGTGAGGCTAACAACATGAGACTTAAGCTATTGTGATGAAAAACGGTAAGCAATATACATTAAGCATGTTCCTGTGGTGGTTCACAAAGAGTGCAGCACGAAATCTCAGATCTTGAGAGGTGGATCATATCGGGTCTGGAGATAGAACTGTTTTTTGTTTTTTCCCAAACTCCTGATAAAGAAACACACGCGGTCACGAAAGATGACTCTTGAGAACATCTAACAAACCACAGCCGCCTCAGGAAACTCTCTACAGGTGACTCAAACCAACCAGTCGCCGACGATTCTGCCAGGCACTGAAAGTATGCAACTATTAGATGGAAGTGCTTACACATTTGTGATGACTGAATCCTTGAGCTGCTTGACATTTATTAATAGCCATATTTTTTCTTTCTTTCATATATGTGTGATGGGTGTGTATGTGGTGCGTGTGTGTGTGTGTGTCTGTGTGTACAAGTGCATTTGAGTGTGTGTACCTGTGGAAATCCAAAGGCATATTAGGAATCATTTTTATTTTTATTTATTTATTTTTATTATTTATTCAATTGTGCACGTGTATGTGTATGTGCGCGTGTGCGCGTGTATGTGTGCGTGTGTGCGTGTATGTGTGTGTAGAACCATGGACAAATTCGGAAACCACCATGGACTACCTCCTCTTTGTTTACTCTGCCCCAGGACTCACAGGCTCCGCCCTACCAGGACCGGAAACGCAGGCCGCCCCCGCTTCCGCCTGGCATCTATACATGGGGTCTAGGATCCGAACTCAGGACCTTCTGCCTGCAAGGCAGAGGCTTAACCCCTGAGCTACCTCTCCAGCCCCAGGAATCATTTTTTAAAATTTTTTTATTATTTATTCAATTGTGCATATGCATGTGTGCATGTGTGTGTAGAACCACGGACGAATTCGGGAACTACTCCGCCCTACCAGGACCAGTAATGCACCCCCCACCCCCCACCCCCCACCCCCCACTGGAATTACCTATGTGTACCACTATACCTTGCAAATCACACGTGCCACTGCACTTTGCAGTCTCCATCTCCAGATGGGAGAAGCTGAGGCTTGGGATGAGGAAGGTCATGGAAGAAGTCTGTACCAAGCCAGAATACCAACAGCTTTCCCAGCTCGGCCAGGGTTAGCTGCTCAGGACCCTGCAGTTCCCTTTCCCTGCACCCTGCATTCCAGCTTTTCAGGAATCTAAAGGAAGATTACAAGTTCGAGGCCACTCTCAGCATCTTAGCAAGACCCCATCTTAAGATTTAAAAGAGGGCTGGAGAGGTAGCTCAGGGGTTAAGCCTCTGCCTTGCAGGCAGAAGGTCCTGAGTTCAGATCCTACGTATAGATGCCGGGCAGAAGTGGGGGCGGCCTGCGCTTCTGGCCCTGGTAGGGCGGAGTCTGTGAATCTCGGGGCAGAGGAGGAGGTGGAGGCGTCCATGGTGGTTCCTGAATTTGTCCATGGTTCTACACACACACACATACACACACATGCGCGCGCGCACACATACATATGCACACACGCACAATTGAATAAATAATAATAATAAATATTAAAAAAAGATTTAAAAGAATCAGTGGGGGGCTGGAGAGGTGGCTCAGGGGTTAAGCCTCTGCCTTGCAGGCGGAAGGTCCTGAGTTCGGATCCCAGATCCCACGTATAGACGCCAGGCGGAAGCGGGGGCGGCCTGCGCTTCTGGTCCTGGTAGGGCGGAGCCTGTGAATCCCGGGGCAGAAGGAGGTGGAGGCGGTCCATGGTGGTTCGCGAATTCGTCCATGGTTCTACACATACACAGACACACACACACACACACAGACGCGCGCACATACACACGCACATGCACACAGTTGAATAAATAATAATAATAAAAAAAATTAAAAAAAAAAGAATCAGTGGGGTGGCCTAAAGAGGTGGTGCCATTTCTGTTTAGGCATCCAGTCTAGAAGTAGTTTAGGGACGTGTCAGGGGCAGGACAGGAACTCAGAGCTGGGCCTCAGAGAGAACCAGAGTTTTGGATTTGAGTTGGGAGGAAACTTGGTAGAGATGGCACCTTGATTTAGTCTTTAGCTGTCTGAATATAAAGAAAGGGCTATAATGGGTGATTGCTCTGAAGTGACGTCTCTCACTATCTGAGCTTTGTGAAGGTGGAAATAAGGACCTTTTCAGAATTATTATTAAGATGTCACAAGCTATCATAAAAGAGGTAAATTAATTTGCAATGTGGCTGTACTTGTTCATTTCACCAATTTTTTTTCTTTTTTTTTTTTGCTCTGGGCCGGTTCCCTAAGAAGTCATTGCTTCGCCTGTGTGCAGACTGTGAGGAAGGGCACACGTTGAATGCACTGAGCATTCACTCAGCGCCAAGCACCTTCCGACAGTAGTTAATACATTTGAGCTACAGCATAATCCTGTCTCCAAATACAGCAAGGAAACTGGGGCTCAAAGAGGCAAAGGGACATTTCTCTGTTTACTCGGCAATAATGAGGAAAGTTGAATCGGAAACGGTTCAAGGAGGTAGAAAAGTCCATATTCTTCCTACAGCAGAAGAACTGCTTGCTTATTAGAGGTCTGTTTGTCAAAAGACTGTAGCTATTGGTTGTAACTATCCAGGTCATCATCAAAAAGCCTGGGACTTGTCCTCAGGAGGCAGAGCTGGGAGCTCCTGGGGAGGGAGTTTCCACCTGGTCCCTGCTGGTCAGTCTGTCCCAGGCCGTGTTGCACTATGGCAGCTGCCTGCCCAGGGGTGGCTACCAGACCTCCTGACCCTGGTTTCTGCTCCGAAGGCCCAAGAGCCCCCAACTGGAAAGCTGGAGGCTTTGGTAAAGACCCTGGTCACTTGGTCCTTCACGCATAACCCAGCCCCTCATTTGTTTAGTCAGAGCTCTTTTCCTTTCACTGGAAATTCTTCTGTTCTCCTAAGTCCCTGAAGACTGGGTCAGCGCCATACCTCTAGTCCCAGCTCTCTGCTCATTCTGCCCTTAATGCCTCCTTCATCCCCAGGGAACCTCCCACATCATTATTACTCACTGCCTGCTGGGGCTTATTCAGTACCCTGCAAGCGTTCCGCTTCTGCCAAGTAAATTCTGCCTCCCCAGGGTCCTCTGAGCCAGCGTCACCACTTCCCATCAGTAACTGAGTCCTTCCCCCTTTAGGCGCGCATGTGGGTGCGCACACACATACACTCACACATGCATACACACATGCACACACGCACACATGCACACACATGCACACACACACATGCGCGCACACATGCACACACACATATACACACATACACACACACACACACACACACACACACACACACACACACACAGAGGCCTAACAGGCCTGACTTTCTAGTTGATGTGTGACGTCTGAGTTCCACTATCCTTGTCCTCAAGGATACTTCCCCATCCCCACATAGTACATGCACACTCAGGAGGCAGACATATCTGGAAGCAAACACAACTAACTGCATTGCATACAGATCTTCAGACACGGACCAATCTATAGACAGCCAACATGCTCCCATGCCTATCTGGGGGAAACCAGTGGCTGCTTTGCACATGCATCTCTAGAGACTTCCTGCCCGGGCGAGGGGAAGGTGCCGGGCAGCAGTGGCCTCCGGGAGTGGTGGTGGGGTAGGAGCTCTGTTTCAGTTGCTCCAATGATGTTCTCTTATTCTCAGTGGGTCTCCAGGGCTGTAGCCAGCAGGTGCTTCCTGTGTCCCTCACGAGGCTGCCTCGCTGCCACTGTCTGTGAGGTGGGAATCTGAGCTGGAAGGTTTCCACAGGCTCCTCAGGCTCTGCCTTCCAGCACTGTAGAGGGCCCCAGGGGACTCTGCAGCAGTCACAGATCTGCATCCTTCACACCAACCTCTGTGCCCACCAGACATGGGTGACTTTCTGCTCTGGGCTTCCTGATGCTCTCAGATGTGTCCCCAGCCAGGGCCACAGGTGTGGGCAGACCCGGATCTCCAGCCTTAGTCTAGTCCTCCACTTCCACCCCAGTAACTCAGCTTCCTGGAGCAACAGGAGGGGTGGGAAGTGCCCTTCCTCCTGCTTCCTTCCAAGGCTGTGGGAGTAGCTCTGCTTTCCCCTCCAGCCTGTCTAACCTTGCAGAAGGTCTGCAGCAACCTGCCCCGTCTGGCCCTCATTATACTAGCTTCTCGACTCCTTATTTCCACTTTTCAGCTCTTTCATCTGCAGTGCCCCCTTGTACCCCGACACCAGGAACATATCATCCCTGGTGTTGCCCTGAACCAGAAAGTCTCTGAGAAGCCTGACATCCTGCTTTCCACTATACCCCTACAAAGGGATGTGTTACAGGAGAGTAACAAGTAACAAATGGACAGGAGCCTTTTATTATATGAATTAACTCTAAGCCTAAGACAACTCTAAGAGGTAGAAACTATTGTATCCTCCTATTCAACAGGTAAGGAGATAGAGACTGAAAGAGGTTAAATTTTTTAATAAGGTCACAGATGCTGTAATAATACATGGAAGAGTCAGGATTGAATCCAGATTGTGGCTCCTAAATCTGTGCTCTCTTTTATCCTTTGTGTACCTCGCATGGTGTGGTTATACGTTATAGGTGTGCCTCTTCCAGTAACTGTTCTCTCCTGGTATACAACTTTTAGAGCCTTCTTCTTTGCCCTTGCATCTTTTTGTGAGCACCTGAAATCCCACACTTCTAACTTGTTACTCTCTTGTAACTTAACTCATCACTTTTTGCTCTGCCTAGCGAAGCTCAAGCTGGCCTTGCATACTTCCCAGGTCTTCACCCAAATTCCTAAGCCAGGGAGAGGAAACCTCACTGGCCATGCTATGGCCCCCTATGCACCTGTAACTGTGGGTTCAGATCCCCCGTCTAGCAACAGTCCCCTTCACCAGACCAGATGTGCAGGGAGCATCTCTTAGGGGCATCCAAGTCCTGCCCACCTTCAAACAAAACTTCTTCGGCCCCACTATGGTCTCCAGCTAGCACTCTCTCCCCTTCTTCAAGCACCGCCTACACTCTGTAATTGACTTCCTTGCCAAGTGCCCCGTCCACTCCAGTCTAGTATCTGCCTCGCCGTGTTCTTACCTCGGCACTCACCGCGGTCACTAATGACCTGGTCAGTGAGTTGAATGAACACTCTACCTTGACCTGTGGAAACCTGCCTCCTGGGAACACTGCCTCTGGGACACAGGTTCCTTCCACGTTGCCTTTTCCCACAAAGTCCACAGCCTCAGTGGGAGCACCTGCAGGCTTTTCCTGCAGGCTTCCTTCCACATCCTTGCCAGCCATCTTAGGGCCCGGAGGTCCTCTCACCAAGAATCTCTCTAGTCCATTCCTTCTTCTCTGGACGGACAACCACCTCTGCTTACCCCATCCCTTCCCATAGTCAGAACCCTTCTGGACCCCCCTCCCCCTACTGCTCTGGCACAGCCCAGGTGCCTCCAGGCGGCCTCTCTTGAGTCCTCCAATGGAGTTCAGCTCACCAGATGCGGAGGGCTGGACTGGAGGCCTGGACTCAGCAGGTGTGGAGGCCTGGACTCAGCAGGTGTGGAGGCCTGGACTCAGCAGATGGCGCCAGGTGCTTTGTGCTCAGCTAGTTGTCCCAGCTCTGCTCCTGTGCAGCTGAGATACTGTCCTGTTCCTTCCTTTTACCCCTTAACTGCCCAGTTGGACTCCCCAACTCCCAACCTGTTCCTTCACTGGGCTTCCCTGTCTTTATCTTCGTGTCCCAGTGGCCTGAGTACCAGGCTACATCTACCTTGCTGGCCGCTGTATCCTCAGTTGGGTACTATTTCTCTCCAGCACCCAGTGAATATTGGTGAAATAAATGGGAAGAGAGGTGCTGATCAGGGAGCCATGGGAGTCTTCCTGGGTTCGCTGGTCTTTAGATTTGAAGTTGCTAGCCGCAGGTTTTGCACAGCCTCCTCCTAGTTTTGGGCACAGGAGAGTGTGGAGGGCCATGCACAGATTCTGCCTAGTTAAGGGCAGTGGGGATCAGGGTAGGGCAGAGAGGGTCCCAGGCGTTATTCCCTGACAAGTCTCCCCTTCTTCCATCCCTTTTTTCTCTTTTCACTTTTATTCAAGGCAACAGGTCTCTGACCCGACATCCTTAGCTTCCCAGGGAGCCGAGGGCTGGATGAACATCTTCTCTTTCTGTTAAAGGGCCCCTCCTCACCCCTCGTCCCCCCCCCCCCCCCCCCCCCCGCGCACAACTCCTGCAGCCTTCACTTGCCTGAGCCAGCGGCGTGTGGACACTGTGGCTGACCTGGAGCGCCCGGTCTGTTAGGGTGCTGGTCAAGTGTCGGTCTTGGGGAACACGAATCGGTGGCTCCCCTGGCTGAACCTCTGGGGAGCGCGATGGGGTCAGGAAGCTCAGGAGGGTGGGCGCGCCTGGAGGAATCACGCAGCCCACTCCATTCGGCTGCGTCGAAGCAGCCCGGGCTGTGGCCAGCGGGACTCGGCGGCGTAGTCCACAGACAGCAGATCGCTGCGCGGACACAGCGGCTTCCCGCCCCCGGGAGCCCCTTTCCCGCGTGGGCGGCCGATCTCGCCCCCGGCAGCCTCCGCGAGTCTCGTTCCCACCCGGTGCCTCCCACCTCCTGCTCCGCGCGTCTTTCTCGCCTTTGCCGCGCTGCGTTCGCGGTCTGCGAGCACCCAGCAAATAATTCCCGCCGCCCACACCGTCTCGGTCTCGGCGGCAGTTGCCCCCGTCCCGCGTGGAAACAGCGCGGCTCCCCCCAGGAGCGCTGCATCCTGCAGCATTCCCGCCGCCCTGGAGGGGCCTGGCGCTGTGGGGGGAGGGAGGTTCCCAGGGGTGGGGCTTCTTTTCAGTGCCCTTCTCCAGTCAGCTTCCAGTCGAGCACCCTAGAAAGGGGTATGACCGCTCGTCCCTATTGGCATGTGGGTGAGGGACTGGGAAGGTGTGCTGGACAGAGGCACTTTGAGGCTGGACTGTGTTTTAGAGAGGCCTGAAAGGGCCTGAAGAGTTGGCTGAGATCCACCCATCTGCCCCTTCATTCATCCACACATTCATTCATAAAGCCACTTGATGTGTCCACACCCCAGCCGGTGGACAGGAGACCCAGGCCCAAGGCCCTAAGCTTTGCTCAGTGGCTCTTAGAACCAGGATGAATCTCATCTCCACCACCTTCTTCAGGATGGCGGGCAGTAGGTGTAACTTCAGGGAGTTTCTGGGATGGAACACTGCCTGCTCCCCATGTTCCCAACATATAGCTGACACAAGACTAACACAGCCACAGCCCAGAGCTTTGGGAAGAACCTATGGCCCGTCCCCAGCAGATGTTGAAAGCTGGGTCCTCTTCCTTTCTTATCCTAGTGCTGGAACATTAGAGGGGGTTGCTGCTTAGAGGTAAAGAGTACTGGAGTGTGTGTGGAGATACAACTGGACACATTTTGGGGAAGTTCACAGCAGGCAAGGGCGAATGGAAGGCCCAGACTCCCAGAACTTCCACTTGCTTCAAGGGTCTGTCATCTTCTTCAATGGACATAGCTGTAACAGTTACTCTTAACTATTACTGTCAGAGAGCACTCAAAGTCAACTTAAGGGAGAAAGGGAGGTTTATTCAGAGGGAAGGTACAGTTTCTCAAAGCAGAGGTGGCATGGCTGGCTGGCCAAAGCCGGAGGAGGCTAAGTCACTGCAGACATCTTGGAAGCTGAGAGCTGCAGACTGCTTATTGCAGAGGCAGACTTCTCTTGGAGGTAGGGTGGGACTAATCCATCTCAAGGCCCACCTCTTTTGAATGCCTTCCTCTAGCAAGGCTCCACCTCTCAAGGTGCCATGACCTTGCCAAACACATGAGACTGTGGGGGACACATTTCAAACCATGACAATAGCTCTTGCTTTTTTTTTCTTTTTACATGTTTATTCCTTATTTTATTCCACTACAATCCCAAGCACTTCACTGTGCATGCACCCCTCCCACCCCTACCATCAGGGTTTCTATAGTCTGAACTGGGGAGGTCCTGTAATGAGAGGGTCCAATGAGGAGGGGACTAGACTCCCCTCAGCTGAGGTTCTCCATCCCCACTCCCATATTCCACCCTTGACCATCTTTTTGGTGTATGGATGAATGAGGACAGCGTTCTTCATCCATTAAGGAGGAAGCTGGTGATGATGAAGGCTAGGGGAAAAGAAAGGCGAAGGAGCAAGGGGCAGGGGAAGGAGGTGGAGAGGAAGTTGACACCCCTTAAGCTAAGGGAAACAGTCTCTTCAACTAACCAATCTTTGTGAAACTCACCCCTCATGGAGGATGGTCTACTGTCATCAGTGAGTTGGGCTCTGTGGCCGTGCAAAGGAGGGAAGAGGCCTGGATGTAAAACCTCACTAGCTCTAGCCTCTTCCTGGTGTCCTTCATGAGTCCCTTGTCCCGAGAGGGCTCAGCTTTCTGGTCTGACCTAGATGGGATCTCCCACTGGGCTTCATTTCCCACAATCCACCGGACGTTTTCCGTGTGTCTGACTCTCTGTGCTCACTCTCAATGGGGAGAAATAAATCAGAGCCACTCAAGAGTGATCGACTGTTCTTGAGGCGGTTAGAATAAAGCCAAGTCAGGGGAGGCTTCCCTGAGGAATGACCTGCATGGATCTTGGAGGGATGAGACTGTTTTCAGCTTGCCTCCTCCATCAAACAGAATGTGGAATAGGTGTCTGTGGAGGCCCAATGACTCTCCTTCTCCTGGAAGTGCAGGTGTGGTGGAGAGGGGAGCAGCTTCTGCCTGGGCGTGTGCATTTGGCCATCCTTACCACAAACCCCATTGTAAATGGGCCATGATGAACCTTTTCAGGAAATCCTACTGATTGCTTTCCTATTAAATTTATTGAGTGCCTATTATGTGTCAGGCTGGTGCTAGGAACTAGAAAAGAGCAACATTTATCAGACTTAGGTAGGTTTAGCAATTGGTTCTTCAAGGGCTGGGAATATAACTAAGGGGTGGAGTGTTGTTCCATTCACCAGGCCCTGGGTATAGTACTCAGAACAGCATATAAATGAATAAAATTGTTAATTTTAGCAGGGCATAGTTGAGCACATGAGGCTTGCCTGGGCTATGAGATCCTGTCTTAAAAACAATTATTACTATGAAAAAGACTTCAAGCTTGCCTGGAGGTGACAAGAGAGTGGGGGTATAGAACTGCATTGAAATAGAATGAGGAGACATGTGGCTATGGGATTGCTGATGGAGCAGAGAACCTTCTAGAACCCAAGCCAAAGCTCAGAGACAGACATATGGTCAGCTTCTTAGGGCAGCAGAGAAGACCAGGGAGGAGAAGGAAGAATGGAGGCTTGTCAGGAGCTAGGTGCTCTGAGTGGGATGTTTCGACACTAATAGTGTCAGAACTGAGCTCAGCTGGGAGGTTTTAGCGTAGCCACTTGTGTCCATCCTTCTGTGAATCTCTGTCTTGGGACCAGGAGTTCTCAAGTATCTACTCCTGTCTTTAACTGCTACTCATGGCCTGTCCTGAAGAATGGCCTAGGAATTTGACATTTGGAAAAGAATATGGCCCCATTTCTCCCCTTCACCTGGTGACCCCCTAGAGATCCAGGGTGAGGCCATGGGAGCTGACAGTCTCCTCTGGGACCCCCAAATGGCTCCTATGGTCAGTTTCTGTGGCCAGAACAAAGCAAGGGACTGGAGCTTCCCTGGTTGTAGTTAGAGACCTGGACAAATTCCAGCAAGAACAGTTAGCACATTAACAAGGGAACAAAGCCAAGCTCTAGTACAGAAAGACAAGCCTGGGTAGAGACTTTAGCCATGGATGGGGTTCTGAGGGGCCTGAAGTGATACCAGAGGAGCTGGGGGTCCACTCTGTGGAGCGATGACAGAGGCAGTCTGTTCCAGCATTGCCAGGGCTCAGCTTGGCTTTGGATCTTGTAGCTTGGATACAGGAGGGCTCTAAGATTGGGGGTGGGGGTGTCGTCATGGGGAGTGGAGGACGAAGCAGGGAGCACTGCTTGCTTTTAGCCTTCCTCGGTTCCCCGACCTCCTGGTTTCAGTTTCTCCAGAGTTCTGCTCACAGTGGACAGACCGCTGCGGACCCCTGAGAGATAAACAAGATGGGGCTGTCTGAGTATGGACCCCATGGGACTGCTGGGTTAGTAGAGCTCAAAAGTGTGTATGTTGGGGGGGGAGTCAGAGTGTCCAGGGACCCCAAGGCAGAGCTGGGATAAATGGGGAGTCCCAGGGATCTGGTATAGTGCGAAGAGGACGAAACTCAGGAGTTGTTGCTTAGCTTGATTCCATCTCTAGATGTGAAATGAAGCTCATGATAGGACCTCCCTCATGGCTGTGAGATTTGAACTGTCAGTATATGTGAAGCGATTGGGGTGGCATCTGGAATGGATCCTTCTACTAAGTTCTAGATTGTTACCCTGGAGGCAGAGACCTCTGCTGCCCCAGGTTTTCCTAGTGTAGGGGATAGGATCAGGGAGGGAAAAGATGCCCAGTTTCAGGTATCATCTCCAAGGGCCAGACTCCAACATGGAGAGTAGAGTGGAAAAACACCCAGGGCGTTTTTCATAGGGGAAGGAAAAGTGGAGCCCTGTCTTAGTGTCCACACTGGCCGGGACAGGGAAACCTTGAGGACAAGTGAGACTAGCTCAGTTCCAAAAATCCAACTGCTCTGCATCTTCAGCCTGAGGAAGTACCCTCACTCCTGTACCCCTTTCTCTCACCTGCTCTTCGGGGTTCCTTCCTGGCCCTACGGGGTGGGGACATAGAGGGGAGATGAAAGATGGATTCCACAGTCTCAGGAACTTACCTTCCTTGTTGCTATTGGTGTTAGATCTTCCCTCCCCATGGTCTGGCCCCCGGTTGGGTTGGATCCTCAGGCTTCCTACAAGGATAAGAGCACCCCAAACCCCCATTTACTGAGACATTCTCAAATCAAATCAAGCCCAGCTTGTGGGGGACAGGGGAGGAGACCCTCTTGCTCTCTACTCTCTATCCATGCTGTCTTGGCTCCACAGTGTTCCTATATGTTCTGGGCTGATTTGGGGAGAGGCAGAAGACATGAGTCCTTGAAGGAAGTTCTTAAAAAGGTGGGAATAATGGGGGGGGAGCTAGGGATTTGTAAAGCTCCACAGGACCTTACAGTGTTGGAAGTCTGGATGTAGGGCTGATGGGGTGGAGCTATTAACAAGTTGTGGGATATATAGAGAAGGTCTTTATGGGGTTTAGGAATGAGGGAGGTTCACCTGGAGGTCTTAGAGACTTTGGGGAATGGAAAGTCTCTCAGGGGAGACAGATTCCAGGGGTCCAACTGCCTTTACTCAGACAGCTAACTGGATTCTGCTATTCTGTAGTCATAGAGATCACACACACACACACACACACACACACACACACACACACACACACATAGAGGATTCCAGCAGATAGAGCCAGAGCCAGAGCAGTCTCACACATGGGCACATTCAGTCACAGTTGGTCACAGGTTTACACATGGAGAGTTTTGCACAGTCCTTGGCAGAGGGTCTGTTGGCGTAGGAGAAGACTCACCTATCGCAGGCAGGATACGGTCCAGGTTGAACCGAGCCTTCAAGAAGGGGTAGGCAAAGATGAGGAGCCCTGAGGGGAGACAGAGAGGGCGTTATGATGGGGAGTGTCTGATTAGTGTGAGCGTAGGAGGTCAGGGGCGAGCTGCTTATTGGGGTGACGTAGGTGTGTTTGGGAGGACACAGATGTGCAGGATCAGGGATGTGGGGGTGTGCGCAAATGTAAGCCAGTTAAGTGTGTGTATCGGGAGCTCTTGGGTGGGGCTGTGCCTATCTGGGGAAAGATGCCACAGGATTGCAGACTCTTGGCTCCACCCTGTCCAGGTAAAGATTGGGTTGGTTACTTTTCTTCTCATTTGAAGGGAACTGGACCCAGAAGACACCAGCATCTAAGATTCTTCCTTGTCCCCTCCCCTCTGCTCTCCTCCCTTCTTTCTTAGTCCCCTGGGGTTGGGACTTCTCTGTTGCCCCTCCCCACCTAGACCTGGCAACCAAGTAGCCACAGAGACCCAGCCTTGTCCACTGCCATTTCTTCCTGGACTAAGCGATTGTGGCAAAATGAAAAGCTGTGTTCAAAGCTTCCAGCCTGGGGCTTTGGATTCTGCTTTTGATCTGGAGTGACGTGGGGAAAGAGAAGACACTCAGCACTACAATGGGAATGTCAGACAGAGGGACAGAGCTGCCTCCCAGACAAAGAAAGAGAAGGAAGTCTGCTCTGAGCCAGACTGTTTTGCCAACCTGCAAGAACCCATTGCAGGAAGACTAATGAATCCCATCTCTCTCACACACAAGCTCCCTGGGCAATCAGTAAAGAGCTGGTCACACACAAGATCCCTTGGACAGTCAGTAAAGAGCTGGTCACCTAGTTCCACCTGCAGTTCTCTTACCCCCCAATCCAGGATTCACTGCCCCCCCACCCCGAGCCCTGGGGCTGCCTGGCTCACAAATCCAGCTTCCATTTTCCCCACCCAACTCCCACTGCTCCTACCCTGCCCTCTGTTACTCCTTCGCCACAACCAGCCTCTCCTCCCCTTACCCCAGGCCAGTGCCTGCTCACCAAGCCCGGCAGCGCCAAGAAAGATACCCCCCACTGCAGCCGCAGCCTTGGATACGGAGACACCGATGATGATGCTGCCGGCTACCAGCCCCAGGGCCACACAGGCCAGCTGCAGGCAGTGGACGTCTCTGGTGCTGATGGGGGAGTCCATGCAGGCCTGCCCAGGGCGCTGCTCCAAGGCTCCTAGGGGGTCTCTGTCCTCTCGGATGTCCCCTTGTTGGAGCTCCACATTCAGGATAGAAGCTTCCGGGCAGTGAGAGACTTGGCTGGTAACTCTGGGATTTATCTGCAACCTTATCCCAAGTGCTCCTGGGGGCCCCCAGCCCCAGCTTGAGCTCAGCAGCCCAGCTTACGTCTCCCCCTCTGGAACCTTCTGGAGGCCACTCTCAGAAGTCCTACCTAGCTACATTTCCCCTTTGGCTACCAGAGTTCTGGGAGCTAAGTCTATCCCATGAGGTCTTCTGCCAGTCTCCACCCCAGGACCTGAAGGAACTGGGCCCAAGCGCCTCTGTCCAGACATCCTGCCCTGGCTCCCAGGACTGTGCTCGGTTGCCATTGAGCTGGGCCCATTAAAGTTTAAAGCGACGAAAGGTGGGGGTGAGGGGCACCTCATAGGTGCAGGCAGCGGCATGTGCTGAGTTATTCATGGGGTTGCAATGTGAGCCACTGTCCGAGCGCCCGAGGTTCAGCGGGCGGCCAGCCCAGGTTCCACTGTTGTTTCTTTGAGCAAGAAGACTGGTCTGGTGGCTTCAGGTGGGGCGCAGGGGTCAGTGATGTGAGGATGCTCCCTGGTCTAAGCCAGGAGGTGCACCAGGGGGCCTCACTTGGATGGAGGCATAGAAGGAGACGGAAACAGGAGGGACAGACCACGTCCCCTCTTCCCTGTCAGTCTCCTACCCTCTCATTATTCTGCCAGCCTCCGATTCCAGGGTAGGGCTGAAGGATCTCAGTATAAGGCTTGATATACCCCTTTGGGGGTCTCTGGCTGGGAGCTGGCAGGGAAGAGCAGAGCTATAGTGGGAGAGAAGAACTGGGAGGCGCGGGGGAGGGGCAGAATGCCACGAGGTCAGGAACAGGATGCTGAGCCCTTTTGACCTTCTAGCTTGAGCACCTCCTGCCCAGTCTGGTTGACCTGAATGACTTGCTTGTAGGATCCACTCAACTGAGGTCCAGCAGCGGCGACTCTAAGGAACGTAGCCCTGAACCCTGTCCCAAACTCTAGTTTCAATCTTCTTTGCATTCCCTGGGCCCGTCACAGGCCAGGGCCTAGACTAGGGCTTGGCCCTCTCCTTACCTGGGCATACTGCCCAAGATTCTACCACCCTGCTCAGAATTCCCATGGATCCCCTCTTAGTTGCCTCCTCTCCGCATGTCTGAAGTCTATGTCAGCCTCATGGTCTCCTGCCTCCACTGCTGCTCCCTCCTCAGACCCTCTCTCTCCTGCGCTGCCCTCTACTGAGCAGCTCCCTGGCCCCTGTTATTTGGAAAACTTCTCCTCCTTGCCTGGGACCTATGTGGTCAGCTCTGTTTCCTCACCATGCTTGGGCTGGTGCAATGCCCACCGCCCCTCTCCATCCTTGTTCTGCTGTGAACCCCGGAAGGCAGGCTCAAGGGACTGAGCCCCACAGAATCCCATGGCTAAAGAGGCACTTGGGTGAAGCTTCCAGACATAGGTTGGAACTGTGCTTGTTTTGCTCAGGCCTGCACTTACAGCTTTCAAGGTCCATTTAAGGGAGGAGGCTTTCCCACACCATCATCAAGACAGACGCTCTGAGATCAGGCACGGAACGCCCAGGCCAGTCACTGTTCATCAGGCCAGAAGCAGAAATGCCGGTGAACTGTGAATTCCAGATTCTATAACAGTCTGATTTCCAAAAGCCAGAGACCAAATTCAGATGCGAAGGTTTTCTTTGCTATTTTGAGTCTCTCAGGGCACAGGAAGAGTCAGGGAGTAAACTTGTTAGAGAGATATGTGACACCATTATTAGTTACAAGATCACCTGACTGCAAAGCTATCCCAGCTCTAACACGAAACAGATAGGAATGGAGACCTAGGCTGCAGAGGATTGTCCTCGAGTTCTTGACAGTACCCGTATGCACAAGTACCTGTTCAGTTGTATTTTGTTTTTGAGACAGGGTTTCCATGAGCCAGGCTTACCTTAAACTGAAGAAGTCCTTGAACTCCTTGAGCTTCCTGTCTCTACCTCTATAGTGCTGGGGCTTGAACCAGAGCTTCATACATGCGAGGTGGCCACTGTACAAGTTGAGCTACAGTCGCTAGCCCCCTCGATCTTGTCTTATTTGAAGTAAGAGGCAATTGAAATTTTACTATGGGAACCCATTTTCTCTTGGTAAAACAAAATGCTGGAGGCTGGAGGGTACTTTTAAGAAAAGAATTTTATTTAGCTCACAGTTTTGGAAGATGAAAGTCTAAGATTAGGTGGTTTCTGCTGGGCCTCATAGGGACGTATCATGGCAGATGGCATTCCAAGGGCAGAGCAGGTGAGAATGAGAAATCACATGGTGAGACAGAATGTTAGAGGGTGGAGAGAAACCAATCCTGTCTTCGATAACTACCCACTCTCACAAGAACTAGCTCACTCTGGGAAACCAGCACCAACCCCTTCCAGGGACAAGACCCAGAGACACATCGTCACTCACTATGCCCCACTTCTTTTTTTTTCTTAATTTATTTTTCTACTTTTACAAGCATATTGAGTCTTTATCCCAGCTTCCTCCCTCCCCCTCCCTTCCATCTCTTGCCTTCCCTTCACCATTCCCTTCTACTCCCTCCCACCCTTCCGCCTGTATGCCTCTACGGACTTCAGGGTTCACTCTGGCTTATCTATGACTGTGGGGGCTCAGGCCTCCGTGGTATATCAAGTTACCTCTCTTCAGGCCACCCCACAGATATGTGCATTTCCCTTCACTCATCCAGCTTTAGGCCCAAAGGTTTCCACTGTAAGTTTCCATTTCATGGGTATAATAACAGCTACCTACAGATCAGTTTGATGTGACTGTCTTCCTAGCTATAGGCTTATTGGCTGTCTTTCCTATTGATCTATTTCCTTCCCTTTCTTTTAAAGTTCTTGTTCTAGTCAGGCCTCACTTCTTACATGTTCCACTACCTCTTAACATTGCCACACGGAAGACCAGTATTCCAACACATGGGTCCTTGAAGGACACAAGAAAATCATATCCAATCACAGCCACCAAGAAGGAGAGATATTATGACCCAAAGAATCTGTCACAGAATGCATCTTTCTTTGACTGATGGGTGTCATTAAAGGCTTCTGAACCTACTCCGTTGCCTGTCCCCTATTACAGATGTAGAGAGGCTGAGGAAATGATCAGTTAGTGAGTGCTTGCTGCACGGGCATGAGGACCTAGGTTTGATTCCCAGCACCCACATAAAATGTCAGGCTTGCTGGTGCACATTTACAATCTCAACTCTAGAGAGACAGACAGTAGGTCCTTTGGGGTCACTGCCTACCTAGCCAGCTTAGCTGAAGTGGCAAGCCTCAGGTCCCAGTGAGAAACCCAGTCCAAAACAAATAAACAGAAAATACCCGCCCACTCAACCAACCAACCAAATCCAAGGTGTACATTTTCTGAGGAATGACACATGAGCTTGACCTTTGACCTCCACACCTGCACGTACACCTGCACAAGCACATGCATATAATCTCTTCACTGCAATCCCCAGGAGATGTAGAGATGGTGAAACTCTTCCATTCTTTCCTTATGTGAGCTATGCAATTCCTAAAGAAAATATGTTCTGTCCCCTGAGCAATTCACTTGCAGTTATTGGTGAGTTCGAGAAAGCTCCGCGCTCATGGAAGGCACTGGGATGCAGTCCAAGGCTCATGTGTCCCAGCGCCCCCCCCCATTACTAGAGTCCTCCTCAAAGCCACAAAGGCTCAGGGCACAGCTGGGCCAGGGGGATATGCTAGGTTGCTCTGCACAGTCTTTGCTCTGTCTCCTGGTAAGGGAAGAGCCAGAGGGCATCTGTTTGTGGAGGGCGTTCGTCTATATTCTCTCCTCAGAAGCACCAAGTCCAAGTGTGGCATAAGTGGGCCAACAGACCCCAGCCTAGTTTGCTTCTGTTTATTTTCCTTGAAGGGGGAGAATTCTGGAACAGAATGTGATTAATTCATTGGTCTCCCTGGGGATGGGCAGCTTTCTTGGATGGTTTAGAAGTTGAAGGCAGGAAAGCAGCTTCCAAGGCAACAGCTACCATGGTAACAAGAATGTCAGCCTTGGGGGGACCTTGCTCCTAGGGCCCCTCTAGACCTGAAGCAACTGGAGCAATTGACATGGGACCATTGTCTGCTGCTTGGAAAGCTGGGTCTGGTGTAGCCAAGGGCAGTAGAAGAAGAGGGAGAAGGAGCCCCCAGGGCTCAGGCAGGCGGACACAGGGAAGCACAAAGACTTATCACCATGGTTGGAAGTCCTCAGACAGGAGTTCTCAGGATCCCACTGAACCAGGACTGGGGTTGGGACCAGGTCCGCTAGCGGGATCTGAAGGAACAAGGCCTGAGTGTTGAGACTTTGCATTTGGCTGGGACCAGCTCTCTCCTTCCAAGCCCAGGGTGAGCCTGTGAGCGAGGGCATTGGCTTCTACCATTCCAGAGCTTCCCTTGGCACACAGCCCTATCCGCTTTTGCCCAACAGAGCGAGGCTTTCCCAGGCACTCCAGTGAATAGGGACAGAGGCAGGACTAGAACCCGAACCCCCAGTCTCCAATAGCAAGCTCTTTCCTGCTACTACAGCTGTCTCTCTGGGACAGGGACCTCAGCCCAGGATGGTGGGTAGAGGAGTTAGTCTCTCAGAAGAAGGATCTCAGGGGCTGGAAGCTTGGCTCATCTCAAAGACCCAGACTTATTTTCTGTATCACAGAGAGTGTCTCTCTGAGGGCTCCCTGGGCAAGGAAGGGGAAACATAATTACATCCCTGGTACTGTGGCTTTGTTCCACAGCCTCACATGGAAGCAAAACTATTAGTCAAAATTGACAGAACATCTACTGTATATCTGGAGCAGCACTTAGCCCTTTATCTTCATTGCCTTGTACCTTTCGCAACACACAGAGCTAAGTGCTCAAAGTCTCTACAGTCCTGGGCCAGCTACTGTTCATAAGGGTCGGGTTTGGAGGTTCAGAACTAACACTGAGGCAGATTGTCCTTTGGGTAAGACAGCAAGGGGCTTCTTGATACCTTGGAGAGGCAGCATGGCAGGGGCTCTGGTGAGTTTGGGCCCAGGAGGCTAAGCAGGGGTCCCTTCCTACAGGTTTCTAGGAGAGTGGAGAGGTTCCCTGCCATGTGGTTGGTGAGTATTCACAGTATGTGCTTGCAGACAAGTTGTCTCCGATTGTCTCGAAAGGGGCAAAGGCTCTTTAGTGGATCTGTGTCCATCACGATGTGGAATGGTAAACCTCCTTTGGGGAGGAGAGAATTACAGGTCCATATACAGTTTCAGTATGGTGCCTGTCTTTTTTTTTTTTTTTTAACAGCAGCTGTGAAGACAGAGAAAGATGTTATTGCAGGCAAGCATAGCCTTCATAGCTCCCAGGGCAAATCTAATTATTTTTCATGCTTAATGGGATAAAATAATAATAGTACCTATATCATAGGGCAGTTGTGAGAATATAAAAAATGCCTGTAAACTCATTGAAATGAATCTGCTTCTTAATAAATGCATAATTACTAGCCAAGATGAAGTAGTCACAGTAGCTAGGAAAGAGAAGCTGTGTTATATGGGCCAATATGGGGAGGCAGGTGGAGCCAGGTGGGATAGTGCTTGATCCAGTAAGACCCTGAAGTCACATCTGTTGGGTCATCCTGGAGGAGAGCTAACAGGCCAGCTGAAACCAGGGCAGAATTCACCTCCTAGGGGCTGGTGAGACAGGGGGTAAGGCGCCTGCTCACAAACGTGGCGATCTGAGGTTGATCTCTGGAGCCTACATGGTGGAAGAAGAGAGTTGACTTTCAACAGTTGTTCCCTGATCTCCAAACTTGCACATGGTATGCCAGTGTTCTCTCCCGCTCTCCCTCACTCAAGTAAACTTTTTTTTTTTTTAAATTCATCTCCTAGCTCTGGGTGTCCAGGGGTTGGGAGCCACTTGTAAGTCTGCTTTGCCAGCCAACCTCACCTCAGGTGCATGAAGGAATGAGAGAGTGATGGCAAAGGGAAAATCATTGGCCATACCACGCATGTGCAGGCATTCGTGCCCTGGATCATGTTAGCCTGGCCCGTGAACTGAGCACAAATGTCACCCAGGCTACCTCTTGCATCTTGGGAAGTCATTATTATTACACCGAGGTGCTGGGTGCAAGGCACCATTTCTCTCCACTGCTAACTCAGGCAGGACAAGCATAGTCCTTGGTATACGATGGATCCTCAGAAATACTTAGTAATATTTCAGGCAGAGAGAGAATTTGTCTTCGTATGGCATGGGCATGGGGTTGTTTACCACAGCTCCTGTTCAAGTCTGTTGTGTGACCGCAGCCGATCTCTTTTCTCTTGATGTTCAGCTCTCCAAAGCAGAGCTGTTCATTATAGCAGTGATAATGAGTGCTTGATGAATCTGATTTTCTCATGCGAAAATAGGAAACAATGTTTCTATCGTCCCACGTCCCCTTGTATCTGGGGAGCTTTCTCTCCACCTTGCTGGGCCCAGCCATTCTGGAGGCCTGTCTCTTCTTCAGGTTTTTTTAAAATTTTTTTATTATTATTTAATCAATTGTGCGTGTGTGTGTGTGTGTGTGTGTGTGTGTGTGTGTGTGCATATGTGTGTGCGTGTATGCATGTGTAGAACCACGGACGAATTCGGGAACCACCATGGACCTCCTCCTCCTCCTTGTTTACTCCGCCCCGCGATTCACAGGCTCCACCCTACCAGGACCAGAAACGCAGGCCACCCCCGCTTCTGCCCGGCGTCTATACGTGGGGTCTAAGATCCGAACTCAGGACCTTCCACCTACAAGGCAGAGGCTTAACCCCTGAGCCACCTCTCCAGCCCCTCTTCTTCAGGTTTGCAGTGAAGAAAAGGACCAAGACTGCCACAGCCAGAATTTACAATTATTTATTAAAACAAGCATGAAATACAAAAGCATCTTGGTGACTGTTGTCTGTCTGCTTCACATATGCAAAACTATTTTATATGTAACTCACAGCTCATCTGAGGAAGGCTGCACCCTCACATTTGGGGGCAGTGGGCATCCCTCAGACCAGGGCACCTGGGCTGCCAGTAACTTGCCTTCACTTCCGACACAACTGTCCAGCTAACCTCCCTGGATTTGTGCTACTCTCATACAAGGTCTGGGGGTGCAGAGCAGCAGCAGCAGCAGCAGCAGTGACAGTCTCTAAGGTGCTTCTCATAGTAACAGTTTAAAACCAGTTAGGATTGTAGGGAGCAGCTGATTAAAACTCAAGTGCATGGACATTTCACTCTGGAAAGTCCATGAGCTTGACGTGGGAGTTCCATGTTTGCTGGAGAAATATGGTTAAAAATGCAAACATGTTTTTAAAAAAAAGTACCAACTTTAGCAGCAATCCCCAAACAAAGAAGAGGATGATAAATGAGAAACACATTTCGGTCACGGCCAAGAAAGATTATGTGCTTCTCTCGTAGACTGGAAGACTGATCCGCACTCCTGAAGGGGGCGGGCTCTCTGCCCTTTCTGAATTGAGGGGATGGCCTTGCTCAGCCAGGAAGAGGACAGGCGGAGAGGACATCCAGAGGACAGAGGAAAGTGACGGGGCAGAGAGGGAGAGGCACGTGTGTTGGCAGCCTCTGTCAGCTCCTGGAAGCAGGCTCCCTGAGGGCTGCAGCCCCAGAAGCCCGGCCGCAGCGGCAGGCTGGATCGGGGATCTGCACGCAGTGAGCAGGCGGAGCCCTGAGAGGAGATGCCTCTGCTGCAGGCGATTATGCAAAGTGACAAGTGATTGCTTTCCTTTCCAAGACAACCCCTTTGGAAAAAAGCTTTTCTTCCTAGGGATGTGGGAGATGGGGGGTGGGGGAACCCCAGGCCTTTGTGGATATAAAAACCTGCCTGGAACTCAAAAGCAGGTCCCTTGGCCAGCTCCAGATGTTGACTTCACAGGTTTGGGGAGGGCGGCAAGGCTTGGACCGGCCTGGCTTGTGAAGGTGGGTGGCAGCAGTTCAGAGTCCTGTGGGCGCAGGGCATGGGTCTTCATCTCCACTGCGCCCAGCGTGGGCCAGGGCTCTCCTACGTGCCAGGCGAGACTTGGAGGGAGGGGACAGCTTCATGGAGCACAGACCCTGCTCCAGGCCCTCGCACTCGTTGGCCAGTTCATTCTCCTCATGCTGAGACAGCTGGCGATTAAGCGCAATGGCCTCGGCGGCAAAGAGTGTCAGGTCCATGGTGCTGCTGTTCCTGAAGGCAGAGGCAGGAGAAGAGGGAAGGGAGCTGGGGCCAACTGCAGGATGCGCCCGCTCACCACAGCGGCTCCCTGTTGGGCAGCGCTCACCTGGGTTTGGAATCTTGCTTGACTAAGGCTACAATGGTTTGGAGGCTCAGCTACAGCCCCTAGACTAGATAGGCAGGGCGTGGGGTTCCTTCTCAGAGCGCCTACCTCCAGACTACCAATCACAGGTCTTCCCCCTTCAGGACGCTACTCTCAACCTGCCGGGTTCCCTTCACAGGAACAGAGCTTGGAGGCTGGGGAAGTGCTATTTCCATCCGCGTTCCCAGAATCCAGCTCAGGTCCTACATATAGAAGGCACTGTGGGTCTAAGGAGACTCGGGACTTGGCATTTGGAAGCATTTACAATAGCTTTCAGAGAACCCAAGCTAGGCATCGGCTTCCTGAGCAAATGAATGAAGAAAAGTCTTTATGTAGTTACTTTTAAAGTTGGCCATTAAAAATAGCTTTTTAAAAAAAAAAAAAAAAAGGGTTATAGAAATAGCTCAGCAGTTGAAGCACCTCCTGCCAAATCTGGCAATCTGAGTTCAATCCCCAGAAGCCCATATTGTAGAGAGAGTTGACTTCTGAAAGATGTCCTCTGATCGCTACCTATAGGTCATGGCATGTACGTATGAGCCAAACTCCCCTCAAAATGATTTTTATTTAAAAGAGTTGGCTATGACCACCCAGTTTAGCTCCAACCCTATGGGCAAAGCTTGTTCCCACAGTCAATTAGCTCAAGGTTACTGTACAGCCTGACACAAGACATCTAGAGCCTTTTTATCCTCAATTTCCCCATTTATAAAGTGGAGATTGGAAAACCTGTCTTTAAATTTGTTGTGAAGATTATGGATCCAATAAAGTCAACGATGCCCACGATGGTGATGTCATCACAGTTACCTCCCTCTGTATAAGTTCTCTGATGTTCATGCATGAGGAAATTGCTTTTCCTTCCTCTTTCCTTTTCTTGGAGAGGCTGGAGATTCAACTCAGGGCCTCAGGCATGCTAAGTACATGCGCCATGGAACGACATCCTTGGTCCCAGGAAATTGCATTCCCTTCACCCTGCTCCTCAGACTGGCTGCCTTCAGTGCCACAGTGGATATGAGGAAAGTATTTAAGACACAGAAGCCATTATCATTCCTGTCTGCCAGCAATGCGTGTCAACCTGACCCCTGACACTCTTACAAATTCTAGAACAGAAGGTCATCTCTGGGCTGTAAATATGATTTGCAGTTGCATTCAAGTTGGTAAAATAGCTTTGAAGGTGCTAGAAGGCTGAGGAGGAGATAGAAATGAAGTCAGAAGGAACTCTGGGGAAGGCTGAGAGAATGAAGAGGGGATTGAGGAGAAGCAGCCAGGGAACTCTCTGGAGAAGGGCATCTGAGCTTGAAGCAGGGCTCCCGATCCCAGTCCCCCAAGAGAAAGTCCCCGCCCCACCAATGTGGCCAAGTTGAGAGGGCACCATGTAGGATCAAAGCATTTACCTCTGAAGGACTTGCGGCGTGGGGAGTCCCCTTTCTGGAGCTTGCTAGAATGGGAAGGACAGATTGTGGGTAATGTTGCTCCCTCCTTCCAAGAGCTGCCCCCACCCAGGCTAGCACAGGGGGCAGGCTACTATGGGTGCTTGGCCCAGCATGGGGACTTGGTTGTGCCTCCCTGTAGGGTCAAGAAAGGTACACTCTGAAGTCACAGTTGCCTCACAGGAACAAGCTTCAAGTGTTGCTTCCACTGGTTAGCAGTCCTTCCCTGCCATCTTCCCACCAGTCCCAATGGAGGCCTCGTCTCTTTGCACTTTTAACACTTTGTTTTTGAGGATTAAGGTAGAGTTTTACTAGAGGAGAGAAAGAACCTGGAGTGCCATGAGGGCCAGGTGTCTGCACTCTAACGCTTTCTACAAGCATCTAAGTGCTTTTCTGCAAAGTCCAGCTCTCTCCACTATACTCGTTAGTGTGAGTACAGGTCTCACTCATCTCTGTATTTCTTGGCTCTGATATGTAGTGAGTGGGTATTATTCACTGAGCTACCGTGGGATCACTCTAGGCTGGCAACGCTTGGCTCCTGTTGGCAGAGCGATGGAGGCTGGCTAGGGCTGCTAGTCAAGGGTACAGAGCCCTTGGAGGGCAAAGGCCAGACTAACTAAAAAGGATCTTAAAAGTATTTTCTAGTGAAGACTTGGATCCTGAGTTTGCCTTTTAGGCCCTTGCACCCCAACTTTCAACCACAAGCAGAACTATATATCCTCAATGCAGCCACACAAGCTGCAGGACAGCAGGGCTTGCCCCCGGTGCTCTCAGTAGTGATGTCTGTGTAAGAGGATGGTACTGCAGGTCCTGAATGATGATCCCGACCAACTCCCTGGGATGGGTGCTTCTTCCAGCAGTAAGAGACAGGTGCCAAATCCTCGGACCTTGTATCTTGCCAGATTTAGTCTATAGCACACCAGGGGGCTGTGCTGGGGCAGAAAGAGTCAGTTCACGCTACCATAGGAACGACTGAAGTTGCTACTCCACCTACCCCCAGTTTTCGGGAAGTTACTGGGACTGGGAAGAGAGTTTCCGCATGGACATACTGCAGGTCAGTAAAGGTGGCTTGTTTCCTTCCCACAGTCACTCACCCCTTGTACCCACGGATGCTGCAGAACTTGGGCAGCACTGAGTCTTTGCTTCGCATCTCGAACCAGAAGCTTGGAGATGAGGTCTTTGGCGTCACTGGAGATATGAGCCCAGTCCTTGTCGGGAAACTCGTATTTGCCTTCCTGGATGCTCTCGAACAGCTTGTTCTAGGCAGAGAGAATCCTCTGAGGCCGCACTGGCCAGGGGTGCGCAGATATTCTTGCCACTGATCTGGTCACTCAGCTCTGCTGGGGCTGCTGCTCATGGCTCGAGGGTGACATAGCCAGAGCTGCTTCCCCACCTCTTTCCTTTCCTCCCGAGTCCCCAAATGACACAGAAGGCAGGAATGCCTATGATACTACTGGAGAACTGGAGAGGCGGCGTGCACATATAACCTATAAAACAAAGCCCAGTCTCTGCTCCTGGCAACCTCCTCGACCTTGTATCTTGCCAACATTATACTCTTTGCTTGCATGCACCCACTTCCTCCATTTCTGGGGTTATGCTCTTCCTCTTACTCGTAGTTCTCCTTTTCTCCCGGGCAAGACTCATTCTTCAGCCTGCTCAGGGATGCTCCTCTTACCATCTTCCCCGAACCTCCTACTTGACTGAACGCTCTCCATTTCACCTATGACTGCCCTGTCAGAAAAGGGAGGGGGCAGTCCAGACCTGTTTGGCCCCCCCACACCTAGGCTAACATCCAACAATTCCTCCTTGCATAGTGACCACAGACAGCACTCACCTGGCACACCCTGCATATCTCTCCCCGGTCCCAGCCACAGTCAGCCCCACAGTGACCGACGAAGGGGGGGTAGCCACTCAGCATGATGTAGAGGACGACGCCCAGGCTCCACAGGTCACAGCGTTTGTCATAGAAAGTGGCTTCATCCCTGAAGACCTCCACCACCTCAGGAGCCATGTATTCTGCAGAACCGCACTGCAGAGGAAGGATAAGGGACGCATCAGCTGATGGCAAAGAGACGGGAAGCGCTCAAGGGAGAGCACAATGCAACTCGAGCAAGGGGACGGAGGGGTGGAGTCATCGACAGTGGTCCTTGGCTCTCCAGAGGCCCCACGAAAACTCCAGCTGAGCTGTCATCTCTCTGGCTTACTCGGTCAGTCCAGTGGGCCTGGTCGGAAGTCCCAGGAGCCCCCTTTTCCTCAGCTGGTAGACAGACCCTGTGTGTGTAGAGTCCGTAAATACCGAGAACACAGCTTGGGATGGCGTCTGTGCAGATGGGGATCTACCCAGCAAATAGTTTTTAAAGTGATTCCCGAATGCCCACATGCCACCCTTGGAGCAGGACAAACACGGGTTTAAAATGAAGAGGTCAGCAAAGCTTGAAGAGCTCCGATGAAAGTCTAATCTCCCCGCCCCCCCAAGGACAGACCCAGGGTGGGACATATATAGCAGTGGCAAGTCCCAGGCAGGGTCCCTCCCTCGCCTTGCACAGAAGACTGAGGAGTGGAATAAAACACACACTTTCTGCTTTCTCTTTTCACTTCAGGCCTATCCCGCCCCCCCAAGCTAACTTGATTAGAAGATGGTGAGTGTTCCTGAGAAGGATATTTTCTTTGTTATTGGTAATTAGAGTTAATGGCTTTGAGAACAAGGTAGCCCTGTGTGTTAGAGGCTAATATTGAAACATTCCTAATAATGTTGTTCAGATTATAGGCATATTTAAAAGCGTGTCTTTAAAAAAAGCTATTAGGAAAAGTCACTGATGAAGCATGCAAATCTCAAAAGAATCACCCTAATTATAGTGTATTCAGCATACAGTGAGAGATGTCTTCGGGAGACATAGCTCCCAGCAGCACTGTCTGGAATGTAAAAGTGAAGTGGGAGAAGCAAAATGAGTGTTTCTCTGTATGGCCTGGGACCTCACAGTTCACCACAGAGAGAACTATCCACCTGGAGGATGGGATAGCTGCCATCTTCCACCAAGAGGGATATGCTGCCCAGCAGAGAATGGGACTCACATCTCTGGCCACATCTCTCACATAACAGTGCAAGACTCGGGTAGTGTCTGCTGCCTCATGGGACAGGAATTGGGATGCAGCCTGTGCTTGTAGAAACAACTGATTTCTTCCCTGGCAGAGGGGACCCATCTAAAGGAAAGTTCCAATGGCAGTTTCATTAGTTACTAGTGGGGTAGGTTTGGGAAACAAAGGCAGATAACACAGCTCCTTCCCAAGTCCTCCGTCCCAGATGGCACAGCTTCTGACAGATACTACACACACACACACACACACACACGCACAGAGCGAGAGAGAACAAGAGAGAGCGAGCGCGAGACCAAGAACGAGGGAGAGAGAGAGAGAGAAAAAGAGAGAGAGAGAGAGAGAGAGAACGCAGCCACGCAGAAGAGTGCAGGCCACCAGTTCATACATACCGGAGTGGTCAGCTCTGGCGTGGTTATGGGCGTGCAGGAGTTGTTCAGTTTCACTCCACTGCCTAAGTCAAAGTCACAGATTTTCACTGGAGATACCTGCAAAGGAAGTCAGATCCAGAGGTAAGAAGCTGGAGACATGAAGAGACCAGAGTGACCAACAGGTGCATGGCTGCCAATTGCAGCTTTATCTATCAGGTCCCATTTACTGATCTGGGTTAATTAGGAGCCACCTGAGGATTGTTCCCCAACTCTTCCCTTTCCCAGACTCTCACTTCCAAAGAGAAAAATAGCTGAACTGATAGTGTTAGATTGCTATAAACTTAATATATCCTTTCCTCAGTCTTTTTTTTTTTCACTTGACCTCTCTCTTTTGTGGTAAGACTTACATTTAAGACATAAAATGTGTCATTTAAACCATTCTTAAGTATATGGCTCAGTAGAAGTAATTACATCCACCATCACCATCATTAGTTTTCCAAATCTTTCCATCCCTCCTAATGGGAACTAAACTCCAGCAATGACTGCCCATTTCTACCCCCAGCCCAGGCAAATCTAAATTACTTCTGTATATGTAATGTCTTCATATATGCTGGCACATTCAATAGGTCTTTGTGTGTCTCATGCCTTTCACTTTAGCATGTTTTCATTATTTGTGCATGACATAGCATGTATCAGGGCTTCATTTTGTGTTAGTGCTGAATAGTGTTCCATTGTACATAGAGACCACATTGCTTATCCATTAATCGGCTGGTGGACATGTGGGTTGTTCTTACCTTATAGCTATTGTGAACAACACTGTCATGCCAATTAGTGTGCAAGGACCTGCTTCAGTCTGTTTTCAGTTGTTCCAGACACATACTTTGGAAGACTGCAGAATCATGTGGTATGTCTAGGCTTAGCTTCCTTCAAAGGCCTACCAAACTGCTCTCATTTTCTAACAGCAGAATGGATGCTATAATCCTTCACATCCTCATCAACATTATTTTCCATTTAGAAAAATATAGCTAGCCTAGTAAGTGTGTAATAGGATCTTACCATGGCTTTGATTTGCACTTCCCTAATGACTAAGAAAGCTGAACATTTTTCCATGTGTTTGTTATCCCTTTACATATCTTTGAGGGAAAGTCTATTTAAGTCCTTTGGCTATTTTAAAACTGAGTTTCAGGTGACCTTTATATATTTTGGACATTAAATCCTTATTATATATATAAGATTTGCAAATATTTTCTACCATTATGTAAGTTACCTTTTCATTTTCTTAATGATGTCACTTTTGACATTTAGCCTCTATTAAATTTTGACATTTAGCCTCTATTAAGTTTTAATCTTTCCAAGCATTAAAGAAGAAGGCAAAAAACACGTACCATGGAGAACAAATGAAACACAACAAGGACCTGAAGAAATCTTGTAAACCAGAAGTAAAGGGAAATCTTAAGCACCTGTGGAGGAGCTCTAGGGCCAAACTACCTTAGTTTTAGTCTATGCTCTTATTAGCTGAGTGACTTTGTGCAAGTTTCTTCACCTCCCTCATCCATAAAATGAAGATAATAGTAGAATCTATCATAAGATGCTTTGTAAATGCTAAATATGAATGTTGGTACAGTGTGAGCACTTAAATGATAACTGTAATTATTACTAATGACAGTGACCCACTGTAAGACTGCCTGCCAGAACCACTGACAAGAAGTCACGACTCCTTACTTGAACATTATCATCCCTCACATAGAACTGTATGCAGTATGCTGCACACACATCCATCCCAGCCACTACTAAGATGAGCCATGGCTTCATTTGCACCAAGATTCATTGCTCTTGCACAAGCACATGCACACAGGGAGCACAAGCACACATATACAACCAACAAATAGAATTGAATTTGTCAAATTCATACACTCTATGGAAATGCAAACACTTCCATCTATTAGTATGTGTGACTAAGGCAACATTTACAATCTGTTCAACACCAAGTGTTAATGTTTTACTTTAATAGGCACCTTTGGAAACAGAAACAAACTCTTTTCAAGAGCTTGCTTTTACTTATTACTTCTAATGGTAGACATCATCTGGCATGTATACTATATCACAAATGTCGCTTATGGGAAGATACGTATCCATACACAAGGGCACTCTGAAGCTATCTCTGATGCACACCAAATGCTCTAGAGATAGGTGCACTGGACTAGAAAATACTTGTTCTGTGCAGGACTCATTCATTTTACTAGTTGCAGATCTTACAGCCAATCTTACAGATAAGAGCAAAAAGGGACAAAGACTAATGACTTGTAATGTGGGTGGTGGTGGTGGTGGTGGTGGTGTGTGTGTGTGTGTGTGTGTGTGTGGACAGGGTCTCACTCTGCAGCCTAGTGTGACCTTGAACTCGTGGTGATCTTCTAGCTTCAGGCTCTTGAGTGCTGGGACTACATGTTGAACCTCCACACCTGGATGGAATGTGGACACATTCCATAGCAGACATGACATCCTCTTGTGTTTATAATAATCACGGGACAGTCCAAGGGAATGGCTGCATGGAGGTAGCCTGACATTCCTGATCAGTATGAGCATAACATCTCACACCTCAAGTACCTGTTCTGGAGATTCACACAGTATGTTTTCTGGCTTCAGATCACGATGAGCAATGCCTGGAATGACAAACAGCCAAGAAATGGTTAACATATGCACATAATTATCAAACATTCCACACACAATTAATTTTTTCCAAATGCTGTTGTTCGCAGATTAATTCCCAATTATGGTACATTAAAAAATCAACGAGCTGCAGGAGGCAGAAGTAACCAGAGACAAAAACTGAAAGCACAGTTGATTTTACAAGTTCTTTAAAGTGGAGGCTTTAGAAGTCTGGCAGGGATAAGAGGGGCTAAATGAATCCCAGTCAGCCTGCTTTCAGCATTGCAGAGACCACCAGGAATTCTTATTGTGCCGCCTGATGCAAAGCGGAGCAGAGAGTTCTGCAAACGGCTTGGAACTGCGCTGCAGAAATAATTAGTGTCTTGTTTAAAAGCATCTCAGGGGCTTGGACTGCTCTCCCTCATTTCTTCTTGTGTAGGTGATTTCAAAAAGACCCCTCCAGTGCAGCTCTCTGAATGCTCAGAAAACCAAGTGTTGGTCAGTAATTCTCTCAAGGCTTCCTGGAGTCCTTTGCACCTGCTTGGCAAGTCTGTGACATCACTGCCTGCAGCCCAGCAAGCCCAGCTTTGATCCGAGCATGCTGCTTTTCAAAGAAGACACACCAGCATTTTAGTCAGACTACAGAGAGCAGCTGACCCCACAAGGACTTAAAATCTGTCTTGCCAAGAAGGTATCTGGGGAAAACTATCTCTAACCACAGAAAGGGACAGAGTCAATGAAAGGCATCGAGGTGTTCTAGTGAAGGACACAGAACCCTTTCGTCTCTCCATCCTTCCACAGCACACAGTACAGAGACAGAAAGACTAGAAGGTCCTTCTTGAGCAAGAATCAAACAGCTACAGCTTTAAAGGCCTGGGAAGCCATTGAAGATTATGGCAAAGGGAAAATCGAATCTGCCTCACTCAAACTCCTGGGATGCTAACTTCCCAGGCAGACCTCCAGTTCCCTACTACAGGCAAAGGCCCAGCCTTCAGTGGCTTCACTAGAAGAGAAACAGCTGAGCTTCAGCAGGCTAAGTAACTTCATCAGTCACCTAATTGAATGAGAACCCAGAGCACCTCAGCCCAGCCTGCGCAAATTGGGTCGGGCTCCTGCTCACCGCACTAAAAGTGAAGGATTTTTTCCATTATGGCAAGTGCTCCCACAGAAGATCATGGGCCGCACATGGAGCCTTACTTTCCAAATAGGTGCCCGTGGTCCACTCGTGCCTCAGTCCGAGAACTCAGGGAGTCGGACCGTAATAACAGGCCTGCCTGAGTGAATGGACCGGCCATCGAGTTGCTCTGGTTCATTTCCCAGAGGTTAAGCTGCAGCGTGTCTAGTATTTAAAAGTCGGGAACTTGTTTCAGGCTGACCCATTCTTGCCCAATTCATCTTCCCATTGTGAAGTTATTTAGAAAACAGCCAAGTTCAACTGGAAATCGTTTTTCATCCCCTCCAACTTCTAGTCACACGGGCAGCTGGCCAGCTAGATGCTAACAAATACTTCAGGACTCCTAAGATACCACCAGCCCCCACTCCCTTCGGTGCATTCTTGTAAATAAATAAATAAATAAATAAAAAATAAAACCGCCTTTACCCCTCCTCCAAGGTATGGCTCTTATAAAAAGCGTGACCCAGTTTTGCAATCTTCAAGGCAGCTTGGGGAGCAGTTGTAAATCTTTGTCAGGCAGGTGTTACCTACATGCACCCCAGCTTTCAGAAGCTGAACTGCTGCTATTCATCATGCAATGGAAAGTATACACACCCCCTTCCAGGAATGTTCAGCCCAGGTGCAAGCCTGGGTCTCAACATGGACACCGGCAGATTGCAGGCCTCTTTCAGTCACTAGAGGAACCGGGAAGAATCAATGAGTCTGAACTTCCACAGGCCTGCCATGCCAGGCTGAGCTATGTGACTGGCACAGAGTGGGATATGTATGGCGTGCCTGCAGTTGGTCCTGAGCACTAACTCACAGTCACAGCTGCGAAAGGAGTGGAGCAAAGCCGCAAATGATTTGTTCCTCCCCTGACCCCCCACCAGGCAGAATGCTTTAAGGGATATGATTTTTAGGAATAAAGATGCTTCCTGTTGCAGGGGGGAGAGTAACATTTAATGAAGGACTATTACATACCAG
Source organism: Typhlomys cinereus (assembly GCA_023101885.1). NCBI lineage: Eukaryota > Metazoa > Chordata > Mammalia > Rodentia > Platacanthomyidae > Typhlomys > Typhlomys cinereus. The sequence continues at coordinate 847,205 of JALPQD010000100.1, read as the reverse complement.
GAGTATATGTATGTGTGTCTGTGTGTGTGTGTATACATAGGTGTTCTAAGTCTTTATTGTATGAGTTCATTTATGTAGTTGTACCCTCTATATGTTTTGTGTATGCATAATATATGCATGCCAAGAACTATGCACTATGGCCCCATCACTACAAATGGGGCCACAGTTCCTAATACATACACATGTGTATACACGTGCACACATGCATACACACCACAGAAAATACACACCAATACATAAAAAAAATCCACATAACAAGCATGGTACAGGTGCTATCTATCCTGGATGAAACCCTCATGTCACCTACACCTCAGCATGATTCTCACTGAGAAAAAGCGTGGCTGGGAAGAGCCGTGACTTCAGAGCTCAGCTTTCCATGGCATATTAAAAAACGAATGAGGGGCTGGAGAGATGGCTCAGGGGTTAAGGCACTGCCTCACAAGGGGATCCCAGGTCCCATGTAAAAAATATCAGGTGGAAATGGTGGCCTACACTTCTGACCATGGTGGGCAGAGGCTGGGAAATCCCAGAGCGAGGCAAAAAGGAGGTAAAGCAATCCAGGATGATATCCAAAGTCACCCTTGGTCTTCCACAGAGACACACAGTGCCCTCTGATACACACGCACATTCGTGTGCAAAATAAAGTTTAAAAAATTGAATGCTATAGTCTTAACAGATTTATAGATTTTTAAAAAAATACTTGCAAAAAGATTTTATTCAGTACTAGAGTTCTTAAATTTATCAGTCTAGGAAAAAGACTACAAACTGAAATGTATTTCAAACAGTAACAATCAAAGAGTTTAACACTGTGATGTTCAATTGATATCTGAAACTTACAGGTGGACAGGAAGATTCTTTATATGGATGAGAGACATAAAAATACAAATATCCTATCACACTGATTTGGAAGATAGAGCAAGAAATACAGGTGATACGTTTTAAAAGGCTAAAATGTTCACTTAGAATGGTCCTATCTTACATGAGTCTTACATTCTTCATAGGAAAAGAAAAAAGGCACCAGCCACATAGTGGCAGTGCACACTCACACCCACTAGGTCAACGTGTCTCCCACCCTCTACAGCAGAAGCCCAGGAGCCACGCTGGACCTTCCCTACCTCCCCTTCCAGGAGATGCCAGTATGCCATCTCTAATGCGGACTCCTTGGCCAGGCTTGCCCCCTCTCCCTGGATACCCAGCGCTGTCTGCTCCCCTCCCCCTCCAAGCAAAGGTCTGGATTACCTTTAGTATGCAAGAAGTCAAGCGCAGCAGCAACATCCCGCACCACCCGGCTGGCTTCTAGTTCGTTGAAATGTTTCCGCTTCTGGATGTGGGCTAGGATGGAGCCTGGGGAACAGAAAGAACAAAAGTAATGTTTTTACAGGCTTGGTAAGTATAACTTCTTTGAGAACAAACTGAGGTGAGGACATAGGCTTACTCACTGCTAACTACCTAGTAGTAAGTGCAATGCCTGGCACAGAATCAGCATATTTCTGCTGAACCAAACCAGACTGCTATTTTTTATGCCTGTTTGTGAGGAATTCAAACACGGCAGAAAACAATTATATACATGGCAAAAAGATATCAATGCCACTCAGTGACCACACAGCACTGAAGGAGTCTTAGGGACGTTTACATGCATCCCTCTGTGTTCAGATCCGCAAAACAGCATCTGCCTTAAATGCACACGCCCTTCCCTCACTGCACATGTGAAACTGTGGGCCAGGAGGTGGCATAAAGCAGGACTGCTTTTACTCCTAACTTTCTCCTGTTATTAATTTCATTGGCAACGGCTAACAGAGTATTTACTATATGCCAGGAACTATACAATGTTCTTTAAACACATTTATCTCAACACAAAGCACAAAATGGGCAAGACAGCCACATTCATTTTATGAATAGGCAGCTTTATGCAAAAATAGTTCAGCAACTTGCCCAATGTTGTACACCAGTAGTGGTGGAGCCGTGACTTGTATACAGTGAGTCCAGCCTCAGAATTGGTGCACACTTCCATTTGGCAAGACCACGGAACAACTGAGGGGAGATGATCCATCCTGAGCCAACAATACCCTTTTTAGCCCTGGGTCTGGCCTCACTAGAGCCATATCCTATGAGATAAGAATCCAGAGACCCCTAGCTTCACTAACATTCTCAACATATGATCGACAGCATAGACTTACTACTGGAGCCAGTATTTCTGGACTGAAAACTTCATTTCTGTGTCTTAAAAATGGCCCGAGCTTACTGTATTTTTTGTTCTGTTCTGCAGTAGTGCTTCTTTTGTTTCTACATTTATTTAAAAATGAAAGGCAGAGAACAACACTTCTGAGGCAGGCCTCAGCATACTCCAGTGTTTTAGTAGTATTAACCATCAGTGTTTATTGAGCCCTTTGTGACTACCAGCACTATGCTAAACACTTCACAGGAACTATCTCATATGCGGTAGGTACTACCAACCTATTTTACAGGTGAGAATACAAAAATATAAAAAAAGCTGTGATATTCACAAGGTCACATGACTGTTAAGTGACAAGCATAGCTTTGTTGGCTAATAAAAACATATTCTGTTGACCATTAAGCCCCTCTGTGTAAGCCCTCCATTCAGTAACATGCATTCCCTTCACTTTTCCTAGGGCTGGGAGAGGAAAGCGGGTAGAAAGAGTTGTCTAGTCCTGTCACTATGTCAGAAGAGCAACTTAGTGAGGCACGTGATGTGCATGTGGGCGCCAACGGTGTGATGGCATACAGGGCAGCATCCTTCCACTGAAGGATGGCACAATCTTGGCTTATCCTGTATCCTGGGTCTGTGCCCCAAACAATGGGTCAACTCCTCTGTTTGGCCTTTCCAGACTCCACAGTAGAAGCCAGATAGCTTCCACCTCATAATTAATTTAGTTAAATGGTGAGCATGTCAAAACAGGGGACTGATAAATTGATCACTAAGAGTATCTGTGTATGACTCCTATTATAATGAAAAGGCACTTACAGAATGTCCATACAGGTGACATTCTAAGCTCTGCAAAATGCTAATTACCATCCTTCCCTCCGGCCTCTCTTCTCCCAAACCAAGGGCAGTTTTTAAGTCCTTCATCCTTTTTATTAGCGTGACTTGTTTTAGAAGTCTCTGGGATTCATGATGGATGATAACCACCCTGGGTCTTAATCCAAAGTCCAAACACATACTCAACAAGAAGTACCTCCTTGCAATTTCTCAAAGACCAAGTAAAACCTTGTGTCATCTTCGAAGAACTCAATCAACTCCAAAATGTTCCTTAAATAGGGGAAAAAATAGAAGAGGGAAGGGGGATAGGGGAAAGAGTATCATATATTAAAGCCACTTACAATATACAATGCAAAAACACACAATACCTGCAGTGTGACAGAAATCAAGTTGAAATCAGAATGCTATTAAAGGCTCATGTTTGAGAAGCAGCCATTGGTGTTAGCAAGACTCAGGTCACCTTATCTTTCCATAATGTTTAGTCTCTGGTGTTTTCACCAAGTCTGTGCTGTCAAACCCCAACCCTAAAACCCACTAGGTAGAGTTATAAAAAAGTCCCGGTCACATTAAACTGAATAAAATCTGCAGCCGACTGGAAGCAATTGCGGCTAATAACACTGAATAGTAGGTGTGTGTCCTGGAGGCAAGCAGCAAATAATTACTTGCCCTCCCTCTTGCCCATAAATCACGGGGCAGTATTTACATTGCCTGGAGAAAATGGAAACATCTGTCAAATAGACTTGGGGCCTAACGTGGGCACTGCTAGACCCTAACTGCTAAGCGCTGCTTAATGAAACGGCCGCGTTCCTGGCCGCCGTGGCACTTGTGGCCTTCCCCGGTGAGCACTCTCTGTCTGCCCGAGTACTGCAGTGCTCTGCCAACAAGGTCGTCTTGTAACTCAGCAGGGAAGCCACCAGCCTGGATATTGGAGGTGTTGGGGGCTTTTTTCTTTGAAAGAACGAAATAAACCAAGTAGAGTCTCTAATGCTGAACTAAGAAGCTGCAGGGCTGAAAATAAAAATCTGTCCTTCATAAAAAAGTGCTGACCACTGGGGGAGACACCAGGCCTTTACTGGTGCGAAGGCGTCCGAAATGGGCTAATTTGAAAGAAGATTGCAGAGGCAGTGCCTGGAGTTAAATCAACAGCACCCCCATCCTCTAGGCTTAATGACAAGGACATCAATACAGGCCACCGGCTCCCTGCTGACCCTGCCATGGGGAGGGGGAGAGCAAATCTTGGAGGTGACCCTGATTTAAAGCCACAGTGGGAAGACCACTCATTTGGAGCTGCACGACATGGGGCTAGAGGTTATGGTGGCCCAGTTATCAAGCAAGGAGTGCTGGCCCCAGTTTTAACGGGATTCTGCCTAGGCAAGCACACTGGGGCAGGAAATGGCAGCTAGTATTCAAACAGCTCTCCTCAGTCTATTAAAGCAGGCAACATTCACCTGGCCTAACTTCTGCAAGCAATTGAAAGATACGCAACTTTATTTCTTCCCCCAAATAGCCCCTGATTCGGAGTGGTTGCTCCTTCTGATGGCTGCCACTTGCAGTACTTCAGCCAAAAAAGAAGATGGTTTCTTGGAGCTACTGCTAGTTCTCCTTCACTCCTTTCTCCCACTGTAAGATGGGAGGCGTTACATGCACTTGTGGAGAAGCAGTGCCATGAGATGCTGCAGTCAGGGGAGGGTGGGATGCAACTTTGTCTGCCCCAGAGATCTGACACTCACTTGTTTCCTTGACACTGATAGAGTGTCTCCACCTCTCGGAACACACGACTCCGACTGTGCCCTGCTTGTTTTTCAATGATCTGTGGGAAGAATAAACTTGTCATGGATACTACCTGACCCCAAGACAGACCCTCAGCAGGAGCCCTTGGGAGGAGGCAAGGTCAGATGCAGTTCAAATCCACTTTCCATCAGAAGTCTGCAGAGGACTTTGGTGACAACAGGCACAGTGGCTGTGTCAGGGAAGCAGATGACCAGCCCAAAGGCTTTCAGCCCAGTTGAGGCTGGTCAGCAAGACTATGGCAGCCAGTGAGACAGAGTGATTTCTCCTGGTTTCGAGACTTGGAGGGAAGATCTTTCTGACATAGAGATAGAGGAAGGTGAGAGTAAGAGAGGACACAACAGGGAGGAACCAAAGCCTCCATTTGGGTCCCGTCATCCCGTCAGATGCCACTCTACAACTTCCTCAAATAGGAGGAAACTCTTCCTCTTCTAGAACTTTATTTTGTGGCAGACCTGTATTAGGTAATTCAGACACCCAATCTGTACATCACTGGTGTCAACCTCAGCAATGTGTGAAGACAGGAAGGTGTGCCTTCTGCCCACTCACAGCCTTTGCTATCCCACGCTTGCTCCCAGTCTAGACAGCTTCTAGCACCTAAAGGCTTCACTTCTCCTCTAAACTGTGAGCTGCTCCTACCACACCTCCACACAGAGATGCTTGGCAAGTGTTGACTGCAGGACTGATGACTGACATGAGCCCACTCAGCAGTGGTTTCTGTGTTGTCTGGCTGACGCTAAAAAGCTCTCTGGAAACATCCAGAGTTTCAGACCATAGCAAACAGAGCTTGCAGCAAACCTGCAGAGCTGGTCCTCACTCCTAGCTCAGATGGGGACATCTTGCCTCTTCCTTCTAACGCTTCTTGGTATGACACTTCAAACAACTCCAAGATGATGTAGCACAAACATACATGATCGACTGTAACTTCTAGGTAAGTCCACGTCTGTTAGGAAACCACTGTGGACCCATCTTTAACAATCAGCAAGGTACAGGGCTGGCAAGCAGAAGCTATTTGACTCATCTACTCAGCTTCATTCCCCAAGAATAGGCAGGTCAAAGGTAGTAAGAACTTTCCTGCAAGCAGGCTTTCTGGCAACAGCAGACTTCTCTTAGAGGAAGTAACCAATCGGTTCTGATCAGTCAGAACAAGGACAACTACTTGGGATAGCTTGGAGGACATACAGATCAGATTCTTTGGACATTCCACCCCAACCCTAAATTCACTAGATGGATGTCTGTAGGGAAATCCATGTCTCAGGGAGCCATGCTGAGATAACTGGCTTGTCTCTAGGAGTTTTCAGAGCAGTAACATGAGATATAGGCAGAAGTGCTGAAACCAATAATCTACCAGACAAGGCTGGTGCTGCCCAAATCTGTCAGAGGAAAGTGGAACAGAAGGCTTCCAGTGATGACCCTGGAACAAACAGACTTGTCCATTATTCATATGTACTAAACCTTTGACAATCAATTTACCTTTGTGGTTTTTACTACCCTTATGCATACTGAAAATGACTTTTAATTTATATTGATCTATTTTCTAGAACAGCAATGGGATTGCAGAGCTACTTGAGAGAGACGATTTTCTGAGAAGCAGTTCAGCAGGGCTGCCCAGGAGGAGGCAGTGTTTAGATCTGAAATAAGTCTGTCCTCTTACCTAAATGTTCCTCTAGCTTGGAGACCTCAAACAGTGGATCTCAGAAGCACTGGGGGACTGTGGTGAAGATGCAGTTCCAAGTTCTCCTACACTGAGAAACCTGGCTTTCTGCACTGCTAATCACTGGCTAGTTTCCTCCTACACTACAGGCTAATGCTGTCCTCCACCAGGGTTCTCAAACTGTACTGAGAGCCACATTGACTAGAAGGTTTGCTGGGCCAGCCTTAGTTTCAGATTCAGTAGGTCATATACATCTCACACTTTCTAGGGGATACTGGTGCTTCTGGCCCAACAATCCCACTTTGAGAACCAGCACTCTAGTTCTACCCCTTTTCTACATGGAGTGGTGCAATAGCACACAGAGAGGAGAATGCATCTGATTGGAGGCAGCACTGAGGCTAGAAGCCACGGTTCCTGCTCTGACACATCCTCTGTCGCTTTAGGTTTTAGTCCTCATTAGCCTGAATCTGCACATCCCTTGTCTGACACTCTGCGGTTTGTAAGGTTTCCACCTCCACCAGTTCATTTTCATTACGCCTTCATAACTACCTCATGAAAGGGCAGGAATTGTCTCCTTCACTCAGATGCGTGAAAGCTTATGGAGGTTTCATGACTTACCTGGAATCAAACAGTAAGTCTGTTATAACAGAACTCCAAATTCCAAAGATGAATTTGCTTATTTGAACAATAAGAAACAGCTCACTATGTGTTAGACTTCATATTTTCCCCCTGTGTGTGGTATATGTGTGTGTACATGTGCGTTCACCCATGTGTCTGCTTGTGATAGGCAGGTAGACATTAGGATGTTTCCTTCAATCTCTTCTTAACTTTACATATCTTGAGATAGGGTCCCACTGAACCTGGACCTCTCCATTGTGGCTAGACCTGTTTGCTGGCAAGCCCCAGGGATCTGCCTGTCTCTGCCCCGCCAGCGCCGGGATTACAGTCATGTTCTGCTATACCAGTTTCTTTTCTTTTCTTTTTAAGAATGTGGGGAGTGGGGATCCTAACTCAGATCCTCATGCTTGCACATAAAGCACTTTATCCAACTAAGTCATCTCCCCACAGTTCCCTAGGTACTGTTTTTAAGCACATTGCACATATTATTAAATCCTTATGTAAGCTCTATTGTTACACACATTTTGCAGACAAGGAGAGAACTGAAGGACAGAAGGGTTGAGTATTTTGCTCAAGTTTATCAAGCAATTATGTAGAATTCAAATCCAGGGAATCCACTTCTCTCCCCACTCCCACTTTTCCTGAGCCACCATGTTACAGAATACACAACTTATTTTGGTTTGGGACAAGCATGGAATGAGGATTTGCAGTCAATGCTGGCGCCCAGGTGGACACTCACTTTGACAGCATACTCTTTGCCAGTCTGCAGGCTCACGGCACCCTGGACCTTGGCATAGGCTCCTTCTCCCAGCAGTTCAGAGGTCAGCTTGTACACGTCTAGAGGTGAAGAAGTGGAGAGGAACAAGGTGAATGACCGCACTGATAGATGGGATGCTGTGAGGCTCAGTGTCCCTAGTGCTGACCACTCTGGCAGAACATGCTGTGGGAACTGTGCAGCTGTGATGAGGCCTTGCAGCTCTCTCAGCCAGTTGGGAGCTCACTTTCTCAAGACCAGCAGACGCTTGTTCCTCATTTTAGGGGTAGAGGTAAGGGTTTCAATTTAGCACCTAACTTTTGAAGTAGACAACATAAGAGGAAAAGGGTAGGGAACAAAACCCAGGCCCTCCTCTTGAAAAGTCCAGTGGGAGGTGGGAGGAAAGGGAGAGCAGAGACACAGCACCCCCAGAGTAACTTGTTCTATCATAGAAGGATAAGCACAGGGGAGGGTAGTGAGAGAACAAGCAGGGGAAGGGAAAGGGGAAATTCATTCAGGGAATATGGAGATCCTCACAAAAGGGTATGATTTGAATGGACAGCTTTATCATCCACTTGTTTTCAGAGCACCTACTATATACCAAGCATGATGATATGAAAGGGAATGAAACACCTCCATTTTATGCACCTAAACTGGAGGTCAACATAGGAAATCATTGAGAAAAATAGGGTGCCAATAATGTATTGGGGTTCCAGGTGTTGAGTCAGAGTAGCCATGGCAGAATAATAGGTCTGGGTTAAAAAACTAGTCAGGTGAGCCGCCTAACTTTCCAAGGAAACCAGATCTCTACAACGGCCCTGGATTGAGTGACTTCATTCTCCTCTTCTCTTGAGGTAGCCTTTAAACCCTTCTCCTAAACACAGCAGAAAACTTTATTGGTGTCATGAAATGTTATCACTCAGTCATGAGACCTTGATTGCACAGGCTATCCCTAAGTCACAGGAAACACTAAATACTGTGGACTGAAGCAGCAAAACACCTGCTGATTTATGAACTACTCTAAGTCCCAGGGGCTTTTGTCTTCCCTATTGCCCAACACGCACTCACACCCTACTGTCTGAGTTAAGGGTAAACAAAAGCAACCCCCTGGACTAAGTACTTTCTTGTGTCCATTAGAGTCTGCTCTTGTAGCTGTCTGTAGACAGATGGCATATGCTGACCACTATTTGCCCGTGCTCTGAATGGCATGCTCTCCCACTCTCTGGCACTGAGCATAAACATCCTTTATACATGCCAGGATGTTAGGTGGATGAAATACAATAGTCCTGACTCACAAAGTGCTTATTATCAGAACATTCTATAAAACAATCAACTTGTTGGTGTGTGTGTGTGTGTGTGTGTGTGTGTGTAAGGCTCGGAAGAGGGCCCAGGAGGGAAGCTGCTTCTAGTTCATAGCAGAAACAAGACAAAACACCTGAAGGGGGACAAGCTATTTCCAAAAGTAAGTGTCATCCTTTGCCTTCTTAGCAAAAACACCCAGTGGTTCATGATTTTTCACATATCCAGAAATAAAATTGTGCCTGGGCATCCAAAGTATCTGATGGTATAACAGTGTGCTCCTTAAACCCACGTGACTCTTTAAGTGGGAGTCACATACAGCACAAGTGGCTGCAGCCTCTGGGATCTAATTCTCCACTTGGCCAAGACTGCAGTGACAGTTATGGCTGTGACCCTTGGTGTTCTCCTTCCTCTTACCTGATTCTTCTACCTTTCGGCCTTCTAGGAAGCACTGGGAGAAGGTTCATAACTGAAGAGGTGGGACATGTGCGATCTCAGCTCTTACAGACTGGCTTTCCTGCCACCAAAAGGAATCTCTCACCATTCAGAGGCCAGGGTATTGTATGAAAACCTTTCCCATGCCAGCTCCTCTCTGTCTTTCCTCACTCACCCCAACACACAGCTGAGGTACGTGGCCTGGGCCCAGATTTGGGAGAGTGTGGGACCAACCTTCAAACTTCCCCGGCAAGGAATCAGTGGCCCGGACCTTGCGCTTCTTCTTCCTCCTCTTGTCACTGTCCACGATGGAAAGGGGCTCGCTGCTGCCCATCTCTGGGAGACAAGAGGGAACATAAGGGAAATTATACTGTACTGATCAAGCAGGAAGTTTACCCAGAAAGAAAAAAGGGGGAGACCTGGGAGCTTTATACTGATGGTTTTTAAATATCTGTGAGCAGTATTGATTTGTTTTGACCCAGGAGGCAACACTAAAGGTGAAACCATTATAGGAGATCATTAGCTGTGGAAAAGAATGCAGACAGGCAGGCCAGATTAGAAGAGGAGAGCAGAAGCTGCATTTGCTAAGCTCATTAGCACATGGATTTAGACCTGCCACCAGCCAACCACAGCCCCCAAAGAGAACAAGGAATCCACAAGCAGGGCCCACCAGTGACATTTTCCAGCCAGTGTCACAAAGGCAGAACCAGAAAGGGAGTTGTCTACTGATGAAGTAAATAGTTAGGCGACATCCCTGTGGAGATGCGCAAAGCCTACATAGGTCCTTCCATAGATTCTGCCTGTGAAGACAACAAAAAGACCTGGCCGGGCTAAGAGTAAATTCCTTCACGCTAAGAGCACAGACTAAGTGCTGCTGGGGCCCACAGCAGTTTCTCTCCTTCCTTGGGGGGGACTCGAGGGGATCTGCAGCTGACAGGGCCATGCCAAGCTGTTGGTTAAGGTCACTGATGGCAAAAATGTCATTATCTCTCTCTGCAGACACCTGGCTCCCAGGCTGGCAGACAGACCCAGGGCAGACTGGGCAAGAAGGGTCAGGACAGAAAGAAGACACAGGAGGCGAGACAGGGAAGGAGAAGAGGAGGAACAATGAGCCAGGGCTGCATTCTGTTTCCAGGACACTTGAGCAGGGGCCTCCCCCATAAAGATAAATTACTTATAGGACATGTCATGCCCCTGATCCAGAGTGGAGCTGTAATGCTCTTTGCCTGCAGTTAGAAATAATAAGATTTCTCTGAAGTCTCTAGGTCTAAATCCCCACCAGGGTGATTAAACCTCTACATCCTTCTAAAATAGAGATGCTCAGGCACTGATGGGGCAGATGACGTGAGGGGCTTTTATACTAGCCTTCAATAAACACGGGCTCTGTGTGGTTTTTTCCCCTTTTCTTCCTGAGAAATTTTAAAATGGAATGTGGTTCTTTGTTCACTGCAGGGAAAGGCCCATTCTCTTATTTGAGGATCCTGCTGAACCCAATTTGAGAAACACCACGTCCACGGAGGGCTGCTTATGGCTGACGTCTGTGCACACTCTGCTCTCAGAGGCGAGCAGCAGCAGCCATGAGCAGAAGGCAGGCAGAACGGCACTTGCAGCACCACAGTCTAGAAAGCTTGGTTAAGCAGCCCCATGTTTGACAGCTTGACTTAGAAGTGTTCTTTCCATTTGGAGGCTCTGATTACAGCAGATTTTCAAGCATACTTTAGAAGAGAGAATAAATAAACATGCAGATCGAAAAAAAATGCACAGGGAACTTCAAAATATTACTCCAGTCAATGGTTTGAAGCATAAGTTATATCCAAGAGACAACAATGGCCTATGAATACAAAGATAAATAAATATTGGTGCCAGAATACCCACCCCTACCAAGGCAAGTTACAAGGAAAAAAGGTGTCAAAATGCCTCTGCTGAATGTTGTAAAAAAACTCTACAGAAATAAAGCACAGGTCATTTGTCTTGGGTGGCTCATGTGGGGCAGGTCCAGGACCACTGTCTCTCTGGCAAGCAGCTGAGAGTCAGTCTTTGGCCTGATTGTTTTCGCACCAGTGCTGCAGTGTGGAGTCACAGATTTTGGTCACCTTCCCCTGCCCTCACTTTGAATGGTGGACAAGCCAAACAGCCAACAGGCAGGTGCGTGGACTGCAGTGGAGAGCTAGTAAGATTGTGAGTCACTGGGGATGCTCAGACATACTTACGGCTCCAGTTAGAAAGCCCTGTTAGTGGCAATTTATACTTGCTCTTTACCACAGCAGGCTCCTGTGGAAGCGGTATACCTCTGGGCAATGCCGTGCACTCAATATTAGATTTTATGGCTTCACACACAAAGACAGAGTACCTGGTCTATTCTGCATGGATCTCAATGGAAGAAGGTACGCCAGAAGGGACAAATGGTTAAGACTTTTTTTGCATACAGAACTCGTTGAGGGAGAATTGTTTTTGAAACTAGGAAGGAAATGCAGGAAAACAATAAACTGAAAGAAACACTTTCATGAGAGAAGGTAGGGGTAAGGAGAAGTATCATAATCTTACCAAGGGTTGACAGGGCGAGGCAGTTCACACGCTCTAGTTTTATCACAGAGACCTTAATTCAGTACACTCTGGTCACTGCACAAATGTTTACATAGAAGCCCCACAAGTCACACTGTACCTTGGCCCACCTGATTTCTCTGATCTATAAATTCCTCCTGGCCATCAAAGCCAGCTCGAGTCCTCGCCTGGGGCAGCTCTCTAGTAACTCCTGATGAGTTAGGGTGTGTCATCAATTAGGGACAAGGCAAACTGGGTATTACTGTGCAGAACTAGTAGTTGGTATTCCATCCCTACTCCCAAGCCCCTGAGATGAGCTCTGTTTGAATGCTGATTTGCCCTTGAGCACTTCCAAGAGACTGAGACTGTCTCCTATGCATTTCTACCTCTCCTGTTAGTTATGGCATATTATCCATCAGAAACTGTGCACTGAAATGAAAACGATATGAATGACACATACAGTGCGTGTCACAGAGGTCCCTTAGGCACTCGGTGCAAGAAAGAAATGCAGGTAGAGGGCTGGTGAGATGGTTCAGTGGATAAAGGCATTTCCTGCCAAACCTTCCAAAATCCCGAGTCTCATGATCCAGGTACCCATAAGGTGGAAAGAGAAAATAAACTCTTGAAAATTGTTCTCTGATCTCCATACACAAAGCAATGGCATGCACACCCCCCATCCATACACACAGACATACACAAGATAAATAAATAAATATAACAACAACAACAAAAAAGAAATGTGAGGCTTGGAATGGTAGGGTGCTTGTTTAGCACTTGAGGGTCACAAGGCCAAATCCCAGTGCTGCCAGAAAATAGACAGACAGACAGACAGACAGATAGATAGATAAAGATAATAAATTCAGGTATGTCCATGCCCTTAGATGACACAGAGAAAGGCTGTTCTGGTCTATTAATTCGAACAATTTTATATCTTTAAATAGGTCCCATGACATAAGAAGTTTTTCACTTGCTAGCCAGAAGCCTAGTTCTCTCTATCAGACAGGGCAATGTGAGGAAATGAGCAGCTTTTTCGTTTCCAGACCAAATGCAGCTGTGTGCAGACTCCCACCATGTTTGTTTGTCTCCAGCCCTTACTTTGCATGGTACTGTGCCCACATTTCTGTGTTCCAGTGCAGGTGTACATGGAATTAGAGTAGAATCATACTGCTAACAGGGAAAGCATGGGCTTGGTATCAGGAGAGCAAGGTAGAAGCCCTGGCTTAGCTGTTACTAGATACCCTCAAGGCTTCTTGGAATTTCTGTTTTCATCTACCAAACAGGTTTAAAAATATACTGTGGGGGCTGGAGAGGCGGCTCAGGGGTTAAGCCTCCGCCTTGCAGGCAGAGGGTCCTGAGTTCGGATCCCAGATCCCACGTATAGACGCCAGACGGAAGCGGGGGCGGCCTGCGCTTCTGGTCCTGGTAAGGTGGAGTCTGTGAATCCCGGGGCAGAAGGCGGTGGAGGCGTCCATGGTGGTTCCCGATTCGTCCGTGATTCTACACACACACACAACATGCGCACGCACATACATACGCACAATTGAATAAATAATAATAAAAAAAATTAAAAAAAATATACTGTGGAGGGCTGGAGAGATGGTTGAGGGGTTAAGATTCTGCCTCGCAAGCAGAAGATTCTGAGTTTGGATCCCAGGTCCCACGTAAAAATGCCAGGAGGAAACAGCAGCAGCCTGAACTTCTGACCCTGGTGGGCAGAGCCTGGAAAATCCCGGAGCAAAGCAAAAAGGAAGATGATCCCCAAAGTCACCCTTGGTCCTCCACAGGGACACACGGTGCCCTCTGATACACACACACACACACACACACACACACACACACACACACAAAAGAAAAAAATACCACGGGGCTAGAGGATGGATGGCTCAGTCGGTAAAATACTGCGGGAGCAGAAGGACTTGAGTCTGTAGATTCTATACCCACATAAGAAGCTAGTAATGACAGCATGTGTTTGTAATTCTAAGGCTGGGGAGGTAGAGACAGGAGGATCCAGGGGCTCAGTGCCAGTACTCAGTGAGCTCCAAGTTGAGTGAGAGACCCTAACACAAAAAGTAAGGTAAGAGAGGGATAGAGGAAGTCGTGTGAGGTGACTCTCTGGTCTCTACATGTGCATATACACAAAGATATACATGCATGTATATATATATATCACCCCCCCACACACACTCCTCTGCATGAACCAAGTAAACACACCTGTCCTGTTCCTTTCCTGTGGTTGCTGTAAGGACCCAATGATACAAATAATATGAACATGTTTCAAAAAACTGTGTGTACGCACACATACAAACACAACAGAAATGGAAATGTCTACACAGAAATACAAGACTAATGTGACTTCCATTTCAAGAGAGGCAACTACGTGCTTGGTATGTGCTAGGAATTTATATATATTATTGAATTTATATACATTATCAAATTCTTACAATAATCCACAAAGGTAAATATTTTATTGATTTCAGTGAGAGAACAGGCTCAGAATAGATAGCCAGTAGGTTAAAGAAAACATCAAATGCCAAATATCTAGTGAACTTAAGTTAAGTAAACATCAAATGCTAAGCATCTAACTAACTGGATTCAAATATTAATATTGCCCCGCCTTTCATTTTGTGTGCTTTCTTTCTTTCTTTCTTTCTTTTTTTACTCAATTGTGTGTGTGTGTGTGTGTGTGTGTGTATGTGTGTGTGTGTGTGTGAGTGTAGAACCACGGACAAATTCGGGAACCACCATGGACTGCCTCCACCTCCTCCTTGTTTACTCTGCCCCGGGATTCATAGGCTCCGCCCTACCAGGACCAGAAACGCAGGCTGCCCCCGCTTCCGCTTCTATACGTGGGGTCTAGGATCCGAATTTAGGACCTTCTACCTGCAAGGCAGAGGCTTAACCCCTGAGCCATCTCTCCAGCCCCCATTTTGTGTGCTTTCATATGTGGTGGTGTGTGTGCATGTGTGCGTGTGCATGTGTGTGTGTGTGTGTGTGTGTGTGTATGTATAGCTTGGGTATGTCTGCCTATGGAAAACTAAGGGTGACTTCGGGAATTATGCTGGATTGTTCTACCTTCTTATTGCTTTGGTGGGATATGGGATCCAAACTTGGGTCCTTTTGCTTGGGAGGCAAAGGTTTTAACCCCTGCACCATCTCCCAGCCCAATACTCCTTTTAAGTCTCACACTATTTCTGATCAGTACATATGTTCTATGTGGTGAAATAGTTTCTATCATCTTTCTTATACTTTTTAGAATTTTCCAAATTGTATGTGATTGAAATTTATTATTTTATACAATTATTACCTAATCCAAGTTTTACTTTAAAACAAAAATAAATGGGCTGGGTGTATACCTCAGGAGGACTGAGGTAGAGTTCTTGACTACCATGCTTGAAGTCCTAGGTTTGATAACCAGCTCTGGGAAGAAAAAATATATAATGCATTTTTTCTAATATACTTAGAATTTAGAGTCTGATTAGTTCTTTTGTCAAATTGTCTAGATTTCTGTGTATTCAGGGATGAAAAGAATATTTTAGGAATATTGTTGTCCTAAAGTTATCAATTTTATAATTATTTATATATGAGGAGCCTGGAGATGTAGTTCAGTGGTGGAATGCTTGTCTAGGAAACATAAGGCCTTGGGGTGATCCCAAGAATCCCCTACTCCCCAACACACACAAGTTATTTTAAAGTGTTAAAACAAAGAAACAAATTGTCCTAACCACTGAGCCCCCAAACCATGGCTCTCCATTCCTGTCTGAACACTGACCACTTGCTCAGTTCTGAATATCTGTTTCTTCACCACAGAAGTAGCTAAGGTTGGGCCTCCCGCCTTGTGAGGTTGTGCTGAGGATCAAACAAGAAAGCAGACACTGCTGGCTCACTCATGTGACCAAGACCTGTGCAGGGGGAGCCTCGTCCTCCTCCAGGGCTAAACCGAGGAACTGAAGGAAGGAGGACTGAGGCTAAACCTTGTGAGACCGGGAAAGGGGAAGAACAAGGGTTCAGGAAGACAGACCAGACCACCTGTGATTCTGCAGCGGCGGCAGCCCGCAGTGGTGGGGGTGCAGACTCCCAGTAGTACTTACAGTGCTCTCCTTCACCCTCACCCTCACGTGGTACTCAAGTGCCAGGCAAGGTCTGAAACCTGTTGCAGGTACAAAACAGACTTGCTTATGCAATCTTCCCAATTCTATAAGGTAGGAAAATTATCGTCTGTTTTGCAGATGAAGAAGCTGAGTGCAAGAAGATAAAAGCAGTGAATTTACAGTCACACAGGTAGTGAGTAGCAAAGCTAGGATTCAAGTCTAGCCAGTCAGGTTCTAACCTGTATGAGACGGTTCTCAAACATTAGTGCTGGCAGGAAGGAGGCAGCAGCTGGTGACAGTCAGGCACCAATGAAGATACTGTTGTTTATAAACCTAGATACAGAGTTTCTCTTGAATATGCTGTGAATGAGACATGGATCCTTCAGCAGGCCGCCAGTCCTCCTACCCACTGTTTACATAAGTGTTACACAAGTGCTTTGATAGCCAAAAGGTTGGGCAGCTCTCTACTAACTTTCATAAGCATCAGGGCATTATAGTCGCATCTTTATACTAGATCAACCTAAAGATTAATCTTTCAGAAGTTTCCCCTGGTTCTGAGAAAGCTTTGTATTTTGTATTCTGTCATTTCATAGAACATGAGCTATGAACCAGCGAGATAGCTCAGTGGGTAAGGTGCCTACTCATAAAGTCAGTGACCTGAGTTCAAGCTCCAGTAAGCACACATGGTACAAGGAGAGAACTGACTTCAGAAACTTGTCCTCTGACCTCTGCCTATGTGAGAGGGCATACACAGACAAATTTCCTTTCATCCTCTCTTTCCCTCTCTCCTGTCTTCTCAAGTATATGACATATAATATATAATAAACAATATATACTAATACACACATATGATAACTAAAGGCTACTCCCATTATTTCATGGCAGTTCAGAAACATACAAAGTTATATTACTCTCCTGTCTCATCTGGGATTTGGCAGCATCACTACATGTAGGGGACAAGGAAAGAGCATACGCAAGTAGAAGCTGGGCAAATTTAACAGACAATCAATGTCAGCAGCCACATGTGACATGTGTTGTGTCAGAGGACAGTGTGTCTGTGAGATTCTACGGGGCTAACGTGTTCTTCCAGGGTTCCCCTATGTAGGGAGGCTGGGCGGCTTCACAGAGACCTAGTCTTAACTCGGCTGCCGTGAAACTGGCAGCAAAGCCCGCCAGCAAGGTGAACCTCAGCAGGATCAAACAGGGCCGGGATTGTGAGATGCCCAGAGGCAAAAGACAGGCCCATCTTCTTCTGTTCAGATTCTGGGATCACAAGCAGCCTTCAGAACCATGCTGCCTTTTCTGGTGGAAGGAAAGACATAAAAGTGTTGCTTATGGAAGGACAAGCGGGAGTAGAGGGCAGGACTTGGGTGTGGAGCAGAGTGTAAGGCTGAGAAAGTCAGGCTTAAGCCAGCTACCTAAGTTCATTGATACGGCCCACAAGGCCCCGCAACATTGGTACCTGTGTCCTGTCAACTACCAACAGGTCATCCTCCCAAAGAACACAGCAACGTGCTCAACTTGCAGTTCAAATGGTGCCACTGAGTGTTCTTCCTTGGAGCTGCCACTCTGCTTTGCGGGGCGGCAGAAGTGCCCTGAACGCTGCCAGTCCATCACATAGAACGCTAGTAGGTGCATCCTTGGCTGAGATTTATTCACGATGAAGTTTATTGATGAGTTATCAAGGACACTTTTAAGTGAAAATGACAGTTGAACACCAGGCACGAGCCAGCGCAGTGCCCCTGCTCTGACTTGCACTAAGGCACCAGAGGGTCCTCACTGTTGCACTGTGACAATAAATAGCACTTTAGTGCTCTGTGAAAACCTTCTACCTTGCAGAACCCTGGAAGGGTTTGTGTGGCACACTTAAAAACTTCTTTCTGGACAATGGGGAACACTGGAACTGGGCTGTGGAATTAGCTGTGATGTGCGGGTCAAGCAGCTGCGCTGAGAGATTGAGTGAGGCTCCTGTATCTGGCTAGAGGAAGGCAAGGAAGGTCCACCCTGACACAGGGGCAGCAAGGATAGAGGGAAGGACATGTTACAGAGTGAAGGAGGAACCTCAGACACAGATCTGGTCCTGCCAAGTGACTACAGATGGTGGGGAAGTCAAAGGTTACAATTGTTCTCGAAGGAGAAGATGGAGTCTGATTCCTCTTTAACCCATGCTCTAGCACAGAGTCAAGCAAAGTGGGGCTTCAATATGAATTTTATGACTATATGCTTCTTAATGGAAGATAATCATAAGAAGAGGAGGAAGGTAGATTGTGTGTGGCCCAAATCTATCAATGAAACACTGATAACCTGTAGGCACAACAAAACCTCAGGCAGAGCAGAACACAGAACACTTCAGAATGTTATCACCTGGGCTGGAGAGATAGCTCAGTGGGTAAGGCCCAAAGCCCTGATCTCATGTAAAAGCAGGATACAGTATGCCTATGGGGAGCAGGAGGCAGAAACCCAAGAATCCCAGAAGTCGTGGGTCAGTTTGCCAGGCTTATGTAGTAGCAGTGAAGTACCCAAACTTAAGGTGGAAAGGTAAAAAATAACACCTGAAGGTTGTCCTCTGACTTCCACATGCACACCGAGACACACATGTGTATGCATGCATGCATGCATACATGTGCACATGCACACGTGCGCGCGCGCGCACACACACACACACACACAAATTCACTGCATTCACCAATCACACACATACACTCACTCATCACATACACATACCCCCCCAAGTCATCATCTATGTCATTATCTATGTTACAAACAAACAGAACACAACCCAAATTATTAACGATGTTTCCGTGGGAAGAATGAGACTAGATGAGCATAAGAACTTCACTTTTTTTTACTTCTGCTGTATTTGATTTCATTCTGCAACAACATGGTAGCTTCACTTTTATAGTTAAAAGCAAATAAATATGTCTTATTTACGTACAACTTTCCTTCTGCTTTTTTATTTCCCAAAGGAAACATGATCCTGCCTTCTAAGTAACTAATCCAGTCAGTTATAGTGACCGGAGATAGTTGATGCAGGTTGCCCAAGGAAATACTGAAAACTACCAACAACTTAAATGTCCTGGAGCCTCCCTTTTTCTGGAAATATCAGGCAAGTAAGTTCATTTTGAAGTAATCTAAAATGATAAGTGAACAATCTTACCTACAGGGCCCCTCAATTCTGAGCAGCAATGCTTGTGGACTTGAACTCCCAAGAGAAACCCAATGATGGTATCTTCTAGCCGCAGGGAGTGATACTGGCTCTGCTCAGCTGATGTCCTTCAGTTCAACACCTGCCTCTGCTTCATCTCATCTGGCTTGGAATCAAGAAGCAGAAGTGAAAGGGTAAGAAAATCTGGCTTCTCAGAGAGGACCAGGGGAGACACTGATGAACCCACGCTCCCCAGCCCTGTGAGTTACATCAGGAAATAGATCTGCTCGGGTGTCTCCAAACCTAAAAACCTTACAGAGAGCATCTGAGGATCTGGAAGGTTCGGCAAGGGTCTGAGAAAAATCCTTCAGATTCTGCTCCCAATGCGGATTCCAGACCCTGAAAGACCTAACTGGCCAGGAAGACAGAGAAGACCCTGTGTTTTGTCTGGGCATCTCACACAGAAGGGAAAAGCTGACACTCCTCTACTGCTGGCTTGTGAGACATGAATGAAATCTGGCTCCTTCCTTAGGGGCGAGGCCCAAGCCACACAGGCAAGAGGTAACAGGGCCAGAAAGATAAAGGGATCCTGAGAGCAGCAGGTGGCATGAGTGGAAACAAGGTTTTGTGCCAGAACCAAAATCATGGCCAGTTCCCAAAGTGACTTCATTTCCTGTAGTCCTAGCGCTATTTTTAACCCCCTGGCTTTATCACAAGTTACTGGGCATCAAAGCTGCTTTGCCAACTTTTTCTTTATGAAATAAACTTGTACTTTCCCTTTTTCTAGGGGAAAAGCTGCGAAATGTGCTGAACTCTGAATTCTGGGTCTGAGTACCGACATTTCTAAGAACGACTTTTAAGTAGAAGCTGGATATCTTTTAACATTATCAAATCACATGTCCCAAGTTGGACTGATTCTTAAGCCCTACCCATGACTTCCTTCCTGATTTCTCTATCAGATTTCATCATCCTGCTAGTCACGCAGCCACAGACTCAATGAATCATTTCTCCTCATCTACATTAAGTTCCAAATACTTGCACTGTCAGGCTTTCTCATATACATTTCCTTGGAAAAGAACGATTTATCTCTCAAGGCCCATTACAAATTACTGAGAGTACTTCTACAAACTCAAGAAGCAGTTTTGACTTCTTTTCTACCTCACTGAACATTTCATCTAACCCACAGCACTCCGCTACAACACAGAGGAGGCTACACTGTGGCCTTCTTGCTAGGCTGTAAGCTCCTTAAAGGCAAGATGTAGTCTTTCCATTTAGGTACTTCCTGCATCTAACAGTACTGTCACAAAAAAGGGGGGCTTCAGTGAATCTGAATGAATTTCACCCATCCAGCATCTCTTTATTATTCATTAGAGGCTTCATCACATTGGACAGTCCTGTCTGTGCTTTTCAGTCCTGTGGGACTCTCCTAGGCTCAGTGAAACTATTTCTAGGGCCCAGGGAAGCTTGGCTTATGTTCTTTCCTGTACTTCCAGGGACAGCCTTGAATACCTTTGAACTTTAGACCTCTTGATGCCTATATTAGGGGTTATCAATTATTTTTCTGTAAAGGGCCACATATAAATATTTTATACTTTGTGTACCACACTCTCATTACTGCAACTGCTCAGTTTGCTTCCGAGGGGGAAGCAATCACAATGTATATTTAGTGAAGGACTATAGCCGCATGTCAATCAAACATTAATTATGGACACTGGAATGTAAATTTCATACACCCTTCCTGCTTTGCAAAATGTTCGTCGTTTCTTGATTTCCTGCCTCCAATCACATAAAAAGCAGCCTTAGCTGGTAGTCTATACAAAAATAGCTGGCATATCATAGTTTGCCAACCACTGGTCTATTGCTAAGAAAAAAAAGACAAGATTCAGAATTCCATTCTAGACTTCATATTATCCAGCTACTTGGAGCCAGTCAGGGCTGAGGAAGTAGAAAGCACATGGGCTTGCAAACATGAGGTCCTAGGTTTAGATTCTGGCCCTACCATCTGTAGGCAACCACAAACACCTCCTTAACCTCTCTTCAGCATCACCATCTGCAAAACAGGAGCAATAACACCTGGTGTGAGAAGCAATGAGTGTGCTTGAATGGAGTCCCTGGTACCAATTCACGACATGCTGGAGGTACCTGACAGCTAATAGATATTATGGTAGCATGTGAGGCTTTCCCATTATGGCTCTGGAAAGCAACCCAGACACTCTGAAAACCATACTAAGTAGCTGGAAGGACCTCAGTTGAGAGCAGGCCCAAAAGCAGAGAGCGGGTATGGTTGTTTTAAGGACTCAGCCGGATTGTCACCACTGCTTGTTCCTTTGGGCCACTTTCCCTCCTCAGCAAGAACTTCAGATTCACGCAATGCCTAAGATGACTTCTAGAACTCTCCCTCCCTTCTCCCGTCCCTTTCCTGTTTTAGGGCTGGGGTGAAGGACAACCATGACCAGATCAAACCTACCAGCTTGCTGCAGTTGGGTCACAGACAAGTTGAGCCAGCTCTTGCTCTCAGGGTTTCGGGAACTTTCTGTTGTACTGGGAGTGTACTCTGGAGCTCAGGAACTAGATTTGCTCTAGAGATTTGGGAGCAAATCTTGCCCCAAATAGACAAATAAGGAATCTATTCAGGGCTTTCAAGCCAGGGAACCTCACTAAGACTCAGAAAAGACTAAGTTTTATGGTATTTCTAGTCTTGGTTTCCAAAGCCAGATCTGAATCAGTTACGTCTTTGCTCTAATAACTCTAACAGGTGCCATGTCTCTTCTGGGGAGATCGAGGTCTCCCCAGCACTGTCCAGATCAGCCTCCCTGCTTCGGAAGCCTACATCTGCAGTCAAGTCCTTGACCATTTTCAGCTTTCCATGCTGGTACACAATTCAGCCGGAGTCCCTTGTGATGTTTTACCACAGGCTCTCCGTTTGGACTGAGCCAGGGAAAGGGTGGACACTAATCTGAGTCACCTCAGCGTCCTTTCCACCCAGCACAGATCTCAGCACAGAGCAGCCGCCCAATGCATCAGCAAAACCTCTGAAGTACTCTCCCCTTAAACTGTTTTAGGTGGACTCTTATTAGCAGACTGAGCACGGCTAGGTCACCGTCAGGAAGTGGAAAAACCTTAGAGAAAAGAAAGAAGCATAACTGATGTGATTCAAGAGATGGAAAATAGGTTTTGTGGACAAGATAAAAGCAGACAGGCCGTGGAGCCTGGAGAAGAGAAGATGAGGCCTAACCGGATTCGAGCCTTAAGCACAGAGAAGGTTCTCGTGAGAAAATCTTGATCTCATCCTCCCTTTATAACCAGAAGAAACTTTTCCATATTCATAGGAAGTGGGACAATAAGAACTTGCTTCAGTTAAGGCTGGAGGAGTTTAAGCTGGAGAGAAAGAAGAACCAAATTAGGCACCGCTTTTCCTGAGACACAGCACTGTTGTTCTTTTTGGCACGTGAACCCAGCTTGGAGGGGGTGCCTGGCTTAGTGCTTTGGCACCTGTCCCAGTCCCCTTTCCCCAGGGGAAACACCAGCCAGGTGAGATCTTCTATCAAGTGACTAGCTTTTTTACTGACCCATCCTGCGGGCACTTTTCATGGTGTTATACTCTGTGGCCCTGTGACAGAATAATCTAGCGGTTCTAAGTTTCCTTGACAGGGCAACGGAAAGAGATGATAATAATGTCAGAGTAAGAAATTGGGCCTAATAAAAGTACTTTCTAGAAAATCAGCATCTAACTAGGCATTAATGTAATTGCTAAGATTGCTACTAATCAGATAAGACTCCGTGAGCATCTCTCTACTTACTACCTGCCAGATGGGCTGCTTAATATCACCTTAGTTCTCACAGTAGCCCCATGAGGTAGGTAATATTTGTATCCCCATTTTACAGATGAAAAAACTGAGGATCGGTGAGCTACTGTAAGCCTGTCTATGTCACATAGGCAGCCAATGAAGGCAGGCAGGACTCAAAGTTCAACAGTTTGACTTGAGTGTGTACCCTACCTGACTTGAGTCTCTGTAGGATAGGAGCTGGAACTTAAACCCTAGTTTTCCCCAAGTATGGGTTTATAGTCTCTGCTACTCCTTTAGACTGCCCCAGGTGAGGAAGAACAAAGCAACACATGACATTAGCAAGAGAGAAGCCTGCGATGTGAGCCCAAACCCCTCATTCTGAGGAAGAAGGTCTGAGCCGAAGGAATTGCAAGTCAGGATAATCACACCCAAGCTCCTTGTTCTAAGGTCATGGTCTATTGCTTATTACAGATTCTTGTTGAATTTGACTGGGAGAAAATGAAGAAATGAGGGGGGTGTCACACGGGGTGCCTTCTCCCAAATACGCTTCTCTAATAATGAAATGCCAATCGTGTCTCAGAATCTGTCCCTCATGTTAGGGTGTCCACAGTCTCTGTAAGTTCATTCTAAGTCCTACCAGTGAAGAACATAATGCTGACATATTAGCCAATTCAAGCATACCAGGATGAGGCAAGCACGGGTGACTAGTTCATAGCGTAAGCCTCCTCATTGATGCCCCTGTTCTGGAAGTTTCTTTGCCTCTCTTCCACACAATGAGCAGAAGCCTAGTCATGGCATCCAAAGCCCTGCAGCATGATGGGAAGATCATGAGCCTTTGAACTCCATCCTCATGGGTCTGAACCACACTGCTTACTTACTACCTAACTGACCTCAGTGAATCCACTTTGATCTTTCAGAGGTCATGTTTCTTTGTCCTTAAATTGGGAATAAATATCACTGTATTACAGGAACGATGAGGATTAAGTGAATTATGGGATGTGAAGCATGTGGCACACTGCAAGCCGCAGCGCTGAACTTGATAAACATCAGCATTCCTCTCCTTCCCTACACCTTGACCACAATCCACTTCAAACTCCCCCCCCAACCAGACATCTTTTCTTCCCGGTGCTCCAGGCATGCATGTGTATGCAGTGTGTGAGCACATCTCCTCCCCGTGCTCTTTCTCCCAGGAATGAACTCCTTCCAAGTCTGGCCTGAATTTCTTGCTTCCAAAACCCTCTGGTCACTATGGTTAATTTCTCTTTCTCCCAAACTCCCACTTTGTTTACATTCCTTACTGCATTTGCCAGTCAGTCTGATTTCAGTTATTTATATACTTATCTGTCTTCCCAAGGACACTGGAGGGAGGGGGCTTGGAGAAGACAATTACTTACAGAAAGGAAAAAAAAAAAAAAAAAAAAAAAGTCTTGATCTCTTCAGTGTGTACTTATTAATAGTAGAGGCTTGTACCCAGCAAAAATTCCTTATGTAGGGAGGGTACAAGGAACACTGAGGGGAGGGGGAGGGAGGAAGGGGACAGGGTACCTATTAAGTTTGTATAATTGGGAAAAATAAATAAATAAACATTTAAAAATTCCATATGTGCTTGCTGAACTGAATCTTTCTACCTTAGATTAGGAATCTGTAGAAAGATCCAGGACTGAGTTTCCCCTAAAACTATACATTCTACTTCCTGACAATACACAGGCAATTTTTGTGGTTCTGGAGATCAAGATTCGGGTTTGGCAAGGGTTCTACCACTGAGCTACAGCTGCGATGCAACAGGAAGTGTATTCATATTGCTAAAGTAAGACCCACTAGTGCTCATGTGGACTTGCTTCATTCCTTTGCCTACTATTCTGACACACCCTTGACTCTTCGAAGAACATCTCTTCAGCATGCAGAGAGGCAATGCTGAGAGGATGGGTCCCACAGAAGAAGAGGACTGGGGAATATGCTCTTTGGAGAATTCTTCCCACTGCACTGGACAAGGATAACTGTTATTAAAACCATACTAAAATCCAGACTTGTGGGATCAGAAAGTGATGTGAATGATTTCTATCTACCTCAGTTTCTGAGTCTATAAAGTAAAGTACATACAACAGCATTTAGCCCACAGTAAGCACTCAATAAATGTTAGTTATGCAATGAACGAATGACTATGGCCACTAGGGAAGATGAGGCAAGATTGAGCTTAGTAATAAGAGGCCACCTGGGCAACACACAGAAACTCCATTTCAAATAGTTAAAATTAATTTAAAAATTTTTTAAAAAGTTTGGAATAGATTGGAAAACACAGTCTGGACATTTCACTTCTAGTGCTTTCTACCTCTGACACCTCATGAAATCTCTGTCAATTCTTCTCTCTTCTCTGGGTCTTTCCTCATTCCAAGTTCCTTCTGCTTTCAACTATATATACTTCCTTATGATCATCAAAGAACTTTCTTTTCCATATGCTGGAACTGTTGGCAAGGAAAAATGTCAATTTACCTGTTGGTTCCCAAATGGAAGGGACTACTGTTTACCAAGGCCAAGGGCAGAGCAACTGATTAGTCTGCCACCTGTGAGCTTTCCCAACTTTGTAGGTCCCTCAACAGAGCAGAACTTTCCGAACAAATCTCATGGCAGAAGCAAGACCGTGGCCAGGAAACAACAGCAGTGATGCACAATTCTGGTTCGTGTGGAATCCCTGCACCTTCTTGTCTCTGACGCCTATAAGTAGGGCATTGGTGTCTTGAAGTGGGGCCCCTTTTAGCCACAAATGAAAAACACAAAGCCTTCTTCCAAGCATTACAACTCATAAAACAAAGACCAAAGCAAGTAAACAAAAAATGTCGCTGACTCATTTAACCACAAACCTTGCAAAGGCCTATCCACTATGCACCAACCCTGTAGGAGGAATGAAACAGACCTAGTTCCTCACCATCAAGGTAGACGGAGTACACATGGAATGATGTGCCCCAAGGCAGACTGCATTGAGAGTTGTTAGAAGTCCAGTCTCTGTTATAGAAGACCAGAATGACAGAAACCAACCCAGAAGGAGGTTGAGAAGCCTCACCAAGGAGACACAGCCATTGAAAGATGAGGAGGAAGAAATAGAAGCAAAGGTGGGAGCAGGAACATGCAGCAAGGCCATGACTGAAGAATGAGGTGCAGGTTTAGGAAAACAACAGGAAATAGAAGGAAAGGAGGTTTGGGAAGGTTAGAGATGACTTGTTTATCAGTCTGAACAGTCAAACTCAAGACAGGCAGACAAGTTCACAAAGGCTTCTGGGATGAAATACAGCATGATCAGAAGAGTGTCTTGGGAAGCTCATGTGGGCACCAGTGAAGAGGATGCAAAAGTGCCACCTTACTGGGTTACTATGGGCCACATAATAGAGACCATTATGGACCACATAATAAAGACTGTGTTCTTCCTAGCTAAATATGTACTGCAATCTACCAGCTTCTATTCTCAGAGCGTCTCTCCCCACGCCTTGGCTTCATGCAATCTGAATTGCCAGGCCTTCCAACTGCCAAAAATCTACTTAAAGCATTACAGCAAAAGGACTCCCCACACACGCACTTGAAGTTAAAATCCAGCCAACTCTGGATCGCATTGAGAAGAGTGGAGGTAGCGGCACCTGAGGCAAGGGCACACACCTAAGTCCCCAGCTGGCTCAGTTCGATATTCAGACATAACCCCCGGATCTCTTCCCATTAGTTCCACCTTCCGTTCCCTTAGAGGGTCTGAAGATATGGAGACCATGGGCTAAAACCCCTGGCTGAATGGCTGGGAATCAGTGAGGCATTACATATCAACTGCCCAGCTGGTGTTTGGCACTTGGTTTGGTACAAGATTTAGTTCCCTCCTGATCATGCAAGGTCTTTTCCATGTGTCCATTTCACCAAGGATTCAAGGCCCAGGTTTCATCAACATCCCCCTCTCCAGGACTCCAGGTCAAATGCCCCCATTCCTAGAAGTCACAGTAATCACACAGTACATGATGGAGGCCTTTCTAGGCATCTCAGACATGCTCCTGTTCATTCTTCACAATCACCCGGCTGTATTATACCCATTTTATAGAGGACAAGCAAACTCTGAGAGAGAAAGTGACTTGTCCAAGGACACTCGGGTAAGGACACTGGAAGATGCCTGATGCTTCATTCCTGTCCTCTGCACTGGCTCTTGGATCTTCCTCAGGCAGCCCTACAGGTAGCATGGAAGCTCTCCCAGGAGACAGACTACACCTGATAGTCCAACTCTCTTCACAGGTCAACCACCTGCATGTGGCAGGCACTTTTTAAATACCATGTTGCAAAATAAATGAAAACAGTTAAAGACAACAGATTCGGCACATATTTTTTAAAAAATATTCATGCCCCCAGACTGCCTTGAGCCATGTCCTTGCATCAGTAGATACTTCTTAAGTCTGAAGTTCAAACCTGACCTCGGACACCCACGGAGGCCCAGGCTGCTACAACCCAAACCCGGATCCTAGGCACAGGCTGATCCCGGTACCGGACTAATGTTGCACTGCGCGGTCTCCACACAGTCTCAGCCCTGAGGACAGTCCCGAAAGACCGTCTCATCGGCTAGCCCTCCGCAGCAGAAGCGGAGAGTGACCCCGAGCCACTCCGAAGGCCCTGACTGCCCCCTCCCGGCACACCGCCTGGCTCCAGACCCCAGCCCTGCTTCGCTTCGGGCGGTCTCACTTTTACCTTGGCTGACCACCGCGGGAGCGGCCGCGCGCACCCCCACCTGCAGATCTTTGCCGAGAACGCGGAAGAGGCGGTGCTAAACCCAGGGGGCGGGCCAGAGCGGAGAGGGGCGTGTCGAGGGCGGAGCCACGCGTGCGTCCTGACGGCCACGCGCGGAGGGCGGGGCCAACTGCGCAGGCGTCGTCGGAGCAGAGCGGGGCCAAGCGGGAGGGGTGCGGCCTGGCATCTGTGTTTACCGAGAGCTGTGCAGCTAGGATCTGTAAATGTCTTTCACAGGCGGCCCGTCCCTTTTTTTTCTAAACTTGAGGCTAATCGTGATAAAATCTCTTCCTCAGTATTATTTAGAGACAGTCTTGCTGTGTGTCCCGGACTGTCCTCACCCTCCAGAATGCTGTTATTACAGTATGTACCACCAGGTGTGACTGTAAAAATTCCTTAAAAGCCCTTGTACACAGATATTCACCTGAGGGCTTGAGTTAAACACCTCTAGTAATTAAAACAAAACTTTAAGCGTTAATTTAAAAAAAAAAACTAATTAGATTAGTGTCTCTACCAGCCTCCTTGCCCTACTTCCACGGGCTGCAGGTGCGGAGTGGGGAGAACAACCCTGGCTTCACTTTCATTCAAGTTCTATGCAGTTTTCTCCTTTGTAAGGCAGAAATAGTAAACATCGCTTTCCTCTCTGACTCAGGATTGTTGAGGATCTGGTGAGCAGTCCTCCTTAAGGAATGGACTTTCTTTCCATCACTCATCTCACAAGCTTTGGTTCCCTCTTCCCTTCTGGTCTTTCTCACCTGTATGATAGAAGGAAATGGGGGAATATTCAGGACTTTGCTAGATTTCTAATCTTTTCCAAGCTTCTGTATTTAATCCCTCTCAGAAATTCACAAATCCAGCCAGAGGGTTTTACCTCCTGACTTCCCACTTCCTAGATTCCAGATCCGCCTACGCTTCAAGTCCCCAAGGGCTTTGCTGGCCTAGTCCTCAACTCTCAATAGCCAACTTATCCAGTTACTCAGGCCTGTATTCTAATTCAGACTCTCAAAGTTGCTATGCACCCCCCACACACACACATCTCCTGCCCTCAATGGCAACCAAGGACAGTTAACATTGATTGGAAGCTTTATGGGACTCAGGAAGGGTGATTCTTTCAAATTACATGGAACTCTAGACATGCTTGCAACCTGTTCTACTACATACTCCACAGCTGCTCCTTACGTACAGTGGCAGCAGGCATTTTACAAGAGGTTATAGTGTTCATGGGAATCAAGGGTGCTATGGCATCCTTTACTTAACAGCTGTGCTCTAGGGCAGAGGAATGGCTTTACTCCTTATTCCCTGTTCCATTGTTATGGATTCTGAACTAACCTGAAAAAGTTTAGTTTGGCTTCCTAGACAGCTGTACACTACCTCCAATACCTCGCCTCCTGCTAGGGTTTGCCCAGTGAGTGGAGATTGGTTTCTTCTTTATCATTGAGGGCCCAGTTCCAGCTTCCTTTATCCTTTAAGCAGTATCTTTCAAAACTGTGCGTGTGTGTGTGGGGGGGTGTATGTGTGTGTGTTTGTGTGTGTTTGCTTCCTGAAGTATCTCCATACACTCAGATTTAATCTCAATTCTGAGAACTGAGATAAATTCACTTTCACTTCCTTGATGTGTTTCAAAATGACCATGAGCTCAGTGCTTGGATTTTCCAACAGTGTGAAATGTCCAGTGATTTAAGAAGTGGAGAGTGGTTTTATCATCAGAAGTTTACAAACATTACTCTTTTCAGAATGCTGAGTTTTAGAAGTCCTTTAGTGAGCCAGGAGAAACAAAATGGAGGATATTATAGATCCTAAAGCAGTAAAAAAAAAGGGGGGGGGGGTTTAGAGAGATGGCTCAGAGGTTGAGCCCTCTGCCTCCCAAGTAGAAAGTCCTGAATTTAGACTTCCAGATTCCACATAAAAATGCCAGGAGGAAATGGCTGCGGCCTGTACTTCCAATCCTGGAAGGCAGAGCCCTGGGGAAACTCCAGAGCAATGCAAAGGGGAGGTGGAACAATCCAGGGTGATTCCCAAAGTCACCCTTGGGCCTCCACAGGCACACACAGTGCCCTCTGATACACACAGACACACATGCAAAAAATAAATAATCTAAAAGTAAAAGAAAAGGGCGGGGGGGGGGGGGCGCTGGAGGCTGGGAGTGAAGCCAGGCAGCTGGCTAGAGACTTGATTATAAGTCAAGCACCTCTAGCTGTTAACTGAGACATAGTGTTAGCTCTGATTATCATTGTTCTCAGTCTGAGAAGCTTAGAGATCAGTCAAACCTTCATTCCCACCACTTACCATGAAATAGATAGGAACTAAAGGTCTAAAGGGGGAAAGGAACGTGTCTTAGGACTTAGGGGGTCGGGCTAGAGCCCAGACCTCCACCTCCAAGTTGGATCTTTTCTTGCAGGTATAAGGGTGAACTTTAGGTTTGTTTCTGATTCTGAAGATCCAAACTGCTTTCGCTCCCATCTGAACAGCTTGTGGTCTAGGACCATAGAAATTCGAGAGACATGAATCAAGGGTCCTAGATGTTTCTTTAGTAGGGTCTGGAGTAAATCCTATCCCACCTCCCACTTTGAACTTCAATCAGCAATAAACACCCTCCTCTCAAGAACGGCATCCTGTCCTGTAATTAAAGTTGGGGCTGTATTCCCAGTGCGCCTGTACCTAGTAGTTCCCCTAAGCCATTTGGATGAAGGATATGGAGTGGGACTAGCCAGTGCTAGTTGAACAGAACTGAAACTAGGAAAAATTCCTCATTGGAGTCAGTTCCTGGAAAGTAGCTATCAGCCTTCATCTTCCCAAACCTCCTATCTTAATATGGACTAGAATTCATAGGGCGAAGAGAGAATCTCGGTGTCCCTATCCTAGAGAGCTAGGACAGACATGACTATGCCCATCAGCCCTCCACATGGTCCAGGATCTCAGGGCAACATTCCTTTCCGATTTCACTTTAGCCGAGCTTTTCCAGTAATCTAAGAACCATGTGGCACCCAGACCACAGCTTCTCACTCGTGACTGCTTTCATTTGATTCTTTTATTTTACCAAAAATAACAATAATAGTCTTCCCTCTGTTTCATAAAAATAGATTTCCCCTTCTCCCACCCCTTCCCACCATCGGCCCTCACCACAACCTGGAATTCATAGTATCATCAATAGCCTAGGATCAGGGAATCTCCTACCTTACCCTGACCCACTCAGTTCAGAACTGCTGCCAAGTTCACAGGCCAATACGTTTCCTTTGGGAATTTCTCAGGAGGCAGCAGAGGCAGAAGACCCAGCCAAGTCCAGTTAGCTGATCCCAAGAGCCCCATCTGTTTCTCCAGAGGGCAAAGCCTGACTCAGCAGTGAACCCCAGCCAATATAAGGACGGTGGGGCTCTCTGACATCGGGCTAGAAATCCTTGTTCAGAGCAGGTACAGTTGTATGCTGGAGAAGGTCTGCATGCAGTTCTGTGGCATGATCTCTACAGTCCATGGGAGTTGAGACCCCCATTTTTTTTCTTGTTCCATGAAAGCCTCACTCTGAGGCCTTGGACAGCTTCTTCCTTTTCTCCTGGTTTCTGTTTCCTCCTTTGTACACTGAGAGACACAGATGAGATGATCTCAGGTCCCTGCAGTTCTCCATCTTGGACTTTTAAAGTAGAGGCTCTGGGAGGGCATAAGCTTGTTTCTGTCTCAGTTTCCCCACCTGTGAGTCTCTGTAGAGTGCAGCATGGAGATACCGAACACACAGAGTGCGGAATGAATGTCCTAGCCGCTCCGGAGAGCTGTGCTTGGAGATCCAACTAGCTGGAATGTCTCAGGAATGGTTGGGAAGGACGTAGGTAGTTTTGGACAGGGAACCTCTACATGACCCTCGAGGTACCAGGGCAAGACTCCAGACTTTCCAATTCAGAACACTGGCTTTTAGTGCTGGCCTTCAGTGAGGTCTATATGTTAGAGATGTTGGTCACTAGATTGGACTATATGAGTTCCAGTTTAAGAGCCAAGGGCCTTTGTGGACATGAGCAATCAACTACAATCCCAGGAAGCTCACTATCAAGACCCTCCTAGAGACAGGAGTGACCTTGGCTGAGCCAATCAGAGCCCATGCTGTGATGGGTTCAAAGTTTAAAGGTAAAACTGTACCTCTAATCTCCACCCAGCTCCCCAGAACTGATAATGATGAAATATGGTAGTCTGGAAGTTCAGCTGTACAACTATATCTATAGCCATATTTTGTACACATGTACACATGGTCAAACACTAAAATGTATTACTCCTATCTATAGTGGTCATAGTTTAAAGGTCTTGGTCTCTCTCTCTCTCCTATCCATTTTGGAGGCCCTACTATGTGCCAAAGAAGATGTAGCTCTCACAAACCCCACAGTTAAAAATCATGCACTATAAATACACACACACACACACACACACCCTTCTTGGTCAGATACAGGCACATCCACATACATACACACACATTTGTATCCCTGTTTGTTCAGATTCAGACATATGTACACATACACACACAAATTCTCTCTCTCTCTCATCCCTGTTTCTTCAGATAGATTCAGTCACGCACACACCTGCTTGCTCCGACACAGGCACTCACTCTCTTACACCTTTCTTCTTATCTTATCTGCATCCACATTTCCCAAACAGACTTGGGAACTACATGGTAGTGTGGAAGAGTGAAATATCAGAGAGGAAAAATGATAGCCTATCTCCCCACACCTGATGTGAGAGGTTTAATTCCTCCTTCTCTTCTTTCGCCCACTTGAAGTCTTCCCTTCTCCATTCAGTGAGGGACACACAGGCCAACTTCTGAGAAGACCGGAGGTATTGGGTACGTACTCAGAGAAGCCCTGCAGGCCTTTGGATTGCTCTACCACTAGGCTCCTGAGGGTCCCCTCCACTAGCTACATTGTGTTCAGATGGTCCATCTGACTGGCAAGAACATCCAGATCTGGGCTCAATGACAGATTCGTTCTGTCATCTCCCTCTGTAGAGACACAAAGCAGGGAAGGGTTAGTCTGAAATCAGCCCGCCAAGCAACCCCTTCCCAAACCATAGTGTTTATTGAACACGAACCCTCTCTTTCCTAGCCCTAACTCTAGGAAGCAAATCTAGGTTTGAAAACAGACATCTGAACGAAGCTTCATGAAAGTACAAAATGCACTGCTAAATAAGTTGCCTACCCTCATTCACCCACTTAGGTTTTTGAATTTCTTATAGCTGGTAGCCTTTGAATCTGAACATCTCAGAGGGTAGGTAGCCTTGACAATGGAGGGTAATGAGGACTTGCCCTTACCAATGGTTCTAGCTCTCGCTGGTCCACCAGGCTGAACTCCTGGATGAAGTAGTAGAAATGCTTGTAGCAGGTATTGACATGTGCCTCTGCCCCCATGCTGAGGATGCTGTCAAAATGATGGATGTAGACATGGACAAAGACTCGGAAGAGTCGTGTCAGGATCTTGGTACAGACCTGCTGGAAGTTCTTGGGGAAGGGAACTCCTGGGGTAGAGAAAAACAAAGGAAGGGATTGATATCCTGGAGACAAAACCATGTCTCCCTTACCCATCCCTTATCAGCATAAGTTCCTTAAAAAAAGACTGAGCAAGAGGTTTTGGTTTTTCCCATGCTTTCCTTTTTTGGAAAGCCAGGGATTGAACCCAGGGATTCAAACCACTGAGCTCCATCCCCAGATTTTCCTTTTTTTTTTTTTTTTAATTTTTTTTTATTATTATTATTTATTCAACTCTGTGTATGTGCGCGCGCGTGTCTGTGTGTGTGTGTATGTGTGTGTAGAACCACGGACGAATTCGCGAACCACCATGGACGCCTCCACCTCCTTCTGCCCCGGGATTCACAGGCTCCGCCCTACCAGGACCAGAAGCGCAGGCCGCCCCCGCTTCCATCTGGCGTCTATACGTGGGATCTGGGATCCGAACTCGGGACCTTCCGCCTGCAAGGCGGAGGCTTAACCCCTGAGCCACCTCTCCAGCCCCCCAGATTTTCCTTTTTAATGAAGCAAATCTGCAAGTTATGGCCTAACCTTTGCTCAAAAATCTGTGCACCCATAGGGACGCACACATCACTTTGTCCTGAACAATCTGACAGAGTTCAACAGTATGTGGGCCAGTTTTTTAAACCCTTCAGGAATTAAGTCCTAACATCCCAGTATGGCCCTGAGC
Source organism: Typhlomys cinereus (assembly GCA_023101885.1). Taxonomy (NCBI): domain Eukaryota; kingdom Metazoa; phylum Chordata; class Mammalia; order Rodentia; family Platacanthomyidae; genus Typhlomys; species Typhlomys cinereus. Next base: position 813,190 of record JALPQD010000100.1, on the reverse strand, counting down.
AAAGTCTCCCGTGATTCGTCCTGGTCTCCCTTCTCCAACCTCACCTGGAATCTCTTCTCTTTTATTGACAAGGTAGGCCTAGACCCCTAACGTTGAAAATTACTAATTCTTCAAAAATTACTTCAGGTATCACTCATCCTTTCAGATAGTCAATAACAGAGAAGTTTCTATCTGAGGGCCCTGCCTTTGCACCTCCGGCCTCTAATCTTTACAATTCCACTGATGAATCTGATAGTCATTCTAGATAGGATAAAATAAAGGGCTGTGCAATGTAAAACCATTTGCCCAAGGCCATATAATTATTAATTAGCCCATACTGGTGGCGAGATTGAGAGGCAATAGTGCCTTTCAGGGGTAAATGATACAGACTCAGTTGACCCTGGGACCTATAAAAAAGGAGGTCTATGCTCAGCCCCCTTGCACTCAGGGCAGAGATCCTGGTGGTCTACACCCTCTTTTCTGCTATAGTAAAATCATCCAGCCATCCAGTTAAAGGTATATGAGGGCTTACAAGCCAGGGATGTAGGCTAGAAGGGAATGACAGCCAGGATCAGATTCATACCTGACCCACCCACCTCCACAAACCCCCCTCCTCCTTACAAAGGGCTTATACACTCTATCTCCCTGGAAGCTAAGCCCATACCCCACACCCCACACTCTTATCCTGTCCATCTAGACTCTGGGTCCGGAGTCCCACAAAACCAGTTCTTGTTCCAGTTCTGAATCCCTCCCAATTCAATGCACTTTCCCTCTTGACCTCAGTTTCTTCCTATGTAAAATGAAGGGATTTGCTGACTGTCGAGGAAATGGCAGATACAGCCAGGAGGAACCCTGGTCATTGTATGGTGACTCAGTACCCAACTTCCCTTAGCATTCAGATTTCTTTCCTCTGGGCTTGATCACCTGCCCCACCCATCCCTAGACCAGGTGGAGACTGGGGCGCAGGGGGCAAGGTGGGGCTGCTATGACGAATGCAGTGTCACGCCTGCTCAGCTCCTGGGTGGGGAACCAGGGCCAGGGTGACGTCACTTGTCTCTACTCCCCTGTCCTCCCAACCTTATCTGCCCAGACCCAGCTGAGATAAGAAAAAGACCCAAGGCCTGGGCCTGCCCTTGGAGCTTTCGTCTGAGGATGTGACAATTTTTGGACCCACCCCACCTCCAACTCCTCCCTTTCCTGGGGCCAGGAATCAGAGGAAACTCCCAGGAGGCTGGAAGCTCCATCAGCTCCAGCAGGAGAACCTGTTATGAATACCTTGGGGCACCTGTTCTAGAAGGTTGTCATTTTTTATGATCTGTCTCGCTGAAGTGGTCTTTTGTGGGACACTCATGAGTCACACAGTCCCAGTTCAATGTCTGAGCGCTGCCCTGACCTGTTGCTCTTCTACAATACATGGATGACCCTTCCTAGTGAGATTGGCTCTCTGACTAGGCGGTGCTCACCTACTCGTGTGGGAAAGACATCCTCGTCATTGATGAGGCCCTCTATCCAGTCCATGAGCAGCGCCATATAGCGGGGCGCTGAGAGCTTGGCTGGCCTACGGTACTGCCGCTCATCCTGCCAGCGGTACTCGTAGCGGGGCCCGCCAGCCATAACGGGGCAGCTAGTCTCGCTGCAGTGCTCAGCCATGGTGCCGTAGATGAGGTTGATGCGGTTGAAGAAGTCCACCACGTGCACCGCGATCCAGTCGTCGATGTTCTCACCGGGCGGCAGCCGCACCACACTGCGCAGGTCCAGGCCAGATTTGAGTGAGGCTTGTGCCTTCTTATACAGCTCAAATCTCTGTGTGCCGGGCTCAAAGCGCTTCCGCGGCCGGAAAGTCTTGTCTTTGGCAAACACCTGCTTCAGGCACAGTGCCATAGCCAGGCCTGGCGGAGCTGGTTGCCCAGGTGCAGGGACTTGAGGATGCTCTGTTAGGGACAAGGAGGAAGCAGATGTTTAGTTGGGGCCATATTTCCTTTTCAGCTGTCAGCCTTGGGGCAACTTCAGCACCTTCTACTCTGAGCACCAAAATCCTCATTCCCTAGGTTCGGTGTCCAATACGTTTTCAGGCTACCTTAGCTCCCCACTAGAGCAACCCCACAGGCCTTTCATCTTGTTTTGTTTCCTCTCTGTTTTCATTGCTTACAGAGGGTGGGGTTCCAAACAGGTGCTCATTGGACTTGCTAGTGAGCATTACAGAGGTGGCAGAGGCTGCTGCAGGCCCACCAGGGGACAGAGGACGGGATAAGATGACCTCTGGGAACCCCACAGGCCAGCTGTGGAGCGTGGGAGAGTCTGGCTGCATTGTGCCAAGACTGGAGGGGGGGGACCCTGATCCTTGATTTCCTCTGAGATATCCAGTGGTCCATCCGGCCACCGGGGATTTCCAGGGAGCAGGAGGGACTTTTCTATCAAAAATGTCCTTTCCTTTTTTTCTTTACCCTGAAAGAGGAAAGGGCCCTGACAGGGCCAGCTGGGCGGCCTCTAAATGTGGCTGTAGGCACTGCAGGAAGGGGAGGGTGGGAGTCTTATAAGGGTGCTGCTTCCTCTGGCAAAGACTGCAGCTCCTTCTTACCAAGACAACCTCTTTCATTCCTGAACATGAACAATACTGTCTTGTAGCACTGGACACTCCACAGATTACCAGCATATCTACTATGCACCTATTACTGGAGGCTGGGAGAGTTTAGTTATGTCCACCTTGCTAAGCCTATCAGAAGTTCAAAGGTGAATTGATTGCTTTGACTTTTAGAACTTAGATCCCAGACTCAGGACAGACTTCACATGGGGCAGCCATCAGAGACCTAAACATAGTTGAGAGTCCTGGGATTCGGTCCCTATTTTGATTCTGAATTGTTTGTAGCATCATGGATTTGACCCATGAAAAACCTTGGACACTGATAAAATCAGGTTTCTGAGTCTCACAGGCATTTCATTCTTTCCCACCAGCAAGTGTATGAGCGATTGGGAACCCAGGCAACTGCCAAGACTGGAACAGCCATACACCGAGCACAGACCCTGACCACAGACTGAGCACTAGGTGGAGTACAAGCTAAGCATGGAGCGTGGGCTGTGACTTGGCCTTGAACCCCCGTCAGTCTGAACCCTGACTGTAGCTGCACAATGCGGCTTGAAGAAGGCCACAGATAAAGCCTGCACTGACCTCAGACTGGCTGACTTGGGAGAGTTTCCTTTCTCACGCTTCTAGTAACTGCACGGCAGGATTGGGGAAGAGAGAGTGAGCATGGACATAGTAGGGGGCCATGCTATTTTCGGCAAGAAATCAAACTTGTAGAGATGTCTGGAACTGGGGCTCTTCCTTATAATCATAACAGGTAGACAGAATGGGGACAGCCGGGAAAAATGAGAGCAGTTTGGTATGTAGACAGGTTCTTGCAGCAGGACCTTGTACTGAAAAAACTTGGAGGTATCAAAGTTGCTTTCATATATCCCAGCCCCTCAACCTCTCAAAGAAGGGATAGGACCTGAGTGAACAAGAACTTTCTACACTTATTGTCTCCATTTTAAACTCTGCAGGAGGCAGATGCTTCCAAGATCACTCTAGTGAAAGGTGGATTCCTGGGTTCTCCACCTTCTCATGCCCCTCCTTAGTAACTGTGACAGATCTTCATCCTTCTCTTTCAACTTCGTGCCCTGTTTTTCCTACTTTATGTCTCACCATCAGCTACCTCAGGCTTCTTCCTGACCCTAAACAACCTCCTACTGTTGCGTGTTGATCTTCTCTTGATGGTTCCTGCCTGATCCCTCACTCCATCCTGCTAAGTGCTATCTCCTCTCACAGCCTCCTCCACTGGGCCCAGATCTTTGCATGGGGCCGCTTGTTCTTTGACCACCGCTATCCCACGCCAGCTTGCATTGGCCTGGAGCAAAGATGATGATAAGGTTTTAGGGGAAGCTTACACTCTGTACCCCTGAGAAATCAACTGACCCAACTCACATGGACAGTTGGGGAAATCCCCACACAGAAGAGAGACTTCAAGAGCCTGACTTTGCATAGTAACTTGCAAGAAGTGGAGGTTGGAATAAGATTGCAAAAGACCCTTTTTCTGCTCTGGTCACTCGTCTGATATAGATAAGGAGAGAGAAGGGAATAGAGAGGCATAGCAGCATCTTCCCTACCAACAGAACAACCTGTGTCCAGCCCCTGCCACTGACTCTTAAGGCGGGGGACAGAGCTAAATATCCACCCTCCTGCTATAAACATTTTGAAAGTTGGGATTTTACCCAGACTGCAAGGCTCTAGGTGGGTACGGGGCTGTGTACTCCACCAACCTCATGCCCTCACAGAGCCTCTGTCCCCCATCTCCCTGCATCTCTGTCCCTTCTCCCATATATACTTCTCAGTGCCAGGTGCTTGGCCAGTGGCTTGCTCACTCCTCCTGACTGGCATCTAGTGGCATCTAGGTGTCCCTAATGAAGGCCATTGGCTGACTGACCCTGCTAACATTTAGCCCTTTACCAGGACACAACTGCTACTCCCAACACCTCACCCAGCACTCAGCCAGAAGACAGCCCCAGCAAAAACTCAGAATCCAGTCTGGGACGCCCTTGCAAGCAAAGATCTAAGAGAAAAGAAGAGGCAGGAGTGCTTGGCCGGCCACGCCCGCCCCACTCTCTCCCCAGCCCCCAAGAGCCCCCCTTACCACCAGCTGTCAAGGCCAAACAGGTCGTAGGACCCAGAGGAGCCAGCCTGACATTTCCGCCCCCGAAGACACGCCCCCCTCTACCGCCGCCACCCCCATCCGAGACTTTGCGGGCGATCCTGGACCCCCAGATCGTGGCCAGACCACATTCCGACCGGAGTCGCTTCCTGAGGGTGCCACACCGGGACCGGGAAGAAGAATTGAAAGTGGAAGCAAAGGCCGGGCCGCGGGGACGCGGCGATCACTCACGCGGGCCGCCTCGGTGGAGAGCTCGGGGTCTCCGCCGCGCCGTCACCCCGCCGCGCTGCGTCGCCCTCCCGCTGGTCCCCGCACCGGCCGGGCCCCTCCGCTTGTCCGCCTTGCCTGCCCCGTCGGGCCGCGGCCAACCGACCGCCCCGCCTGCCCGTCCGCGAGGCCACGCCAGCTCCGCCCCGGGCTCAGCCACGCTGCGGCCACGGGGCGGGGAGGGGCGGGGAAAGGACTCCCCCACCCCGCTCCACACACCCTTCTCCCCGGCCTTTCGGGGAAAGTCCAGATTTGGCTCGCAGCCTCCCGGAGGGCAAAAGACTAACCAAGCAGCTGCCCTCTGGGAGACCCGATTGCATCTTCCCCAGGAGGCCAACTCCGATTCCTAGACTGCAAGACGGGAACAAGCTCAGCCTCCGGCTGGAGCACAGGCAAAGGGCAGCTGGATAAAGGGTGGTTTCCTCGTCCTCCTGGAGACACCCTATGGTCTCGCTTATCCCCCAACCCAAGGGGTGCAAGCATGCCTGTATGTTTGGCTCTGGCGGATTGCCGCACACAGCGTTCAAAACCCCCCTGAAAAAGTGAGTGAATGCGGTGGAAATTGTGAACGCAGCAGCCCTCTCCCGAGAGGCTCAACCCCCCTCCCCTCATAAATGCTCACATCATGACTCCACCATTACTGAAGAGACAGGAGACCTTGTTCTGGCTGGACAGATTTTTCTCACTTCACACTTTGATTCCGTCCTTCCAGCCAGTTTCACACCTTCCTATACTTGATTTGTCCTGCTTACTTTTCTACTTAGATTCCTTCCTTGGGGACCAACAGATAAATGCACGACATTAATATCAGTGGTCAATGGACACTGTGGTTCACTCCCAGGAACTAGCTGGGTGTCACTGTCTAGGATGGGAGGGATGACTGAAGACTTTCTGGACTAGGAAGGTGTTGATGATTAATCTTCATTGTCAACTTGACTAGATTTAGAATCATCAAGGGGACACGCCTTTCTGCTGCCCTGTGAGGATGCTTCCGGTGTGGTTTAACTGAGAAGGGAAGACACACCCCTCCACACACACCCCTCTGCACACACACACCTCTGCACACACCCCTCTGCACACACCTCTAGAATATGGGCAGCATGATTCTTGAGGCTGGGGTCTTGGACTGAGCGAAAAGGAAAAAGGAGCAAGCCACTCAGGCACTAGCTTCCATGTCCACAGATGCTGCCTTGCCAGGCACCTCATGCTCCTGCAGCCCAGCTAGAGCTGCTATCCCATCATGATGGACTGTTCCACATGCTTAGCCAAAACAAACCCTCTGTAAGTTGCTTTTGGCAGATACTTTAAAATGTATTATTATTATTATTAGTGTGTGACATATATACAAGCATGCCATGCACCCATGTGGAGGCCAGGGAGTAATTTTGTGAAGTCGATTCTTTCCTTCTATCTCTACATGGGCTTCAGGGCTCAAACTAAGGTTATCAGACTTAAGAGACTAGTGCTGTACCCACTGAGCCATCTAGCCAATCCGGTCCAGGGTTTTTTTGTTTGTTTGTTTGTTTTTGCATGTGTGTCTGTGTATGTGTGTATCAGAAAGCTGCCTGTGGAGGCCCAAGGGTGACTTTGGGAATGACCCTGGATTGTGCTACCTCCTCTTTGCTTTGCCCTGGAGTTTCCTGGTTCTGCATTCTAGGGCCAGAAGTACAGGCTGCTGCCATTTCTACCTGGGATTTTCATGTGGGGTCCAGGATCCAAACTCAGGACCTTCTGCTTTCGAGGCAGAGGCTTAACCCCTGAGTCATCTCTCCAGCCCTTGTGTATTTTATTATGACAAGAAAATTAATACAGAGTGCCAAGACAGACAATTGGCTGCTGAAGTCACCCTAAAGGTGGGTAAAGGAGAGCTGAAGACCACAGGTGATCTCTTTCCAAAGCATAGATTCCCCAGCAGACTCCCTGAGAATCTGGACTTCCTGTTAATCCCATGAGAACACATTACAATTCTATTTCATGCAACTGAAGATCCATTCTTTGAGGACTTATTTTTGCTCTGGCCTAAAGTTCTCTTTATTTTGATGTCTGAGTCTCATCTTCCCCTAAACCTCTATAAACAAACATCCATGCATTAAGCAAATTCACATCTACTTCATTTAATCTGATGTACTAATCAGTACTTTTCATTGAGTGTGACAGCGCACAGAGATCAGGGGATTGAGTGACGAATCAGTCATGGACTTCAGATGCTGACAGATCAACTGGGACAGCACACAGATAGATAGCAGGTCAGAGCTTAGTCATCCTGAAGTGAGAACGGGACACTGTGTTGATAGTTGGGTACTAGACAAGAGTGTGTATGTGGGGTATCGCTAGGAAACACATGGAGCACCTGAAGTGTTTTAAGACACCCGTTATAGGTGTAGTCAGGGTGTAGGGAACCCCTAGACTGAGACACACAGGAAGGAGTGGGAGACAGGCAAAGGCTGCAGCAGGGAACTCTGACCCAAGGTAGGGCCTACCCAGCCCATAGCACTCATAAAACTGAAGGTCAACAAGGACTTTGCTTTTCCCTTTCTTTCCGCTCCTCTCTGGCTAAGTTCCCCATTAGTTGAATTCTAGAAGCCAAGGACAAGGGAACCTGATGCTGCAGCCCACTTTAGAGGTCAGCCTGCAGGAAACAGAGTTGAAGAGTGGAGAGTTATCTGGAGAAGCAGTGTGGGTTCAGGGATGATTTGACAGAGGAAATGACTTAGAAACAAACTGCTTATGCTTTCCCTGTGGGTCAGTTTTAAATATTCTACAAATGTCATTATAATTTCCCCTGTAACTCTTGTATGATTTAAACGTGTGTTTTTTGTTTCTTGGCCTATGAGAGGTTTATGTTTTTCTTGCCAACTTCTACTTCTGTTGCCTTGTGGTCAGAGATCTTGATCTGTGAGTTTCTTTGGAATTTGATGTGACTTCCTCTGTGGCTTTGTACACGGTCATTTTCTGGACCTCTGAGCTGGGTTTTACAGGATAGGCAGGACTCTGGCGAAAAGTGAAAAGCACAGAATCTCATCCTGTGGGGAATGTAGGTGATCCACTCTGCAGGAATTTCAGAAGTTCTCAGTTCAGCCACAGAATTCTGGTTGTCTGTGGAGCTGGAGACATGGAAGAGTTGGGGGAATCAACAATGACCTGGATTGCAAAATGCCTGTACCCCTTTCCTATGGCTCTCCCTATGGACTAGAGAGATCATGTTCTTTCAGGAGCTCCTGCTGGGGCTGGGAAGACCAGACCTGAGGTCCTGGCTGTACAGTGTATTTGCTGTGTGATCCTGGTTTAGTTTTGCCCTCTCTGAAGGTATACTGTAACTCTACAGCACTTACCGTATACCCATACAAGAAAGGCAACGTGTCCTGAGTGTGAGAAGTGGTTCCGGAAGGCTCAAATAAGACCCATTTCTTTAGGTTGGTGGGAGCCAGTGAGGACGGAGGCATGTACAAGCCCTCTTGCACTGTACAGCCTAGGCGCACGCTCTCTCTCTCTCTCTCTCTCTCTCTCACACACACACACACACACACACACATACACACACACTCCTATATATCTTCCGGGTGGGAGCTCCAAGTGACAGCACTGGTGTGTCCGAGGTGGTCACCTGGACTCCTATCCTGGATCTCCCAGTGCTTTCATGTTCTGCAAAAGCTCCAGCCCCTCTCTGGACCTCAGTTTCCTCACCTGGACCTCAAAACCATTTTGTAGCCATGTCAAGTGCCTCATCAGAACCAGCTTCCGTTCCTATTCACCTCTGGGCTTTTTAGCCAGGGACTCTTCAGAGATTGAGTGGCCTCTTCCTGGGGACTCCCCGTTTCTTCCCATGCCAGGAAATGCATGTCCTCATCCCCTTCTTTAAATGAGATTTTGAACCCTCAGTTAACTTTACCAGCTACCCAGCATCTACTAGAGCCTGCTCTCTCCTCATTCGCCTGAGCAAATTTCTAATTCAGCTTCTGCCCTTCCCTGACCAGGAGGTAGGCTCTTTCTTCCTGTCCTCCTGCAGGGAAGGCATAGAAGTTAGAGGAGTTGAGATGAGACTTCCTTTGGCATGAAGAGCACAGAGTTTAGGGGGCATGACGGGAAGATAAGACACTTAAGGCATTAAGATTTAGTGTTGACCTTGCACAAGACACTCAATTCTCTCTGAATCTATTTCCCCTTCCCTAAAATAGAAACAACCTTGGCTCCACCAAGAACTGTAAGAATTAAATGTGATCTCTCTTGTAAATACAGAAGGTAATGCTACCTTCAAGTCCTCACCAGGCACATTAGTGTAGAATAGTGATTGAGTTTATTCTGGAGCCCTTGGGGGGGGCAGTGGTATAGACTTGGGACAATTGAGGCGGCTCTCTAGCTGTGAAGCCTGGTTGACTGTGCAAACAAACCGGCTCTTTGTGATGTGTTCAGGGGCTCTGGTCCCTTTGAGGGGTCCAAGAGACTTTTGCCTCGGAGAACCTTAAACTTCCATGTTGTTTGTTCCAAAGTCTTTTTCTTTTCCAGTTTGTCATCATCCCTTGAGCTAGGGTCGCAGTCCTCACTTCTCCAGGGTTAGGGTCTTCTATCTTGGAACAAGACTCAGGTAGATTGTGCTAGAAGCCTGTTTTTCATAGATGGGGTGATTTTATAGTCCCCCAAACTTAGCTCTTAGCACAGCTCTGGCAGGCACTGTCTCCTCCAGTCCGTTGGGTTAGTTCTAAGCCCAGGGGCACCCCAGGAATGGAGGTGATGGCTAGAAAGTGACTTTCACCAATGCCACCAGTGTCCCAGTGTCCTCTTCCACCATGAAGGGTGCACAAAAAGTTCTGTTCAATTCTGTCCTCCCTTTGCCATTGCGATGCCTCAGTTTCAGCCTCGGGGACCACCTGCCTAGAACACACAATTCACAGGTCTTCTACAGGAAACCTTCTGGGTCTGCATGGCACAGCCTCCTTTCATAACTTCCTTTCTCCACGTGTGTTCAGTGATACCTGCCTTGCAGTTGACAGTGAGGGACAGAGAGAGGGTTCTTATGGTTCCCATAGGACTGGAGCAGTGTCTTCAGTAATAGTAGGAAATTAGTACTGAGTTTTATCATCTTAGAAACACAATAGGGTGGGTTGCAAGCTGCATATCCATCCACCTGTCCATCCATCTATCCATCCATCCACCCACCGGACAAGTACTTACCAAGTGCTTACTAAGGACCAGGCACTGTATTTGGGCTAGGAGCAGATCTTGCCCTTTCCTTGTGGGTGGGTGGAGTCAACCCATTCAGTATTTTTTTTTAACTTTTTTTTTCATTATTTATTCAATTGTGTGTGTGTGTGTGTGTGTGTGTGTGTGTGTGTGTGTGTGTGTGTGTGTGTAGAACCACGGATGAATTTGGGAACCACCATGGACCGCTCCATCCCTCCTTGTTTACTCTGCCCTGGGATTCACAGGCTCCGCCCTACCAGGACCAGACACACAGGCCGCCCCTGCTTCCGCCCGGCGTCTATACGTGGAATCTAGGATCTGAACTCAGGACCTTCTGCCTGCAAGGCAGAGGCTTAACCCCTGAGCCACCTCTCCAGCCCCCGTTCAGTATTCTAAGGAACTTCCTAGCTCAAAAGATTGAGGCTGCAAAGGAGCAGTAGAGGGCAGCAGGTAAGGAAGGGGGTCGGCTCTTCCCGGAAGGGTCCTTGGCTGTCATGTATTCCTTGAATTACACAGGAAAACTGAAGAACAGAGATATAGGGATCAGTCTAATGATAAATCATCATCATCACCATTAAAAAAAAAAAAAGCATTCAGTGATAGTTCTATATACCAGTGCTTGAGCTGTGTATTCTTGTTTCTTTCTATCAGTAGCCTAGAAAGAGCAGGGCGGAGTAGAAGAGAAACTGTCCCTCCAAGTGGGGAGCAGGGGCTGGGCACTTGGATGAGGTCCAAACTCTGCTCCGAAGCTGTTTTAGTTGAAACAGAGTGGGTGGAGTTTGGTTCTTGGTAGAGATTTGCACTCACGAAGTCTAGATTCCACGCCAAGCAGGCCCTGTGACTTCCTTCAGTTGTTATCTGGCTTGTGATCCGCTGCATGTGAGACTTTTCCAAGAAGCAGCCCGTGGAGCTGAAGACACCAAGGGTGTGTTCTTTCCCAACACTCTTCCTGCATAAGCCCAGCTGCTTGGAAGCAGTCTTCTGGGAGGGGTATGCGGAGGGGTGCCATTGACACAAAATACTCTTGGTGCTCTTGGTCAAGCCTATGGAGGTTTTGTCTTCCCTTTTGCACTGCAAATGCAGCCCGGTTTATTTAAGTGACTTCCTCCCTGCAGCAACACTAACAGTTGTCAGGAACTGTCTTCTTAGGAAAGGCTTTTGCTGCTCTGGTCACTTTTGAGTCCTTCCACAATCTGGAGAGATGACTATTGACTCTAAAAGGGGAAATGACTTGGCCAAGAAACATAGCTTGAAATGGTAGAGCTGGAACTCAAAGCCAGCCCAGTCACAGGCAGGGCCTACGTTTTGGCCCCACATTGTTTGAGCACTTAACTGCCCACAACTGTTTAAGAGCTATCTCATAGGACACACCAGAGAGTTAGAGAAAGGAGAAGAAATTGGATAGCAATGGGGCCGCACATTTTTCTAAAGTGTTCTCCTGCAAAAGCAGATGATGACATTGACATTTGTGCCTAGACTCACGTTAGAGCAATTAACAGCATTCAGCACATCGACCATCCCCGGTAACCTTGACACAACTGAGAGTAATATCTCTGGGAAACCTTTTGCAACAGGTCATATTCCAATCTACAGAAAGCACCTAAGGGAGAAAGTTATTTATATAGTGAGTTGAGAATACAGCAAAGATAGAGATAGGAAGGTGGCAAAGTACAGAAGGAAGAGAAAGGGATCAGGAAACAGAAGGCTATCCGAGGGCCATTGCTTTCTAAAATGGAAGTCAGTAGGTGAACCACCAGGAAGACTACCCAGAGCTTCCTGACCTTGAGATGCTTTCCTTTCCGTGGCGTACCCAGAGGACACAGCCCTAAGATAGACTGAGAAGGGCAAGGAAGTTCCAGCCAATCAATCCCAGCTCCAATGGGGTGTGATCTCCCAATGAGCTCTGGAGCTGAGTCTCCATCAATCCCCTTACTCCCCCCACAGCTGCCTGCCTGGCTCTCCATACATCATCCCCCTCTGCTCGCTCACCACAGGCGAGGACAAATGCACACAGGATGGATGGAGAACTGCAGCCTGCACAGGCCACATAATTCACACAGCCACAGGGGTCAGGCCCAGATGCTACAGTTAATCCAGCATTTGACTCCAGCAGTCATTAGCTAGGGAAAGTCACAGCTCCCAAAGTCCAACAAGGAAGACATCAGGGCCCCATGGATCTGAAGGAGCTTTGTTTTTTCTTGGGTCCCATCAAGGGCCTCACCCAATACATGCTGGCAACAGCTAGCATCGTTCTGATCACCTTCCCCTGCCTTTTAAAAACATATTTCTCAGTTGTATTGTTTGGGACAAAAGTACAAAAAAAAAAAATTGGGACAATAAAGGGATAAAAGGAATGCTGTTATACTCTGTGTGACCTTGGGGGAAGTTACTTTATCTGGTTTGGGGCCTTTTTCTTCAGGTGGAAAATAAAAGTATAACCACTGGCTTATTACAGGGTTTTCCCACACATACCAAAGGGGGGAAAAGATGTCTCAGTAAGAAAGAGAGGGAAAAGGGGGCTGGAGAGGTGGCTCAGGGGTTAAGCCTCTGCCTTGCAGGCAGAAGGTCTTGAGTTCGGATCCTAGACCCCACGTATAGACGCCAGGCGGAAGTGGGGGCGGCCTGCGTTTCTGGTCCTGGTAGGGCGGAGCCTGTGAATCCCGGGGCAGAGTAAACAAGGAGGAGATGGAAGTGTCCATGGTGGTTCCCAAATTCGTCCGTGGTTCTACACACACATACACATATACACACATGCGCACACATGTACACACGCACAATTGAATAAATAAATAAAACATTTAAAAAAAAAAGAAAGAGAGGGAAAAGAAGTGGAAGAGAAGGAGGAAAAAATAGAGGGTGGAAAAAAGAAGGATAGGGAGGGCAAGAAGAGATGGGAAGGGACAGTTTTCTAGGTCCCCACCCCAAACCAACAGAATCCATATCTCAGTAATGAGTCAACATTCTTGACAAGTTCTTCCCACTCAGTGGGAAAAATGTCAAGATTAGATGGCTATAAGCCACCATAAACAATTAGTTCTGAGTTTGACAAGGAATTCAACAGAGGTTTGTAAACAGAAGTAACTGTCTCCAATGAGCCAGGTCATGGCACAAGCTTGGTACAAAACTGCAGGTGTTACTTGGCTTCTGACCCAGACGTTGGTTTGCTGGCTCCAGGACTGTCCGCCTATGTCTTACTCCCTTATCCTCTTGTTGCCCTTGCCCTCGTGTGGGGGCTGGTTCCAGTAGACTGGTGATTAATGACCAATATGTCATTTTTCCCAACCCGTAAGATTTGGCTGAGTTTAACCCCTCCTTTCCTTCTTGCTCCACCCTCCCGCTTCTGATGCAGCCTCAAGGCTCCCAGATTTCCAGGATCTGCCTTTAGGCTGGGATGATCAGTGCTAAAGGTCTGAAAATGGCAGCATGGTACATGTGTTCCAGACGTAGAAAGGTGACATTCTAAAATCAGATTTATGTTCTTTTTTTAAAAAATTTTATTATTATTTATTCAATTGTACATGTGTGTGTATGTATGTGCGCGCATGTGTGTGTATGTGTGTGTGTAGAACCACGGATGAATTCGCGAACCACCATGGACGCCTCCACCTCCTTCTACCCCGGGATTCACAGGCTCCGCTCTACCAGGACCAGAAGTGCAGGCGGCCCCCGCTTCCACCTGGCGTCTATATGTGGGATCTGGGATCCGAACTCAAGACCTTCCGCCTGCAAGGCGGAAGCTTAACCCCTGAGCCACCTCTCCAGCCCCCAGATTTATGTTCTTGAAGAAAGGCCTACTTCCTCTATAGATATGTATCTTGAGAAGACTGGATACTTAATTTAGCAGCTAATATTTTTATACTTTTATTAGAGTGCCAGACTTTCCATATACATGCTCTACTATTTTGGAAAAAGGACAATTATTTTATTTATAGATAAGAATCCTAAGGCTCACCATGATTCACCAGTTCATGATCAGATAGCTATTAAGAGGCAGAGGTGGGATTCAACATTTATATGCAATCCCCTCAGTGTCACCTGTAAAATGGTAATATTATTACTATTATGGCATTGGTGCAAAAATCACATGAAAGAAACTTAGGTGACAGAAGCAAATACAGCAGGGTTGCTGGGAACCATGTATCAAGTGAGTCTCAGCAAACGTCTCTCTGCTTCCTTTCTTCCTGCAAAATCAGAGCCAACATGTAAGATGTGTCTGCTACTTTCCATCTGGCCAGAAACAAAATTAATATGGGGGAAATGGCTGAAGAAATGAGAATGTGAGGTAGGGACTCATGCCACATCATATAAGTAGGTATGATGGTGGTTGTTATTAATTGCCAACTCTAGGAGACATCCATGAGAGGGATTCTCTAGTCTAATTGTATTGATTGATGTGGGCAGGGCCATTCCCTGAGCAGGTCGTCTGAGACTGTATAAAGATGTAGAGAATAAGCATGCGTCTGTTGCTTTCTGCTCTTGCTGTGGAGGTGTGACCAGTGACCTTGGCTCGTGTCGCTGTGCTTCCCCCACTATGATGGATGGGAAACTGGAGTTGTGAACTGAATGAACACCCCTAAGCTGCTTGGGTCAGGTATAGCTATACTGTTCATAGAACGAAAATAGTTGGGCTAATAGAAATAGAAATGATTTAGAACCACAATAGACCACGGGTTAAGAGTAAACCAGTAGCAATGTTTTACAGCTTGCAAATAAAATATTCTCTGGTTGAGTTGGAGGTAAGGACCAAATTCGCAGGCTTCCCACCTCTAAGAAGATCTTTGGATTTTGTGAAGCACATTCTCTAGGGACTTAGTAACCCGGGAAAGTTTAAACATGGTACTGTCCAATGATTGTCTTATTCCAAAAGTTCTGTCATCTTTTAGTTCTTTCCACTTACAACTCTAGACTTGGTAGATTTGGCTGCTTCTTATGGCATCTCCTTGCTTTTGTACCAAGAGGTTTCTACATTTATGAGGAAGAAAAACGAAAATGATCACTTTCTGGGACTGGAACATAATAACAAAGTGTTCTCTGGGGCTGGACCTCAGGGACATTTATAGACTCAGGCAGTTTGGGTTTAGTGGTTCACCCAATCTATTTAGGACCTTAAAGATTGCCTATCTGTGTGTGAGTTTTCATGCTGGACCATGGAATATAATGTCCAGTAAGATATGATCTCATCTGTAAGAAATGTCTAGCTTGGTAGGAGACATCTTTGTAAAGGTGGAACACAAAATGCTGGGGCACATATGACCAGGAGGGGCAGTGTGGGGGAGCAGGACTTGGGAAAGATTCTGTAGAGTGCTTTAGTGGAACCTTGAAAGATAAATAATTAACTTGATGAAGGGGATATGGACATTTCAATTAGACAGGTGTATTGAAAATATCAGAAGTGGGAGCAACATAATGTGATGGAAACACTGCCGGTGAGTAGAATGGAGCTCAGAGCCGAATCTGCATATCCTAAAGTGCTTGTGAGCTGATCCAAAGGGCTTTTGTCCTGAATGTTCTAAGGAGCCTGGAGGGAAATGTGTGTGTGTGTGTGTGTGTGTGTGTATGTGTGTGTGCGTCAGAGGGCACTATATATCCCTGTGGAAGGCCTCATTTTTGCTTCACTCTGGGATTTTCCAGGCTTTGCACACCAGGGCCAGAAGTGCAGACTGCTGTGGGTTCCTCCTGGCATTTCTACAAGGGATCTGGGATCTGAACTCAGGACCTGCTGCTTGTGAGGCAGAGTCTTAACTTGAATCATCTCTCCAGCCCAGAATTTTTTTTAAAACCATCCTTTCCTTGTAGAGATTCCAGTTCTTGCGGCTGAAGAGCAGAGAGGTAGCCCTGTGCGAATGGATGAGCGAAGTGAGCCTGCTCAGTGGACATTACAAGTGACAAGCCTGGGCAGGCAGAGTCATCTCTCTCCTTTCCATTCTTGTAGTCACTTCCTTAGCAGAACTGAGAAGACTAAAGGGCTCCATCAGCACGGAGCATCATAAAAGCTCTCCCTAGGTAGACCAGGATGTCTTTCGAAATGAAGTCTGGAGGAATCAGAAGCATTTCATACTCTCACATTTTGTTCTTGCATTAATAGGAAAATTGGCAGACATGTTTGTCAGGACTGGTTCTGCTACTACCCTGCCTTCCGGAGACCACAGTTTGCTCCTGGAACTGGGGTTGGAGGTGGTTGGCAGGTTACCCTCTTCTGAGCTGGAGTTGGGGGAGGGAAGGAGAGCCAGGAGAATAGTGGTACTAATCCCACACAGCAGGTTCCTGTTGAACTCCTTGGTAGTATTCAGATAATCCACACCAAGGGCTCAGCCAAGGCCTGGCATATGGTAAGCTCCCAGAAAAACATTTTGTTTTTGTTTTTTAAATATATTTGAAAGGGGAAGGGGAAGGGGAAGAGGGAGGGAGAGAGAGAAGGGGAGAGGGAGGGAGAGACGAAGAGAGAGAGAGAGGGAGAGAGAGAGAGAGAGAGAGAGAGAGAGAGAAGAGACTCTTCTTCAATCCACTTGTCTTAGTGAATTCTTTTGTACTGTTGTGACCATATCCCTGATAGACAACTTGAGGAAAGATTTATTCGGGCTCATGGTTGTCAGAAGATCCTCAAGCTAAGGACATGTGGCAGGGTTCACGGCAGTGGAAGGATAGTAGCAAGCAGAGGCCTGTTTACATGTAGCTGTAGAACAGGGGCACACAGTAGTTCTGCGCCAGAAGCTGACAATCTTTAAGGCCCACCTCCTGACCTATGCTGCTGACTAGATCCCACATTCTGAAGGTTCCACAACCTCCCAAAATAGCACCACCAGTTGGGGACCAAGAATCCAAACACATGAGCATGTGAGGAAAATTAACACTAGTGTTTAAAGAGAGGAATGCACACACACCAGTAAGATAATTGTTTGGTTAATTCCATGTCATTTATTATTCAACAATTGAGTATCTTTTATGATTCAGGTCATGTCCTTGGCACTGGGAATAAGGATAAATCCTAGCCCTCAAGGAGCTCACAGTCTGATAGACACACAAAAATGAATATAATGCAATGTAATTACACAAAGGAACCACTGTGGAAGACAAAGAGTAGAGGCATCTAAGTCCTGTGTTAATGTCTACAGGTAAAAGGACTTAAGTGAACATTTTATAAGGGATAAATTAGGCAGTAGTGGTTCTCAAAGGCTTACTAATTACCTGTATCAGAATTACCTGGATTATGTATTCATGTACATTTTGATTAATGCATATTTCAGCAGATCAGGGATTTAGGAATCATGTCTTTTTAACTTTTTTTTTTTTAGTTTCAGTCTTTTCATGTATGTATGCATGCATGCATGCACACATGTGCAGCGTCCAGAGGGGGCATTGGGCATCCTGTCCTATCACTCTCCACCTCATTCCCTTAAGACAGAATCTTATTGAAGGTGGAGCTAGACTGATGGCTAGCAAGCCCCAAGGATTCTCTGTCCCTTCCCCCTACCCTTCCAAGTGCTGGGGTTACAGTATATGTGGTCACACCCAACTCTTTACATAGGTGCTTGAGATTCAAATTCAGCTCCTCGTGCTTGCACAGACATCAGCAAGCACCCTTTACTCATTGAACTTCTCTTCAGCTCCTAGAATTAGCATTTTAAAGTGCTCTAGGTGATTCCATTATCTTAAAATTGAGAACCAGTGAGATAAAATTTGTTCTTTAAGCTGGAAGCAATGATCTGTACATCTGAAAATGTTAATCTATCTATCTATCTATCTATCTATCTATCTATCTATCTATCTATCTATCTATCTATCTATCTATCTATCTATCCAGCTATCTACCTACCTACCTACCTACCTACCTACCTACCTACCTACCTATCTACCTACCTACCTTTGCAGTATTAGAAATTGAACCTAGGAACTCACGCATGGTAGGTAAGTGTTCTACCACTATATTCTCAGTCCTATATTGGTCTTTAATGAGAAGTAAAGAGGTGGAAGGAACTTGACTTTTATTAGATTCTACTGTAGTCTATATAATTAACTTAATCCTATGAGGTAGATATTATCTCCATTTTACAGACGAAAAAGTAAGTTACAGAGTAATTGATTTATCATTAGCAAGATAATGAAAACAACACTGGCATCTGAACCTGATTCACCGAGCTCTAAGGACTGTCCACTTCCTGTGTCATGTTCTACCAGGGGACAAATTGACAGACTTAATGTTTTAAGTTTCATTTAGTTATCTGCTAGATTTCCCTGGCTAAATAAACATAAAGAACAGCCAGATGGTACGTTAGTCACATCCAACATAATTACCCAAGGATGCATCATTCTTCTTTGGCAAGTTGGAATTGAGGACAAAACCAGGAGAAACCATAAAAAAAGTGATCATTTCTTAATTTCTTTTTAAATCATCTTCTCATCTTCGGGTAATGGTATTATACAAATGTAGTGGGTCTGTCTGGAGGGAAAAGCAAACTTGGCTAGTTATTTACTTGACACCAAAGATTCTTTGGACATAAAACGTCCAGAAGGTTAAGGAAAATTGCCGTGCTAAAAGGATTCAAATTTTTTAAAAGACAGGTAGGCCTAGAAGTTCAACCTTTCGAGAAATTATGAAGGAACAGCCCAGCACTTTATACACTGACTCAGAAAGACAGTAAATAGAATCAAGTCAGCAAATAATGGGACGTTCAATTCTATTTAAAATACCTGGGTACAGGCCCAACTTAAAAAGTCTTCTTCTGTGAAGAACACACACACATACAAATACTACTTAAATTCTACTCACCGTGAGGCAGGGGCAGCAGTCGGGGCATATTAAATCAAGCAAATCAAAGGTTTAGAACAGATGGTTGACAACACTGGGAAGTACCTGGGTCTGTTCGTTCAGAAGCCTGGTATGTAACTATCATCCTTTTCTCCACTGCACTTGGAGCCACAATAGTGACACTACTGGCCACAAACAGGATTCTAGTTCTGGAGAACAACTTTCTTGTTTGTGGCACTTCAAGAAATTGCTCAGTCAAGGACTGGCAAGATGGTTCAGAGGGTAAAGGCACCAGCAAGCAAGCCTAGAGACCTGAGTTCAATGCTTGGAACCATACTATAGGAGTCCTGGAAGTTGTTCATACACTGTGGCATGTATATATATATATATATATATATATATATATATATATATATACTTGCTCTCCCTTCTTCTTGCTCCCTATCTCTCATGCTCTCTGTTAAATAAGTAAATAAGTAATAAGTAAATAAATAAATAAATAAATAAATAAATGAAAATTTTTAAAAAGACAGAAAATGGATGAGTCCCAAGTCGAGTTTTGATAGAATCAGCCCACGGTACTGAGATTATTGACAATACACAGCTTGGTTTCCACAATTTTGTGTAACAAAGACTGTAAGGCAGACTTTGCTTTATTGCTATATTTCCCCCACACTCAATCTGGGAACATTTCCACTCAAATTTTCATGTAACACTTGCTTTAAAAGAATCATGCAAATGATTTTCTTATAAAAATGTTTTATTTACACTACACTGATTCATCAGCATCTAACAGGCAGAGTTCAAGAAGCAGGTGTCGTAAACTATGGTTTAACAATATACAGGCGCTGTACCTGTAGATCCAATTACACCTGAAATTTGCTGAAACACTAAAGGCCACTCTGGGGGCAGAGCTGCAAGGCCTCACCTTGATGGCAATATTTGGTTGCTTCAGTCTAACCAGGATTTTTGGGTTATGCTTTTGGCCAGCTCACTAGTACACGAGAAAAATACATAAAGCTATTATCTCACTAAGAAGGTCAAGCTTATTGTCACAAGTTTATAAAGATGTAGAAATGGGAGCTATGAAGTCAAAATGGCCAGAATGCAAGTGCACTGTATGAAATCTGCAGCTGTCCTGCAGATTCCTGAAGACTGCTTGCTCAAATGACCAGAAACACTTAACAGGAAACCTCAAATATGTTAATTATCAAAATATCTATACACTTTTGTTCCTGAATATCAAGTATTACATTCATCCCACAATCACTTTTTGCAATAAGCACATGGGAAAAGTCTTTACAGATTGCTTAGTACAGATGCTAAGCTCTGGAGTTCAAGGGGTGAGTAGACTTCAGAGTATCAACGACTGTGTCAACTCTGTTAGGGCCAATCCAGATAGTTCTAAGTCTTATCTTGGTTCTGGGCACATTTCAGTTCTGCTCCAAGTCCACTTTGCTCCAATTCAGCGATGACGGACATATATTTAAACTCATTTGGTTTGAAGTTAAAGGTCTCCACTAACCCATAGATCTCTTTCCGGTCAGTGGCATAGAAGAGCTGAACCTGGTTGGCAATACACTGTGCTTCCACAACATTCTGTAAGGCAACAAGAGTAGTGAGTTTCTCCTTGCTCAGGAATACATGTCTGGTTCTCTGGAATCTCAACTCTTGGTCAAATGTCCTGCTCTGTGTAACTAAAGCACCTTGTTTACCAATGCTATTACACTGCTTTTTGTCTGCCTTCTCTTAATATATTCCCTAAAGATATAGACCATCACAACTTGACTTTGTGCATGTGTGTGTATGTGTATCAGAGGGCACTGTGTGTCCCTGTGGAGGCCCAAGAGCGACTTTGGGAATCATCCTGAATTGCTTCTACCTCCTTCTTGCTTTGCACTGGGATTTCCTAGGCTCTGCCCACAAGGGCTGGAAGTACAGGCTGCCACTGCTTCCCCCTGGTGTATTAACATGGGACCTGGGATCCAAACTCAGGACCTTTTGCTCAGGATGCAGAGTCTTAACCCTTGAATCATCTCCAGCCCAAGAGCCACCCTCTCTACAGTGCTGTGCAAGGAAACAAACAGGCCACTTGACTTGATGGGATGGTGAATTGGGTAACACCCCAAAACCTTATAAAGAATGAATTGAAGCAATTAATTATTGTTTTCTATATATTCTGTGGCTCTAGCTGGTCAGAAGTACATACGCACCCATCATTCTGTGTTTATATAGACAAAACCAACCCCCAAAAGCTACTGGAAAAATTTTCACTTCATTGTCTTCTAATGTCTCTCTTTTTCTCTCAAATAAATACAAAAAGAATTTTTTAAAGGACTGTCCCAAGTATATTATAAGGGTTGAGGATTTAACTCAGTGGTAGAGTAGTTGCTTAACAACTGCAAGGCCCTAGGCTTAATACTCATACTGTAGGAAAGAAGGAAGGAAGGGAGGGAGGGAGCTATGTCTGGTTACAGATTGGTGGATTCAAGTTTATGTCAGAGGCTCTCCTTCTGTCTATGGACTATTTCATCCATGGAGCTTTAGGTTGTTCTCACAAGCAGGCATTAATCTCTGAGACTGGATCTTTAATCAAAAACCTTTTCCAGAAACCTGGTTAGTCTAAAATCTAATAGATCTTAGAGCTGAAGAAGACGCATAGATCCCTTAGTTCTTATTTATAGAATAAGAAACCAAGGCAGGTGGGACTCAGGAATGGTCGGTCCAAGGTCACATGGCCCGCCAGTGGCAGACTTCAGAACTCTCTCTTGAGGCGCTCTCTCCATAGTTTTCTGATGATTAAGACTTACTCAAGTCAATAACTCTGCTTCATCAATTTTAACTTTTTTTTTTGGTATCTGAGAAACAATTCAACTTACTGAATAAAAAGCATTGCAATTTACAAACAAAACAAAATACACTGCTGGAGGGATAGCCTTTTTTTTTTTCCTTTTTAAAAATACAGTATTGGTGAATGAACTTTGCTAGGCAAGTGCTCAACCACTGAGATATATATACATGTCCGGTCCTCTTTACACTTTCAAAATTTTGACACAGGATCTTACTAAGTTACCCAGGCTCACCTTAAACTCAATTCTGTAGACTCAGCTGGCATTGAACTTGAGTTCCCAGGTTGATACAACCAGCCCTGTATCACTTTACTTTTCCTAAACACAAATATGTCTCGAGACCTTAAGTCAATTGCATTGCCATAATCTGAGATAGACACAGCACTTTCTGAGCTATGGAGTGGTAGGGCCTCTCCTGTCAACCATCACTTGAGGCGCCGGTGATGAAGAGGGTAGGGTAAGATGATCTGTGCACACTCTAGAACAGAGAAGTGCTGTTCAAACATCTGCAGAGGCTCTGCAGAGGTGCCTCATGTTCCATTACCTCAGTTTTAGCTGCTGCAATCTGGGTTTTACATAATAAGATTTTGTTTGGATAAACACTACTTAAAGAGCAGTTTGAAAAGCAATAGTATGGAAAGCAGACATTAAGCTTCTAGCAGAGAGATGCAGCGTTATGGAAAAGTATCCCTTCTCCTCACTCACCCTATCTTTTGTTTTCTTGACTCTTAACATGAGCCACCAGCCTCTTCCTTTCCTAACATGCAAGAAGATAAATATACTAATTCCTCATGTCACTCAGCAAGGAAGTATATTAACAAGCCTAATTCCTCTTATCTTTTACTCTTCACAACTACAACAATAAGCCAAACCTTGCTTGCTTTATTCTCTCCACATTTCTGGACCATTCTATATCATCTCTATTACTATTGCTTTGGTCTTCCTTACATTTTGCCCAAACTATTCCAACTGTCTTCTAAATTATCATACTGACCAGATTAGTGCTACAGAATTTTTAGGAACAAATAAAGGCAATAGTATCAAAATCAACTATGAGTTATTCTTTGTTCAAGCTCTTTAATGACTGTTTGATGTCTTTAGGAAAAAACTAAACCTATAAACCAAACCCACTACACCTTTTATATACTGTACTGACACAAAGCTCTTTGCAATGCTCCATCACATCTCTTAGCATTTACTTACTACTGACAAAGACTGAATTTTCATTTTCAGATTTTCCCATTGAAAAACAGTACTTCTTTTCTTTTTCCCCTATATTGTTGGCATTTTTCTCTATACTGGATCTTTTCGGTTAGCATGTAAATGTGTAATTTAGTCCATATTTAGACATCCTTGTTCTCACTTCTCTCTTCTGTTTAATGCTCTACCTTTCCTTCCTTTAAAAGAATTGTTTACGTTTCCAAATTTGTCTTCTCATCTGCCATGGTTTAAATGTGAGTTGTCCCGCATAGGCTCATGTGTTTAAATCCTTAGCTAATGTTAATGTTTGGGAAGGTCATGGCAACCTTAGGAGGTGGAGTCTTGTTGGAGGAAGGCACGTCACAGGTTAGGCTTTGAGGTTTGGCAGTCCAGCCCTATTTGCAGTTTGGTGTTGCTCTCTGCTTCCATGATGATGGCTTTAGCCAAACAATCTCCTTTTCTTCCCTTGTGTGTGAATATTGTCTCTGTGATAGTTAAGCCTCGGAGTCAACTTGACATACCTGGTATTAACTAAGATCAGCTGAGACCACACCTGGAAGGATCAACTGAGACTACCTGAAGGGATTATACCTGCCCTAGATCCCATAGGAACCTCCCAGTAATGGACCGTATAAAAGGGACCACAGTATATGGGAGGAGAGATGTTTCAGGAATGCTCAAGCCATGTGGCGGTCTGCCATGACTCAGCCTGATGCCTGCCTGCCAGCTCAGCCATGATGCTTCCATTGCCTTGAAAGACTACATCTATTTCCCCTCTGGAACTGTAATTTGAATAAATCTTCTTTCTCCCACAAGTTGTTTGACTTTGGGTGCTTTCTCACAGAAATAGTAAAGAGTAACAGCTACAGTCTTACACCAGCAAAAGAGAATAACTGAAACACCATTCTTCTTCTTTCTCTCTCTTTCTGTCTGTGTATCAGAGGGTGCTTTGTGTTCCTGTGGAGTTCCAAGCATAACTTTGGGAATCACCTGGATTGTTCTACCTCCTTTTCACTTTTGCTCTGGGGTTTCCGAGATTCAGCCTCCCAGGGCTAGAAGTGCAGGCCACCATCATTTCCACTTGGAATTTTTACTTGGAATCTGGGATCCGAACTCAGGTTCTTCTGCTTGTTAGGCAGAGGTTTAACCCCCCAGCCATCTCTCTAGCCCAACATGATCTTAAACTTAGCCATGCTTATAAACCCCACCATTTTTCTAAAACTGCTCTTAGAAATGTTCCAGATACTTCCATGTTTGTATAATTTGGTAAATCTTCAGTTTTCATTTCGTTTGGTCTATACACATTTCTTGCTGCTTAAAGCATGCCATCTTAGCTTCCAGAAGTTTTACCATCTTAATTTCCTCATGTCACAACCATTCCTTCTTAATCTCTTTACTGATGCCTCCTCACCTCTCCAGGACTTAGCTCTTAAGACCTCTTCTCATTTTCACTCAGTCCAGGGCTTTACATACCAAGTGTGTGCTGTAAACTGGGCCTTGCTCTGAACACCAACGCTCACGTGGCTAACTGCCTACTATTTGGACAGCTAACAGGCATTTTAGATTACATGTCCAAAAGTGAAATCTTGACTTTTTTCTCAAACTATTCTTTTTTTGGTCCTGTTTATCTCCATATATATTTCTGGATAGGATTTTGGATGACTTCCAGTTGAGTGTGATAGATGGAATGGTTTAAGAGGACGGAAAAAAAGGAAGAAATGAGACAAAATAGTTTTAGGAATGATAAGGAAGTAGAGTTCTCACTGTATTCCAGGTCTGGGGCCTACGGTTATTACTAGAAACTAGTATAATGACATCACTTCTTCTTTCTCCCTATGCAGTTGGTAAGAGAGAGGGGAAAAATAAGGGTATTGTACAGATCTCAAGAGGAAAGGATTTTAAAGTGTCTACTACTTGGAGGGCATCCTGAATAATCTGTCAGTCAAATGAAACTGAAATAAGCAAGTATATAAAATTGCTCCTGCATCATTAACTTGGGTATGTGGTGATGCTCTATCCTAGTGACTGTATTGGGAATGGAAATGGAGTGAGGGAAATCTCTATGGATGGCTAATGTTACACACATGAACAGTGTGAAGGAGGAGAAAAGACAGAATTGCTCTAGATTTCGAGCTCATCTTTATACTTCAGAAGTCATTTATGTGTATAATCTCTTACTTGAAATCCTAAGGATCAGATGTGGCTTGAACTTAGAATTACTGGATTTTATAGGTATAGGTAAAAATAATATGTAACTGTGTGCTGTGCAACTCTCCATAATCAAATACGTCCCTAATGAAATACATAATATTTGATATCCAATGGGAGTGATGAAGACAATATATGACATTTGAGTTTCAATGAGAATTTAACTCTAAATGAGTTTAAGGAAGACAAATTTTTACCATCAAATGAGACTAAAAAACTATTTTCAGAGCTTGTGAATTTTAGAATAGGGGTAACTAAGTATCTATAGTAACTTCAACTTGGAAGAATGCAAGACAAAAAAGGCAAAATTTTCAGTTGTAAGAAACAAAGTACACACAGGGTTGGTTAACTGGCTCAGTGGGTAAAAGGGCTTGCTTTGCAAGTCTGATGTGGTAAGACCAATCCCTGAAACATAGGTAAAAAGCTAGAAGCAGTGGTATGCATCTGTGAGATGGCAGAAGACAGGACAATTGAACAATAGTTTATAGGCCAGTTAGCTGTAGTATGCTATGCATCAACAGAAACGAGAGACCTTGCATAAAAGAAGGTGGAATGTAAGAACTGACTCCTAAAAGTCATCTTCTGACCTTCATATATGTACTGTCATATATATGTACACAGAAAGAAAGGAAGGAAGGAAGACAGAGAGACAGCTCCTCCTTCTAGTCTAGACTTGATATGTTGAAGATGAGTAGTATCTGCAGGACCACTAGGTAAATCGAAAGAAGTACAAGTAAATGCTTACCAGAAATGTGGAATCCATTTCTGCTGTCATCAGCACAATGCCCTTTTCTTCTTTAAGTTCAGGGTAGTGATATAAAACCAGCTGGCTGGCTGCGGCATCCCCACGGGTCTGTGAGGAAGAACACTTATCAAAGCTCAATAAGGTATGACCACAACAAACTGCAATTTCACAGCAACAGAGGAAATTCTAGCTCTTACCAGCCCCTCGGGTGGCTAGTGAGTTGGAGGACTGGTATGTGGGGGCAAGGTCAAGCCTGCAAAGGTACGATGAAACTGACAGTTTGCACAGTGTTATTTGTGTCTTCAATTGGAAAAGGTTTGGCATTTTTCCCAGAGAATGTTTATGGAAGGCAGTGAATCCTTCATTGTGGCCATACGTTTAAAAACAAAAATGGCACAAGCAGCTACCAAATCAAGTTCTAAAGAAAGCAATGTGCCTGTGTAATTGCCCCTTTTATGGACTAGTGAATTTCATGGTTGAAATCTACTCCCCTTGGTTGGCTCTGTAGACTGAGCTCTTTTAAGCTGTGGCAAGCACTGGGGAGTTTGCACAAGACAGATTTCTAGTGTGCACTTTTAAAATATAATTTGGTTGCTGCAGGAAGGAGAGAAAAAGGGGAACAGCATAACCTCAGATAGAATGGAAAATGCAGTGGTCTTCAGACCTCATCTTAACTAGGAAAAGAAGCTGAATGTAAAACTAAAACTTTCCATAGTGTGAAAGGAAACAACTATGTTCAAAAACATGTCTCGGCTTCATCTCTAAATTTTCAGGAAGGGTCCTTTAAAAGATCATATCTAACGATTGCTAAAGTTTTCTTGAGAGTTAACCTCTTAGTTTTCTCAAACATACTTTTAAATATTATTTTGATTATAATTCTAATATATACTAATCATTTTGATCATTATACTTCTGTGGAACTAGAAGCTGTTGCTGAGCACTTCTTAAATTATGAAATTCTTATCTGATAATATGACAAACACACATACTTCTTAACCCATTTAAGAAATCCTTAAACATACAATTTGAAGATCCTTTGCACCCTTTTTAATCCCATTCTATTAATATCTATTTTCTATTTAGTGTCTGTCATTTCCCTCCATGCTGTTAATCTTTCTCTTACTTGGATCAGCTTCTTGAGGGCAGGGTCCTTGTCTCAAGCTCCATAGGACCTAGCAGAGTTTCTAATGCTATAATGACATTGATATAGTGGTTAAATTCATAAACTCTGGGGACAGATAACAGGGACCCAAACCTAGTCTATCACTTAAAAGTGTGAACTGCTTCCTTAAACTCAGTCTCTTCTTTCTATAGAAATAACAGTAATGACTTCATGGCACATTTGTGAGGATTAAACTACAATGTACATAAAGTACCTAGTACATAATAATATATCAAAATGTTAATATAGTATATGCTCAAAAATTATAAAACATCAATGTGAAAATCTTTATTCTATTTTGTACTCTTGCTTCAATTTTAAAGTCAACAATACAACAATACAATGTGATTGTATTTACCAGATGTGGACTCAAAATTACAATGTCAATCCTAGTTATGACACTATGAATTTTTATGATATATGATTCAAGTATTTTTAAAATATTATTTTGTATGTATGTTTAATGTGTGCACATGTGTGGAGGTCAACTGTTGGCTCTTTTCCACCACAGGGACTTCGGAGACTGAACTCAGGCTGATAGGCGTGCACTGCAAATCTTGAAAATCTTACTGCTGAGCTACCTTGCTGGACTTCAAATATTTCCAATCAAATTGTTTAATATTTGTTAATAAAACAAAGAGAAAAAGAAAGCAAATAAAGTAACATTTATTAAATAAGAACTGTTCATCCAGCACTTTGGAAGATGCTGACTTAGCTAATAAAGTACAAGTAAAACTTTGTTAAGTGAGGAATATACGATAGGTACTACAGAGGTGTGGGGAGGAGACCAAAGATCCAGATAAGTCAGAGGTGGTATTCAGTTCTAATGTCTGGCATGAAGTGATGGTTAGAAAAGCAGTCCAATAATCAGCATGTAACAGTTCATTAGAGCCACAGCAAGTGCTGCTGGAGTTACCCCCCCTTCTCAGCAAGAGCTCGTAGGCCCCCAAAAGGTTGACTTCTTTCTTCTATTACTGTGTTTCATAATAAACAACTTACCTGAATGTTTATAAGTGCAGTGAAGTGGAGTTCAGTACCTGTCCATTGTCCTACAAAAAACTCATAACCTTCCCTTCTTGGCAGTGCACAAAGAAACTGAAAAACAGATATACAAGGAGACATGACTAAATGAAGTCATTTTTTCTATGTGCAATCACTTCATTTCTTCAATGCTTGGCTCTTTCTCTTTTCTTTTTCCATTCCTTCCCCCCATTTCCCTTTTCCTTTCTTTTCTTCTTTTTGAGAAAGAGTCTCCTATATCTCAGGTTGGCGTTAAACTTGCTATGTAACCAAGGATGATCTTGAACATATGTGTAATCTCCCTGCCTCTTCTTGTCAAATGCTGGGATTACAAGTGTGCCACCATATCCAGTTTATGCAGTGCTGGGGAGTGAATCCAGGGTTTCATGCATGCCAGGCAATGCATTCTTACCAACTGAGCTACATCAACAGCCCGTAACATTTGGCTTTAAAATTTTTATTTATTTATTTAATGTGTGTTTGTGTGTGTGTGTGTGTGTGTGTGTGTGTGTGAGAGAGAGAAAGAGAGAGAGAGAGAGAGAGAAAAATAGAGAGAGAATCGGAGGGCATTTATGTTCCTGTGCAGGATCAAGGGTGACTTTGGTAATCATCCTGAATTGCTTCTACTTTCTTTTTGCTTCGCTCTGGGATTTCCTAGGCTCGGCTCACCAGGGCCAGAAGTGCAGGCCACTACCAGAGGTTCCACCTGGTATTTTTATGTGGAACTTGGGGTCTGAACTCAGGAACTTTTGCTTGTGAGGCAGAGTTTTATCCTGAGCCACCCCCCCCAACACACACACTTCTCATCTATCTAAGAAGCAGGCATTAGGGATGTGAATAGATGTTTCTGAACCCCATTCTAATCCATTTTAGAACACCACCTATTCTGTATTTGGTGTGTGTCATTTCCTTCCTTAAATTATTTATAGACAAGAGAGGGAGAGACAGAAAGACAAACAGAATATGATTATGAGTGAGCAGGTGCACATATGCCATGTGGAGGTCAGAGGACAACTTTGTAAATTCAGTTTTCTCCTTCCACTATGTGAACTCTAAGGATGAACTAAGATCACCAGTTATTTTTATTTTTTTTATTGTATGCAGGTACTGGTGCATTGTGAAGAGGGCATTGTGTACCTGTGGAGGCCCAAGGGTGACTTTGGGAATCATCCTGGGTGTTCTACCTCTTTATTGCTTCTCTCTGGGATGTCCCCAGCTTTGCCTTCTAGGACCAGAAGTGTAGACCACCACCATTTCTGCCCGTGTTTATGCATGGGATCTGGGATATGAATTCAGGTCCTTCTGCTTATAAGGCATTAACCCCTGAGCCATCTCTCTAGCCCAGGTCACTAGGTTTTTTTTTGCACAGGTGTTTTTATGGGCTGAGCCATTTTGCTGGCCCTCAATTTCTAACTTTCTAATGCTGTTAATTAACTCCTGTTCCAACTGCTGTCATCACTTATTTTATTAGCTAGGCTGATATTGGCACACGGCTACACACTGAACACCAAGAAATGATCAGTTTTATGATTAGGATGTCTGGAATTCAGGATAATTGATAGAGAACAAAATGATGGTAGAACAAAACACTGTCTGATATATTATGGAATTTTCCTTTTTAATTGACAACTATTGAGACTCCAATTTATTATTAGAGAGGTAACCTTGGAGACAGCCTATCTAATATTTTTTATTAAGGGAAAAAATTTAGCACTTTATTGAAGCGTATCTGAATATAATTTAAACACATTTGATATATGTTCTTATATATGTGAAGCCATTACTACAATCAATATATCTAAACATTATCATTTCTAAAAGTTTTGGGTATTCTTTGTAGTTCATATCCCTCAATCCTCAACTGTCCCTAAACAACTGCTAATTTGCTTTCTGTTACTATACATCAGTGTACATTGGTAGAATTTTGTAAAGGTAGAAATATATCCTTCTTGATGGTGTCTTTCACTCACTGCAGTTGTTCGCCTAGTGTTAATATAGATGCTATTACATATACTAACAGTTCATTCTTTTAAAAATTACTGTGTATGCATATGTACCTGCACATACAAATACAAACTGTGATAGATAATTGGATTTACATTATTTGGAATTAAAAATTGAATGTCTGTGTTAAAGTCATATAGTATAGATAGGTGCTTTTAGTTCTCTTGAGTGGAATTCCAGTTAGTATGGTAGATACGTGCTTAATCATCCTTTCTCTCTCTCCCCCTGCCCCCCATTTCTTTACTTTTGAGATCAGGTCTCACATAGCTCAGGTTGGCCTCAAACTCCCTACATAGCTGAGGATGAGCTTGAACTTCTGACCCTCCTGGTTTTGCCTCTGAAAGCTGGGATTACAGGCATGCACCACTGTCTAGGTTACTCTTCTCTGCTGCTATAAGACAACATTCAGGTTCAAGCAACTTAAGGAGAAAAAGGAGTTTTATTTGTCTTATGGTTCCAGAGGGGAGATGCAGTCTATTATGGAGGAAAAGGCATGACTGG
Organism: Typhlomys cinereus; assembly: GCA_023101885.1. Taxonomy (NCBI): domain Eukaryota; kingdom Metazoa; phylum Chordata; class Mammalia; order Rodentia; family Platacanthomyidae; genus Typhlomys; species Typhlomys cinereus. The sequence continues at coordinate 782,646 of JALPQD010000100.1, read as the reverse complement.
CTGGTAGAAGCTGGAGGCAACTTAATGTCCATCATGGAGGCTGAGAGTTGCAAACTGGAAACTATAAGAGCAGACTAACTAATTGGGACTAACCAACTTCAAAGCCTGTCCTCTGTGATGTGCCTTCCTTCAGCATGGCTCCCTCCTATAAATGCCATGACCTTCCCTATATCAACAAAGGATTCATACACATGAGCCTATGGAAAACAAATCACATTTAAACCATGACAAACAAAATGTCTGGTTTATGTGTAGTTGAGATGAAATCCTGGGACTCATACATGTTAGGAAAGCACTCTACCACCTCAACTGTATCTCTAGTCTAATATATGTTTAATTTTAAAGTACTTAAAAATTTCACATGGTCTCCAGCACTGCAAGTGTTCCAGTTTTTCCACATCCTTAAGACACTCGGTATGACCAATATGTTTAATTTACCTATTCTAGTGTTAGTCTATTATTGTTTTAATTTATATTCTCATTATGATCAATGATGTCAAATAGGTGCTTGTCTGTCATTTATTTTTCTTCTTTGATAAATTATTCAACTATCTTGTCCATTTATAATAGGGCTGTCTGTTAACTCTTTTTTTTTTGTTTTTTTTATATAATACATTTTTTATTATTATTTCAGCTCATACAAACTTAATAGGTACACCAGTTCCCTCCCTCCCTCCTCCTCCCCCCCGAACCCCCTGCTCCCCTTCCCCTCACCCCTCCCGCCCCATCCCCCCCCCCGTGCCTCCCGCCCTGATTCCCAGAGTCCTTTCTTGTGCATGCCTGACTCTCCTCTGGGCCCTCCTCCGATGACGTACAAGGACCCAGTGGCATGTCTGTTAACTCTTTATTAAATTATATGATTTTATTTTATTTTTGAATTTATTTTTACATTTTATCATGTATGTGTATATGTGTGTGCAGGTATGCATATTACAGTGTGACTGTAGAGGTCAAAGGAAAACTTACAAAGTTGGTTATTTCATTCTATCATGTGGGCTCTAGGTATCGAATCCAAGTCGTAGGGCTTGGTGGCAAGTGCTTTTACCTACTGAGCCATCTCACTGCTCTAAGTTATATGGTTTTAAATATAACTTTGCTTCAACCTTTTAGTTATGGTGATTAATGTTATTTCAAACATAAAGACATAATTAAAATTTTTTTGATGAAATCTAACTCAAGAATTTTTTTCTTTTACAGACTGTGCTTTGTGAAATATACTTAAGAAATTGTTTCCTTTTAAACAAATTGTTATTCTTATTGTATGTGTGTATGTGGACACACATGTATCAGTGTGCATATATCAGAAGAGAGTCCGCGATCTAGCCCCTCATGGCCCTTTAGTGCCATGAGTCTGTTTCCAGCTGCCTACTTCTCTTGGAGGCAATCTAGCCCCTCATGGCACTCCACGTCTGGAGTCCGTGAGTTCCAACCTTTCACTTCTCTAATAAACTCTACCTTAATCCTCAAAAAAAAAAAAAAAAAAAAAAGAGAGTTGTCTTCTTCCACCTTGCTGACCAAGGTCTCTCTTGCTTCTGCTGCTCTGCATGTTCTAGACTGATTGGCCCATGAGCTTTTTGGTGAATCTCCTGTCTCCACCTTTCATTTCACTGTAGGAGTTTTGGGATTACAGATGCAAACCAACACATCTGGCTTTTTGTAGGTTCTGGGGATTGAACTTAGATCACCAGACTTGTGTAGCAAATACTTTTTATTATTATTATTTATTCAACTGTGCGCATGTGCGTGTGTATGTGCGCGCGTATGTGTGTCTGTGTGTGTGCGTGTGCGTGTGTATGTGGTGTGTAGAACCACGGACGAATTCGCGAACCACCATGGACACCTCCACCTCCTTCTGCCCCGGAATTCACAGGCTCCGCCCACCAGGACAAGAAACGCCCGCTTCCGCCTGGCGTCTATATGTGGGATCTGGGATCCGAACTCAGGACCTTCTGCCTGCAAGGCGGAGGCTTAACCCCTGAGCCACCTCTCCAGCCCCTGTAGCAAATACTTTTATCACTGAGCCATCTCTCCTTTTCACTTTTTATCACTTCCACTTATATCTATGTATTTTGGGTTAAATTTGTACATGGTATCAATTAAGGGTAGAGATTTTTGTTTTTTGGAGAGGATGCATTCAAGTTTTTAGAGCAATTTGTCCAAAAGAATATCTTTTCCCTTCTTAATGTTACTGGCCTTACTAGCCTTTGTTAAAAAATAGACAACCACAAATAGTTTGGTCTACGTCTTGGCAGTCAAGCATGTTCCACTGACCTATGGGCCTGTCTTTATCACACTGTTTTCATTACTGTATCAAAAGCCTATTATAGAAGCTGGGTGTGATGGTGCATATCTTGTAATCCCAGCATTTGTGAAGCAGAGGCAGGAGGGTCACTTCAAATTTAAGGCCAGAAAATTTGAAGGCAGCTAGTGACTGTCTCAAAAAAACAAAACCAGGGCTTGAGAAATGGCTCAGGGGTTAAGGCTCTGCCTCACAAGCAGAAAGTCCTGAGTTTGGATCCCAAGACCCACATAAAAAAATACATAAATAAAAAATAAATAAATGCCAGGAGGAAATGGAGGCAGCTTGTACTTTTGGTCCTGAGAGGTGGAACATGGGAAATCCAAGAGCAAAGCAGAAAGGAGATAGAAGCAATCCAGGATGATTCCCCAAGTCACCCTTGATCCTTCACAGGGACATATAGTGCCCTCTGATACACACACACACACACACAAAGTTTTAAACAAACAAACAAACAAACTGTCTGCTGAGATGATTCAGGGGGAAAACCTGGTGACCTGAGTTAAATTTGAGGGGTCCACATGGCAGAAGGAGAGAACCAACTTCTAAAAGTTGTCCTCTGACATGCTGACATATGTGCATCTTGTATATTCTTTCTCTTAAATAAATATTTTAAAAAACAGCAAGAAGTCCACCTGAGATTGTAACTGGGAATGTATTTAACCTGGACATCAATTTAGGGAGAATGGTCATCTTAAAAATACTGTCGTCGGGCTGGAGAGGTGGCTCAGGGGTTAAGCCTCCGCCTTGCAGGCGGAAGGTCCTGAGTTCGGATCCCAGATCCCATGTATAGACGCCAGGCGGAAGCGGAGGCGGCCTGAGATTCTGGTCCTGGTAGGGCGGAGTCTGTGAATCCCGGGGCAGAAGGAGGTGGAGGCGTCCATGGTGGTTCGCGAATTCGTCCGTGGTTCTACACACACACACACACACACACATGCACGCGCGCGCGCACATACACATGCATATGCACACAATTGAATAAATAATAATAATAAAAAAATTAAAAAAAAATGCCGAGAGGAATAAATGCTGTAAAGCTGATGTTAAATATTAAAAAAAAAACTCTCGTCATTTGATCCATAAACATGATGATATATTTCCATTTATCTAGATATTCTTTCTTTTCTGCTAGTTTTGAGGAAAATCCTAGAAATCATTACTGATACAAGTCAGCTGTCACATGGACTATCCATTTCCTTTCCTGGGGCTTTCTGGTAGCTCACTACTTCAAGAACAACCTAATGTTCCTTTTTGGCATGTACCACCAGGATAGCATAGCCAAAACTGTAAAAAAAACTGCCAACCAAACAGTAATTTGAAGGAGATTGCAAAGATCGAGGTCTTAGGGACCTTCCAATATTCATAACATACTGACATATAAGACCCACATTGGAAAGGTTAAAGCCCTGGTCAGAGAAATAAAAAGTTGGAAGCTTATTGGGTCAGATACATGGCATTTCATAAGTGTAATATATTGTGCATCATTATAATTAACATGTGAATATTTTTGTTAAATAAACAACACCAATCACTTGAGATGAGTTGGTTGAAAGACACCTTATTTGGCAGCATTTATAAGCAATCTTTACATGGTCACCACAAACTTACTGTTGGACAAGACTGAGCCCGGTTCCAGATCAAATCAAACTTCTCTTTCTGTAATTGGAAAAGAATTAAATTAACCCACAAACGGTAAACATGAAAGGTTATGATAAAAATTAATTTGTCAAAACTGAATCCTAGAACTATACTGTAAGGAAAACAATATTTTAAGTCCCATTGCTTAAATATCACTCTTATGACAGAAAGACAGCATAAGTCAGACATATATTTTCCTATTCACTATACAAACTATATGTGAAGATTAAATGCTCCAATGTTCCAAACCCTTGAGGAAACTATGTCAACCCAAGGGAAAACTGAAAAGACCTGTTCAAACAATGAATGGTATAAAAGATCTAAAATACAATAAAAAGTGCAGTCTACTTATGATCTTGAATTCATGAAATTACCATAAGGGCGTATATATTATTAAGGTTAAAAAAAAAAGCTAGGGATACCTTTATCATAACCAAAAGGGCTGGCTTTATCCTTCTGTATGTGTTTGCCTACTTAATCTTATAGTTAACTCGTGTATGTGCAGAATATATTCGTGCTCTACAGTGCGCTTTAGGGTAAGATAAAACCTTAAACAGAGAAGACAGCAGCATTCTTTCCTAGTCATAGACCTTAATGGTCAGCCAGTTGTCAGTGACCATCTCCAAGATAGCAATTTCAAAAAGGGAAAACCAAGAAAATGCCACTTGCTAAAGTGGAAACGCTGGAGAAAGATTAGGAGGAAGCGGGAAGTCTGCTCAGGTCTATGTTGTTTTCAGACAAGAAGGAAAGAGAACTATGCTAGAAGCTCCATCTTAAATTGCAATATCTTGGCTGGAAAAATGAAAAGGAAATAAAATACATCTGGCAACTACTCAGAAACATGAACTTATAACATCCTCCCTTGTAGAGATTTGACTTGGAGACATTTCTAAACCAGAAAGAGGGAAAACAAAAGCCATAAACATATCATATGTGGCTTCCAATCTTTGGTGTTTAGGACATAATAAAAATCCCTGGAGCTGTAAACTAAGTTCTCAAGATGCCATAACATAGGAAAAGTAATGGCACCTGCCTAAGACGGTTAAAGCAGTGACCTTCATGTTCTAACACTTTCATTTCCCCTCCAAATTACTTACAGGAATAACTGCATAGACTGTATCTTTTGTTGCAAAATACTGCTGCCAAATCTGCAATAAAAAAGACATAAATTTTTTGAGTGTGCCAAGAAATGATGACACCTTGTTAGAGTGTTATGCTATTTGACACAGGGAAGAAGATATCCATTGTAAGGCTTTTATAACTAGTACATGATTATGAAAAAATTTAATCCCATAAACTCTTCTGGATGATTATACTGCAATTCTTTTTTTTTAAATACATTTTTTATTATTATTTCAGCTCATACAAACTTAATAGGTACACCAGTTCCCTTCCTCCCTCCTCCCCCCCCCCAAACCCCATGCTCCCCTCCCTTCACCCCTCCCCCCCCAATTCCCAGAGTCCTTTCTTGTGCATGCCTGACTCTCCTCTGGGCCCTCCTCTCTGATGACGTACAAGGACCCAGCGGCATTTCCCTGAACCCTTGCCTGTGTTCCCCTTAAGCATAGGAACACTACTGTGGCTGCCAATCCCTTGCCTCCAAGGATCTTGGTGCCTTTAGCAGATGCTTGACTTTGTGAGGTCAATAGTGTGTTGGACATTGTGCCGGGCATGCAATGTCCAATTATGATTGCTTCGGCCCTAACTTGTGTGGAGTATCTTGCAAATCATTGCTCCTCCCATCCTTTTGCTCTTACACTCTTACCGCCCCCTCTTCCGCAAATGTCCCTGAGCTTCAGGATGGGGAGAGATTAGTCTGGCCTAGTTCTAGGTGGTTGATATAGAGTCTCTGAAGTTCTGGATAGTGGTTCGTTGTATACTGCAATTCTTAATAACAAACTCTGTCAGACAAATTGCCTCTACAACCTTTGAAATCATTTTTCTCAAGATATGTCTTGTGTTTGATAGACAACCTTTTTTTTTTCCCCATAAGTCTTTCTTCCTTCCCTAAACTGTTCCCCAGTAAACCGTGAATTTTTTCAGAGAGCCAGGACATCAGTCATTCAGAGTGTAGGCTTTGGAGTCAGGTGAACCTGTATAAAAATTCCAGCCCTGATCATTTACTAGTAGTCATGTTACCATTTTCAAATCACTGAAGCTCCCTAAATAACATCAATAAAATGTCAATAAAACCAATCTCACAGGACTGTTATGAAGACTAGCTAGACCAATATAACTCAGTCTGGTGCAGAGTAAACACTAAAAAGAATGTTAGCTTTTGTTAGCTATTGTTCCCACATCACAGGCAGCTCTTTAAATCCTGTTCCAAGGTCTTAGATATAGGAAGCAGGTAGAGTCAACAGTCAGAAGTCCCATCTCTCTCTACCTTGCATCAAAGAATAGGGAAGGTACAGTTGTCCTCTGTGATATAAATTTTCATATAAAGTTAGAAAATAGGAAAAAGAAAAAAATGTCTGCAATTTTGATACCTGAAAATAATTGTTATTTTGATATATCTGTTTCTAGTATGTCTTAGGAATATTTTTCTTTTATAATATACATTCAGTGCATATTTAATACCGTGGCTTTATTTTAATACCTTAGCATATCATAGGCATGTTGTGCTGATATTTTTTACTCTTTTTATTGTCTTTCATGTCTCTTCACATTACTGGCTCATACTAGTGTTTTCTACTCCCCACCTCTGACTCTTCCCAATTCTTGTCCTTCAAAGCTGAGCTTATATGCTGCTCCTTCCGTGCAGTATATCTTCCTTCATCATTTTAGTCAGAAATTTTCCTATAAATTGCTTCTATCTAAAGATGCCTTGGATGTCCTGTTCATAGTGCAGTCATTTGTATATAGATCCATCTCCTTCACTAGTTTGCAAGTCCCCTGAGGTAGGATATCTGCCTGTATAGTCAGCACTGCTTTGAAACTCACAAGTATCAGACGACTGTGAAATAGTAAGTGTGTTTGAAGTTGGGGATAGGCTAAGTGGTATTATACTTGCCTAATATGTGCAAGATTGCGGGTTCAATCTCCAATACAACTGGGATGAAATTGGGGGGATGTTTGGCTTTTGGTAGGGCTTCTTAAGCTTTTTTCACTTGGGACTTCTTTCTACTTACAGAATGTTTATGAGACCACAAGTATAGGTTACATAAAATAGGTAATACAAATCAAACAGTTACTGATAATAAATCATAAAGAAATTTATATGTATACAAAAGAACTATTTTAAGTAAAATTTACTATTTATTAAAGACAAAAGCAAGTTGCATACTAATAAGATCAATGTATTTATTTATTTTTACATAAGTCCTGGCTGAATATTTGATATTGAAAGATGCACAGCATCTTCAATTTTTTTTTTGGAGGTGACTGTTTTATTTTATAACTATTAAGGCTGAGAATGGTACTTCATGTAAATATGTATAAAATGCTAAAAGTATGTTTAGGGCCATTTCAGAAATTTGTTAGAAATTCTGTCATAATATCAAGTTAAAACTCACTTAATGATTTTTAAAAATGAAACCTAAGTCAGAAAATCAAATAGTCTAACATAATACAAACCAAAGATATACTGATTTGATACTGACATGTTGAGGAATGATGGAATGTACAAAAATGCTAAAAGTCTTTGTTTTCCAAAGTTAAGCTGTTATGTTTCTGTAAGAATAGAAAACTTTGTATGCACAGTGAAAACGCTGCAACACACAGTAGTCATGAGTCTGAGCTGAGGTGTGGGGGCATGAAGCCATGAACAGTGTGAGGTGTGTGTGCTCAGAACCAAGGTGAGATGCAGCATAGTGCAGAGACACCACGGATTCACTATGTCTTTTGTTTTGAATTAATCTTTAGTTGTTGCATGTTCAGAAACCTTTAATAGCTGTCAAATTTTTCATGTTATGTGACCCTGCTCCCCCATATGAGGTTGTGATCCACAAAAAGCTATGGTCTAAGCCCTGGTTCCTGACATGAACCTAGCAAAAAAAAAGTACTTGAGCCAGGTTAGGAAAGAGTACCAGAGGAAGAGCCTTAACTTTTGTAAAGAATGATAAGGAGTGAACAGGTAGGAAGCACTGGGGAGATGAACAGGTGGACGTGGGGAAAAAGGACTCACATAATCAGGAACGGCATCATAACCAAGGTGATTATGAATGGGTGTTGAAATGGGTCTTCTCACTTTAGAGTTGGTCAGTTTTGTCAATATTTCAGCTATAAAATAAGGTGCCAGCTAAGATATTAGTCAAAGTATTTTTTTATCTAACCAATAGAGTGCAAAGGAACCATTCCCTCCTAGAACCTAGGCAGACCACTCTTCTAATACAGCCTTTCTGTCTCCCTCTTTTTTGAGCATGTCAAAATAAACTAATATCTTCTCACTTAAGAACAGCCTATTCTGATTATTTGATTTGATATTAGCAGATAGTTTATAAATCAACACTGAAATTTATGACAGAGAGATATTTCCTAGTTAAACTGACCTTCGCTACTCAAAAATTATTTCAATTAACACAAATTTGCATCTAAATTGTAAGTATAAAAATGGGGTCTAATCTCAATCTCCTAATCTTTCCTACATGACAGACATATTTAGTTCCACTGGGCCTTCTTCCCGAAGATTTAGCCTGATGTTTCCTGAGACTTTGCTTATTTATTAACAGAAATTAGAACCCTCACTGATTTTATTCGTTTTTGCTTATTCCTCCCCTGTGCTTAGGGAATTTTGTCTAGTACAGTCTGATGTTTAGGCTGGGAATGTAGTTTACTGGTAGAGTGATTGCCTAGTATGCTCAGGACCTTGGATGCCAATCCGCAGCATGACAAACAACAAACAACCTAATGAGCCTGACATTTAATAGATATTCAACAAACGTCTGGTAAAATAAATGATACAGCATCCAAAGAAAACACATAGCAAATGGCACAACTTCCTGGATATGAATGCAATGTAGAGTGAAATATGTGTATTCAAATTCCAGCTCTACCACCAGCCAAGTTACTCAGAATCATTTTGTTTTACTTCGTGGCCCAAGTTAATCTTTAATTAACAATTATCCTGACTTAATCCCCAGAATGCTGGGATTACAGGTATGCTTGAGAGGTAGTATAGTGGCCATGTATAAAGGACTGATGATTTTAAATAAGATACAGAAATGAAAAATAGAGGGAAATGTAGATTTATCAGACATAAAGGCAAGACCAAGAAAGACAAGTTTCTTATGCCACTGGTGATCATATAATTTATCACTTTTGCTCCTTAAGACTATTTTCCATATCAAGGATAGAAAAAGGTTACAGAAAATGAATGGTCATTTCTGTACCAGATTTCATTCACAAAGCAAACATTTTCATGGAAAATGCCAACTGACTTTCATTCATTACCTGTTTTATTTCTTCTGCAGTTTTGTCTTTCACCATCTCAATGTTAAAAATTGAACTGAGAGTCTTGAAAGAGAAAAAAACCAGCAATTAATATTTAAAAAGGAAAAAAAACCCTCCTCAGGCTAGTTCCATCTCTAAAGCCTTGTGGAAAACAATGTGAGCACAGTGAGCCAGACCTGCAGTAAATACAGAAAAAGCTAAGAAAACTCATATGCTCAGAGCAAGTGAGCCACCACGCCTACAGACTTTCACAGCTCTATTCCTGGGGACTATCTATTAGGTCACCATGTACTTCCTGAATGTTTCTCTCTTACCAATGAACGCTGCAGCAGTCTGCAGCTGGTAAAAAGAGAAACTTTGGCTTTTACTCTACGGAGAGTTACTTATTTGAGTTAAGTAATAGACTATTTAAAAAATACTTTATTACATTTATTCATTTATTTATTTATTTATTTATTTATTTATTTATTTAGAGAGAGAGAGAGAGCGCACATCGGTGGAGGCCAGGGACAACTTGAGGAGTTGTTTTCTTCTGCCATGTGGATCTGGGGATGGAACCTAGATCATCAGGCTTGACAACAGGTGCCTTTACCCACTGAGCTATCTTGACAACCCCTAGGACTTCAGACTTGGATTTCTGGATTTAGAACTTACCTTGTCCTTGGTGAATCCTTTATTCATAGATTGTTTTCCCGAGGCATCTGTCTGAAATATATGAGATGTCAAACTATGCTTTAGCCACAAGTACAGGAAAATCAAGCTTAATGGGTACTCAATCCCATTAAGTAATTTTTAAAATTTTATTTACTCATTTATGAGAGAGAGAGAGAACTGCAAGGTAGTATACAGGTGGAGGTCAGAGGACAACTTCTAGAAGTTAGTTAGTTTTCTCCTTCCACCATGTGGACTTCCGGGAACTGAACTCAGGTCTCCAGTTTGCCTTATCCACTGAGCTACCTCAGTGGCTCCAAATTTTATTTATGTTTTCTTTTGCTTACATGCATGCGTGTGTGTGTGTGTGTGTGTGTGTGTGTGTGTGTGTACATGCGTGCAGGGGAGTATATAAGAAAGCATTTGAATGTGTGGGCCTGTGGAAGACTAAGTGTGACATTGGGAATCATTTTGTATTGCTCTTCCCCCTTATTGCTATGCTCTGTGGTTTTCTCAGTCTCCACCTTCTAGGCTGCCATTTCTGCTCAGCATTTTACATAGGATCTGGGGGTGTATTAGACCCTACCTTCTACCATTCACCACTTCCCAATAACACCATAACATGAATCCAACACAAAATTAGTCAAGAGCTCATGGTCTATCATCTCTGATAGTGCCATCACAGGTACCCCACATGTGTACTTTACTAATCCTATAGGCACATTTCAGTCCAATCAACTTGACCAGAAAGATTAGCCATTACAGAAACTCTAATTACCGGAGGGACTAAGGACTCAAGACGACTTTAGCATGCTGAGAATACCTACTTTCAGATAAGCTGTCAGAGGGGCAAGTGAGAGGACTCAGTGCTTGCTGCTAAGACTGATGACTTGAGTTCAATTCCTGAACCCACATGGTAGAAGGAAAAGAACTGATTCCTACAAATTGTCTTCTGACCTCTACATGAAACATTGAATATGTGTGCCCCTAGACACACATAAATAAATTTAAAATTTTCTATTCTTTTAAAAATAAGTTCAGTCTTAGATACATATCTTTCTAGTTCTCATCTCTTTCATGGCTCAGTGTAGGTCAGAAGGCTGAACACAGAAATCCCAAAAAGAGCAAATTCTGGCAGATATGGAATAAACCCTTAGTTCTCAGATGTAATGCTTTTTACTACCAGAAGAAATCCTTTTTCATCTCTGAGTCCTAGAATCTTAGTGGAAGGAAAATTATCCCCTAAATCTTAGAATAGTTGTATAGTTGTTTGAAAGAGTGAGTTTTGAGATACAAAATTACTTAATGGGAGATGGGGAGGATTAAAGCATTTTCCTAGCAAGCAAAAGGACCTAAGTTTGAACTCCCTGGGGATCCCATTTTTGCTTTCTGAATGCTGAGTCATCACTCTCAACTGGCTTTTTTGTGGGTTCTAGGAATCCAAACACTGGTCCTCATGCTTGTAAGGCAAGTGCTTTATGCACTGAACCATCTCACTAACCCCATAATACTTTTAACGAACTATTAGAACTTTTAAAACTGCACAGAACACATTTTATAAGGTAAACATTTGTAAGGACAAGGGTAGAAGGTTGTGTTTGTGTGTCAAGTTGATAAGGGATATAGTGTGTCTGTTATGTCAGTCTCGATTGTCATTTCCTTTTATTTTTTTATGTGCTGCTGAGACTTGAACCAGGGTCTTGTACATGCTTGAGTACTCTAACACAAGCTACATTCTGGCCCAGTCTCAGGTGTGAACTTAAGACTTAGGATGTGGCTTCTGGACACAAAGATGAGAAGTTATTTAGTTGAAGCAGGCCTCTGGGCGAGCCTGCAGAGGACTGACTGCTTTAACTGAAGTGAGAAGACCTGCCCATCATGGTGGCACATTCCCTCGGCAGGTGGGTAGGACAGAGAGAGCTAGATAGCATTTTGGCAAGCTGGCAAGTTGAAAAGCAAATTTGCAGCATTGGTCTTGCCCCTTTCTGCTCTTGACTTTGGCGTGGTAGAGCCAGTTCCCTTGGCTCCTGCTGATTATCCTCTTGCCATGGTCAAATGTAACCTGGAATCAAAAGTCAATAAAATCCTGTGCTCTCCAAAACTGTCTGGGTCAGGAATATATTACAATGATGAAGTTATGACACTAAGAAGATGCCCAACCTATTTCCTGGGCCTTCATACTTCTGCATTCCTTTTGCCCTATGCCAAGAGTATTTTAGTGATGGTCTTGTTGAGAAAATAGAAATTGGACAAAGTACCTAAATATATCCTGGAATCCCCTTCATTTTCTTCCTGTCTTTAAGCAAATTTCCTATCACGCACCTCTCTGGTACTACCAACTGCTTTCATAAATAAAGTTTTATCATAATACAACTATCTGCATCTATTTACTTATATTTTGCCTCATAATAGCAGAGCTTAGTAGTTACAACAGAAACTATGTGGCCTACTGTGATGGTTAATCTTCATTGTCAGTTTGGTTAGATTTGGAATCACCTAGAAGACGTATCACTGGATATGTCTTTCCAGAGAGGTTTAACTAGGGAAGACCCATCCTAAATATGGTGGCACCACTTCAAGGGCGGGGGTGTCTCCAGCTGAATGAAAAAGGAAACAAGGAGAAAGACAGACAAACACTAGATCTCTTCTTCTTAGTCAGTATCACAGACCAAGCGGCTCCTGCAGCTTTGCCTTCCCTTCCCCTTCCTGATGGATCACATTCCTCTGAAGTGTGAACTGAAACAGACCTTTCTTACTGCTTCTGCTCAGGTATATGGTCTTAGGAGAGAAAAAGTAAAAAAAATATGCTTACAAAACCTAAATATTTATTGTCTGGTCATTTACAGAAAATAACTGATGATACCTTTTCTATACTAAAGTCCTCTCCAGTTTAATTCAATTTCCTCAGACTTTTCCCAGCCTAGGTCAAGATCTACCTTCACTGGGAATTGCTCCTGGTCCTACAGCCCAGTGCCATGTGTACCTGGCCTTGATCATTAGACTGCACCTCCTGTGAGCAGTAACTCCGCCCTCATCCCTCTGTATCTCTGCCGGGACTACGATATCTTCTGTGAAAGAGGAGGGTAAACGTTTATGGAATGAGAGTGAGAAAGAAGCTATGTTCAGCTCATCCAGCTGATTCATCAACCAGCCCACCTCAAGGATAAGGATTGGGGGAAGAAGAGAGGAGTGCAAGTAAGCTAGGAGCATGAAAAGGAGACAGGGCTTACCTTCTGCTCTACACATCTGATAAACTCTCCTTGCTTGGAATGCCCCACTGGTTGCTTCCGAAACTCACCGCGCTTCTCTAGGCGAGACTCAAAGGCAGCCGGGTCAGACCTGATCAGAGGTAGATCAGAGGTAGATCAAAGGGTAAAGTGCCTGGGCCTTTTGTATTTTGAAGTAATAAAGCATCATGTTCTACATCTACAGAGGAAGAAAACACACTGAGAGGCTGAACTGTTTGCCTTCAATTGGGCACATGCCCACATCAAGGAAGTGAGGGGAAAGGCCAGTTATCCAGCTACTGTTAACCCTCAAGGGACCAGTGTAACATTTTTTTCTCTCCCCTACAGTGACACAGGGCTTGGTTTCTCAGGATACTTTGAATTCATCTTGTTGGGTAGCTCCTCAGGAAGGAATCATATTGTATGTCTAGAATATCTATTAGCTTTTACTTGAATATATCTAGTTCTTCCATATCTCTCTTTACCTCTATTCTCAGATACTGAAATTCACAGACTTCAAGCAGTTGATTTCTTTGTCCTTCCTTGACCTATGTTCCAAAAAATCTGCAGACAGAACATCAGAGAACTCTCTTATGTTAAATTGGAGATACTCTTCAGGCTTAAAGGCCAGGTGGGAGCTTTCGCTGTCGTGAGCAATTCTGCAGGCTGACCACGGCTACCTGGCTTTGTGTGCTGAGGTGTAAACATCACCCAGGCACTCCAGTACCTTCTCTTTGATGTGTAGCACCAATGAGTGAGGCCTGTAAGACCCAGGGGACATCATTCCTTTTAGACCTTCTCAGTGAAAGCATTATGGGCCCTTATTCCATAAAACTCCTTTTTGGAAGTAACATCACATGTTATTCCTTTCACTGCCATCTATATGGGCTTATCTTTTTCCTTCCCTTTAGGACTTAGTCGGCCACAGATGCATCTGAGCTGACCATGTGCTGAACTTCTGCTGGGCTCTGGGGACTAAGAAAACAAAAAATACACAACCCCTATCCGAGGAAGCTTACTATTTAGTGGGAAAGACAGATATGCACAAAAAATATGTACACAAGTGCTTCTAAGAAAAATTTACTCAAACATCTCTAATGATTGGGTTTCATGACCCTGAATGTTTGACTATGTTGCTATTTTCTTTATATGGAACACATCCCATCCTTCCCCACTAATTTTTTTTAGTGCTAGAGTTAGACCATAGTACTCAAGGGAAGTTCTGGTTATCAATAAGTTTAGACAGACTAGGCGGGAAGGCCTGTGTGTAATAGTAAGCAATTTGGAAGCTATCCAGAAGCTAATGGGCACCTTGGAAAACTCACTTTCAGAACATAACAATATGTGTAAATGTTGATGGGAATGATCTTAAGGAGAACAAAATCATTCTTCAGTAAGAACAAACCTAAGTATTCAAAGTGTGAGTAGACAACTCTTGGGGATGCTTATGTATAAACTGGATCAGAGAAGGGTAGAGAGGAAAGTAGGCAAAGAAAAGGATTAAAGAACAACAAATACTTGAGAATATTTGATGTTGGAAAGACAGCAAAAGAACTCATATTTGTTCTATCATTGTTTCAAAAAAATGAGAAAATCATAATTGCAGTGAGATGGACGAATGCAGTGGCTCAAGACTGGAAGTAGTGGACACTACTTAGAAGATAATGGCAGTAATAGGGTGAAGATACTGGTAAGAATGATCTTCAATAGGAGTAAATTACAGCAGTGGAATTAGATGAGACAGAGTGTAGAGAATCCACTAGCCCTTAATGTCTACCTCTCCCTGTTTTCCATTGTTGGGGGCAGAACCCAAGGCCTTGTGCATATTAGATAAGTGCTCTTCCACTGAGCTACACTACCAGCCCCTCATGTTTCCTTCCAATCTCCAGGCTTTACTTCTGGAAGTTGAGGGGTAGTGTTAGGAACTTCGGATCCAGTCAGACGAATCCTATCTGTGTGACCTCTGGCAAGCCTCTTCCCTCCCCAAGGCTGCTCGATCACTAAAGGACGACTCAAATGCGACCCTATCTATCAGTGTGAGCAGCACTTACTTCATCCCCGTGCTCTTTCTCCATGCAGGGTCCTAAGCCAGGAACCTGGGAACCTGAGCTGTGTGTCAGGTCTCCCGGGATTCAACATGTGACCTTGAGCAAGTCAAGTCCCTTCTCTTGAACACTTCGTTTTTCCTATTTCTGTATTGGGGACAAATCTCTCTGGGCTGCTTTCCTCATAGGGATGTCAAAGACGCCACCTGAGCGATCTGAGAACTGAAAAGTACCAAGACGACTGGAGGGTACACGCAGCGCTCTGCCGAGATCAGCGGGGGGATCCCGGGCTAGTGACCTAAGCCGCTCCGCACCTCGACACACACTGAGAACAGTACTATGCCCACCCAGCAGAGGGGTCGGCCCAGAGGCTCCTGCGGCGAGCCCCCAGCCCCGCCCCGCTCCCAGCCTCTCCGCCCTGCGCCCCCTCCCCGGGCGGGCGGAACCGCACCTGCGCAGCTGCTGGATCTTGTCCCGGTAGCGGTCGTAGAAGGGGTTGGCTTCCAGCTCGGCGGTGCCTCCGTGGCCGTCTGCGCCCCCCGAGGCCCGGCCCGAGTCGCGGCGCACCGGGAACACGCGAAGCTGCGCGGGGGACACGAGTCCCAGGCCCAGGGCGCGGCTACGCACCGCGCACAGGCCCCGGTAGAGGCCGGCTACCTGCAGCACGGCCGGGCCCGCGCCGCCCGCGGCGGATGCCACCGCCGCCATGGCCGCCCGCGCCTCCTCCTCTTCCTCTCCCCCGGGCGCGTCGGCCTCGGCCCCCGGCCCGCGCGCCTGCTCCATCGCCTTCTCGGTCCGCGCCGCCCGCGGTCCGCCACCGAGGTTCCGCGCGTCCAAAGTTCCGGGCTCGGGGGAGTGGCAAGGAGGGCCGCGGCAGGGGGCGGGCCGCTGCGCGACCGCTCGGGGTGCTGCTGCGGCTTCGCCGGGGTCCGGCGGGTGCGCCTTCTCCCGGGAGCCTGCCGGGATTCACGCCCTCTCTCGGGACCAGCAGCCTCTGCGCGCCTAGTCGCCTCTGCAAAGCCCGCTTGGATCCGCGGGCTCTGGTTTTTAAATTTTCTTGGCATTCGCTCTAGCAACCAGTCCTTTAGCAAAGTTTGCATCGGCAGGTATCGTTCTCATTTTACAGATGAGGAAACTAAACGGAGACAGTGAATCCTTAAGGAAGTTGTTAGGAGACATCCAAGAGCTGAGTTCTTTTGAAGCTTTGTATCCTTTTGTTTTGTGGCATCTAACTGGAGCTTCAGCCAAACTGAACTATTCTCCTCCCCTCGAAGAAAGGCTTGGAATTGCCTTCAACGAGTCTTTATTTAGGCTCTTTCATCCTTGGAATGTTTTCTCCTGCTTTCTCATCCCAAATGCCACCATCTTTCTCTCCAGAGCCAGATGTGAACTCTTTGGTCAGAGACAGTGACATCCACGTGTCTCATGTTCCCAGTCATGAGTAAATTCTCCCTTTTGTGTATGTGGGTGTGCGTGTATCAGAGGGCACTTGAGTGAGTGTGCCTGTGGAGGTCCACGGGTAACACGGGGGGGGGGGGGGAACACTCAGGATTGCTCTACCTCCTTACTGATTTGCTCTGGGGTTTCCAGGCTGGAAGTCCAGGCCATTTCCACGGGGGTGTCTGCGATTCGAGTTCACCAGACAAAGCTTTAACCCCTGAGTCATCTCTCCTGCCCTGAATGGATCCTTTCGTGAGGGCGATCTTCAATTTGCTTACATGGAAGACCTTGTCTGGGTCTGAGGCTGGGATAGAAATCCCCAAGTCTGCTCAATGCACATTTGCACTTAGACATCAGGACTTGCCCCCAGTGGTGGGAGTCATGCAGTGGAAGATCGTAAAGTTGGAGTTTGCTGGCAGGTACTTGGCACTCGCTCTTTCCTATGCTCATATCTGCTTGAATAAGCATGCGCTGCTTCCTCATCATCTAGGACACAGCGCTCAGTTCAACCCCTCAAAGGGCCCCTTTCATAATGAATCATCCCATACTTTTATAGCCTATTTTGTACTCTATTTTGCCTCATTTCACCCTATTTTTTATTTTCACAGCCATTATTATCATCTGAAATTCTTTTAAAATATTTATGAGAGCGAGAGCAAGTGTGAGAGAGAAACATGTGTGCCATAGTGCACACGTGGAGGCCAGAGGACAACTTTCCTTCCATGTGAGCTTCTAAGAACAAATTCAGTTCCCCAGCTTTGCAGTCAGGCTCCTTCCTTCCTGCTGAACTATTTCACCAGCCTCCAAAAATTTCTATTTTATTCATTTTTAAAATATTAAAAATTTAAAATATTTGGAGAGGTGGCTCAGGGGTTAAGCCTCCGCCTTGCAGGCGGAAGGTCCTGAGTTCGGATCCCAGATCCCACATATAGACGCCAGGCAGAAGCAGGGCGGCCTGCGTTTCTGGTCCTGGTAGGGTGGAGCCTGTGAATCCCGGGGTGGAGGAGGTGGAGGCACCCATGGTGGTTTCCGAATTCGTCCGTGGTTCTACACACATACAGACACACACGCACAATTGAATAAATAAAAAAAAAATTAAAAAAATATTTTGTGGGAAAGAACAGAGAGGAGAGAGGAAAGGGAGAAAGAGAGAGAGAGACAGAGAACTCATAGCCCATGGGTGGAGGTCAGAGAATAACCTTCAGAAGTCAGTTCTCTCCTTCCACCACCACCCCGGCTTCTGGGGGATCAAACAGATTTGGTGCGTGGGTGCCTTACCCACCCGGCAATCTTGCCAGCTCATCCCTCTGAAATTCTTTAAATCCTTATCTACATTAATTCTTGGACTTTTCATTTTGGTGGAAATAGAGGGTGATGCATGCTATGCAGAAAAACAAAGGAGGGCAAGAAAGATACAAGTAATGGGACACTGGAGCATAGACTTGAAGGAAATGAGGGGTCTGTGTGAATACCTGGGAGAACACGCTTCTACTACTGGGGAACAGCAGATGCAAAGACTTTGATGCAGGAGCATATTTGCTCTGTTGTGGACCAGCAGGCAGGTTATCACAGTGAATGAAGAGACAGAAAATAGAGATGAGACTGAGGTGGGTGGGTACGGGTGGGTAGATTGTTCAGTGTTTTGGAGGCCTTAACCAAGGATTAGTTTTTCAGTCTGAATGAGATGGGAGGTTACTGTAGGCTTTAAAATTTTTTTTACCAATTTGAAAAAGGGAGACAGAGAGCATGCATACACACCATGGCAAGCAGGAAGAGGTCAGAGGACAACTTTCTAAAGTCAGTTCTCTCATCCCATCACATGGGTTTCAGAGAATCAGCCAGGTTTGGAAACAAGTACCTTATCCACGCAGCACACCTTACCCTCTGAGCCATCTTGCCGGCCCCTACTGTAGGCTTTGAACAAAGGTGTGACATAAATTGACTCATCAAAAGATCATTCTAGCAGCTGATGGAATTTAGGGCATGTAGAACAAAGATGGAAACTCTTCTAAAGGTGATTGATTTGTTTTTTCACCTAAGGCTTAGATCGCTTAATAGACTGGTAAGGAAGGATGTCAACCAGGTGTTTTAGCATGTGAGTCTAAAGTTCTGAGACATGTTTAAAGTGAATTGTTGGTGAATCTGTGATATTTAATGTCATAAATATAGATGAAGAGTAGATATAGGCAGAATGTTAAGGACTGAGCTCTGGAGTATACCAACACTTAAAGATAAAGGAAGGAGGTGAAATAAGCAAAGGAGAATAAAAGGCAAGGGTAAGATAGAACCAAAGGAAAACAAACTCTAGGGAGAACTATGAAAACAGTGCTTGTTACAGTTTGAATCTAAACTATCCCTGATAAGTTCATATTTTGGACTCTTAGTTCTTAACTGGTGGCACTATTTTGGGAGACTGTGGAACCTTTAAAGAGGTGTGTGTATGGGACTATCTGGCAGAGGAAGGTCACAAGGGACAGGACTTTGAAAGTTACAGCTCAGAACATGCCTTTGGTTGTACTCTGTGGTTCCTGTGTGCCAGGACGTGTGAAACAACCACCTTTTACTAATTGCTCCGGCTGGCATGATGTTCTGCCCACCTGTATGGGACCAGTCAACTACGGACTAAAGGCTCTGGAACCATGGGCTAAACCAAACCCTTCCTGTTTAAATTGTTTCTGTCGGGTATTTGGGTCACAGTACACAAAAAGTGACTAATACAGTACCCCTGATCACATACTGGGGGACTATAAGGAGAAGAGTGACTAAATGGTATAAGAAATTAAACTAGGTACATCCCACTGGGAGCTGTCTTAGGCTTCCTAACTGAGCTGCCATTAATGGATCAGACAGTCTCAAGATGTGGTCAGTAAGCCTCTGACTCAAAGGAGACCTGGAAGACTGGTTGTTGGGTAGGAAGAACCCGTCCCACAGTGCTCAAGTATCTGGTGGAGGTTGGACTAGAAAACTCTTCAACTGGAGACAGAATGATTGTGGAAAGACAACTGGAAGGACTTTGCCACACAACAGGGGGTTAAGCTGAGCCTTTTGCTGGGAGGATTAGGGGTTCAGTCTAGGAAAAATGAAGGAGCATTGGAAAAGGAACAGCATGAGCAAAGCTCCAGAGAGGTGAACAGAGAGGATTCTGTTGGGCGGTCTGGCCTGGCCAGAAGGGTATGAAGTATAAGATGGGGTCGGAGGTTATGCTGGAAATGGACACATGGGCAGATAGAAAGAAACTCCCACCCAGCCCAAGAAACAGATTCTAGCACTTGTTGAAAGATAGGAACTAAAAGAGACATTACTGTGTTCCTTTGAGCATGTTTTCCTGTTGATTACAGGGACACCCAGTACTCTGTGTGCCCTCTGGCACACTCTTCAATGGGGAAGGTACCCAGCGGTGGTTCCTTAGTCACCAACATGGGTAATCCCATGACAGCATTCATAGATGAGTCTCTGATAGAAGTAGTGGGGATACACCACTCATGAGATGCCACTGGATGACCTAATTCCACAAGCACTGCTGAACCTGGTGACCTCATCTTAGGTAACAATGAGATCCTCGGAAGATTCTAATTGGTGAAGAGACTAAACAGGTTATTTCACTTTTCTCATAGACATAGGCTGGACGCCAAGTGTCAATCTCTTATCTCAGAGCGATAGGCTAGATGCTCATCCTTACGGATTCCCAAGTGGAAGACCTGACCCTCCACAGCAGTAAGTGGAGCGCTGATCTCTGCCTTTCAGCTTGTTCCCTTGGGGATGGGGCCAAATACCTGGGAAGATATTGCATGAATGGATTTGTGGTACCCTGCCTGGGGTGCTAAACAGTTAGGAGATACTGTCTTCTAAAAAAATAGGATTCCTTGAGGACTGACTGGGCTTGGGTAAGTCACACCACCTCATGACAGAGCATTTCTCTTTCTGTAAATGGCTAAGGCAGCCTCTTCTGCCTTAGCACTGACTAAGCGTGAGGTAAGGCAAGTGTATGAAGAGGGAAGGAAGAAATCCAAGAGAGTAAGTGGATGGAGTGACTGGTGACTAGGCCCAACAGAGAAATGAGAAACAGACTCATAAGCTAGAGCATCACCAGCCTACTTTTTCTTTTCTTTTCCTACTGCCTTAGTATGGATCCCTTTTTTCTTTGGATTCCTTGGGCTGTGTGCGGTGATAACCGGCAGCTTCGTTCTCCTCTGCACTGGAGGAAGAAGCTGCAACGGGAAGCATGTTCCCTTCGGTGGCTAGAGGCCATGGGAGCTACCACGTTCATCTACAGCCCGCTGTTATACTGGATTAACAAGCGACGACGACACTTCCGCACGAAAGCGGTCATTAACATGGGCCCTCCTCCAGCTGCCATCAAGAATCCGAATCCTTCACTGGATATTCCAGAAAGCAGGGCCTTTGCTGTGCAAGATCGAAGCCCCAGGAAGGTGACCTCTGTGCCCCTGCAGTTTGTTTCGATGGACCCACCACGGCCCCCACCTTCACTGGTGCCACAGCCCTGCCACACCAATTGCTCACCTCTGACTCCTGTTTTTCAGGAGCTACCCTTTACCCTAACTGTTGGCAAACTACCTCCTGTGGCAGACCGCTCTGTCTCCTACCTTTAGAAAGTTTTTCTAAATGGAAAATTTAGTTCTATTCCCTCCCTACCCTGATCGATGAAGAGATCTACAATGTCAAGCCTTTGGCTACAAAACTGTAGTCTTCTTTCACTGAGGGTGGAAGCTGCAGATACTAATGGCAAAGTAGAAGTCCAGCTTCATCTGGATGTCACATAGTAAAATAGTTAAAAAAACAGTTTCCTGTGTTTCATTTACTTCTAGGACAATGTCTTTCCTGTTTGATGGTAGAATTCTGCAAATCAAGTTATTTAGTCTCAATAATACAGATAGGAACTAGAGGTTAGCTTTTGGGACACACCCTGAATCAGTATCTCTCCATCCAGTATTTAAGCCCAAGTATGTACTAGACTCTGGCTAGGCTCCCCAAAACACTGCTGTTCTGTAGGATAGGAAGACAACTGCCACAAGAAACTTATCAATTGAGGGCACAGAGCTATGACAATCTACAGTGGCTACATCACAGGCCAAACAAGTCACAATACATTATGGGTTGAATGGCTAATTTGTGATGTATTGCTTCTAGTTGCCTTGGTACATTATTTTTAATATTCTCAAGAATAGTTAAATGGCTATTATGACCTTTTTACTGACAAAGACACTGACTCAAATGACATACACCACTTCTGGAGAACTAGTTCTGCTTAGGTGCCCTTCTTTATGTTGTAGTTGGTGTGGCTGTCACTAACTTGACTCATGGATTGGCTGGTCAGAGTTAGTATACTCTCTCCTTTCCTTCCCTTTTTCCTCTCTTCTCCTCTGGTCTTTCTTGAGTGTCTCACAAATTTGAAGAATTTAAGAATATGAGTTTCTTCCTTTCACTTATTTTCCCTCCTGTGCTGGGGACTGAACCCAGGGACATGTACAGGCCTGGCAAATGATCTATCACTGAGTTAAATCCCAACCCTCCCTTTCACTTTGGAAATGAACAAACCCACATTTGAACTTTACTGGGGAAAAGGACCATTGGATTTTGTGATGGAAGGGCAAAGTGATTTTCAGAACTCAGTAAACATGGAAGTTAATTTATACCCTACCCCCCACTATGGGAAAGCCCAACTCTGACTATATGACCCTTCTCTGGCAATGAATTTTAAGTTTTTTTTTTTTTTTTTGATTAACACTCTAAGTTGAATCTGAAAATACAAAATAGGCCTAAGTGAAGCTTCTGTGGTTGGCACCAGAGCAGTCTCCTTCCTTCTTCATCTATATCCCTCCCCACCTGAGTAGCCTAAAGCCTGAGCCCTGCAACCTCAACAGTTCAGACACTATAATTCTTTCAAAGAGTTTCATTAGAGTTGCTTACAGGGACTTGGGCCTCTTACTAGTGGCTCTACCACTGAAGAAACTCTAGAGCAACCACTAACTACATGTAAGTTTTTAGAAGTGGGGCCTCAGGGGTGTGTTCTTTTCTGCTCCATGGCAGGATGCTGGTGAACTCGGTCTTGTGTGGGTAATTACAGCTGCTGTGAGTGCAATGGTCATGTCAAAGTTAAATACTCCACACATGTCTCCACTTTGCTCTGGCTCTTGTATTCTTTCTGCTCATTTTCTTCATGATTCTTATGTCTTGAAGAATGTGAAAGGTGTCTCATTTATGGTTAAACATGCAATCATCACTTATTCTTATCACTTTGACCAGTTATGAGCCTCTGGCAATACTGGTGCCCATTGTAAAAAACAAACTTCTTTGACCAAAGCTGATAGTGGTGCTTATTTGTGGCCATAAGGATTACTAGATGCAATTTGACAGGTATGTTATGTTTACCTAGTAATACAACAATTTTCTCCACCAGGGCCTATGGCCTTCCCAGCCATGGGATTTTTTTTTTTTTCTTCCTTGATAATCAGGGGAGTGGAAAAGGTTCAGTCAGACACAGCAAGAGAAAGGAAATATTTTATTCAGATAAATTAAAATGGCTATAGTATGTGAAATAAACAAAACTCAAATCAAGTCATGGAAACCTTGAATTCCCTAAACAGAATCAAAATCACTGACACATTACCAAAATAGTTCCATTAAAATAAAGTAGATTTACATTTCTTAATATGAGAAAAACAAGGTGAGTTCGGTTCGTATAACAAACAATACACGCTCTATCAAGTTTCAGGAATACCCAAATGTGTTCTGGCTTGAATATGAGAGAAGGGACCACATCTAGCTAGTGTTGGTAAGCAAGTCAATGAGGTGTGTAGCAAACAAAAGCTGTCACTAAAAACAACTCAACATGCTATTATGAGTGTGAGCCCATCACAGTTAAAGTCTTCAACTGTGACTGTCAGGACCAGCAAGTGGGGCTGACAGGGCCATGTCCCAGCAACTGCAAAGACAGGAAACTGCAAGGGAGGGAAAGTATCTAGTGTCCACTCCTTGGCCCTGCTATACTGGATCTGTTCTTGAATGCCAAGATCCCTATGTTCTTTAAACAACACTAAAGTCATTTCAAACTCGGATATTGTTTTTTGAGACAGGGTCTTACTATACAGCCCCAGACTGAAACTTACAATCCTTCTGTCTCAGTCTTCAGAGGGCTGGCTTAGGCTAGGATCACAGGCACCACCACCATGCCTAACTTGAGGAAACTCTTTAAAAAAATATGCTTTAAGAAAATAGATAACACAAAGGAAATGACCAAATAGGATCAAGAAATTTGCTTGGAGAAGCACTAGAAGCTACAAGACTGAAAAGGTCAAAAACTTTAAACCCAAAGCTACAGAACTGCCACCACCCAATCTTGTTCTTAGAGATGAGCTGTGGCAGGTGAGGTCTGACTCAACAAAAGGCACTGGCTGTACAATTTTGAACAACATACAAATGCAAACTCAAATCGACTTGACATTATAAACTTTTAAGGACCTACAAGCGAGTGAAGTCTGTTCAACTTTTATCAAAGGAAGACAAAACACCTATCTCTGCCCAGGAGATCCAGCAATTCCTTAAGCCAGATGACAAGGGTATCCAGGCTAGAGTGCAGCAGGGGTACCTGTAGTTGGCCTCTGGTAGGGGAGGAACAGGACAACACGTGGCTCAGGGACAATGCTGGCAGACAAGTTTGAGATTCAGGAAGAACAAAGAAAAACAAAAAATCCTAAACTTCTCTATGGATAGCTATTAGATGCAAAAGAGAAGCATCTACCACAAATGGTTAAGGTGTCTTGAAAGTATCTGTCTATGAATATGAACTGAACTCGAAAGTAAAAAGGACAAGCTACATTACCCTCAGTATATTTCATATAAATCAGTTTTCAGAAAAAAAAAATAACCTTCCAGGTACAGACATACCATTTATAGTACAATATATACAAATATACCAGAATAATTCAATTTATTGCTAGAACTTTATTTGGTTGTTACAAAATCTGTAAGGGTGTGTATATATTAAAAAGGGGGGCGGGAGAGCATGAAAGGCAGCTAGAAGAGCAAGAGTTATCTGCAAGTTACCTAAAGTGCCAGGATAATTTTAAACTATATTTTACCCTTCCAAGAAAGTGAAATAGCAGACAGGCAAGGGAAATGTTAAGGCAAAAAAAGTTAAAAAGGGAGAAACATGTAACACGATGATGTTAAGATGTGTTCATGGAAACAGACTTTGTCTTGCTTTCACTTAAATCTCAGAACTTCTAGAAAAAAAAATTTAAAGCTAGTCAACACCAAACTGAATGTCAATTCAAGAAAAAAGAGTGTTTTAAAGGTTTAAGGCTGTTGGACTGCACCCACAGATGACAGGGAATGAGGACAAAATTAAATGCAAATGAATGATCGCTACTACAGAAATCTGTGTCATGACAGTTCCTCTAGTTTCTCCCTGACTTGGCATAGTGAATATATTTCATAAAGTTTTCCTTTTGTGTTGCTCAAAGACTGCTTCTAGGAACAACACTAAGAGTCCCACTCAACATACAGGCAATGTGGCTGTACAATTCCTTCCAGTCTAGGGACCTTTCCTGCCTGGTCTACAGAAGCACTAAAAGGGGCAAGTACTGCCCTTGCTTTTCAGATCTGAAAATGTGTGCTGCTATCATCTGAGGGCTCTTATTTCGGGCCTGCCTGATAGAGTTTAGCATCTTTTGGATAGAACAGCTACTTTTGAGTGGATAATTGTAAAGAATTGATATCATTCCATGTCTTACTTTATAGCATTTTGGCTTTAATCAGCCTTCCAAGAGATAAACCAAGTTGTTGATTAGCCCATAGTACAATCTCAAGGGGTGTAGCTTCCCGAGTCAAGATCAGAGCTTTTGTCTTAATGTTCTGGGGTGCCAGTTTGAGACAATCAGTAGGGACTAGAATCCTGGCATTCCAGAGTGGAGAAGGTATCAAAAAAGTTGTAACCAGTTAAGACTTTAAGAGAGTCTTGAGTGAGTGGGGTAGAGAAGACAGCTCACTCCGGGGAGAGGGAACATACTCCCCACTGGATAACTTTTTACACTCTTAAACTCTGAAGGAAAATTTAAAATGAAACAAATTCCCAGCAAGGCTTCTCTGATTTCGAGGGTAGAAGAGAATGAGGGAATAGGAACAATAATCCAGAATCCAATTTTCCTGAGACTGGAGCTGGCACCAACTGCCTGCACAGCATCCGCTCCCTGAAGCTACACCCTCAGCCTGTTCCACGGTGCACCTCGGCCTTTGAGGGTGTCTTTGAGGAGATGTGAATAGTGTCAGCTGCTAGCAGATCAAGACTGGTGATTTTTCATAACAAGTCATAACGAGTTCACATCTTGTTTCAAACATTTTCCCTACTTTCCACACAATATGCATAATCACTTTTTTTCATTTTAAATATTTACAAACAGAAAAGGCTTATCTTTTAAAGAAAGACATTTTCTGGGTCCTATAAAGTGCAGCTAATTTAAGGCAAATTTATATGAAATATAAATGGCGACTTATTTTCTCTACATACACATTTTCCAGTTTTAAAAGATAATGTCTCCTTCCCTCAAAAACAGGAAAGAGAAAAGAGGACTTTATTTTTTTTTCCTGGCATCTTTAAAATTTAAGATTTTACAGGTTTTAGGAAATTATAGATTTCCAAACATCATAGTGTAAGTAAAATGGTTTCCTTTTTTTTTTTAAAAAAATAACTTTTATATAGCTTTTTTCAAACAAGTTAAAGGTGGCAATGTGTCTGCTACAGTAGTTTGGAGGGTGGAGGGCTGATGGGTAAGTAAAGGGCTGTTACTGTTAAGTAAAAGGTTTTAGGTGGTCTGGGGTATATATCCATTTCAAACATGCCCGATGAGACTAGACGCCGAAAGCTGCTTTCAGCTCCAGGAAGGAGTATCTTCCATCCCCATTGGAATCAAATGGTCTTAAGTTGTCTGGTCCTGGCATGGCAGAACCTAGAGAATTCCAAATTTCTTGGTAGGTCAGCTTCCCATCTATGTCTTGACCAGTCCTGTGGAATAAATCCTGAAGATCTGTTAAAAAGGGATTACAAAAGTGTGTTTCAAGTTCATGAATACAATTAAGAAGTGTTATAAGTAGCCTTGAGTGACATCAAAGCACTAAAATAAATACTACTTTGCAGATTCTGATTGTAAAAAGTAACATTTAGGATCTAATTAAATCAGAAAGACTAACTTTTCATCTTTTAACAAGAATACTATATGGCACAGCTTCTTAAGTTGTAGGATGCAATCCCATATGGGGTTATGTAACTGAATGTGGGGGCTGTGTTTTAACAGAAAATGTTTTTTTGAACATGCAACAACCAGAAGTTAAAATCACACACACAATGAATCTGAGGTGTTTCTGGCAGTGAGTCTTGGGGGCACCACAAAATCTTACTAAAGCTTTGGTTCGGGCACATGACACGCATAGTGGCTCTGTGTTTGCCCTCATGCCACACAATGTCAAGGAATCCTGTCTTTGGCTCAGAGTTGAGACTATGTGATATGAATTATCATACTGTCATTGCACATATCAAGTTTTCTGTTCTTACAGAAACATAATGGGTTTATAGAGAACAAAGACAGTAGTTTTCCATGATCAATCCTTAACATGTGTGTAATAAACAGTATATCTCCTTTATTCAATTCCTCATTTGAGTTTCCAATTCTAAAATGTCCTTAAAGATACTTTGGCCACTATATACTACATACTTAGGTATTATAAACATTGACAATTTATAAAATAAAGAGATCAATTAACTCTGGAAAATACTGAAGATTTCTATGTCCTAAGTTATCAGATATTTAGTCAAAATTTATTATCTTCATATAAAAGTAAACAAACATATCCATCCCGTCTAAACTTTAAAAAATGCTAAAATTATATGTATATGAAAGAATTATTTGAAATAATTTATGATTATTATCAATAAATGTTTTACATGCCAATTTTATATAATCAGGGCAAAATTTCTTGGGCAGAAAGAGGTCATGCCCGGAAAAAGTTTTAAAAAGCTGCTATATGATACTATCCTTTCCAAAACAGAAACAGCAACAATGGCAGGATGGAGCCTTTCTTTTATTTTATTCTATGTTGAAGGGGTAGAAAGAATTCAAGTCTATTTGATAGGAGCCAGCTTATAAAACACATTGTGAGATTTCTTGTTGGATGGATGAGGGGGATTAGAGGAATGACTTGGAAGTTCTCAGGTTACAACAACCCCAAACACTCATAGTTTTCTTAGTATCATAGGAAAATCAAAGCTCAAAGAGAAAAGTCACTTGCACATCATGTATGCCAGAATACAGGTTTTCTCTTCCTTCCTTTCATCCCTCGTGGGTTTGGGGAATCAAACTGAGGTAAGCAGGTTGCATTGCTGAACCATTTTGTTGGACCTCATTTTTCTGTCTGTCTGTCTGTCTATCGACAAGACCTTCTGTAGTCTAGGCTTGCTTCAATCTCTGTAGGTAAGGCTGGACTTAAACTCTTTATCCTTCCGTCTTTACCACTCAAGTGCTAGGATTTATAGGCATGTTCTGTTCACACCTGGCCGATTTTTGTTGTTGTTGAGACAGGGTCTCACTATGTATCCTAGACTAGCCTTGAAAACTCATTTATGCAACCCAGGTTGGCTTTAAAACAAAATTTCCTGTCTTGAATCTCAAGTACTAGGCTAAGACAACCATGACTGGCCAAAGATCTTATTACCTAGTCTGGTGCTCTTTGTTCTATGTGACACTGTCTCTCTGGATCCAGAAACTGAGAAGCTCAAGAACCAGGGACTCAGGACTACAATAAATATGACTTTACAGACAGTAGGTGGGTTACCATAAAGAAGCATTGGCAAAGGTATAGAGAAAGTGGGCTGAATACATAATTTGTGACAATGTAAAATACTACATTTTGGAAAATAGTTTGGCAGTTCCTCAAGAAGTCATTATATGACTTAGAAATTCTAAACCCTAGATGTACATAAATTCAGGAGAAATGAAAACAAGTATCCATATAAAAATCTACATACTCATGTTCATAGCAGCATTATTCCTGATTGCTCAAAAGTAGAAACAATCCAATCATGTAGTAACTTATGAACAAACGAACAAAGAGTGAATATACCATAAGATGGACTATTATTCACCCACGAAAAGGAAGTATCACTATATGTCACATGAATAGACTATTATGAAAAAAAATCATGCACAGGTCACATTTATATGATTCTATTCATATGAAACATCCTCAGTATGTAAATTCATAGACGGAGTGGCTGTCAGGGACTGGAATGAGAGGAAACTGGGAAGTAGCTGTTAAATGTGCACAAAATTTCATTCTGGGGTGATGAAAACACTGGAATTAGATAGTGGTGATAGCTGCACAACTTTGAGAATGTACTAAAAATATATCTACACAATCATTTAACTTAAAATGCCGATTGTTACAGTGTATGAGTTGTTTCTCAAGAAAAAGAGCCATAGGATTATTTCCTTTCAAAGGATGCTTTTTCTTTCTGTGTGTGTGTGTGTGTGTGTGTGTGTGTGTGTGTGTGTGTGTGTGTGTATGACCTTGTATCCCCACTCCCAAAGGTGCTAGTTCAGCCAACAGAATTTGAAAGTTTCATGCTGGAGAGATGGCTCAAGGATTAAGACTCTGCCTCATAAGCAGAAGAGTTCAGATCCCAGGTTTCATGTAAAAACACCAGGTGGAAATGGCTTCTTCAATCTGCACTTCTAGCCCTGGTGGGTAGAGCCTGGGAAATCTCAGAGTGGAGTAAAAAAGAGGTAGAAGCAATCCAGGATGATTCCCGAAGTCACCCTTGGTCTTCCATAGGAACACACGCGTGTACACACACACACACAAAGTTAAAAAAAAAAGAAAGAAAAAAGAATTAGAAAGGTTCCATCAATAGCCTGTAACAATTAAAAAGGATTTGAGTTAGCTTGAAGTAGTAGTGTATACCTACAATTTCAGCACATGGGAAGGAGACAGAAAGATCAAGGGTTTAAGGTCAGCCTTGGCTACATAGAGAGCTTGAGGAAGGATGGGCCACATGAGACCCTATCTAAAAATAAATGAATAAAAAACAAATATTTATAAAGAATATATATGTATGGACACGATTGTGTCTCTACACTCACAAGATTTATTCTCCACCACTGAAGATGGTAAAAGGAGTTTAGGTTTCTTTAAAAAGACTTCCTAAATTATTTTCTTTCACTTATTGAGATTCAACAGGCTTCTTGACCTCTGCATGAAATAATCTGTAAGGAGGGAAAACAGTATTCTTTGCAAGATGTAGTCCATCAAGGAAGTCTCATAAATTTCTGAACAGGTCCTACTCTTAATTTCTACCACAGACCTATCAATGTATCTGGTAAACAGAAAAAGCTTTCCTTTAATTTTTTTAAAATTATGAGAGAGAGAAGAAGGGACGAGGGAAGGGAGAGGAAGAGAGAATAAATGAGAGCAAGAGCATGAAAGAGTACAAAAGTGATTACAGGCATGTGTGCCATAGTGTACCTATGGAGGTCACAGGGAACTCAGGTTACCAGACGCCTTTACCTATAAAACCACCTTACCAGTTCTCAAAAGCTTTCTGAAAGCCAGAAAAGCAGATGGTATTTTTCCTAGCCTGACACCAAGCGGCTAGATTGAGTTTAATGTAACATGATGTACATTTGGCAGTAGTATTCACATAAAAATGATTGATGCTTCAAGAAATTTCAAATGTATTGAAGGTCAATGTTGAGGGCCAGAGTATAAACACTGAGACTACTATTTCTTTATCTGACCTCACACTTTCTCCACTTTTTCAAATGGATTCTTGACGTAATAATGGAGAGTGGGTTAGCTAACTTGTGCTGCCTGTAAACACAATACTCTCCCCTTTTCCACACAAAACAAAGGAAATTATCAAGGACAGGGAAAAAGAGTACTGGCATTTAGATAGGGATCTTAAATGCTTAAAACATTTTATGTAGCATGCGGGTAACTTCTTCATTCAGTTAATGAACACTCATGAATGCCGGGCTTTGTCCTACACGCTGGGTGTGAACAAGATGCAGCAGGCCTGACTCACAGAAGCGAAACTCATTTTTCCCCAGGAACTGTCAACAGAGTGATATATGTTAAACAGGAATAAACAAAAAATGTAACAGCACACAGGTGAAGCACACTCCAGACCTGGAAGATAGTTTTCTGATAGAATATTGGTGAGGCTGAAGTGAAAAGCCAGAGGAAAGGGAAGTAGACAGAGTCGAATGACTTTCAAGGCAGTCAGTAAATGCAAAACTAGGTCTCAACATCACAATGAGGAGTGAAACATACAACAGAAGCAAGGCAGACAGTTTTTTTTTCTCGGTAAATTATACTTTCTATGAACAATAACGTCTCTGAGGAATAAGGTCAATTCTTACTTGTTTTGTTAATCTCACAGTACTGTGTTTGCTTATGTACTCTACACTAGACCACATATCCTTGAGGAAAGACTTTTTTTTTTGAGACATGGTCTTGCTATGTATAGTCAAGGTTCGTTTCTATCTCCTGACCTTCATCCTTCAGTTCTCTGAGTGCTGGGATTACAGGCATGTGCCACTAATCCTGACTGAGACTGTATCTGATACTGCATTTCCATTGCTTAGCATGAGGTCTAATGAGACACTCAGTAAATGAAAGAAGACCTTAAAAAACCTTAGTAGAAAGACAGTATAGTACACCAGTTAAGAGAAGATTTGGTGGTTGGCCTCAAGGGAATACTCCTTCAACCAATTATCTGCTACTCTGACTTAGTCATTTTCCTAGGTAAATGGCCATAATATTGGAATACTTATGTTTACAGGATGGTTGTCAGGATTATATGACAATGCACACCAAGTATATGGTCCAATAAATGTTAGCTACAAATTCAGTAGGATGTGGGTATATGAGGGTTTGTATGTGTGCATGTACGTGTGGAGGTCAAAGGACAACCTTGGGCATCATCTCTCATGTGCTGTTCATCTTTCTTTCTTGAGACAGGGTCTCTCACTGCACTGGAACTCTCAAGTAGGCTAGGCTGGCTGGCTAGTGAACCCTAGATATCAACCTGTATCTGCTTTCCCCATGCCAGGATTACAAGTGCACATCATCAAACTTTTTAACGTGTGTCTGGGGACTGAATGAGGTCCTTATGCACATAAGGCAAGTACTTCACTGACTGAACTACCTGTCTAACCTATTACATAGAAATTTTTGAGTTAAGAAAAACATTAAAAATTTACAAATTTGAACATTTCCACCATTACTCACAACATAAAAATTTACCTTTGATGCTAGAAATTCCTGGTAGGGAGACAGGTTTTTGTTGGATATCAATTTGGTCTCCAAGAAACCGTGAGAATTTTGGCAATGCTGATGGACCTAATGTGAAACTCTGTACTTGCTCTGTAATAAACACATAAACTTTTGTTATTATCATCAATTCCAATAGTTAAACTAGTACTGAAGGTCACCTTTTAGGACAACTGCATATACATTAATTTAAGAGAATTAAGTAGCACCATAACTGAAATTAAAGACATAGATTGAGATGTGTTTGTGACAAGTGAAAATGAATTAGTATTATATGACATCAAGGTTTGAAGCTCAAGCTGTACATAGATTGAGTATTCCTAATATGAAAATTTGAAACCTGAAATATTCTAAAATCTATTGCACATGTAGTGCTTGAACCTCAGTATGTTCCCTTTAAAGTCCATGAAGGACTGAACTGACCAACAGCTAGGAATATCTCTGGTGCTCAGTGTTGAGAAGTGTCTAGCTGGATTTGAGGTTAGACTATTAAGGACACATTATGCTTTTGAGAGTACTGACAAAGACATAAATAGTAGATTTCATATATGAATTCATGTGAGGCACCAGTCAAAATGAAAGTGTACTAAAAATATTGCATAAAATAAACAGTAGGCTACATACAACAAGTGTCTATGAAAAATAAACAAATTTTGTATTTAGACTTGTACAATCCCAAGGAAATGCCATTTTATATCTTCGATATTCTAAAACATGAATAAATTCTAAATTGAAAGCATTTTGGATCCTAAACATTTTACGTAGGACTCAAGCTATAGTACAAGTCAGTATTATGTATGTTTAGATAGTAAGAGTCTGTAAGTTGTCACAGAACCACACAGAGCATAGTAGTTGGACATTAAAGATCTTCTGGGAGATATACCGTCTCCCTGGCCTGGGAGAACATACTACCAGCTACGTTGGTGTTAAACAGTGCTATTGAAAGACTGTATAGCAGTGTTTTGGGAGAAAGCCTTCATTACAGCTCTATTTCCCGCACAGGAGAATCCAAGGGAAGCTATCTTACATTTCTAAAACTGAAAAATACTTGGAGGAGGAAGGGTGAAAGGCAACATAATACTATATACTATGTTATATTCTCACAGAGTCTAAATCAGTGGATGTTAATTAATGCATTTGATAATTATGTCCCCATTCAATTGAATAATTCCATCATTTTGTGTTAATGATTTTTGGGAAGACTAATATTTATTTTTAAGTAAATTTTATACACTTACAAAAATGGAAACGCAACAACATTTAGGACTGGTTTAATATAAGCTATGACAGTAATGTTTTTTGGCTATAATTGGATGCAGACAGCATGGAGAAGTCTATTTCCAGCTAAACATTACCCATTCTTCCTTAATAGACTGGAGTACAAAGTACAAAATGGGCTTTTGCTAAATGAAAGCAAAGTGCATCAGCTTCATCTCGGGGCGCTCAGGCATCACTCACTTGGTTCGATCAGTGTTGCCAGAACCCCTTCTGTACTCCCTGTGTGGGAGGCAAGCTGCCCAAGCTTGCGTGAAATATTCAGAAGCCAGCCCAGCACTCACCTTCATCTGCAGTCTCTGGAGGCCTGTTGCTTTCGGGCTTATTTGTGAGAGCACTGATCAATTGTAATTTTTCCCGCAGCTTGGATACCTGAGAATTTGAACTATCTTCTTTCTGCCCAAAACAAAGACCACAGAAAACTTAAGAAGTAAGACCCCACCTGATCCTCTGCTGTGTTCTCACAACCCATTTCACATGTAGTGTTTGAACCTTAGTAGGTTCCCTTTAAAGTCCATGAAGGACCAAACTGACCAATAGCTAGGACTGGTGCTCAGTGCTATAAGTGCCTAGCTGGATTTGAGGTTAGACTATTAAGGGAACATTATGCTTTAGATGATCTGATTCACTGTGAACATTTGGCTGACAGGGGAAGGCATGCATGCGTCAGCAGTACAAGAAATGTGCTCATACTCAGGAGTCTCTGTAATACCCATTTCTTAAACGAGGAGGATATTGTTTTCTAGGAGCTATTTTACACTAACGAATTGTCCTGAATATATCTCACATCACCTGTGACCAGGATATTTGAGACAAAGCTTAAAAAAGAAAAGAAAAACAAGTAGAACTCAAGCAAACTACAAGTATTCACCTCATTCATTCATTTCACAGACAGGAAGGAATTGTAACATTTCTAATTCAAAATCTTTGAAAAAAAGTTTTTCCATCCACACTCTGATTAGCTTGATCTAAGGTGGCATAAAAATACATTTAATTATCAAGAGAGAAATCTAGTTTCTATGAGATTTGTTTCTAACTTGCTTACTAGGCTAGTATGAGAAGGCCCAATCCTGCGCTTAATACAGTATACATTCCGTTTCTTCTATTCGATATGATTTTTTTTAACAAATTCCTTTCTTTTTTTAAAATTTTTTTTATTTATTATTTATTCAATTGTGCGTGTATACATGTGTGCGCGTGTGTGTATGTATGTGTGTGTAGAACCACGATGAATTCGGGAACCACCATGGACGCCTCCACCTCCTTGTTTACTCTGCCCCAGGATTCACAGGCTCCGCCCTACCAGGACCAGAAACACCGGCCGCCCCCGCTTCGGCCTGGCATCTATATGTGTGGGGTCTAGGATCCGAACTCAGGACCTTCCGCCTTACAAGGCAGAGGCTTAGCCCCTGAGCCACCTCTCCAGCCCCATGAATTCCTTTCTTATCTTTACAATTAACCTTAACAATCACTGTAAAGAAGGTCACTTGGTTTATTTAGGGAGTTCTAGTATGGGTATATGTAATGAAGCTGGTACAAATACTTATTGGTAGGAGAAATTATACCTGGTTAGGATCTGGGACTGACATACAAAGGTCACAGTTAAATAAAATAAGGTATGGGATGGCAAGATGGCTCAGTGGGTAAAGGTACATATATGTAAATCTGGCAATCTGAGTTCAATCCCCTCTGTCTACATGGTGGAAGGAAAGAACCCACTTCTGAGAGTTGTCCTCTGACCTCCATGTGTGTGCTATGGAATGTACATGTGTCTCTTTGTCTCTTTCTTAAATAAGTAAATAAATTAAATATTTTTAAAAATCCATAATGGGTCTGAAAATAAAGCTGAGAAATTTAGACCTAAGTATGGTCTGGCATTCTGATTTTATTGTTAAAATGTGAATTACTGCTGAAATTACTACTATTTTCTAATAGCAACCATGCTACTTTTTTGTGTTCAACAAATTTAAATAAACTCAAACTTTTGTTATTTTCTAAGTGGAGTCTAAAATATGTGCAGAAGCAGCTTTAAAAAAAACTCAATAAAAGCTCTGTTACAATACATTAGAACTTTAAACATATCTGACTTTATCCAGGTAATACAAAATTGCTAAAGATGGAAAAATAAAGATGGAAAACATTATAGCTAAAACTGCTTATAAAATGGTTCCAGTCCAAGTTTCCTCTGAACATCATATCCTTTGAACTTCTCAAACACAATGTATATCTCAGATGACAATGTAGTCAATTTAGTCACTGTCTTCCTGGTGTTTCCCCTTTCTTAGCTCAGGACTTAAAATGTTGCAAATACCAAAGCACTCATTTTATCTTTCTCAGTATGTTTGAGAAGAACTAAAAAGGTACAAGGTGAAAGAAATAGGCTGAAATTTTCCTGGACTATGAAAGATATAGTAATCTAAAAATGAAATGATTTTAAAGGTGGACATCACCCCCATATTGTCTATGTCTCTGTCCCTATCATTATAAGAGAACTACTTTAGCTTAAAAGCCATTTTGCTTAAGGAAGTCTTCTTGATCTGTTTAATTCCCTCATCATATCCTAGGTTTTTCCTTCATACTGGTTACCAGACTGTGGTTAATTACCTGCTCAGTCTTGTGCTAATACTTTCCTGAGCTGTACCAGGAAAAGGGTCCTGTGTCTGGCCCACTCACTGTGGTCATTCCAGCTCCTAGCAGAGCTTAGCACAATGTAGGTGCCTGAGATGGCATTTTTCTCTGACATACTAATCTATTAATTGTGTTGGAGTTTCAGCACATGAAACCAGAGTGCTCCATTTGAAAAGGAAGCAGCAGGTCACAAGCATGGAAATCCTGAAGCATTGCTTTTGATTTCATGGACTGCTTCTTGTTATTTACCTTTATACTGTGGGCTTTTTATAGTATCAGTTCTGTTGGTCACTAGATCCAAAGACTCTCTTTTCAGAGTTGAAGCTCTATCACCCATCTTAGAGGGCATAGAAATCAGGAAAAGACTAAAGACAAAAATTAAAACTCGTACAACATCTAATACTCTTTGTGTATGTTGTAAGTACATGTTTGTGTGGATGTGTACACATGGGTGTGGAGGCCAGAAGTCAACATTGGATATCTTCCTGCATTGCTTTTTTAATTATTTATTCAATTGTGTGTGTGTGTATGTGTAGAACCAACGGGCGAATTTGGGAACCACCATGGACCACCTCCACCTCCTCCTTGTTTACTCTGCCCTGGGATTCACAGGCTCCGAGCTACCAGGACCAGAAACGCAGGCTGCTCCCACTTCCGCCTGGCGTCTGTATGTGCGGTCTAGGATTCGAACTCAGGACCTTCCACCTGCAAGGCAGACAGACTTTACCCCTGAGCTACCTCTCCAGCCCCTGCTTTTCTTTTTTTTGAGATAGTGTCTCTCAAAGAACCTATATAACTCATTATGTCAGCTAAGCTAGTTGGTCAATAAGCTCCAGGGATCCTCCAGTCCCTGTGTCCTATCCCTACCTCCTGGGATTCCAAACACACACATAATCATGACTGGCTTTTTCGTGGGTGCTGGACATCTGAACTTAGGTCTCCATGCTTGCAGGGCAGACACTTTACTGACCTAACCATCTCCCTAGTCCTGATACCTTTTAAACAATTGTTCAAACTTATTAAAAGGAGAGGGAGAATGGGAAGAGAGCGAAATACAGAGAGAGACAAAGTGGAATCTGGGATTTCTAGTTATTTTGGTCACCAACTTTAAAACTTTTAAGCATAAAAGGCAACAGAACTTTCACCCAGATCCAGGCTTGGTTTGGTGCTATTGGAAGAAACAGTAGGACAGATAATACTATCATCAGTTTTTTCTACTGGATAAAACTAAAAAGGGGAGGGGAAAGGCTTGGGGTGGCAAGTTTTCATAACAAGCCTTGAAAACCTTCAGGCACAGTAACTCATCAAATCATAGTTTCCAGCTCCTAGTCTGGCTGGGTCTGAAAGAGCTTTAAAAACTGGGATTCCTTTAATTTTCACAACTTTGTAGTAGATTATATACCCTTGTAATGCAAGGAGGATGGACAAAGGGGGAAAGGTCTTTCTATTCCACTCTTCAAAGCCACATCCAGACAATGTGGCAAGTTCTATTGTGGCAGAGCTAGTTCAAACATTCTTTGCCATGTGCCAGGGCTCAACTTTATGTGTAGACCTAGCTTTGGTGATTACTTGAATTTGTATTAAGTATAACTTCCTATGCTTAGTTTCCATGTTTTAAAAAAACAGTATTCCTGTGTCTTTGCTTTATGAAATCTTTAGCAGTGGGACCTATAGCTGTTATGAAATGATAAGCATGGATCCCACTACAATGTATAGGTAAAAATGCAGTTAAAAGAAATATGATGAAAAACACACAAAGGTCACAAAAAGCAGCAAAACATATGGTTATCCAGTATCAGTGAGTTAGTAACCCACTGAGTTTTCTTATAAATAAAATAGGATATTGGACTTACTGACCTTATATGTTGAGCTGGTCTGAATTCATCTTTTTTTAATGTTTTTACCAGTATATTAAGTATTCATAATAATGGGTTTTTATGACTTCATAAATATACGGAATGTATTTTAGTCATATTCACTTCCTTCCATTAGGGTCTATTGCCCCTTCCACATCTGCTAATCCCCATCCTGTTCTCAACTAATCCCCCTTTTACTTTCACATCTTTTCTTTTCTCTTTCTTTCCCCTTCTTTCCTCCCTCACTTCCTTCTTTGTTTGCAAGAGCAACCTCATCTGTTTTAAATAGTTTTCCTAACATTATATGCAAATGGTTCCCTCCCATATGCAGACAGAAATAGGGTAGATCTGAAAGCTGAAGTTCCGGCTTAAAGAAATGACAAAAATATTTGGAAACTGTCACTGCTAGCAATTCTAACACCTTAAAAAAGAAAAACAAAATAAAACAAAAGACCTCCTTTGGAAATATGTGCCCAAACTTCCCTACCAGATGGGTCATTGGCAAAACAATAAGAGGCTTGTCATCTTGTAGTGAGGTACTGGCAAGCGGACTGATTTCTCGACGTCTCCCTTTCCAAAAGAAAACAGCACAGCCTGTGGATTCATTTCAGAGAGTTGGTGAAGAATTAAAGGAGACTCACATTAAGTCCAGAACAAGTATGTAGCCTCTCCAATATGCCAAAGGCTATTCTAAGGAGCTGCTGAATTATCATCTAGGTAACATATTATAACATGGAACATGAAAGAAGATCTGAAAAGGCTTACCATACTGGAGGTCAGGTTTACTTTCCTTTCTGTTTTGCTCAATGCGACAACATCACTTTCAATTAAGTTGAGTTTTTGTGTAAGGTTACTGAGTGTCACATTCATCCCCTGGAGCTTAAGGTCATTCTGTCTTTGGTACTCCACTATGGTACTGTTCACCTCCTCTAAAGAGTTGTGAAAATACAAGACATCCTAGGGTAGAAATAAATAAAATTGTGGAATCCAACCAAAGATTGTTAGTAGGCAAGTAGGCTAGTAGCACAGAACAATGAATATTATGTCAAGTTATTCAAACAAACTCCTTTTCTGGCTGTGACTATCAATTGTCTACATTTGCTTTGTCTTTTCTACTCTAAATTGTTCTCATTTCTCTTTCTCTGAAATTGTTTGGCCTCAGCTAAACAAGAGGGGAAAGAGGACTGCCTATAAGGTCTGCACTCTGATTCCTCAAAGTGGAGAGTTTGGGAATTAATTTCCCAATGTTTATCTCACTTGCTGGCAGGAAAGCCTGCTGGGTT
The DNA here is from genome assembly GCA_023101885.1 of Typhlomys cinereus. Taxonomy (NCBI): domain Eukaryota; kingdom Metazoa; phylum Chordata; class Mammalia; order Rodentia; family Platacanthomyidae; genus Typhlomys; species Typhlomys cinereus. The sequence continues at coordinate 743,571 of JALPQD010000100.1, read as the reverse complement.
ATTAACGGAAAGTCCCATTGACCTATTTGTTAGAACAAAACTACCTTAGGAACAATACTAATTACTGAATTGGCTCATGTAACAAAACCATAGCAAGTGGTGCATTATTTAGTACAAGATTCAATTATTTTTATTGATATCCTCTAGTACTGATTGCTGCTTAAAAAGGAATGATGACTGTAGGCTTTAAAGAGCATTAAACTCAGGACAGAAATTCTTTTTAGTGAAGATTTCCCTTATTCTCTTTGATTCTGAACTCAATATCCTTTTTCTCCTCTTTTTTTTTTTAGTCTTTGGAGTTCAGAAAATATTGGTTTTTAGGATATGTTTCCTAGCATTCTTTGAATTCACTGTGGCTTAAAATATCTCACTCTGGGTTAATCCATGCACTTTTGACTTGCCCAGACTACTATTTGCCATAGAGCTTCAGAATAATCTGGTCATTCCATGTCTTACAAGATCTGAAAAGAAATTTACTTCTTTGACATTCAGGGAGAAAGGAGAGTGGCGGAAGAGATAGGATCCCACAGATAACAACTTACATTCTTTTCTGCTCAGTTCTTAGACACCTGCTGAGGCATCATAATAATAAGCCCACATTTCTCAGCTGTTTCCATAGCCTACCATATTTTCAAGACAAAAAGTACCTGTTTCAAATTCTCATTGTGGGTTTTATTGTCAAGTTCTGATGTAGCTGAAGATGATGAAATTATCTGGTTGCTTCCATTGGTTTCCTTCAAGAAATAGTAACACAAATGGAATTTAGTATAGGAAGTAATTAACCATCTGAATTATTTCTAGGACATTCTAGTCTCCACCAGGGTATATTCACTGATTAATCTACAAGTATTCCCTAAGAACCCACATATTAACTAGTCTTTTGGAGGGCCTCAAAGGCATCATGGACTTTGGGGATGCCCAGCCTGAAGGACAGGCTGGATAGTGGCACACAGAAATCTTAGTCTGTTTCTCAGTCTTGTAATGGAGGAAAATCCCTAGAGAACCCCTTCTCTCTCCTATTACCTGCACTCCCAGAGAAACTGTAAAACCATCAACACATGATTTTTTTTTTTCCTTACAGTCAAGAGCTATGATTTTTTTTTTTCCTTACAGTCAAGAGCTATGTTTGATGGCTATTCTACCTTCCCTCTCTAGTGCTCTGTTCTCTCTGTGCAAAGATTGAAGTATAAAATGTTTACATACATCTTCTCCTGAGTTAAAAAAACTGCAAGGCTTATTCCTTCATAGCCCATAACTGTGACTGAGTATATAATGTGCTAGTAGGAAGATTATTACTGACAGACACAGAAGCTTCAAAGAGGCCAATTTAATTACAATGGATGTAAATAGTAAAATGGTCTCCTTTAAAAATCTGAAATTCTTGTCATTTATCAACTTTGCATTTGTAAGAAACTAACATTGAAGAAATATAGAGGTAATAACAAACAACCCATGGTCCTAGAAAGCAGAATTTTTTTTCAGTTAGGTGATGGATAATTACTGGAAAATGTGCTCAAGACAAAGGAACTATGTTGGAGAAATCTTTCTTATTATATGTCACAGAGTCTCTCCAAGGCAGATGGGACTAGAAACCAGTTATCTAGACAAATAGATTAAAAGATGAAATGAAAAACCTGCCTTCCTGGCGCTGTCTGATAGAGCTGAGGCTTCCTTGGTACAAACTACATAGTTTAGACTCTGAATTTCCAAAGCTTGCAAAGAACATGTGGGTGAGATCTAGAAATTAGTAGAGAGGTGGCTAGGGAACTTCGATATACCTTTAACAGTCTTGATTTCATGTCTATAAACTTGTTTTTCCAATAGGACAACAAGGGCTTTCCAATCGCCTTTACCTTTATAAATCCTGCAAAAAGTTGTTACACACTAAGTGATGACTGTGCAAACTTTGAAGCAGCCTTAGGAGACTCACAGATGTTTGGAAATACTTTTTGGGCATGGCAAGGATGGCTTCCATCTCACCTATTTGTTGCTGTACAACAAATCATCACCAGACTTTGTGGTTTAAATGCAAATTTATTATTTCTCATTACTTGTTTTTGCTGTGTTCAACTGAGAGGGGAGGTGGTGGTTTTGTTTAATGTGGAGTAGTTTGAGCTCACACATATGATTGTATTCCTCTGACACCTGGCTAGAATTGGAACAACCAAGATGGCCTTTCTTCCTCCAAATCATCTTTTCCCTTGGTTTCTCAGCACTCTGGAGAATAAGAGTCTGCTTAAATTTCTTGGAATTGTGAGAAGTAGTAACTTTTTTTGAAGTAGTTATGCAACAAAAAAATAGAGACAATTTTCTACTACCATTTCCTTTTCTTTTTTTCTTTTATTTTTATTTTGTGAGTGTGTGTGTATCAGAGGAGCACATGTATCCCTGTGGAGGGCCAAGGGTGATTTCAAGAATCATTCTGGATTGCTTCTACCTTCTTGCCTCACTCTGGGATTTCCCAGGCTCCACTTACCAGGGTTGGAAGTTCAGGCCGTCAGTGTTTCTGCCTGGCATTTTTATGTGGGACTGGGATCAGAACTCAGGACCTTCAGGTTGTGAGCTAGAGTCTTAACCCTGAGCCATCTTTACAGCCCCATTTCCGTCTTTTCTAATTTATATCCTACCTGTTCTAGTCTCAGGAACTGTGCTTTATTCGTATCTCCTTCAAAATCATGCTTGCAAAAATATTCAGTTTTTAATTCTACCTACCTATACTGTTTCATTTAAAGACAGCAGCCCATTCCTATTACTTTTTCGATAGTTTAAGCAGGAAGACAGTAGGATCTACTTGGCTTAGTGAAAAATTGGTATCATGACTCTTTAATAGCAAAAAATACTTGTAAATGTCTTACCATATCACTCTGCAATAATTCCAAGGTTTTCTTGTGTTCATCCACTGTTTTCTGTACTGCTTCTACAGCAAGATGGACACTGTTCAAAGTGTTGCCAATGGAAGCTACACTCTGAATAAAAACATGTAGCAACATCAATCTCTCTCCCTGTAAGCAGCTTTAATAAGATATAACTAACATGAAACAAACTGCATATTCAAAATGTAAAATTTTATTGACACGAATGCACAAAACTACTTTTTCATAATTAAAGCAATAAACATTAATCATCCCCAGAAGTTTCTTCATGTCTCCCTGTAATTTCTCCCTTCCAATTCTCAGCAACCACTAATCTACATTATTACTATTTGTCAGTTTGCATTTTCTAGAACTTTACATAATGAAACATGTAAGTGTGCATTTTTAAGAAACCTTTAAAGTATGTCTTCTTTCACTAAGCACAGCTGAGATTCATTCACATCGCTGCTATTCAGCGTTTGCATTCCATTTTATAGCTGTATTTGTTTGTTTAGGTTACTCTCAACATTTGACTATTACAAATAAAGCTGCTATAAACATTTATGTACAAGTCTTGACATGGACTTATGTGAACAGTTTCTCACAGTATAAAGTTAATTTTATAATTTAAAAGTTTTTCCAAAGGAAAACGATATATTAGGTTGTAAAATCTGAGGCTCATAGATAATGCCACCTCTCAAACCAGTCATGTCAAGTACTTCTGTAGACAGACAGAGTTGATGTTATTGACTACCAATGCATCAGAAACATCAAGTGATGACTTCTGAGCAATTAGATGGGAACAATTTTTGACTCTAGGAAACCTAGCATCACAAAGATTAAGGAAACATTTCATCTGAGAGTGTTTCTTACTGTAGAATCCTGTCATGTCCAGGACGTCTAGAAGAGGGCTAATATTTATGGCTTGTGGCCCATAATGTAAGTTATGCTTACAGTTTATGACATTATTATTTTAGCCACAGTTATTTTATTTTATTGAGACAGAGGCTCATGTGGTCCAGGATGCCCTCAACTTTGCCATAAAGCCAAGTCTGACCTTGAACTTCTGATCTTGCTTCTACCTCCCAAATGCTGGAATTATGGACATATACTATTAATGCCTGGTTTTATGCAGTGCCAGGAATCACATCTTGTGGCTTTTTGTGCATGCTAGGAAAGCACTTTACCAACTGAACCACACCACCTCCCCAGTTACCAAAGTAATTTTTTAAAAATTATATTGATAGAAGAATCCAAGAGAAAAAGATAGAATTTTCAAAGTTAAAAATTATATCACATAAATTGAAACTAGGCATTCAGAATGATTTACCACTTCAAAACTGAATTGTTTACAAAGATTTGCAGAGAGACAACATTCAGGGTAAGTCTCTCAACTGGTACTCTGTGTAATCTCTGTTGCTACAAAAGCTGCAGGCATTCAAAGATACCTACTGTTAGAGAATCCTCACTGGATGGATGTTTGAGCCCATCAGGACCCAAGAAGATAGTAAGCTGTTGTTTAGGAAATTTTTTTTTTTTTAAAGGAAGCAGCTGACAGAGCATGTAAATCCAGGAACAAAACTCTGAACTAGTATTCCTATCGACTGCAAAGTGCCTGGTACACACTGGAGGAAGCTCACAAATGCTCATTGAATTAATGAGTGCAAAGAGCAAACTGGTTTCCTTTTCTAATGCAAGGTTGCCAGAGTTGCTGCCTTGCAAAAGGATGCAGAAGCCTACCCTTCTTATTGCTTGAACCTTGGCAATGATAACAAGAATCTGGCCTCACCCAAGTTGTCGTCCTAATTTTTAAAATTTAAATGTTGGAAATAGATAACCATATTGGACAAGTAGCAAATCACTGGTACTTAGCATACAATGTTATGGTTATAAAATAGCAAGTTGTATTTCTGTTTATGGTTCAGGAATTTCTTGCTCTATTAGTATCATAACTTAAAGATATTTATAGACTAAACAGAGTTTGGCATATAATGAAATCAAACATTAAATGCTAATTTTTAAAAGCTAAAGACTGGGGTTGGGGAAATGGCTCAGGGGTTAAGCTTCTGTTTTGTAAGCAGGTCCTGATTTTGGATGTCAGAACCCATGTAAAAGCACCATGTGGAAATGATGGCAGCCTGTACTTCTGACCTGGGAAGGTGGAGTCTGGAAAACTCCAGAGCAAAGCAAAGAAGTAGTGCAACCCAGGGTGATTCCTAAAGTCACCCTGGGCCTCCACAGGCACACACAGTGCCCTCTGATACACACAGACATACACAAAACGAACGAATGAATGAATGAATAAATAAATAAATAATAAATAAATACTAAGGATTCTGGATTTACTATTCATTGTTGGAATCTCTTTCTTCCATTTCCTGCTGAAGAGATGATATTTCTTATGTTCAATGAAATACCTTGCTTTTCCTTCCTACCATATCTACTCTCCCTGTATAGCTCTAAGCATTCTGAGGTATTGTCCATCTGTCTTGTACTTATCTGCTGCTCAATTTGCATACCAGGGACTGAGTAATAGAATAGTGAACCACTGTTTGCTTAGGTCCTACAATACATCGACAAATGAGTTGTTTGAAGATTTACACATACTACTTTAAAAATAATATTAAATTTTCTTTTAAAGTAATTTTTTTCCAATTAATGTTCTCAGCCAGAATGTTTGACCTTTGTTGACATTAATGGCAATACTTATTCCCTAAAATTTTAATTTTTACAACTGCCTTACATCATCTTATAAAAAAAAAAAAACCCGAAAATTCTTCTTCAATTATGGGAAAAGAGCAGAGGTTCAGAACAACTTTCATGTACGACTGGTCTGCTTTTATGAATATACTGTAAATGACAAATTAAAAAGTAAATTCATACATGCTAACATAATAGCCCCAGTACAGTAATTCTGAAACTGAGATAGACAAATTAAGAATTCTATAAACTACAGTTAAAGTAAAGTAACCTGTTGCAAATTAAAGGTCCAAGTAACAAAGATATTCTGAATTTAGAACATAATTATACATTTATTATTGCTTTCTTGGAGTAATAGAATTCCATGCCAGTCTTTTGAAGAAAACCTGCAAAGAAGGCAGAATTCCATATTCCAGCAGTAGGTTAATCTTACTATCTGTACACAGCACTTACATTCTGAAGTCCCTCAATAGTGGTAGGCAGACTGATCAAGTCTGCAGCTGATTTAACATTGGCTTTGAGGTGGTTTACTGCTGAAGTCAACAGAGAAATCTGGAAAAGATTCATAAACAATGAAAACAATTTGTAAAGTATATGCTTTCTTTACAAACTCTATAGCTGATAATATCATGGTACCTTGTCACCTCACAGAAGTAGAGGAACTACAGTGTTTTGGATAGAGTTGAGATTCAGGAAACAGCAATAATTCCCTTTCTTCCTTGCCCAATTTAAACTACTGCCAAGAAGGGAAAGGCAAGTATTATTCTTTACCCTAGTCCTGGCAGTTGTACAGTCCCCAAATCTTAAATTACCCAAAAGATGCAGTGATTACCACACAATCCTTCAACAGTTGAACAGGAAAAAAGCTGATGATCAAAGACCACTTCAAGACTTCATTTTAGTAAAATATAAGACCTTGGTTATTTAACTGAACTTTTGTTCCTGTCCAAGTGGGAACATACATTATAAAGTAAAAAAGCCCATCATCACAAAATATAGTCTACAGAAACTATAGCTGACAACTTGAACAGCACTTTCAACTACTAAGGGATTTAGTTTTGGTTTAATAATGTGATTAATATTTCAAACTCAATAGCTCAACCCAAGCATTACTTTGTACCCTGAAGGGGTTCAATAAATACCCACTGACTCACTGAAGGATGCAATGAATGTATTAAAATAGGAACTGAATCAAAAATAAAATGTGACTTCCCTTCTGTTACTTAGGGGTAGGATTCTAAATAGCTAGACTTCTATTTTGAATGGGGACTATGGGAACCTGTATAATATTCAATTTCAGACTGTAGAGATCATATTCTTACAAGTCTTGCAGCATGGATCAAAACATTCTTCAAAGAGCTTGTTCCTATTCTAAATTCTAGGATGAGAACACAAGTCTGCCTGCCTACTGGTAATTATAATAAGAGTGGCCTCACAAGTATTGCCAAAATTTCTGAGCATTTGCTTCAGGCCAAGTGCTGTGGTAAGCACCAGAGGATGTTAGACAAAGCAGAACTGGATACCATGTCATTCCTCCAATATGTGTTTACCACTTTCTCTTTTCTGATCTTTTAGCTACAACCTTTGAGATCCTAGCCAGAATCACTCTGCCACGCTGCTTCCTAATTTCTAATATACAGACTGTGGAATAATGAACATTGTTTTAGACCACTAAATTTTAGGATAATATGTAGCCTGCAACAGATAACCAATACAGGCTATAAGAATTAAATGACACATAACTATAGGTCTTGGCACAGTGTCTGATACAAACAAAATATCAAGTAAAGTGATAGTTCTTTAGCAATGAAATTTAATGAACACTAAAATATGTCATTCTACAAAAGTGTTTCAAAATGGGCAGACTACGTACCAACATTCTAACTCTTTCTACTTAAAAACAAAAACAACCATGAACAACCGTGGCTTGAAGGGAGAGATACTCTTAGAAAACTACAAACCTTTTAAGAGTAGCAATTACACCAAGGAGGTTTCACTATGCCTTTAAGAAGATACAAATAATATTAAAGCTTGAAAGGACATATGGAAACAGGAATTCTCCTGCGTTGTTCACTAAGGCTTTCTTGAAAGTTATACAGGAATAACCTTCAAAATCTGAAATGTTTTTATCTTTTATTCAACTTCATTTGTAGAAATCTATCCTCTGTGCTCTCATGCACAAAGAACTATACACAACAGGTCTTTCTTATTTGTAATAGCAAAGCACTAGAAATAATCTAAATGTATGTCACTAAGCATATTGATACAGTCACTGAACAAAGCAAGTGTTAGAACAACACATATCAAATGTCTCCATTTATACACACATCCCATCAAGTCATAGGCTAATACACTATTATGGTTTTACAAATATATAGAAAAAAGTCCTGGAAAGATACAGACTGTATTACTGACTAAGATAACTATGGACACAGAGAGCACAAATGTGTGTGCGCTGAAAGGACAAAGAGATAGGAAAACTGAAGTAGAATTTGTATAAGAGTTCTATGTATATTTTAAAAATTTAAATAAGAATATATTTATTGATGAAAAATGTTTAATTTTTTTATTTATTCAATTGTGCGTGTGTGTGTGTCAAAAATCACATGGTTATGGCTATGTGGGTTTCATTTTTAGATCCTCTATCATACTACAATGATGTGCATGTCTCTTGTTTTGCACCATACCATATTGTTTTTGGTTTTGTTTGTTTTATTCAACTGTGCGTGTGTGCGTGTGTGTGTATGTATGTGTGTGTGTAGAACCACGGGTGAATTCGGGAACCACTGTGGACCGCCTCCACTTCCTCCTTGTTTACTCTGCCCCGGGATTCACAAGCTCCGCCCTACCCAGGACCAGAAACGCAGGCCGCCCCCTCTTCCACCCAGCATCTATACGTGGGGTCTAGGATCCGAACTCAGGATCTTCAGCCTGCAAGGCAGAGGCTTAACCCCTGAGCCACCTCTCCTGCCCTCCCCCAGATGAAAAATTTTTAAAGTATTTGTGTGTGAAGGAAAGAGGAGCACATGTGAGACACATGTGAGCAGGTGTGTGTGTGTGTGCTATAGCACACACATGGAGGTCAGAGGATACTTTTGAAGTCAGTTTTCTTTCTGTTATATGGACTCTGGGGACTGAACTTGGGCTGCCACGTCTGTGCATGGGAATGCCATTTTGGTGGTCCTATTTAGGCAGTTTTAGAGCAGCTATGCTGGGAGGTCTATGAAGGTCTTTGAATGTCTAATCCTTCACAAAGACAAAGTTGTAACCTGGTCCCAATCCTGTTTATGAAAGGATGTAATTAGTTTTCCACTGTAGATAAAGTCTACCAAAAGGTGACTACAAGATCAACTGGGTTGAGTCTCAATATGAACAGACCAATGAGATGTAGATGACCAAAAGCTCCAATCAGGTTTGCAGAAACTGGAGCTAATCAATGGGAAAAAGCAGCCCCCTCTCTCCAAGATTATAAATAACTCTGACACTGCCAGCCATCTTTGGCTCTTTTACCCTTTAGAGTCTGTGAGTTCTTTCTCTCCTCTAATAAACTCTGCCTTAGTCCTCTACACGTGTTCTGGTTTCAGTCTTCCACTCCCCAACACAAGAACTTGGACACCTAAAGACCTGAGAGGGACCCTGTAATGTATTGATAGATTTCTTTAGTTGCTCCATTCTTTCATGTCTTCTGTGGGGCTTTCCAAGACCAAGCATGCCTAAGTGATAGAAAGGGGTTCCTTTCCAGATATTTTTATTCATTGCCTCAGTGTTTGTTAACAACTGGCTCAAGAACCAATCTGATAAGCAAGAAAAGAGTTATTCCAAATGCTCTATTAAGTGGTTACTCTTCAGCCACTAGGGAATAAACCCATCCAATGACAACTGACTGGATCCTAAAAGGATAACAAGAGGAGGTCTAAATGGAGTGATCTGGAGTAGAAACCTCTATTTCAACTCCTAGGCTATAGGAGAGCTATTGAGAAGTATCTCAGAAATGTCATTGCCTGTGTGGCTGATTTGAAGCTGTCATTTCACTTAAAAACAGAGAAGTAGTGAAAGTCAATATATGGGGGGTAGGTTAGGCAATGTTCCACCTCTCTCAAATCACAAACGCTGCAGGCTGGGCTTTCATCTTCATTGCTGAGTATATTGTGGAAAGCTGGCCATCAACTCTGCAATTACCTAACACATCCAGGATATTTTACTCACATGTAAGACCTGGATTATACACTGGTCATAAACTCAATTATATATCCATCTATTACAAAGTTAAATTCTACCTTCTGGTTTCTCTTCAGTATAGAAATGACAAAAATTATGTAAAACTATAGTAAAGACAGATGTAAAATGGGAACGCTTTGGTCTCAATAGGCACATTTTAGAATATCAGATTAGATTAAGTATTGTGAGCTTATTAACAAGCATCACATTGTGCAATCTGAAGACTCAAAAGCTGAGTTAATAGAAACCATTAAGAAAAAAATATATTCTAGACAAAAGATGAGTTATGACTTTTATACACATTATATAACTTTTCATTAGCTAAATCAAAATAACCACTGCAGACCATTTGCTTAATATACCTTTTTATAATATAACAGGGTCCTTCTCAGTAGGAACCCAACAAAGATTCTCTCAACTTTATAGTCTGAGAAGCTACTCAATCTGATAAAGTATATAAAAATGGAAGGAAAAATGGTAAAATGGAAAGAGAAGAGACTTAAGTATTTTAATGTGAGCACTGTTACACAGCCAAGTGATCTTGGACAAACTACTTAATCTTTTTGAGTTCAATTTTCTTATCTGTAAAATGAAGGTACCATTTCCTACTTTGTGTGGCTAAGGAAACAGAAAGATCATATATGTAAAATGTAGCTAACAATGGCTTGCAGAGAAAACATTTAACATATGACATTTATCATTTTCACCACCATCACAATTTTCATTATTCTACTTTTAAGGATTAGAATACAGTAGATGTATGTGCAAATAACCATCATACAAGATATTTGGAGCAGGGCTTAAAAAGAGATCAGGAGAGAAACTACAGAAGGGCACTTAAGGTCCTTGATAACAGTTCCTATTGATTTACTTTATCTCTGGCCTTGTTCTGCCTGACTAGGGCTATAAGGAAGGACTAAAATTTCCTCAACACGCAGTCTTTTCATTTATCTGTTCTCTTACAGTCCATTTTTGTTGTTAGGTAGCTATCTTCTAAAAATCTGAAGCAAACACTGAATCAGTAAACAGACCTATCTTTCGCTCCTAGGGAAAGAGGTTAAGTTCCTGTCAACTCTTTGTTCAAAGCATTTTCACTAATTTATCAATACAATACATAGCCTTGTTTTATGTGTGTTTCTGTTTAATACTTTATTTAATGGATATTCTGATTTATCAACATCAGACTCACAGCCAACACCACTACAAATCACACCTCAAGGAAGACTGCCTACAGGTTATTTTCTTCAAGCTAAATTGCCATTCTGAAAGTTCTGAAAAGGTAAAAAATGCAACATGAAATATATGAAAAAAAAATCAAGTTGTTTACAGTATGAGAACTGAAACAAGAAAGCAGTATGCCACCTTGCTCAACCTCAACTGTAAGTATGTGTCGGGTGACTCAAACATTTTGCCACTGTGCACATACCAGAGAATGACTGAAAAGTACAGACTTGGATCACAAACAATCTTAGCGAGCAGCTGCCAGTATGATGATCAGATGTATTTTATATAGAGTAAACTGCCTCTTTCTGCAGATGTGGCTGATCAACTCCTATATCTCCTTCAGGACTCAGCTCCAAGTCTCTAGAAAGCTAACCAGACCCCAGTCAGGGTTGGACACATACTTAAATATGTCCTCACAGCACTACCTGCACTGTTGCCCAACTGTTTACATTCCTATCACTTTCATTTGTTTGTAGGATGCTTAAGCAAAGGAATCACATTTTTTTTTTTGGTATTAAATATACTGTGGTCTAAATACTGGTGTTCTTTTATAACATACACATTGAAACTTAATCTCTAAGGTTGTGGTATTAAGAGGTATGGCTTTCAGACATGATATGTAGGAAAGCTCCACCCTTATGAACACCCAAGGAAGTTCTTTTGTCCGTTATGTCATATAAAGACACAGCAAAAAGACACTATTTCATGGAGCAGAGAATGAGTCCTCACCAGAGACCAAATCTGTTGGCACCTTGATCTTGGACTTCCGAACTTCCAAAACTAAGCAGTAACTATGTGTTGTTTATAAGCTATCCAGCAAAAAGTATTTTGTTAGAGCAGTCTGAATAAATGAAGAATCTAAAGCCTAGCTCCATAAAAGCAGCTCTGCAAACATTTGTTCTTTAAAGAAAGACAGGAAATTCCCTAGAATGATCAAGATAGAATGGGTATAATATCAGAAGTTTCATGAATAAAATGCAAATGAGGTTTCAAATGCTTGTTTAATGATCAAGGTAAAATTTTATTTTAACTTTCTCAACGTGATGGCTTCTTGTCAGACTATTAACTCCAACTCACTAAGGACAGTGCTAAGGACAGTGCTTGCTTGTTAAGTAATACAATATCCTTTCTTCTTGTTTAAACCACTTTGAATAGCTTTAAAAATGTCATTAAAAACATTCTAATGAGAGTTAACTTTAGATTTAGAAACATAGTTAAATATTAATTTTGTTTCTACACTATTTTGGTTTAGGAAAAAGCTTCTTCAACAGATCATTGGAGATGTGTAACACCAACTTTAGAGAACCACTCAGAGTACCACACTCCCTTTGGAAGCATGCGTCTCTACTTTATCATTGTGTAATCTCTGGGTCCATGCCGGCAGATAATGCCTCTGCACAGGTTGGCTTTATAAGTCAGTTCTAGCATCTCTTGAAAGTACGATGTGTTCACTTCATTAAGTATTACTGCAACAAAACACCTCATGGAAAAAGGGTTTAATGGGCACACAATTCTAGGGTATAGTCTATCACTGTGGGGAAGTTACAGCATCAGGAGCGTGAAGCAGCTGGTCATGTTATATTCAGTCGAAAGCACAAAGCAAGGGATGATCTATATGCATGCTTGCTGGCTAGTGCTCAGTGCTCTTTATTGTCAATTTGGGATTCCCCTACCTAGGAAATAAATATTCCTGCCCAAATGGACTGGGTCCATCCACATCAATGAATGCAATCAAGACAATCCCTCACTAACCCTAGAGGTCAACTTTAATTTAGAGAATTTCTCTGGGGTGGGTCCAGAGGTCTTCCTCCTCAGTGTTAGGTTAGTAATTCTAACTATTCCACATAGTAAAGCTAAAATGGAAAATGTTTCAGTTCAGTTTCACATATAAAACCCTAGGACTTAAGTAAACTTCCTTATACGCCTACCTTTCTAGGTACTTCCTGCATGAAAAATCAATGGCCGGGGTCAAGAATAAATGCTTCCTTTATGTCCAGATTCTTTGGTTAAAGAGTACTCAGAAATCAAAACTGAAGATTGAAAAAAAAAATCTATGTCTTTCTCTTTATAGCACACCAAGTATGTTTCTCCTTTGACTCACCCTCAAATTTTGATGTACAAGGAGACGGGAAACAGCTGATGTTTGTCTTTCCATATGGAGTAACCTTATTCTTGTCTGAGAATGGTTAACTCCATGACTGGCTACTGGAATCCACAGACTAACTCAGGAGAGCCATTAGCTATCTCTCAGAGCTTCAGTGTAGTCTACTTGTACTTGATGTAATATATAGCTACATCACTTATTTATTGCGTGAATGTATGTAAGGTCATGATTTATACCATTCTCTTCATATAAAAGGAGTGACTGCTTTTTCCTAATTACTAAGAGTCCAAGGACAAACGACAATTAATAAGCACTAATTGTTATCACCTACCAATTGTTTTATGTGTTATTTTAAAAAATAAAATAAAGCTATGTGACTGGTTCATACCTGTAAGCCTAGTACTTAGGCCAACCTGGACTACATAATATCTTTTCTCAATAAAACCAAACCAAACCAAACCAAACCAAAATGAAACAAAAATAAAATATAAAATAAAATAAATACTAATAGACATATTAAAGGTGAGCCATTGTTTTCAGAAATTCTCATTCTAGTTACATACTGTGTCTAGTCCATTTTTCTTTTATGATAGTTAAATACTACAGAGTGAGTAATTTATAAGTAGAAGTTAATAAAAAAACGAACAGAGGTTTATTTAGCTTATCTAAGAGCATAGTGACAGCATTTGGTGAGGGCCTTTTTGCTGTACTCTAACATAATGGAAGTGTGCCAGTTTTGGTTAATTTCTTCCTTTTGTATAAACACCATATACGCTATTCATATACAACACTTCCCTAGTGTTAGAATTGATTGATATAATGGCTAGAAAACATACAACACAACTGACCAGGTATATAATAAATGACAAATGTTCCTTTTTATAATCATTTAAATTATTCAATTAAATTATTCAATGAAGAGTCATAACTCCTATCCCATAAATGCTCAAGATACCATTATAAACTACATCTCTAAATGATTTGATCCATTTTTCTATTTATATTAATATATATTACTATATTTAAACCTGCAGCATACAGTTATGCATGTCTTTACTGGGAATGAAACATTTCTTATTGTGGGTTCCAGACAAAAGTTTGGAAATTATTTTTTTAGATCACTGATCTTTGGACTTAAGTACTGAACTACTAAAATGTGGCTGAAGGTAACCTTCAGAAATATTAGCAAGCTTGCTCTTTTAGCACAGTATTCCTTCTCAGTGGCTCATTCTGAACTTTGTGACTTTCCTCTGGAAAGTATTTTTAGTTCCAGCAAGATGACCAACCTATTTTTATGGATTTTACAGGTATAGCATTCATTTGGTACTTAAGTTTGCTTATCAGTTAATATACTTTTCCTAACTGTCATGATTAGGTATAGGTGTCAACTTGATAATTAAGGGCTCAAGATCTGGGCACAATTATGAAAAATAGGCAGTTGAGTTAAGTCCTGAGCAAGCCTGCAAGAGATTGTCTAATTGATGGGGAAGTCCAGACTTGGTGAGTAAGACTAGTCCCTGGTTAGGTGGATAAGATGGAGGGAGCTGGTTAAGGAAGTTGGCATTCTTCAATATACTTGGCCAGATGTGCTGTTCTGGTAAGTGAGGATTGTCTCAGTGGTCCTGTGAATATGGTGTGACCCTCTAAGCCCCTGGTATTGCTATGAGCTCTCCTGCCAAGCTGGACTATGAACTATAACTTGACCATAGAACAAAACCCCTCATTTCCTTAAGCTGTTTGATCTAACTAAACTGATCAAAATATGGAACCAAGAATCTCCTTATGCATGTGAGCTTTTCGGTCAATATCCTTAGAAATAGATCCTTCTTTTAGAAGCAATGCCACTGAGCTCTGGACAACTTACAGACTAAAAGCTTATGCTGTACCCGTGCCTGCCAAGTCAAAGTATTTAACCAACTTTACCATCTGCTTCTAAGCTGTTCTAGAGTGACTACTAGGGGCAGTGTGGATGTTTTAGATATCTACAATGTATAGCACTGTATCCCAGTGCTAAATTTTCAAGTTTATAAGTTCTATTAAAAAAAAAAAAGGTCTCATTATCTAGCAGCAATAGTCTATCTACTTTTCTTGGCGGTTAGCATGTCTTTTTCATCTAACATGTATACTGTATCCTAGTGCTAAATTTTCAAGTTTATAAGTTCTATTAAAAAAAAAAGGTCTCATTATCTAGTAGCAATAGTCTATCTACTTTTCTTGGCAGTTAGCATGTCTTTTTCATCTGACATGTATACTGCTCTATAGAAAAAGCTGACTCATTAATTTTCAACTCACTCTGTGGAACTCTGTAAAGTAAAAATGGCTAATATTTAAAATATCTGGTAAGTGCATTTAAATTTTCGTAAAAGATTACTGGATATTTCAACATGTTAGAATCATCATATGCAAGTTCCAAAGAAAAAAAAGTTAATCAACCTGAAGAGAATTTCCCAATTTATAATTTCATTTTAAATAACAGCCAAACAAGTGGCATAAATATCCATAGCTTACAAAGAAATAAAATCACATTTTTGCTACCTGCTTGTTCATTTCTGTGATGTTGATCCAGACTTTACTCAAGCCCAACTCCCCAGATTCAATCTTCTCAAGTTGTTTCTGTTTGCTGAGAAGTTCTTCGTTAAGCTTGGGGATTTCTTGGAATGAGCTTTTTTGATTAGATTCCACTAAAAGCAAAAATAAGAACAATCATAAGTAAATGTAAAGTTCCCTCATGATTCCAAGATGAAAAAGTGACCATAGGATAGGGAAGAAGACTGATAAAGAATTAGTTCTGGGATGATAATGATTTTGAGTTAATTCTGGGATGATAATGATTTTAACTCATATTTACCAACTACACTAAACCTCTATTTTAATGAGTTATTTCACTACTGACAACTAACTCTTAAAGTTAGGTGACTTGCTTCACTGGTAGAATCATTGCTTCATGTGTACAAGGCCCTGAGTTTGATCTCCAGAATCACAAAATGACAAGAACAACAACAAAGGCAAACGAGTAAAAATTGTACAAGGAACATGAGCAAAATATTTGGATGTGAATTTCAACTCTATAACTTAGATTTTGAATAAATTATTCAAATTCTTTGAGTTCATTTTCCTTATCTGTAGTAGAGTGATAAAATACATTCGCAAATGTTAAACTTGGTAAGAGAACAGCTATAAAGCACTTAATACAATTAACTAGGTACATAATAAATGAAAAATGTTCCTTTTTCAAATCAACTTTTAAATTAGTCAATGAAGACTTAAAATTCCTACCCTATGAAAGTTCAAGGTGCCATTACAAACTACATTTCTAAATGATTAAACTTATTTTTTTTTTCTATTTTAAATAGTCAATGCAAGGTAGCACTTCTCTTTCATTGATAGCAATTTTTTCTTAAACCTTAAAACCACACAAATGCTCCAGATAAAATAAAAGATTACGAAACATTAGGTGACATACAGGGTGATATTTAAACTTTTTCTTGGGAAACAATATCTCCAACATGTTTGGAGACTTGCTAGTCTGAAGGCAAAGGCCTGAGAGAGTGCTTTTCTCTTTTTAAAAAAGTATTTTTCTTCTTAATGGAAAATAAAATATTGATAATGGAGGCTCTTTCAGAATAAAACCTACATCATTTCCCTCAAAGTCATAGGCTACCTGATTAGTTATATGCTTCCTTCAAAATAAACAAACAAAAAAACCCTGGCATAATGGGCCAATAAAATAATATACTAAAATGTGGAGTTCTAGGACTTGGTTTTGTTCATTTCTGTATGGTTTGGGCTTAGAATAAACATTTTAGTCATTCAATAACTATTTATTACTTGAATAAATCTGACCTTTGCTTAGTTCTCAACCACATTTCTTATTATTTTACCTACTTCTTCAACCTGATAAAGAAAATTGAAAACAAACAAACAAAAAACCTTAAACAAGCATACTTAATTTAACAAAAACAACAAAAGCCCCCCCAAAATTGTGGGTGATGGTAATATCCTCATTTAAAGCAAGCCCAAAATGGAAAATTCAGAAAGATAAAACTAATTAGGTATTTTCATTTATTTTTTCAAAAACAGTTGCCAAAGGATTTCGTTATAAGTAAGATATCCCTAAGTGCTTCCCATGTAATATCTGATTCACACAGTTTGCAAGAACACATGTATCTCAGACAGTACAGACATTTCACTACTCATTCCAAACTAATACAACTCTGTCACTGAACTTTTTATACATTTTCTAAAGGAAAAAAAAGCATATTCCATGAGTGCTTTCTCTACTCATGTATTCTAACATTCCAAAGAAAAGAGGGTCTCTATTTCCTGAAGTCTATATGTAGTAACTGGACACAGAAGTAGAAAAGGAGATAAGATAAACACATAAATAACCTAGGTTATAATTATTAACTAATACATTTGTAAAGCTAATGACACTGTGGATCCTAAGGTGTCTAGAAGACAAGTGGGAACCATAATCATTATCTGATTAATGCTTTTTGGAGAGGCAAGCAAAGTCCAGGCACTTTTATTACAAAAACTGGAGGAAGTGAAGCAAGCAAACAACTTATGATTATTTATTTATGTTCTTTCAACTCATTTAAAATTTAGTATGTTGAGTCTCAAAAGAATTTACTTACTTTTTATTTTCTTATCTTTATGATTAAGAAATGGACATTCTCCTATATATCCTTCAAAGGTGACATATATAAAGTTGATGAGACTATTTTATATTTATATAATATCTTCATAATTTATAACAAACATTATGCAATTATCATTAAATAACTTACTGGGCCTCCACTGCATGCCAGCCCTGTACTTAACACTGCTGTATACAAACACCCTGAAGTTCGCAGTCTAGAAGGGAAATGAGGTATAACACAGGAACAGCCAAAGTTTTATGAATAACATCATGGGCTGGAGAGATGGCTGAAAGTTTGAGATTGTGCCTCGCAACGAGAAGTCTTGAGGTCCCACATAGAAACGTCAGGCACAATCAGCAGTGGCCTGCACTTCTGGCCCTCGTGGGCGGAGCTGGGGAAATCCCAGAGGGAAGCAAAGAGGAGGTAGAAGCAATACAGGATGATCCCTGAAGTCATCCTTGGTCCTTTTCAGGGACACACAGTGTCTTTTAACATTGACACACACAGACACAGACACACACACACGCAAAATTAATGAAGTTAAAAAATGAATAAAACGTGAAGACTCAGAAATATGTGTGTAAAATTTTAATAGCTAGTAATAAGCCACTCTTCAGTCAAACTCTTTGTTCAAGGGACCAATACTCTTTCTAATATGCTCAAGATCTCAAAGATAAATCTTTGCGCCCACATTCACACAAAACCACTTTAAATTCTGTAGTAAATACTAAGCCACTACTTTCCCTCTAAGGCCAGAAAAGATACCTGGGAGAAAGCGGTACCTTCCTCTCTCTTTCAAATTCTTTTCCTTTATCCTAGTATTTCTCCAATGACAGACAGGAAAAGTTGGAAATGAATTTTCCTTACAATAGTCATGAAACTTTTCTGAGTACCTGATTCTGGAAAAAGGATACTGAATTAAGAGTTTCAAGGCCAGCCAGTCCTTTCATAATACTCCAAGGATGAGTTATTCCTTGGCAGCAAAAAAAAATGTAAGCCTCTCTGCTTTGTTTTCTATTTCAAGTATTTTTAGCAGTATTCCTTCTTTTCCTTACAAGTTTCTCGAAAATTTATTGAAATAAAGAACAAAGGGCACTAGTGTCTCAAAAAAAAAGTATTGAAGTTAAAAGGCAGGTGGTCTTACTTGAGGGAGTTCTGATATCTTGTTGAATAGTAAGTAAACATTAACTTACTGATATATTTAAAGTAGAAAAACAAGTAAAAAACATTAACCTTAACAAAATTAACCGCATTCAGTCAAGGTAAGGTTTTTCGCAAAAATTGATGAGCAAATAGTCCACAGCAGTCTATCTAATAGCACGACTATTCTAGGCACCATCTTTGTTCATTCTTCAGGAAATCCTGTTTCGAGTTATTCTAAGTGCTATTCTTTCTACTGTAGAAAATCAAAGCCAGCAAAACAACCTGACTGACAGTTTCAATCCTGCTTCATCAGCTGACTAACAACTGAGGTCAGAATCTCTCTGGGAATCTTCCTCAGCAGAAGTGAGTTGGCCCCACAGTCCAGGTGTAACTCCTGGCAGTTCCTGAACATACTATTTCTATAGCAAGTGCTCAAGAAAAAATTACTGACTGCCAGGCCTATATTCTCCAAACAAAGAAATCCCTGAAAAATTCAGGCAAGACATAAATTACTTGGGTGTCCTGAATATGTGCAGAACAACTGGAGAAATGAATCCTTAGAAGGCAGAACTGAGCAATGACTTGAAATGTGAAAGCATATAACTGTTCTATGTGACCAAAATGAGCTGTGACACAAGCCCAGAATGCCCAACTAATTGTGGAGAGTTAATGGGACAGACAGGAGTGGTTACAATGACTAAACATTGTTTCTGGGACCCTTGTTTCCAGTTATGATTACTATTTATATACAAAGAAAATACTGGCCTTAGAAACACCTTATAGTACTGTAAATATAAGCACTAACCAGGAAAAATATGTATGGGTACAAATCTCATTCTTTATCGTACTATATTGGTTCAACCATATAGGTTAGGATGATCTATAAAGGATTATGGCTCATCTACTCATTTCTTGAATCAAAAACTCAGAAGAAAACCTAAGATAGTATTAATTTTTTCAAGCATCTTCACTACAAACTCCAATAACTCATTGAGGATTAACTTCCCCTAAGTCAAGTTCAAAGTTTGAATGGCTTCAGGTAGTCAAGAGAAGCTGACAGAAGGAAAGGTAAGGTGTTGTGATCTCTGAGGCTTAAGATGGAAAGTCAGACCTCTAATTCTAGTTTCAGAGTAGAATTCTTTCTCACTTTGAAAACAGCTATGGTCAGGTTTCCTGGGATGCTAATGCTATTAAGGTTAGGCTATTTATGATTAAATAGAAACTGGTTCCTTGGGTTGGAAAATTAACCCTTGAAATGTAGATTCAAAATTTCAGTGTTGCTAAAAGACAAAAGTTAAATGTGATCAAAGCTACTATGTAAACATACATAAAGTTTTATATAAAACAACTTTATACTTAGAATATACAACGCTTTGTAACTTGAAACTTTAAAAAGCATTTGTGAGACGAATACCTCTATCACCACTGCTATGGTTATTACAATTGTTCATGGATATATAATTTATTTCAAGGAATTAAAAATAATTTTCTAACTTTGATATGATGACATCTAATGCTGGAGAGATGACTCAGGGGTTAAAGATTCTGCCTCACAAGCAGAAAGTCCTAAGTTTGGATCCCAAGTCCCACATAAAAAATGCCAGGCAGAAACGGTGGCTTGCATTTCATTCAGCCCCTGGTGGGAGGAGCCTGGGAAATCCCAGAGGGAAGCAAGAAGGAGGGAGAAGCAATCCAGGATGATTCCTGAAGTCACCTTGGTCCTTTACAGGACACAGTGTTCTCTCTCTCTCTCTCTCTCTTTCATACACACACACACACACACACACACACACACACACACACACACACACACACACACACACACACACACAATAAATAAAATAAAGCTTAAAAAATTAAAAAAATGATGATATCCATTACTGGTATTGAAGTTTATCCTCTTGAAAATAATGTCCCAAACAAGCATAGCTATGGAGAGAAGAGAACCCTAACAGTTTTGTATTAGTTCTTAACTTTGTGCTTGACCACAACACAAAACAAAACAAAACAAAAATCTCTTCTTTTTCGACTTGTACTAAACTTCTCTTAGGCTACTGACAGATTCACTTGGAGAAACATGTGCAGGCTTCCCGGACACTGGGAACAGTGAGCAGCACAGAAGCGGCTGTGAGCACGGACCATGTAAGCAAGGGAGCAGAGCGACACGGTGTCAGAATCTAATTCACTTAGTCCCAAGTTACATAATTTTTCTAAGCTTTTAAAAAACATTTTATTCATTTATCTACTTGAAAAGGAGGAAGAGAAGAATGGGAAGAGGAAAAGAGGGAGGAGAGAAAGAAAGTGAGAGAAAGAGAGAGAGAGAGAGCACAATACATGTAGGTCACAGAGCACAAAGTACAGGTAGAGGTCAGAAGGCAACTTCTGGAAGTCAGTCCTCTTCTTCTACCGGATGGACTCTGAGAACTGAACTTAGATCACCAGGTTTATAAGCAGGTGCCGGGCTGGAAAGATAGTTCAGGGGTTAAGACTCTGCCCCATAAGCAGAAGGTCCTGAGTTCAGATCCCAGTTCCCCTGTAAAAACACCAGGCAGAAATAGTGGTGACCTGCATTTCCAGCACTGGTGGGTACAGTCTGGGAAATCCCAAAGTGAAGCAAAAAGGAGATAGAAACAATCCAGGATGATTCTTGAAGTCACCCTTGGTCCTTCACTGGGATACACAGTGCCCTCTGACTAACACACACACACACACACACACACACACACACACACACTTCACTGGGATACATGGTGCCCTCTAACATATACACACACACACACACACCGTGCACATGTGCATTTAATAAAAATAAAGTTATGAGCAGGTGCCTTATCTGCTGAGCTACCTTAGAGGCCTTAAGTTTGCTTTTAAGAGCACAAAATATTACTAATCTTTATCAGACCGTGTGTGTGTGTGTGTGTGTGTGTGTGTGTGTGTGTGTGTGTGTGTACACATATAAAAAACAAAAATAATGCTTATCTCAGATGACTGTTTTGAGAATGACTTATTTGTGACTTGGTACAGAGTAGGCATTCCATAAAGGGTGGCTATTACTATTATCATTATGCATTCTTACATTCCTATACAATGTGTAAGAAGGCATTTGAAAGACAATTCTACATTTTAGCTAATTGGCACTTTAAGGTAGAAGGAAACAGCCAAGTATTGCAATAGTCATTTTTTAATTGTAGGGGTTCAGGCTGTAGGGAGAGGTTAACCAAAGATCTCAGCTCCTGGACCTTAACTCTTGCCCTTTGTACTCTGAGTTGACCACAATATCATTATTTCAGATGTTACTTGTTGATACATAAGCACTGATTTTTCCTATGGGTTTAAAAGCAAGTTTATGACACAAACTAACAGCTGGACAAAGAATATAAAAATGATTAAAAAATGATAAATTTCAGCATAGTCCAATTTGTCCTAAAATCTGGAAAAGTAAAAGGATGTGCCCAGCAAAGAGTGACCACTTACTTGTTCTAAATTTTTCCTTGAGGGCATCCAGATCCTCCTTCAGAGCAACCTGCATCCACACTAAGCCAACACAGGCCACCACACAGGCTGCGAGGATGACGAAAGCACAGAGTGGATAACAGATCTTGCAGCAGCGTAAGTAGTCTCCCCTACCATAAAAACAGATTCAACCGTGAGAATGAAAATGACTGTGAGATGTTTTATTAGGAACAGTACACATTCAGGAGGGAGCTCTTTGAAGACAAACTCAGATTAAGAAATATAAAATATAAAAACTGGGGGAATGGAGGGAAACAGGGATTAAGTACTGGACATGCTTGTAAAACTAGAAAAATAAAATAAATTAAAAAATTTGAACTTGAAAATAAAAGAAATGTAAAAACCAAGACAACACATGCCTATACTTAAGAGGCTGGTGCAGAGGGATTGCAAGTTTTAGTCTGGCCTGGGTACCTTTGGTAGACCCTGTCCAAAAAAAAGGATGCAGATGTTTGCTCAGAATCAGAGAGACCCCTTGCCTATTATGCATGAGACCCTACGTTTAATTCCCAGCAGTCTAACCTCAATTAGTAAAAAAAAGAGTGATCCTATGTACTGCAATTTCCTATCTCTTAAATATACGCTCATTCTCCTCAGGAAACTTTGTTTTCACTATGCAGAAACTTCATAAACTTTTGATAAAGTTTTACTGTAAATAGAATGAAAGAAATGGGATCTGTAGGTTTAAGTGGTTATCTGATATTCTCTAACTTACTGCCTCAGAAGGAAGAAAACAGAAAACAGGTTAGATTTCACCCCAAATTTCATCCAACCCTCAGGTGTAAGCTAACCTAGCAGTGTCACATTGTTTTGACACTTCATGGGACCTTCACACTGCAAACAGGACTGCCCATAACTACCCAATCTGACAAAGATAACAAGAAATCTGAACTCTTCTTTATAGGACACAAATTTCCAAACATACTAACAAAGGATCCAATCTCTTTTATCTCTCCAATATTCTGCCCACCACTTGTTTCTACATCCTCAGCAGAGGCCCAGGGGTCCTTCTGAGATTTCCTTCAGCCCTTTCCTGACCTCTTAAAGCTCATTTCTTTAGTGGTTGAGCTGCTAAAACTGGCTTGGGGAAAAGCTGCTTTCTTTGGTACCCTCACATTTTCCATAGTAAATCTCTTCACTGTATTCTCTCATCACCAGCATCTCAGGGCACAGAACAATGGGCTTAAGGTCCCTATTTTATTTTTTTTGAGGCCTGTTTTCATCAACTTCACTGTTCTCATTTTTAACTTGGCACACTGCCAGAGCCCACCCTTCCACTTGTATTCCAAGATTTTTTTGCTCCACCTGAGCTTTAACTTACTCTTCCCTTCGGATTTGAACTTATCTTCTCTGGTACCTTTTCTCTCCCTTTGTGTCCCACGTCCTCCTTCCTTTTTCCTTCCTCGCAACTTCTCCCTCTCCGTACTTGGCCCGTGGGTCCTGCGAGATGGCTTTAGCCTACCCCTGCCCCTGCTGATGCGTCACTCACTTGACAAAACGCGAGCGATTTCCAATTGCGCCGAATTCCTCTTCCTCGGAGCTGGACTCGGAGTCTGTGTCAGGAGGCTCAGTGCGAAGCAGGCGGTGGCTGCTGGAACCTTTCTTGGGCTTCTTCCTCCGACTGTCCCCAGCCAAGCCGATCAACGCATTGAGTTCTTTGCGCTTTTTCATCTTCTTGTGTGGGGTGAATGGGATACCCACTCCGGAGCTGCCAGGTTCGTACCCGACGCCCAATTCTCTTGCTGACTTGGTGCTGCCTTCCAGGGTGGGACAGCCTGGGCCAGAGCCCCCTGATCACTCCCACCCACGGGTGGGACTGACCAGATCCGCTGGGAGCTGGAGAATGGAGCCCAGAGAAAACTGGACCGCAGACAGGTGGGGCAAGTCACATAGAGTTGGCCAAGGAGCTGGTGAGCCAATGGACAAAGCGCTCCTAGTTCGGGGAGAGGGGGGGGGGCAAATATTATCAGCCAAAGGGGGGGGGGGCAGCCAAGTCAAGAATTGAGAGATTCTCAGCTCTGCAAAGCAGCCGCTGTTTCGAGAGACGTTGCAAGGGCCAGGAAAGGACACACAACGCGAGGCTACTTTAGACCTCCGGGACGGGCTACGTCGCTGGAGGGGGGCAAGAAACTTGCTCTTGAATGGTGGAAAGGAGACGCCACGGAGCGGGCGGTGGGGGACCTGCTAGCTGCCGGCAGGGGAGGGGGCAGCAGGAGGGCGCTCCAGCCGCCACCCCCCGACGCTGTCTGCAAGCTGCAAAGACGCGGGCGCCGGGGAGCCCGCGGGGATGGGAGCCCGTCACCTTTCTGCGGCCTCCGTGCTGAGCTGGAAGGAGTTCCGGCCCGAGGCGAAGCGGTCGGGTGCCCGGGCAACGCCAGCCCTGCCCGGCCCGGGGGGCGCGGTGACGAGGGGCGAGCGCCGCCGCTCCGCCGGCCTGCGGCCCTCGGCCGCCGGCGACCCCCGCGCCTCACACGCGCCGCTCGGGCTGCGGCCGCGCCTCCGGCCCCCGCTCCGGCTCCGGCCGCGGCTGCTGGCGACGCGCTGCTGGCGACGGCGGCGGCGGCCGCGGGCTCCACACCCGGGCCATCGCTCCGGCCCCGGCTCACTTCCCCCTTGGCAGCGGCCGCCGGCGCCGCCTGCCAGTAAGCCGCGCCCCCATTGGACGCCTGCGGCGTGACGTCACGCAGGGCCGCGAGGGGTGCCAGGGAGGAGGGGCTTGTTAAAGGGGCCTTGGCACCGATCGGGCCTGCAGGTGAGGGAGGTCCCGCCCCCTGGAGGGCCACCTGGGACGGGCCGCTCTCCCGAGCCGAGACCGAGTCCGGTTGGCCGAGAGGTAGAGGCGAGAACTGACGAAGCACCGGATTGGACCCTTTGCCAAAGCACATCAGCTCGGAGGCTCCACCCCTCTCCGTCTCTAGCTGTTTAGTAAAAGTTTAGGCGCGTTTTAGATTAATACCAGTTTGAACATTCCATCCATTCATCTGTCCGTCCATCCATCCATTCATCCAATAAATGTTTATCAAAGGTGACGTTTCAAGGTTATTTTCATTTCGGGAATACTGCAGTAAGCAAAGGAACGGATGTCTTTTTCCTTCTGTTGTCAAATTTAGCAAATAAAGTACAGAGTATTAGTGATGCGGCTTTGATCTTCTGGCTGTGCTTGCCAAAGTGATGCGGGTTAATAGGGTCTTTTATATCTCTAGGTTCTTGTTGTGTTCAGGAGCCTAAAGATTGAAACCAGAACACACGTAGAGGATTAAGGCAGTTTATTAGAAGAGAAAAGGAATGCAACTCATAGATTTTGAATCCACAAGGGGCAAGAGAATTATCTGATGGTTTGTTCCAAAATGTTGTGTTATGTCTGGGGATTGAAGCAGGATTAGAGAAGAGAGAGAAAAGAAGTCAAGGACTCCAGACATGGAATCCACAAGGAGTAAGGGAAGGAAGAGGGCTACAGGATGAGGAGCATTTATAGGGTTAGGCAAAAGGGTTGGAGGGAAGGTGGCTTTTCCTCACTGGTTAGCTTCGGTTTCTGCAAATCTGATGGGAGCTTTTGGCCCTTTACATCTCATTGGTCTGTTTATATTGGGGCCCAAACCAGTTAATCTGAGGCGGGCCTCCTGATAGAGTTTATCCTCAATAGACAGCTAATCTCCGTATCTGTTCATGAACAGAGGATTGGGGGAAGTTGGCAGCTTAGTCAATTCCTTCACATTAATAGAGTGTTCCTTCAGGGTAATCCAACAGTGGGGGATGACCTTTGAAGACTTTCAGATACCTTCCAACATAGCTGTTGTAAAACTGCCTAATCAGGACAACTCTCTCTCTCTCTCTCTCTCTCTCTCTCTCTCTCTCTCTCTCTCTCTCTCTCTCTCTCTCTCTCTGTGGTGTGTGTCTTAGTATGAACGTCCATCAATATATTCAGGACATTCTCATACTGAAACAATAACTTCTTGTTTATCTGAAATTCAAATTTAGTTGGACTTATGCCCATCTACTCCTGCAATTTATGTTCTAGCGGGAAAATGACAACACACATATTAAATGTCAGGTGATAAATGTCGTGATAAGTGGTGGAGAATGCCTCTCCTCTGTTTGATGAAGGGACCTTTGGTCAGAGGTCCTGAGGACAGTGAGCTAGGGAATAGAGCAAGGGCTGTGGGGAGGAGCGATCCGGAAGATATGGTGTGAAAGAAAAGGGGCAGGAAATGAAGTCAGAGAGACATCTGAGTTTTGACCTAGAAAGGCCTTATAGAAGCACTTTGGGGAACCACTGGGGGCTTTAAGCTAAAAGGAACATACTCTGGCTTTTTTAGTTTTTAAAAAGACAACTCTGGTTACTGTGTGGTAAAAAGAAAGAAATGAGGGGCACGTGGGTTTCTCCAGTCCAGCGAGAGATGACCATCCATGAGATGGCAGCTGTGGAAGTAGCAAGCATTCTGGATGTATCTTGAAAACAGAACCAACAGCATTTGCTGATGGGTTAGATGAAAGGAATGGAAAACAAGAGGAGTCATGGGCAGCTCTGGAAGCTGGAGGTAGGATGATGAGCCTTGCCATTCGTTGAGAGGATCAAGTTTGAGAAGCCAACTTGATATCTAAATTTTGATTCCAGGAGACTGCTTGGCATATCTGTTGGGAGTTCTAGGCAAAGACTGGGGCCTAAAATATGAATTGGGGAAATATAAATACCTACATATATGGTATTTACAACAAAATGCTTTGAGCTAACTGGAAGAAAGTCAAAGTAATCTTTCTACCCATATTTTTACAAATACATTGTCTTTGTCTCGGGGATTCTCACCCAAAGCCTGGGCATGTATCTAGTTTGTCTTTACTTGCTTAGCCAGAGTTGTGCTATGTACAATGACCCCGTAGATATGATAATTTCATAAATGGGCAGTACTATTCAGAAGTCTGTTCAGAGCTTTAGAATAATAGATCTGGGATTAAATCGTGCCTGTAATACTAGCTCTGTCAATATGGGAGCTCATCAAACTTTTCTGAGCTTGTTTTCTCTCTGTGTAAGTGGAATAAATGCTTCTTCACAGGCACTGAGTGTGACAGTGCTTTTGAAGTCCCAAATAATGAGGTAGATGTTCCATTTTTATTGTCTTTCTTTGTTTCTAGAGCTGCTTTACCCGAATACAGTAGCCACTAACCATATATACCAATTTAAATGCACAGTTTAACTTCATTATGACAAAATGAAATGGTTAAATCCCTTAGCATCACTGACTCCTTCCCCAGTAGCTCACAACTACTGTGGCTCTCGGCTCCTGGGAAGCATACATTAGTGTATCACAGAGAATTTGATTAGACAGGTCTGCACTGGTGCTTCACTGAAGGACTGGGAATGGACAGGTAGGGTCCTGATTTCAGGAACCATTTCATAGATATATCCCACGGTCACCAGCAGCCACCAGCAAGAGGGGTTCTTGGCCCAAATGGGTGGCCTTTCTATATTATAGATGCCACCTCCTTACCAAGGACTGAGGATTCCAGGACAATGGGGGTAGGGCCAAGGATATAACACACCTGGCTGCAATGACTTCTGGCCAGCCAGAAGTCTTCTGCTGGTAGGGTAGGTGCTTCTGCAGGGCCTGTGTCAACTGTCGTTTGTTCCTCTTGTCTGTCTGTACTGTGGAGACCACACCCCTCCAGTGTTGGGCAAACATCCTTTAGGATGCTGAGTCACACTCTATAAATACTGCGTACCTGTAACTCTTTTTCTCTCTAGTCTCCTTCTTCAGAAATCGGACTCTGAAAAACCAAAGATCAAAGTGAAGCCCTTGGAGCTGGAGCTTCTGTTCTAAGGGGTCAGGCTGTCTTCCCACACTTGCATTTCTCAAGGTGGTATCCATTTTCTTTCCTGAGGTTGTTCATATTGTGACCCTATTCCTATAGAGCCCTATTAAAACGCTCCTGAGAGGCTGTGTGTGTGTGTGTGTGTATTGAGGGGTTCTCAACAGTTCTCGTGCTTCAACATCCCTGACTGTAAAATGGGGATACTATTTCCTGTCTAGCCTTGCACTTAGTGTTTTCTATGAGGAAAGAGTGGTATGAGAACTCTTTATATGGTGTCATAGTTAGATACAGGTGTCATTTTGATGGTTGAGGGTTTAAACTCTAGGCACGTTTGTAAAGGATCAGTGGTTGAGTTAGGCTCCAAGCAAACCTTCGGTAGATTGTCTAGATAATGGGAAAGGCCCAACTTATGGTGGGTAAGGCTAGTCACTGGGCATAATAAGATAATGAGAATAAGATAGAGGGAACTGGTTAGGGAAGTTGGTATCCTTTGGTATACTTGGGCAGACGAGCTGGGCTGGCAAGTAAGGATTGTCCCTCACTTGGCAGTCAGTGGATATGGTGTAGACATTTTCCTTGGCCCCTGTTGTTGGTGTGAGCTCTCCCGTCAAGCTGGACAAGGACCTATAACCAAGAATTGTAAGCTGGAATAAAACCCCTTGTTCTTTTAAGCCATCTGGTCATGAATTTATTGGAAATATACAGAGTAATTGCTACACATAGTATGGTGTGTCATGCAAGATGGGTGAGTGTCATGTGCAAATGCTCCTGGCATTTCTTTAGGGAAGTGTGTGTGGGTAAAGATGATCTTCTTATGCTCAAAAATCACAGCCAAGTAAGGTGGAAAACCATGTCTCAAGACCTGTGCTACCTTGGAAGATTTCACAGAGTGATTTCACTTAGGAAAATGAGATGGAGCAGGCAGCTTCTCCAGTGCCATGTTCAGAAGTTGGATATGGGTCTCCTACTTTCTGGGCTGAAGATCTTCAAGATCCTGGAATCTTCTCTGGGATCTAAATTTTTGAATGCTGCCACTTGGCAGCTGTGTGATCTTGGTCAGATCACTGAGCCTTTCTCAGCTTCAGTGTCCACTGTGGTCAAGTGGTGCTAGGTAGCAGAAATTCTCTGGACTGGCTGCATTATTTGTGGGGACCATGATGGGTAGTCTCATCTGTCAACTCGACACTTGGAAAGTGGGCTTCTGGACTTACCTATGAGGAGTTTTCTATTGGAGGCAGGCCTCTAAGCAAGCACGTGGGAGATTGTCTTGATTGCATAATTGATGTGGGGAAACCTAGCTGATAGTAGGAGGGACCATTCATTTCCTGGGCAGGCAGATGACAACAGAGAGAACTAGCTGGGCAGGTGGGCAGACCTGCAAGGTTCTTTCCCTGTGCCCTTGCTTTGATGCAATGTGGCCGCTTCCCTTGGTGGTTGCTGGTATGCTCTTCTGTCCTGATGGACTGAAGTCTGGAATTGTGGGCTGAATAAAACCCCCTGTTCTCCTAAGTTGTTTGGGTCAGGTGTTTATTACAGCAATGAGTTGTGAAACTGAAACAGGAACCAAAATATTGTCACTCAAAACAACAGGAAAGAAAAAAGGTTTTCTCCTGTGTTCTGTGATTTTTCAGACCCGTCGACTATTCATTATTTAATGCTGTGCTCCTTTGGCTCAGTGACAGGAGAATGCAGACTGTGGGAAGGCTGTGGGACCCTGGCCCATGACTGGGTTACGCAAACCTTCTCTTCCTCTCCTTGCACTTGTATCCATCCTAACAGAATCAGGGAGAGGGAATGGCTTAGGGCGGGTAGAGGATAGGCACCAAGGCCTCGTCTCAAGAGGGGCAGATGTGGAGGTGACAAGAGGTAGGAGCTCATGTGAGCTGAGACTTTGAATACCCTGAGTGTGCTCCATTGCTTCTTCAGGTATCAAACAAAACCAACACAGAAACAGTGATTCAGAGTTTCCAGGTAGCTAATCCAAAGTGTGGAGTCCTCTGTGACCAGGGGTGTCGGTCACATACTCATCAAGCTGGTCCTAGTACCTCGGTAGCTCACAGTGTAGCTGTGTGGAAGTCACAAGCCCAGCACATAGTAAGTGTTCATAAACAGCTGCTCCACTAGTCTGAATATAAATTATTAAATATGAGGTAGTGTCCATTTAGCAAACACCATTTTTACGATGTGGGATGTGGGATGTGACATTGTGGGATGTAGCAGTGTAGCTCTGTTTACCTAACAGAAAGAACCACTTCTATTTGTTACTAAATTTTTCTTTAGCATTATTATGTATATATATATTATATACACACACACTTTACTTTGTGTGTGTGTGTGTGTGTGTGTGTGTGTGTGTGTGTGTGTATCAGAAAGCACTTGTGGAGAACCAAGGGTGACTTGGGGAATCATCTTGAGTTGCTTCTACCTCCTTGCTTCACTCTGGGATTTCCCAGGCTCTGCCCACCAGAGCCAAAAATGCAGGGCCATGCAGACCATGCTTTTTTTTTTTTTTTTGCCTGGGGTTTTTATGTGGGACCTGGGATCTGAATTCAGGACTTCCTGCTTGCAAAACAGAGTCTTAATCCCTGAGCCATCTCTCCAGCCCTAACATTATCTTTTTTGAAGATTTCTTGTGGTTGAAAGGGGTGGAAGCAACAGAAATGAACACATTTAAATATTTAGGTATCAGGTATTTTTGTGTGACTCCTTAAAGTAGTAAACGAATTCTCATTAGGAAAGCATCTTATCTTTGCAGGAAGCAGGAGATTGACTTTCAGAGATGGATTGAAGCTTGCTCAGGGATGTACTGTGGCAGAGGCAGGATTCCAGTCTGGAGATGTCTACCTCTGAAGCCTGACCTTCCCACTTGGTGCTCAGCACCATATTGGTAGAGCTTGCTGCCTGGCACCCTTGTCTGCAGCTCATCTGGAAAGGGACCACCAGCTGAACCAGCTCACCTCTTCTGGGATAGCCTCTTTGGCTCCTCCCACCCCTTCCCATCTTTCTGCAGCTGTGTGAGACAGCTGCATCCTGTACTCTGATGAGAGACCTATGGACAATGGGAAGAGGAAGGATCAGGTAATAGGAAGGGTGCCAAGCACCGAGCTAAACAATGACTTCTCCTTCTATGGACCCCAGGCAGGTGGAAGCAGCAGCTGGTTCCCAGTATTATTGTGGGCAGAAGTGTGGACTGCCCTGCCAGGATTGTCCTATTCTAAGACATCGCCTTCTCTGAACTTCCGCAAGCTTTTGTGTCTCTGCTTAGAGGGAGCCACAATTTCCTCATCTGTGAATCGTGCCTTTTGCATCCAGAGTCCAGAGCTAGCAGGGAACCTCAGAGAACTGTTAGCGGAATTGGAGTTGATAAGACAAAAGAGTTTGCAGACATCGTTGTTGAGCCTGATGATTTCATCTGCCTATTCCGCCCAAGTGAGCTCCTGCTTGTTTATGAGAACCTGAGTTCTACAGTGAATACCCCAACGATACGCGCCTCTCTCCTGCGAGTGCTCCCCGGCAGCAGGCACTGGCCAGCCCTGCCGCCTCGGGGTAAATGCCACATAGAGGTTGTAGTGTGGAGAAGCAAGTTTGTGGGTTAATTTTAGGATAAGAACAGTAACCTTGGGAGCGGGAGGAGAACTTGTTCTGTGGCCTCCAACGACCTGCCTACCCTCCATCCCCTAGGATTGGGACTGCAAATGGCTAGCAGTCCCGGGTTTGTATCTCAGTCCCTCCCTTCACTTACCAGGCAAGCACACCTTCCCTCTCTGAACCTGTTTCCTCATTCATAAGTTGGAACTAACAAGATTCCCTTCCTGGTAATGGTGGGGTGAGGATTTATTGTAAATAGTAGGCATTGAAAGGCTCTAAGGGATTTGCAAGCTATACTTAATGGACCAGGAGGACAGGAAATGCACATCTGGAAATTCCATTTGAACCAGGGATTTTAACATAGATTAGAGAAAGGGTGATTGGGTCAGAAAGGGAGGACTCTTCTGAGGAAGGAGTGTGTGTGTGTGTACCTGAAGGTCTGTGCATGACGTTGAAGGGTGAGAGACACTGGGTTAATAAGGGCATGTGAGCAATCCTAAGAAAACCTCCTGGTCTCCCTAATTCTCTTCTGAACCTGTGCGTCTAAGCTTTAGCACGCACAGGGCAAGACAAATTCACAGACAGTAAAGCTCAGCCCTCTTCTGCCCTCTGCTGGTTCTATGGACAATTGCATCTTTAGACTGTCTTACTAATTCCAGTTTGAGTTCGAAAGGACCGTTTAGAGTTCAACATTGTAACATTCAAACTAAAACAAACAAACAAAAACCAGCACTATATAGTTTACTAGATTAGTTACAAGAGAAGCGAAGATCAGTGAGATTAGTGACATAAACATATTAAATAATAAAATATTCACAGAAACAATAAAATAGACGTTCAATTCTTGAGGACAATACAAACTATTTTAATATATTTACAACTGAGGCCCCAGAAAAGGTAAAGGCAGAAAACTATTTGAACAAATAATATCAAAAGTATCTCAAAATTTGATATCGTAGACAATAAGACTCAAGAAACTCAACTGGCTCCATGATATTTAGAGACAAACGTTGTGAGAATTTATGGTCAGCAGCTTTAAACTGTACGTTAAAAGAAATTCTTCAGGAGGTGGTAAAATAATACAGGCTGGAAATTTGAATCTGTATGAAGGGATGAAGAAGACTGGAAATAAGAATTACAAAGTCATTTTTCTTAGCTGAAATTTGAATTGACTACTAAAAGCACAAGTAACAGCAACATACTGTGTTATTTGGGGTAAAATGTGTGACAATGAAGGGAAGGGGAAGGGGCAATGTGAGGCGCATACTGCTATATTTCCTTCAATATGCATAAGAAGGAATGCACTTTTGTTTGGAGGCACAGTGTGGTACGTTACAGATAGGTACTTTAATTCATGGAGAAACCACTAAAATAAGAGATCCATGGTTAATGACTATTTCTAACAGTAGAAATAAAGTAGAAAAAGAGTGAAAAATAAAGTCCTAAGTGAAGGCACACTCCCACAACACCAGTACACAGGAGGCTGAGAAAGGAGGATCACAGGTCCGAGTCCAGTCCAGGCTACCTGGGAAGACCTTGTCTCAAAACAGAGCAAAAACACACTCCCCCAACTCCCTACAAAAAGCCACCAGGACCACCAACAGCAAATAGAACAAAACAAGGCAGGGGAAGAGAACAAGGGGCAAACTAAAACGTGAGGATAGTGGCTAAAATTACTTAGAAGAAAGTTGACAGCTTCAAATGCTTATATTAGAAAAGAGGAAAGGTTAGCTGGGCATGGTGGTATATGTCTGTAATCTCACCTTCGGGAAGTTGAGGCAGGGGGATGAGGAGTAAAAGGTCATCCTCAGTTTCATAGAGAATTGGAGCCCGAGCTGCAGGAGACCCTGTCTCAACAACCAACCAACCAACCAACCAACCAACCAACCAACCAACCAACCAACCAACCAAACGAACAAACAAGCAAACAAAAAAAGTAAAAAGGTTGAAAATCAATGCTGATCAATATAGGACTAAGAGGTGGCATTGCCCCCTATCAGTTCAGAAGTGAAAAGGATAAGCAAGTAATATTTTGAAAAACTTACTAACTGAATCTGGTATCAAAGTTCCTACAAATGGACTTAAGAGATGGCTCAGGGGTTAAGACTTTGTCTCAAAAGCAGAAGGTTTTGAGTTCAGATCCTAGGTCCTAGGTAAAAATGCCAGGTGGAAATGGCAGTGACCTACACTTCTGGCTCTGGTGGGTGGAGCCTGGGAAATCCCAAAGTAAAGCAAAAAGAAGGTAAAAGCAATCTAGGAAGATTCCTGAAGTCACCCTTGATCCTCCACAGGGACATATAGTGTCCTCTGACACACACACACACACACACACACACACACACACACACACACACACACACACAAAATTAAAAATATTAAAAAGAAAATCCCCATAAATGATAATGAAAAAGAAAGGTCAGGGAAGCATTCTTGATTCTGCATAGTATGCTGCCCCTTGCAAAGCACTAAAAAAAAAATCTGTCTTCTTCTAAATCACACTCCCCCCCCAAAAAGGAGAAATTTCCAAGTTACTTCAAGTATTAACTTGATATTAAGGTCAGAGAAAGACATTCCAAG
Source organism: Typhlomys cinereus (assembly GCA_023101885.1). Classification (NCBI taxonomy): domain Eukaryota; kingdom Metazoa; phylum Chordata; class Mammalia; order Rodentia; family Platacanthomyidae; genus Typhlomys; species Typhlomys cinereus. Next base: position 709,201 of record JALPQD010000100.1, on the reverse strand, counting down.
GAAAGAAAACCTACAAAGCACGTTTTCTTACTAAAAAAAGATGTAAAGCAATTCATAAAAAGTAATTATATGTCATGACCAAATGGGGTTCATTCAAGATTAAGATCTGGAAATCAATGTTGTTCATTGTATCATAAGTAGAAAAACAATGCAATCATCATAATATATGCAGAAAGGCATTTGATAACCTTGGAAAAGAGAACTTCCTTAATGTGATAAAGGGCATGGACAAAAGCCCACAGCAAAATGTCATGCTGAAAAAAATGCTTTCTCTTCGAGACTAGAAAGAAGACAGGGATGTCTGTTTTCACCACTGCTACTCAACATTTTGTCAAGGTTTTTAGTCAGTGTCACAAATCAAAAACAAAAATAAAAAAAGGAAGACCATCCCGTTAGATATGAGATCCTAAGTTCTGCTCAGAAACCTTAGGATCAGGTGAAAATAGTTTAGAGATTTGGGGTGTTTGTGCTGAAATCAACTCTGTTTAGATTCTTCAGGTGATAGAAGTAAGACTGAATTTATTTACAAATGATATGATCACATATGTGAATCATCCTTAGACCTTATTAGAATGTAATAGTTTAGTAAAGTTACTAGATAAAAGGTCAATATGTAAAAACAATTTGTCTTTTTAAATACTAGGAATAGAGTTCCTAAAAATTCCTGACAATTTGAAACTGAAGTTGAAAAATACCATTCGTGATAACAAAAAGAAATGATGTTTATGGGACCTTGTGTTTTGTTACTGACATATCAAGTTTGAGCTGACTACTGGGTTTATCAAATAGATATATGGGCCTGAAGTTCAAGGCAGAGGTTTAGCACTTAAATCCATGGACTTTAAATGGTTAATGGGATAAGTGGAAATAGAAGAAAACACATTCTAAGATCTTAGTCTTGGTATCCTTCAGCCCCAAGCTTGGAAGAATGAAGTGGGGGATCATCTGAGAAGTAGAAAGGAGAGCTTTGCAATGAGCAATAATATTCATGAACAGAAGCTGTGTATAAATATTAGAAAATAGGGTGGGGAGGTCCTAAAGGGCCTTGAATACCAAGCTTAGAGCATTATGACAGAACCATGATCAGACTGATAATTTAATTCCTTAACCCTCTCTCCATTCTTTCCTTCCTTCCTTCCTTCCTTCCTTCCTTCCTTCCTTCCTTCCTTCCTTCCTTCCTTCCTTCCTTCCTTCCTTCCTTCCTCTTCTTCCTTCCTTCATCCTCCCTCCCTCTCTCCCTCCCTCCCTCTCTCCCTCCCTTCCTCCCTTCCCTCCTTCCTTCCTTCCTGTGTACGTAAGTGTGTGCATCAGAAGGCACTGTGTGTCCACGTGGAGGACCAAAGAAATCATCCTGGATCGCTTCTATCTCCTTTTTGCTTTGCTCTGGGATTTCCTGGGTTTCACCCACCAGGACAGGAAGTGCAGGCTGCCTCCATTTCTGACTGGCATTTTTATGTGGGACCTGGGATCTGAACTCAGGACCTTCTGCTTTTGAGTCTTAATCCCTGAGCCATCTTTCCATCCCAGACTGATAATTTAGAAAGGTTGTTCTGGCAACACAGAGAAGGTGTGTGTGTGTGTGGGGGGGGATGGTTAGAGTGGGGCAAGCCTGCAGGAAGGAAACCAAGGGAAGATGCAGGAGTAAGCCTAACCTTGGTTAGGAAAGGGCCAGTGGATTCCTGATCTGGAATTTTCCCCGTTCCCACAGCTTCTCCAAGGTCAAAATTGAAGGTTCTGTCTTTGGTGCCGATGTGTAAGTTTCCATTTCCAGTTCCTGAGAATGAGCCTGCAATCTTGTCTCAGATCTCAGGACTGGCAAAGAATCAACAAGCCCAGCACCACCCACCCAAGCATGACCCACATATGGTCCTCTGCTCAGAGACCTTGGGATCTGGTAAAAATGATTTAGAGATTTAGGTTGTTTGTGCTGGCCCCACATCTGTTTAGATTCTTCAGGTGTCAGCTGCTTTGATGGAGTCTGGCTAGCCAGTCAGCCAGAGCAAGGGTTCATGTTTGGTAACTGGAGGACAGTAGCTGAGGCTGTTGTATGTGGTTCAGGGCTTCTTGCTTGTCTTCTCAGTTTGTTTCTCATAATGCCTAGTTCCCATTTTGCTCAGCAGTTATCCTCAGCAACCTTCAGGTCCAGACTATGCTGTCTTTGCATGCTAACCTCTCTTGACAATTCAGTTTATGCTTCTTTCATATGTCTAAAATTCAATGTTACCCTGTGAACAATTTAGGTGTCGTGTTTATAGGAAACCTTCCTGATCCCTCTCAGGCTGCACAGGTGTCTCTTTCTCTTGTTTAATTGACACTGTGAACAATGGTCTCTGACATTGTCCTCACATAACACACACACACACACACACACACACGCACTCAACCTGATACAAGTTATATCAACCATGATTTATATTTAAGCACCCAATACCTTTCCCCATAGAAAATACCATCCTGAAGTTTATACTTGTAGACTCCTTCACTAAAATTACATACACCTAGCATTTTAAGTATCAGTTGCTATTAATGCTTATAAAAGGACATAATGTTGTATGTAATATTTCATGATTAGTTTTTCAAAATAATGTTACTAAGATTCAAGTTGTTATATGGGCTACATAGTTCAATTTTTCTGGCACATAGAAAATGTTCTTTTGTGTAAATATATCATAATTTATTTATCCATTATTCTGTCAATGGATATTGAAGTTATTGCTATTATTTTGCTATTATAAACAGTACATTCAAAATGTGATTGCACATGTTCTCTAGTGCATGTCTTCCTTCACATACATTCATGCACACTTACATACATATATTAAAATAGAACTTGTGGGTTGCAGAGTATGTGAACATTCAACTTCATGAAATAACATAACCTTTTGTGTTAATGTACTTACTACGAACAATGGATAGCAGAATGGTTAATTCAGTCTCTCTAACTTGTTTTTCACCACAGATTTCTCAATCTTTGTAAATTGAATTGAGGTAACTGTAATTGCTGTCTTTGATTTCCATTTTTTATTGAATCTGTGTTTAATCATATTAAATACATCTATCTACAAACCCCAAATTAGTATTTTCCATTTATTTAGTTATGGTTTAATATTTTTCATTAAAATCCCCTTTCCCAATTGTTTACTTTGGGAAAAATGTCATAGAATATCTACAAGTGTAGTAAATCAATGTCCTCATTTGTTTTAGTTTATATTTTTTGGGAGGGAGAGTGGGGTCCTCATGGGCAGGATCAGTGTCATTTATTTCTTTATTTTTGTGTGTGTATGTGTGGGTGTGTATATGTATGTATGGTGCATGTGGGTATAAAAGAGGGCAGTATGTGTGTGTGCGTGTGCGTGTGTGTCCCTGTGGAGACCTAGGGATGACTTTGGCAATCATTCTGGATTGCTCTACCTCTTTACTGGTTTGCTTTGGGGATTCCCAGGCTCCACCTTTCAGGACTGGAAGTGCAGGCTGTTGCCATTCCCATCCAGTGATTTTATGTGAGATCTGGGATCTGAATTCAGGTCTGTTTGTTTGAGAGCTATTTCTCTAGTCTCAGTTCTCAAATTTGTATAACATATACATCTACATATGATATACTATATTATGATGATAAAATGTATTAATTTATATAATGTATTCTTTTATTCTGAACCATTTGAGACTAGCTTACTCTAAAATTTTGAAATTTACCCTTAATTACAAGGGCATTTTTCTGAATGAGCACAGCATAGTCACTTATGGAAATTAATACTGAGTTGTCATTCTTTAATATACAAACCCCACTAATGTTCTTCAGGATCTAATCAAAGATTTTACACTGTGTTTAGTTGCCTAATCTATTTTTTAAATACAGAACAGTTCTTCAGCTTGTTATTGATCTATATGAACTTCTTCTTTCAGAATATTTTTGCAAGTACGGCTGTATATGTATTTTTATATTTTATTTATTTATTTATTTGGTGTGTGTGTGTGTGTGTGTGTGTGTGTGTGTGTGTGTGTGTGTGTATTAGAGGGCATTGCAGGTCCCTGTGGAGGACCAAAGGTGACTTTGGGAAACATTTAGGACTGTTTCTACCTCTTTCTGGCTTCGCTCTAGAATTTTCCAGGTTCCACCACCAGGTCTGAAAGTGCAGGTGCACATTGCATGCATCCAGTCACACATATGTATATCTGTGTGTATGAGTTGGACACACATGTCCCATGGTGAGCAAATGGAGGTAAGAGGACAATGTTGGGTGTCAGTCTTAGCCTTCCACATGTTTGATCCAAGATCTCCTTGTTTGTCTGCTGTCTACATCAGGCTAGCTGGCCTGCAACCTTCTGGGGATTCTCCTGACTTCTTCCCATCTTCCTGTAAGAATGCTGGGATTACAGATGCTCACACTATGCCTCCAGCTTTTAAGTAGGTTCTGGGGATTTGAACTTGGGTCCTTATGCTTGCATGGTTAGCACTTTTACCCACTGTCATATCCTCACCCTAGGCTAGGTTTTCTTTTGTTTGTTTGTTTTGTTTTCACGTTTTTCAGCTTGGCTATAAGATGTTTAGCCAAGTTTGTAATCATATTTGCAGTTATTTCCTTCTGATATATTCAGGTTAAGCATTTGGGTCAGGAATGTTATACTAGTGTCATGTGTTTTTGGTGCATACTTCATATTGTTCTGATTATTGACCAGTCTAAATTTGATCACTCAGCCAAGGAGGTTACTCTCAGTAATGCGTTATAACTACTTATACAAGTTTGTGTTGTATTTATGTCTAAGTATTTCATAGCGACAGCTATCAACTTTGGGAGGTTCAACCTAGATTTTTGGTTTTACAATGGTGGGAAAGTGATATGCATTAAACACAGACACTTGGAAGTTTGATCTTTCCAAGTGCTTGTGATAGATAGTTCGATACTTTCTTTAGATTCTTAATAGTAGGTCTTAGATTCCAAATCACAAGGGTTAATAACTAATACTCTACTATTTTATTAAGCTCTGATGCTCAGTAGGCTAAGTACATTAAGTCAATTTTTAACTCTTAATATTTTCAACTTGTAATGTTTTCATTGTTTGGGATATAAACACATATGTAAGTTGAAAAATGACTATAATTGTATTGTTATTATAGATGACATATTTTAAATATTATTCTCTCTCTATAAGCCTTCCTTTTTTTAAATACCCAAGTTTTCATGTGTATGTATATATGGGGTATATGCATGCATGTATATAAGTATGTATGTATGGGTTTTACTTTTTCTTTCCCTGATTACTAAGGATTGTTGAACATTTTTCCATATGTTTATTGGCCATCTGTGCTTCGTTTTTGGAGAAATGTCTGCTCATTTCATTGTCCCATTTATTTAAATGGGTTGTTTGATCTATTTTTATGTTTAGCTCTTTTACTTTTTTAAAAATTTTAATTATTTTTTTATTTATTCAGTTGCGTGTGTGTGTGTGTGTGCAGTGTGTGTGTGTGTGTTTCTGTATGTAGAACCACGGACGAATTCGGGAACCACCATGGACGCTCCACCTCCTTGTTTACTGTGCCCCTGGATTCACAGGCTCTGCCCTACCAGGACCAGAAATGCAGGCCGCCCCCACTTCCTCCTGGTGTCTATATGTGGGGTCTAGGATCCGAACTCAAGACCTTCCACCTGCAAGGCAAAAGCTTAACCCCTGAGCCACCTCTCCAGCCCCTCTTTTACTTTTTAAATGTGCTCTGGATAGTGATCTTCAATCCTTATCAAAATCAAATGAATTCCAATAGAAAAAATTCTGAAATTTACATGGAAACATGAAAGACCCTGGATCACTCAAATCCTTCTGAATTTAAAAAGAGCAATGTTTTGGTAGTTGTGGTTTCTATGCATCAATTGTCTTCCATTATAAAAGGAGGCTTTTTGGTAGAAGGTTGAGAGTTTTGTTAATCTGGGCTAAAGGTAAGTGTTTAAAAAGGCAGTTTGATATTACGTTTAAATAGCAAAATAATAGTATTCAGTTTTCCCCTTGGACTTATTACCTTCCTATCCTCAGGTTCTTGGTCAGGTTTATAGTATAGGGCATGAGTTTCCTCTTGAAGAGTGGGCCTTCAATCTAATCAGAAGCAATTGGTTACCATATTCAGGACTATGGAATATTTGCCCCTAAACAGGACGTGTATATCACTCTCCACCCCCAAGGCTCAGGAAACTGTGGAAGAGGAAGCAGAAAGAATGTAAGAGCCAGAGAGTAGGTAGGAGAGCCACCAAACAGTGCCTGATGGGCTTGACTGAAGGTGGGGGGAGCATTATGCTCATGAACTCACTGCAGCTCTATTTACCTGCACAAAACCCCACCCAAGTGGGCAGTCTTATTCACGAAAGAAGGAAGAGCTTCCTGAGGGACTAGTGATGGTTAATGGCGGCTATGGAAAGGGATCCATTTTCTTCAGTGGTTGTAACCATTGATCTATAATTCATTCTCCAGCACGTGTTCAGGCACATGCTAATTCAAGCCACCCTTATTAAACTAGTGAGCCATGCTCACAAAAAGATATGACAGTAGGAATGAGAATGGCTGAGAAGGATTTCAGCAGAAGAAAAAGGAGAGATGAGATCAAGTAATAAGGGGTGATAATAAATTGAATTCAAGATACACGCAATGAAGCTGTCAAGGAATATAAAAGAAATTTAATATAAGAATAAAATAACTAAAACCCAGGGGGAAAGAGGAACAATACTAGAGGTGCTGCGATACTTCGTTTCAAACTATACACAGAATCTTAGTTATAAAATAATATGGTATGGGGCTGGAGAGGTGGCTCAGGGGTTAAGCCTCTGCCTTGCAGGCGGAAGGTCCTGAGTTCAGATCCTAGACCCCACATATAGACGCTGGGCAGAAGCAGGGGTGGCCTGCGTTTCTGGTCCTGGTAGGGGGAGCCTGTGAATCCCGGGGCAGAGTAAACAAGGAGGAAGTGGAGGTGGTCCACGGTGGTTCCCGAATTCGCCCGTGGTTCTACACACACACATACATACACACACACGCACACACGCACGCACAGTTGAATAAAACAAACAAAACCAAAAACAATATGGTATGGTGCAAAACAAGAGACATGCACATCATTGTAGTATGATAGAGGATCTAAAAATGAAACCCACATAGCCATAACCATGTGATTTTTGACAAAGATGACAAAAACATGTATTGGAGGAAAGATAGCCTCTTCAACAAATGGCCCTTGGGAACACTGGATACAATCATTATTTCCCTTTTTAAATCAAGACTCAAATTAGTTAAGCAGCTTACCAGAGGTTGCACAGCTAGAAAGATGCAGAGCTTGGGTTTGGACTCAGACTTAACTCCTAATGTTTTTCTCTTCAACCCTACTCTTTATCATTTTCCCTGAAGGTTAGCAAGTGAAATACTGGGGTGCCTCCCTAGGCTCTCAGAGGGATCTCTTATTTCACTGGAGGAATTTGAACCCAAGACTTCTGATTTTTAGTTTCGTCAGGAAAAGTCCTAGCAGTCTCTGTGCCAACATGATGATCTGTTTTACACTCCATTCTTGGGGGTGGTACTATTCTAGATATTGATGGTCTAGCAGGGCCACCACAGGGGCTTCATTCAGGGGACAGCACAAACAATTCACGCCATACTTTCCTTGACTTCAAAGAGTTAACAGGCAGCTCTGATTCCTCAGGGATCATGTGGCCACCACCTTCCACAGCTATAGTTTTGGATTTGAACTCAGGTTTAATGTTCCTTGGAAGTGATAGACTGGAGAAGCAGAAAGGATTACACCAAAAGATGCAATGATTGGAGATCTGCAGCTTCAGTCTTCTGGATTTGGCTTCTGACTTTGATCTCAAGGACTAACAACTTGGGGGCTTTAAAGCAGGCTGGTAGACCCCAGGGTTTTCTTAACTCCTGTAGGCACACAGTTTCCATCCCATCCAGATACCTGCATGAAGTGTGACTGTCCTCCCCCCAGGATAGGAGGTCCTCCCGGCAGGATAAACTTTTCAGATATTCCTGGAATTTCTTAAAATAGTGGGGGAAGACATCCTGACGCTCAGAGAAATTTGCAGAAGAGGGGCCGGTAAGATTGTAAGAGCACAAGGATGGGAGGAGTCATGATATGCAAGATACTCCACACAAATTACGGCCGAAGCAATTGTAATAGGACTCTGCATGATCTGCGCAATGACCAACATATCATTGACCCCTCAAAGTCTAGCATGGACTAAAGGTACCAGGATCCTTAGAAGCAAGGGATTAACAGTCACAATAGTGTTAAGTCTTAAGGGGAACACTAGAAAGAGTTCTAGGAAATGCCACTGAGTCCTTACACCTCATCAGAGAGGAGGACCCAGAGGAAAGTTTGATATACACATTAAAGGATGCTTCAGAGATGGGGAAAGGGGGCACTGGGAGAAAGGGAGGGAGGGGGGAAAGGAAGGGGAAAAGGGGAGGGAACAGGGAGGCCCAGGGAGGGGTGGAAGGAGGGAGGGGACAGGGATACCTATTACATTTGTATGAGCAGAAAAATAAAAAAAATAGTGGGGGAAGAGACTTCAAAACTTTCTTGACCACTAACATTTGAAGTTGTGTTAGGTTGTCAAAAATGTTCCAAAGACATCTTTTCATTTGGGATACAGAACAATTTGAAAACAGCAGGATTCATTATTTCATTTTTACAGCTAAGGAGACAGGCTCATTGAAGTGAGAGGTTGCATGCAACTGCACACTAATGGTGAGTAGATGGGGACGTGTGTGTTGTACCATGTCTACTGCCTTTGGACGAATCCACACAGAGCTGATATTCCTCCACCAACAACACTCAGGGCAGGGCATTTCTAGTCTGAGTGGAGGGACCAGAGCTGTTGCCTGGCTCTAGTATCTTGTGATTTTCTCTAATGGAACCTATCCTTTTTGGCCAGCAGAGGGAAGTAAGGCAACATAGAAACAGAAAACTTGTTGCCTGGGCTTGATTTTTAGGTTCATCCCTTTTGGATGTGACCAGAACTTATGCAGGGTTATAGACAAATAATAATGAAGCCATTTACTGAACACATTGCGCCAGAACCATCATTGCATGTATTATTTTTATCCTTAAACAGCCCTGCCTGGCAGGGATAACTGTTTCCATTTTCCGGGTGGAAACTGTCTCAAACATTTTCACTTGCCTGAGGTCATGGACTTGGTACATGATTTTCCTGGAATTTGAACCAGGGTTTTTGGCTCCCCCTTAGGAGGCCCAGGACAAACGCTGGCTGAATGAACTTGTGGCACAAAGTCAAGGAGGGGGCCTCCTCCCCCTCCCAGCCATCCTGCTTCTCTAAGTCAGCATCGAACAAGCGCAGATCCCTGGCCTGAGGAATTGTTTTGTTCCTATCTTCCTTTTCCAAAGTCTGCGTGTTTTTTTTTTTTTTTTTTTTTTTTTTTTTTTTTTTTTTACTTTCTTTCCTTTCAATACTCCTTTTCATCCAAAGCTGGGACAGGAACCAGCTGTTTGCAGTTAGAGTCTGGGACATTCAACTCTGTTGGATCCCGACCTTTGGCCTTTGCTCTTCATCCTGCGTCCAGGAGTTCCTCAATGGCCACTCCCCTGGCATGAGCCTATGTCATCTCTTGCTTCATTACAGACCTCCCACCTTCTTTTCTACCTCTGATTATTAATTCCTACATTACACGCCTCCCACCTCCGTTTCTATCTCTGAACATTAATTCCCATATCAAGTCCACAATGGGCCTCACTGGCCACAACTCAGTTCCTGTAGATTCTTCTAGCACTCTCACAGCTCAGGAAAGCTGTAGTTCCTCCTGGTGTGTTTGAGTAGGTATGACTTAGACTGACTGTTCTCCAGCCTCTTCCCCAGTCTGCACCATCCTTGGGTCCACTGCCTTTATCCTTTATGGGCTCATTGTCCTCTGCCTCTGTGGTCTTGCCCATCCTCACTACATCCTCTGCTAAGGAGGCTTCTTCATCTTTCTGGGCTCAGCTCTGGTGGCTTCTTTCCTGGGAAGACTTCTGAGCCTCTACCTCAGCTGCAACAATATTATTCTCCCTTCTTATCTCTGTAGACCAAGCACTCGAAACATTTGTCTGTCTCCATTGATCTCATGTTCTTTCCCACTCATCTGGGATCTCTTGAGTGTAAGGACCATATATGTCTGAAATACTCCTTTGTCTCTAGTCCTTATCCGGGCCTAGCGTATAGCTATAGCTTAGGGGTTGTCTACTGAATGCTTGATTTTGATTTCAGATAGTTTCACTCTTTAGGCCATGACATCAGATTCTTGGTACCCCGATCTTTTCCTAGGAAGTGGAAATCTTTTCAAACATGCATGAAGAACGAGCTTACTTCGGTGTCTCTGCTTGGGGCAGTCCTCTCTTTTCTTAAGACACGTTTTTGCAGGCTAGGGAGATTGCTTAGTGGTTAAAGCCTTTTCCTTGCAAGCGAAAGGACCTTAATTTGGATCCATAGAGCCTGTGTTAAAAAAAAATTCCGGGTGGCTATGGCTGTGGCTAGCAATTACAGCAAATGGAAGGCAGACAAAGCAAGCAATAAGATGGAAGAGCATTCCAGAATGATTCCTAATATCACCTTTAGCCCTCCACAGGCACACACACTCAGAAGTCTCTCATATGCATGCCTTACCTGCACATACACGTACACCAATACACATGCATGCACACATGTATGCACAAGGTTAAATAAAAAAAGACCCTTTTGCAATTAGGGTACATCCCTACCATGGCTCATCAAGGTGATAGGGAGATTCTGTTTTTACATTTAAGGTAGAAAGGAGACAGGAATTCTGCCTTGGCATAAAGTTTGGGGTATATTTCATCCTCTTTTCTTTCTCTCAAAAAGTCCATCTTGGAGCCTTCACTGCCCTTGGTCTCCTGCTTCACTCATTCCTTGTTTCAGGAGAAAGGGAGAAAGGGAGCCGCATGATAACGCTCCAGGACCTCATCTTTGTGTGAAGTGGAAAGCACTGACCAAGAAGTAATTCCTCCTCTTCAGTACTTGCTGCCGGGGAAGAGCTGCATGATTTAGTTTGAGGAACCTCAGGATTGTTCTGAAAGAGGGAGCACCATCATACAGGGCACCCGAGCCCCACTTTCTGTCGAAGAGTTTGGTTGACTTTTTCTGCCTTTGGCTGGTTTCTCCCAATGCAATGACATGTTGTTTTTTTATCATTAGGCACTAACTATTTTATGGAAGGATTCATTTTCTCAGTCTTTTCAATTGATTTTAAGTACTCAATTTATATAAAGAGATTTAAAACTTTTGAATGTTTTTATTAGCATATTTTATTTTATATAACAACAAATTCTACCATGGTGTTCTTATGCATGTACATAATGGTCTTATGCATATAAATAATGTACTTTTCTCTCTTGTCCCCCTCCCACTCCTCTTACTTTCTTCCTCTTCCCAACTTGCCCCTTTCCTATTTTCATGTCTTTTTTTTTTTTTTTTTTATGAACGGATGCATTTCATGAGGGTTGTTTTTAGAGGCATGGGTGAGAGTTTGTTTACAGTGGTTCTACTATTGAAGAAAATCTCCCCCTCCTCCATTAACAAGGTGTTGATAGACCCAATCCTGTGCAGGCAATCACAGATGCTGTGAGTTCAAGAATGCTCTAGACACGCCATGCCTGGGAGTCAGCATTTCACACTACTTCTCCACTTCCCTCTTATTCTAAAACTCTCTTTCTTGGGGTGATATAGATGACCCATTTGTGACTGAGTATGCAGCAACCACTTATTTTTAGTACTGTGACCAGTCTGAGTCACAGTTGACCTCTGTGAGCAGAAGTTTTTGTGATCAAAGTTGACAGCAGCACTGATCTATGGGCATTAACATAATTATTTGGAAGGCAAGTTGGCAGGTGCAACATGCCCATTTAGCAACATACAGCAGTCAGGCAAACTGGCACTCTTGTCCTGTGCTCCCTAAAGCCCCTCACCCTCTCAATCACTATACATTTGCAACTTGCAGAGAATCACCTGGAATGTGTTTCTGCTCATAGGGAGAAAACCAGCACCAGTCTCCCTATCTCTGTCTTCATGGCTTATGCTTCTTTTGGTGGACTTCTTGGTTTTGTGATGATTTAAAACATCTTTGATACTACCAGTCTTTGCTGCTCCTCCTATCAAGAGCTGAGTTCTTGAGATGGTTTTGTAACTTGCTTGTAATAAGCAGAAAGAGGCGCAGCTGATACTGCTTGCTTGCAAGGCTAGGTTGTCATGAAGGATGACAGAACTTCTGACAGGCTTTTTCTTGGTGTATTCTTGCTTTTGGAGTCTAGCTACTAGTGGTCATGTGCACATAGAAATGCCAGGTCCAGGTGTTCATGCCAGCAGCTTCTGTGGAGCTCTCAGAGCATGTGTGCAAGGATGTGTGTGTGTGTGTGTGTGTGTGTGTGTGAGCAAGTCTTCCAGAGAACCCCCAGACACCATCTGACTGCTACCTATGAACTGATGGTGCTGTCTTTCTCTGCTGCTCAGTAACACACACACACACACACACACACACACACACACACACACACACACACACACACACTTTCTTCTTTGCCTTCATAACTGCACTGAAATAAGGCAAGAGTGTATAGTAGGAAATACAGAGATTTGATACCACAGGAGTAGGTTATGGGAAAGACTAGTACAAATTAACACTTTAACTCACATGAATGAAAACTCATAGGCATGACATACCTACCATCTGGAGTTTCTTGCAGGTGTTTCCCATCCTCGGGTACTTCAGCCAAAATCTTGGTTTTCTCTTTCTACACTCTCCTTCCTTTGTAGTTGTATTCATTGTTATTTCTCATACATGGAAACATCCATTGCTTAGATTCTTAGCCCATAAACTACAGGCCGAAAGACAGAAAATGCTATTTCTCCAGATTAAAACTCACTCCCTGACCCCTCAGTTCCCTTCCTATAGGTGGCAGAAACAAATTGTAGTCACATCAACATCTCCTTTCTCCTTCTGCCATGTGTCTTACCTCTTTTGGACTGCTGTAGCATAATATTGCAGGCTGGGTGACTTAGTTATTTAATTTTTTTGAGATAGGATTTCATGTAGCTCATGTGACTGCCAACTCACCAGGCAGCTGAGTTTAACATTGAATTCTGCTTCTACCTCGTGAGTTCTGGGATTACAGGTGTGCACCATCATACCTGATTTTTGAGTGCTGGAGATTTAAACCCAGGGGTTGTTTAATGCTCAACAAGCCCTCTACAAACTCAGCTACATCTCCACCTCCTAGACTAGGTGTTAGTTCTAGAAAGTTCAAGATCAAGGCATTATCAAGTTCCATGTGTGCTGAGTACCTGCTTCCTGGTTCATAGAAGGTCATCTTGTTGTGTTTTCACTTGGTGGAAGGGATGAGGTTTTTTGTTTTGATATATATTTTATTATTTGAGGATCCTTTAAGGATGCTAATCATTTCATGACAGTTTCTGTGTCATGATCTGATCATCTCCCCTTAAACCCTATATCTAAATACCATCACAATGATATTAGTTTTAGTCTATGAACTGGATAACACAATGTTCCAGGCTTGAGTCAAGTTCTGAATGTCACAATGCTGGTGAGGCTGGGATTCCAGTCTCTTGGTCACAGGCATGCTTCAGGCTGTTCATGATTCTGTCATGCCTTTAGCTGTTACTTCACGGAGGTGGTTTCTGCTTCCACATTTCAATTCTAAGCACGAGGCTTCTCTGGTTCTGAGTCTTTACCATGTGCCTCTGAACCTCATACAGAGCACAGAGTACACATTTGCACCTCTGCTGTGAGGCCATTAAGACCCAAAAGCCTATAAGTATCATGAAGGATGTGATACAGTTAGTTTTTGTTACTGTGGTAATATGCCAGTGAAAACAACTTAAATGGAGGAGTTTATTTTGACTTGTAGTTTTAGAAGTTTAAGTCTGTGGTCAGTGGGCTCTATGGGCTTTTAGGGCTGTAACAATGCATGTCAGAGGAAAGCTGTTTACCTTATGGCAACCTGGAAGTAGAGAAAAAGAGAGAGAGAGAGAGAAAGAGAGAGAGAGAGAGAAAGGAAGGCAGGGACAAGATATACCGATCAAGGGAATACTCATTAGCCTACCTCCTCATATTGGCTTTCTATCTCCTAAATAGCCATTTAATTCTATACGCATAATCTATTGGACATATCATATTCAAATGGCAGCAGTTCACATCCTTTTCTGTCCTCTCTGAAAATTCCCTGCAGAGGGAACATGCATTTTTCTCATGGACCTACAGTTTGCATCTCTTCACTCCTCTTGCTTTACCGCTGCTCATTCAATTTCCTCTGATCTTAGCTATGAGGAAGTGATCCCAATGTGTCATGTATTTCTTCAAATCTGCTATTAATGTTGAAATTCATATTCCAAATCCCTAGGCCCTGACCTTCGAATTCTCAAATCAAGAGCTTAACGTTCATTGTGAAGACCTGCAGGGGTAGCTGTCAGGGTGAGGATGGGGAAGAGATGTGTATGCACAGATACAGCAGTGATAGGAAGTGACTGTCACAAAGAGATCCAAAGTCTTGTGTGCTCAGTTCACATCTATCCTGTGGCCAAGGTAATTTTATTGCAAAACTTGTATTTTATTGTCTTTCTCTACCTGAGAGAATATTCTCTTCCTAAAAACAAGTCCATCTTTTTCCTAGGTCGAATGAATGAGATTGGAGATGAAAATAGCACTCTTCTCCTTTCTGTTATGTACTTACGAAATGCAAGAGTAACCAGAACTATGGCAAAGGCCAGTCCTGCAGATGTTACAGAACAGGGACTAGGGAAAGAATGGCTGCGAGGGCGGGCTGAAGAAGGCTTCCTGGAGAGAATGGCACCTTAGACAGGGAGAGCGTTCCTGACAGAGGCTGTTCTGGGCCTGGTGAGCTGAGGATGAGACTTCCCAGTACAGGTGGGGAGGGAGCAGGCTGTGGAGTTAACCTGTTTCAGGCTTAGGGGTTGGCGAAGGATTTGGCTTCCATCCCAATGAGAAGAGGTGTGAGCCCATGAGAAAATCCTAGGTAGGGCAATGCAATAATTTAAATAGTTTCACCTAGTACCTCTCCTGGTATTTGCTTGTTTCATTCTCCTCATGTGAAGGGCCCCGTTCTCTTTCCTGTATGGGAAGGATTTCTTGCTTTGCTAAGCCTTGCCCCTTGTCTCTTTCTCTTTACCCCCATATCTCTCTACCTTCCCTACATCCGTACTGAACTGTGAGATTCTGAGTACTTTCTTCTGTCTTCCATTTCCGAGGCTTTACTCTTTTTTTTAAAAAAAAATTTAAATGTACTTTTAAGTGTTGCATACGTGAATTTACGACACTTTCAATCCCGTCCCTAATTCTCAGTCCCATTTCCCCTTCTTTTTCCTTCATTTCCCCTGTCACACTCCCTCCTATTTTTAAGTCTTTTCACTTGTGTGGGCCACTGTAGTTCATTTAGTTTGTCTCTGATGAGAAAAACCTAACATGACTCATGCTCTAGCAAGTATCATAGACCAGTGGGTATATACCGTTGAGGCTAGCATTTTCCTTTTCTTCCCAATCAGCATTAGTTCTCATAAGTCTCTCAGGGAGGGGCAGAGCTTCTTAAGCTCTTTCCCCTTTCCCCATGAGATGTTGATAGGAAAGTTTCTATGTAGTTCTTGTGAAAGTATGCATATCTGCCATGAAATCATGTATGCTTCCATTCTGTCATGCCCAGGGAATAATGTCTGGCCTACCACTGTTCTACTTCAGGTTCTCTACAATCCACCACCTCCTCTTCCTAGATATTCCCTGAGCATGGGGGTAGATGTGGCTTAGATGTCCTGTTTAGGGCCAAATAGTTCTGTAGTCACTTATTTTCTGCAATTTGGCTAGCTGTGTTTTTCTGTAGTAAACACCTTGTGTTGCAGAAGGAGACTTCAAGGCTAAGTGTGAGTGCTCCTCCAATCTATGGGTATAATAACAGGTATTTAAAAGGCAGCTTTCATAGTCTCAGGGCCTTTACTTTTACTGTTCCCTTTTTTGGGGACATGCTTCTCATGTCTCCCACTCCTGACCCCTAACCCTCGTCACCTGATTATCTTTTATTATCTTGCAGTTCTTGGCTCCTTAAATATCTCCCTCAATCATAGCCATAGATTGGACTAAGACCATCCGTGCTGCACTTCTACAGGTGTTTCTTATTTCTGTTGTCTTAAGTGCCCCCAGCCTGACCTTTGAGCTCCACGCTCAGTCCCCAGTCCAGATCTGTCTAGGATAGTGGCCAAGTTCTCCCTGGCTTGCTCCCTGAGAGCAGATGGGTGGAATGGGCACTATTCTCAGGCCCTGAAGTGGTAAACTATGATATAATAGGATTAGTGGGCAAATAATTAGGTAATAACAACAAGTGAAGGAGTGGCCCCTGGGTGGAACCTAAGTGTCTAGCTTCTAAGGGCCTAGCTTTTGTCTTAGAGTCAGATGACCTGGGTCTTAACCCAATACCAGTACTAATTTGCTATGCAGTCTTGGCAAACTCCCGTCTTTCTCTCCATCTCATTTTTCTTACCATGAAAGGTATTATAATGCTTGTGGCTGGGAGTGTAGCTCGGCTGGCAGAATGCTTGCCTGGCATGCAGGAAACCTGGACTTGACCCCTAGGACTACCTAAACCGACTGTGATAGTACTGGGGTCATGGTCATGGAGCTTGGGGAGGGTTGACTCAGTTGGTAAACTACTTGCCTTGCAAGTTTGAAGTACTGAGTTCAATCCCAAAAATCTAAAAACAAAACAAAACAAAACAAAAAAGTAGACCTTGTGGCACACTTGTAATCCTAGTGATAAGAAGGTAGAGACAGGAGCATCCCTGGGGCTTGTTATCTAGCCATTCTAGCATAATTTGTAAGCTCTGTGTTAACAAAAGAACCTGTCTCAGAGAGGTGGATGGCCAGGACACGGAGAAATCAAACTGGAACTGATATGGAAGCTTCTTCCCTGCTGGCTTGCATTCATAATACCAGAAGATCCTTTGTAGGGTGTTGGAAGAAAAAAATATTATAAGTAGTCATACCCAGTTGTGAATTCTGTGAACTATAACAACAACCACCCTGGCAAGAGGAGACCATTGTTATAACAGTGGCATGATTGTTCTGGGGTTAACCAACCACTTTCTGATTAGATTTAAGGCCCACTCTTCAGGAGGAAACTCATGCCCAATACTGTAAACTTGGCCAAGAACCCATGGATGGGTAGGTCATAGGTCATAGGGGAGAACAAGCTACAACTATTTTGCTATGTGGACATGGTATCAAACCACCTTCTAAACACTTATCTTACTTATATCCAGAGATTAGTGCAATGCTCAGCCTTTGTTCAAGAAGCAGCTTTTTGCAATGGATACTTTTAAT
The DNA here is from genome assembly GCA_023101885.1 of Typhlomys cinereus. Taxonomy (NCBI): domain Eukaryota; kingdom Metazoa; phylum Chordata; class Mammalia; order Rodentia; family Platacanthomyidae; genus Typhlomys; species Typhlomys cinereus. Next base: position 691,819 of record JALPQD010000100.1, on the reverse strand, counting down.
ATAGAGAATAACAACTGGCCAAAGTGCATATATTAATTGACTGTGGAGTGCTCTATCATAAATAAGACATCTATACCATATTCTCCTAATTCCCATGGAACATTGGGTGACGAGAGAACAGAAAGAACATAAGAGACAGAGGGTGAGGAGAATTGCCCCTAAACAGTGCCTGCTGTATACAATAGGGCCATAGCACCCTTGAACGCACTGAAACTGCATTAACCTGTACAGCCCTGCACAGGATCAGACCTGTCATTGTTTCATCATGGAAGGGAGAAGAACTCATGAAACCCCCCCACCCCTCCCTTAGGGACTATTGATAGTTAATGCTTGCTGTGGGAAGAGGAGCATCTTCAGTAGTATAACCCTAGCAAGTGCTCAGGCATATGCTAATACAGGCAATTCTTATTAAACTCAGTGGGTCTCTCTCTCTGTCTGCCTCTCCCTCTCTCTTCCTCTCCCTCTCCTTCTTCTCTCTCTCTCTTTCTCTCTCTCTCTCTCTCTCTTCTTTCTTTTCTCTCTGTCTTTCATACACACAGAGATAGGAAGGAGACTGGTTGAGAAGAAAGTTTTCAGTTGCAGAAAGAAGAGGGTGAACTTGGGTAATATGAGGTGAAAATGACTTAAATTCATTGTTTACATGTATGAAACTAAGAATAAAAACAAACAGCAAACAAAAAGTGAAACAAAAAGAGATAGATGACAGTCCTGCAGATGACACTCAGTGTTCTCCACTAGCCTCTACACACATGCACACACATGCATGCTTTCCTGCATGCTCATGTAAACATATACAAACATACACACATCTTCCAGCACACGAATGCACTAAAAATATAACTAAAGTGAAATCAAGATCTATACAGTAAGTTCAAGGCAAGCTTAGTCTATGTGAGACCCTATCTTTTTTTTCTGAGAAAAGATGCAATTTTTTTTTATTTACTCTTTGGTATTGCATACATGAATTTAGTGAATTATGACAATTTCACTCCCCATTTCCCAGTTCTATCTCTCCTCCCTTTCCTTTTATAATTCCTTTTCTCCTCTATCAAGCTCCCACCTATTTTTGAGTATCTTCACTTGTGTGGCTCACTGCGTTTAATGTAGCTTGCCTTTGATGACATATACTTGACATGATTCATGCTCCAGCAAGTATTCTAAATCGGTGGGTGTACCATTGAGGAAAGCATCTTCCTTTTCTTCCCTATCAGCATCAGTCCTCCTATGTCTCTCAGGGAGGCATGGAGCTTCTTGACATTACTCCTCTTTCATGGTAAGATGGTGATAGGACAGTTCACATGTGGTTCTTGTGGAAGTATATATGTGCCATAAAAATCAGGTCCAGGATAAAGACCCTATATTAAAAGAAAGAAGAAAAGACAGAACATACAAGGTTCCTGTAGATCTCTTTATGTATAAAATGAGCTTGATTCAGAGTGACCTGTCTGTGGGGCCTGTACACGTTTGCCATACGTGTGGTGTTAGTCTGCTGCTGGTAGCATTCACACGAGGCAGATCCCTTCTCCTGAGCACTGAGCATACAATCCAGAGGGGGCTGCGCATACACTCAGATGGCTCATGCATTCATGCACATATGGGTGATGCACAGTTGTATGGTTCTAACAGTGTCAAGAGGGGAAGGATACACTTTGTGTTCAGGGTCACTGGGGCAAGTTCTGACTGCGTTACCTTGGCCTACTACTGTCTGTACTTCTCTGTGTCACAGTTTCCCTCTGGAAAAATGAAGGTGATAATTCTTGACTATGGAAGGTGTAGCAGTCAGCCTGCATGCTGCTGATAAAATCATGTGAAAACTGCTCAAGAGAACAATGGGCTTATTCTCTTACAATAATCTGGTTACAGTTCTTAGTCCAGTTGGCAGGAGAACATGCACCATCACCAAACTGACTGCACCATATCTATGTAACAGCTGAGAGAGGGACAATTCTCCCTTGCCAGATCAAGTTTCACAAAGTATATAAAAGGCTGCCAACTTCCTCAACCAGCTCTCTCTTTCATTCATCTGTCCAGGGCCTAGTTTCGCCCACCATGGATTGGGTCTTCGCCATCAACCAGACAATCTCCTGTAGGTTTACTCTGGGCTTACCTCAACTACTAATTCTCTACAAATGTGCCCAGAGCATAAGCCCTCAATCATCAAGTTGACACATGTACCTGACTATGACAGAAGGTATGTTATAAAAGTTCAGTGAAAACAGAATAGCTTGAGCTTAGTACTCCAGAGATAATTGCATGGATTGAAGTTAAAAGAAGAGGCTTACAAGGCTGTCAGGAGGGAGGTGATTCTGTTTGAAGTAGGGGCGGACTGGAAGAGGCTTCCTAGGCTGAGTCTAGAAGGTGAAGAGGAGTTCCTGAAGGGACACTTTAGGCAGGGCCTAGGGCCCCATAATGGCGCCTGAGCTTGCTATAGAGGTTGCAGACTCTACTACTGTGATCCAGGCGCCTCTGCTCCCTACTAATGCTGTTCTGTTCTGTTCCACTGTTCTCAGGCTGGCCACTGTTGCCCACTCCAGGCAGCCTCCTTTGCTGCCTTTTGCAGAGAAGGTACCAGCGTCTTCTCTGACCCCCTCAGAACCTGCCTTCTCCCTACAGCTCGCATTGCCCTGCAGCTCAGGTCCACAGGTGTGTTTGGAGACTGGACTTACCTCATCTCATTCCAGCCTCTGCCTTTTATTGTTCACTTTGCCATTTGGGACTTCAAACTCTCAGATCGCTGCATTTAAAACTAGAGAAGCCTTCCCCGGAACCTTTGGCATCCCCCAGAGTCTCCCCTGAACACTGATGTTTGGAAGTGTGCTGTTAGCCCTCACTGCGCATGTTCCTCACTTCCAGTCCTCCCTCCACTGCCATCTAATTTCTAGATCAGGGTGATTCTCCTAGCATGGCTCTGGCCTAGGTCATGACACTATCCCCTCTCTCTGGATCAATCCATTTGCTCCTTCTTCACAGACTTTTGTCTAGATCTTCTCAGCACTTATTAACAAGTCTCAATCTGGTATCTGTTTCCAGGACAGGGCTGCAAGCCAAGCAAAGAGACAGAGATACTTAACTTTGCAAACTTTCCTAAGTACCACTTAATTGTCCTAGCAGCCAAATGGCAGGGCCACGACCCAGAAGATAAACACACAGCAGTTAGCTATTTGGTAAGCCCTGCTTGAGCTGAAAAGATTACAATGTTTCTGGTGTGGGTTCCCAAAATCCAGTTAGTAATATTTCAAAGTACTCCAAAATAGAAAAGAGAAAAACATGACAAAAGCCAAGAGATGATTTTTTTTTTTTCTGCTGAGTCTCTTCTTTCTCTTGTTTGAGACCTACAGGGAGTAATTTAAAGAGCTGGCTGTAAGAATTGTTCCTCTTTCAAGTAGACATGCCTTCTCCCAACTAGCGTTATGTGGGTCTAAACAATGTGAGTCTAAATTTCTGCAGAGGGGACGCATGAGTGTGTGTGCATGTGCGCGCGTGCACGCATATGTGTGTGTGTGTGTGTGTGTGTGTGTGTGTGTGTGTGTGTGTAAGGCTGGGAGTGGCTTGGAGGGCCTCAAGAGGGTTTTGTGTTCTTTGGGGAACTCATCAGTGACCAGAAAGGGAAAAGCATCTGTTTCAATTGGTAAATGAACACAATCATGTCCCTGTACTAGCAAGCAACGTCACAGAACAACCTGTGTTGCAAAGCATGTGAAAATTCAATTCTTTGAGGAAGAAATTACTGTTGTGATTCTCAGTGTCCCCTCTTGGGCATCAAGCCAGAGTGACCGAGAGAATTCTGAGTGTAAGTGATGTCTGGGAATGTAGGAAATTTCAAGGGGACAAAAAAATATCTTCTGGTCCTCCTCTTATGCCACTTGTGATTGGAGAGTCTTGTCCTTTGTGGAGAGTGGCTATAATGCAGAGGGTAACACCACACCATCATACAGATTCTGGACTAGCCAAGCAGAAGTGGGCGAATTGTGACTTGGCCAGGCCATCATGCCCCTAAGCTGAGGCTTTGAAGTATGGCCTTGGCAAGGCTGGCCTCTTAATAGCTAGAACGAGACATGACTTGAACATACTCATGTCTGCCTTGTTCTTCCAGATAAGAGTGTTTATGTTTTTTTAAACATCTCTTCAGAGTACATTGTGTGTGTCATAGAAATTCAGATTCCTAAAAAAAAAAAAAGAAAAAAAAAAGAAATTCAGTTTCCTTTTTTTCTCCATGAATCATGGCTGATTCCGTGTTTACTTAGTTTGTGTGTAAAGCAATAAGCTCTTGGAAAACGTGGGGCTGCTAGTCCCTATCAGGTCTATACAGATTCCAGCTGTACTGCATATTGTCTTTATATTTTTTCATCCTTGCATTGTCCCAACAGAACAATGCTGTGTAGACCGTAGCAGTCCATTCCATGGCTTCCACCATACATGAGTTGATAGTCCTTGAAGGAGATGACCCTGCTCTCCCTGAGAGCTTAACCCCCCCATCTCCTAGCTTTCCGTGTGAATGAGTCCCTCTCTGTTTGGATTTAATCTAGGTGCAACCAACATAAAGGTATCATCAAGGTGCCTGCCTTCCCTAGTGAAGGAATGACATGTGACTGTAGTGCAATTAGTCAGATGCTGTTTCTGAAATCTGAATTTTAAGATGGCTTATCTGGTAGTAGGTTCCAACGATTCTTACCATACTTAGGTCTCTAGAGCTACCTTGACGTTTCTTATTTCTGACTGATGTCTGCTTCCAAAGCTATTGCTGTTCTGGCCTCCCTTCTGTGATCAGGAACTGAGTAACAGGTGGATGGGCCTTGGGTACTTTGAACTTACAGCCGTTAGTTCTGATTTTAAGTTTTCTCTTTCTTTGGTCTCCTCTTTGTCTCTCTTCCCCATTCTTGCTTCTCTACAATCTGCACTATCTATAATCTCACTATCACAATCTCAGGTGCTCAATTTAATAATTTAAAAAATACCCCTAATTCTTTTCTTTTTCTCATTTTTTATACCTCTAATTTGCTATGGAAGTCAAATGGTTACTTCTTTCCTAATATTCAGTATGGAATTCTGAGAAATATCCTCAACTACAGCCCTCTCCTTTCTGCTTCCATGTTACCATGCTCAGGCACCAACCAGGGGCACCTGGAATTATTCTGAAACAATTATATCTCAGGTGGAGGAGAAGCTATTCAGAAGACAAAATCACAGAATCCAATCTCTAACTTGTCTGACCCATCCTTCTTTTGATTCTACACATCCAAAAACAGCTGCAAGAATAGTAAGCTCTTCATGTGGGGTTGGTACTTTACATACATTATATTGCTTAGTCCTCCAAGCAGCCATATAACATGGAAACTAGTATAATCTCCATCCTGCCGATTAGCAACCCGAGCTTTAGAGAAAACGTGTCCAGGTTTGGGCTTTTGTGGCAAGCTAGTCACTAAACCCAAGATGGTGTTCTGAACTCAAGTTGTTAGCAGTTCCAAGTGACTAGTATGCTTGATGAGGAGGCTGCTAGACAAGGTATGGGTGGGTGGGGGCTGTAAAAGCTTCCCATTGAGTCATTGACCTTGGAAATCTCCACATAAATATTAATTTTCCCAAATACCAAGACAGAGTTATTTCTCAATTGGCTCAGGTTCATGGGTGGGGAGTTTGGGGTTGGTAAACAGGGTTTGGTGCAGTGAAGAAAATTTATTTGACATTAAGAAGGGCTTATTTCTTCTTTTTTTCTCCCAGTCTCTCCTTTTATCCTTTTCTTTTATGTCCTCATAGGGACTATGACTCAGCACTTTTCCTAACTGGTTTCTCTTGAAGGATAAGTGTGATTGGCACTTGTGAACATGCAATATCCGAAACACAGATAAACACATTTATGTCTTTCCATATGTCAAAATTTATTGAATAACAATGAATTCACAAGGTACAATAGTTTATCAATTCCTTGATAGCTTCGACGAAGGTAAACACGGATTATTTTACTCCCGATTTAATTATTATTTTTTTTGAAAAGTTAAAAATTCCTTGATTTTTTATTCCTGGTACCACTACCACAATTTACAGGGCAATATACCTGATGTAATGAAAAGAAAGAAAAAGACAAAGCTACAACAAATAAAAGACCTCAGGAATGTACATCTAATTGACACTACATTGCATTAATCAATAGCTGCACTTTTTGCAAACTGTGGCTATGACAGTCCTGAACAAGAAGGGTTTCCTGTTTAAGCTGCAGTAACTTTTCTGACTGTGGATCATCGTTCCTTCTGTGGCAGATTTTTACAGTTTCTCTAATGCATTTGGGACGACCATCTCAAAGTAACCTGCAGCTTTCCTGACAACTCCTCGCTCTCTCTCCTGCTAAGAACTGTAGCTCTTTTCTGCTGTTTTTAAAACCTTCTGCTACCATAACCACCACTTCCACCACCAGATCCATAATCACCACCATAGGGACTGCCAGAGCTTCTTCCACCAAAACTGCCCCCCTTCATGGGTCCATAATTTGACTGCTGTTGTCCACTATAATTTCCAAAATCATTATAGTTCCCACTACCACCATAGTTACCTCCACCAAAATTTCCTCCTTCACTGTAACCATCATATCCTCCTCCACCACCACCATATCCACCACTTTGGTTTCCATATCCAGGTCCCCCACCACCATAGCCTCCTCTACTACTATAACCAGGACCACCACCATAGTTGCTACCATCACCTCCAAATCCATTATATCCACCATCACCTCCTCCATAACTACCTCTGCTGCCACCACCTCCACCACCATAGCCTCCTCTTCCACCAAGTTTCTACCACAGCCAAAATTACCTCCGCCACCTCCAAAGTTTCCTCCACGACCCATAAAGTTGCCAGACGCACCTCCTCGACCTCTTTGTGATCCAGCAGACTGCATTTCTTGTTTAGAAAGGGCCTTTTTAACTTCACAATTATGCCCATTAATAGTGTGGTATTTCTGAACAACAATTTTATCAACTGTATCATGATCATCAAAAGTTACAAAAGCAAATCCTCTCTTTTTTCCACTCTGTCTTCCATAACTTCTATGGTTTCAATTTTGCCATACTTTTCAAAGTAGTCTCTCAAATTATATTCTTCTGTATCTTCTTTAATATCACCCACAAAAATTTTCTTCACTGTTAAATGGGCACAGAATCCTCTCTAGAAACAGCTCTCTTTGGTTCCACTACACGTCCATCAACCTTGTATGGCTGGGCACACATTGCTGCATCCAGCTCTTCAACACAAGAATAAGTCACAAAACCAAAGCCTTTGGAACGTTTTTTTGGGGGGTCTCTCATCACCATACAATCTGTAAGTGTGCCCCATTTCTCGAAATGTTCTCTTAAGCTATCATCTGTAGTTTCGAAACTCAGACCACCAACGAACAGCTTCCTCAACTGCTCTGGTTCCTTTGGATCCCCCCCCCCCCCAGCAGCGGCGGCAGGCGGCCGGAGTCAGGCTGGGGGTGACCGGGTGGATTTTGAGACCGGACTTGCCTCTTCCAACTAGAGTTCAATCCCGATTTAATTTCATTTTTTAAAATATAATACATTTTTTATTATTATTTCAGCTCATACAAACTTGATAGGTACACCAGTTCCCTCCCTCCCTCCTCCTCCCCCCCCCCCGAACCCCCTGCTCCCCCTCCCCTCACCCCTCCCGCCCCATCCCTCCATGCCTCCCGCCCGGATTCCTAGAGTCCTTTCTTGTGCATGCCTGACTCTCCTCTGGGCCCTCCTCTCTGATGACGTACAAGGACCCAGTGGCATTTCCCTGAACCCCTTCCTGTGTTCCCCTTAAGCATAGGAACACTACTGTGGCTGTCAATCCCTTGCCTCCAAGGATCTTGGTGCCTTTAGCAGATGCTAGACTTTGTGAGGTCAATAGTGTGTTGGACATTGCCCCGGGCATACAATGTCCAATTATGATTGCTTCGGCCCTAAATTGTGTGGAGTATCTTGCAAATCATTGCTCCTCCCATCCTTTTGCTCTTACACTCTTACCACCCCCTCTTCCGCAAATGTCCCTGAGCTTCAGGATGGGGAGAGATTAGTCTGGCCTAGTTCTAGGTGGTTGATATAGAGTCTCTGAAGTTCTGGATTGTGGTTCGTTGATTTTCTTTTGCAGTTTTGTTGCTCCTGTAATGCCTTTCACTCCATCGTGATGGGCACTGTATGTCATCCCCTGGCCAGAGACAGAAAGCTGTTAAACTGGAGTCTTATTATAAGAGCACATTCAAGGGTAGATGTAATACTTATACCCAAAATTGGAATCGCAGGGTCATATGGCGTTAGGCAATGGGAGGGGTCAATCACCCATTTGCAAAATGGTTACTTTTCAATCTGCCGGACTATATGCCCTCCCCTTCTGGTGAGTTCATACCCCCTTAGTTGTAAATGATCAGGAACGAATGTCTGTGAACTTAACTAGGTGTCACATTACTTTCTTGCAGTCCTTGATGGAGGCCTATTTTCTCTACTGTAACATGGTCACTTCTCTCCTTGTATTTGGTGTGGCCCTCCAACCCCATCCCTCCTGTTCATAATCCTTGCAATTACTGTAGGTAATACATAGATTTACCTATGAGTGTCTCAAGATGGGCTGGGTGGGTTTGGTATTAGGAGCCACCTATTAGGGAGTACATATGGCGCTTAATTTTCTGGGTCTGGGATACTTCACTTAATATAATTGTTTCTAATGACATCCATTTCCCGGCAAATTCCAGTAATTCATCTTTGATGGCTGAGTAGTACTCCATTGTGTAGATGTACCACAGTTTCCTTATCCACTCGTCAACTGTTGGACATTTGCTATTGTAAACAGTGCTGCTATGAACATGGTCATGCTTGTGCTATCGAGGTGAACCTCTGCTGTATGGGGGGTTATACCCAAAAGTGGAATCGCAGGGTCATATGGCATTTCAATCTTTAATTTCTTTAAGAATCTCCAGACGGCTTGCCAGAGTGGCTGTATGAGCCTGCACTCCCACCAGCAGTGTAGGAGAGTTCCCCTCTCTCCACATCCTCTCCAGCATTTGTTGTTGTTTGTCTTGTGGATTTTTGCCATCCTGACCGGGGTGAGATGATATCTCAGGGAAGTTTTGATTTGCATTTCCCTGATGGCTAAGGAAGTGGAGCATTTTTAAGATATTTGTTAGACATTTTAATTTCATCCCTGGTAAAGTTTCTTTTAAGTTCCAGGGCCCATTTTTTAATTGGGCCATTAGTTTCCTTGGTGTTTAGTTTTCTAAGTTCTTTGTGCACTCTGGACAGTAGAGCTCTATCAGATATGTGGTTAGTGAAGATTTTCTCCCATTCTGTGGGTTGCCTTTGAGCTTGTGTTACAATCTCTATCTGAACAGAAGCTCTTTAATTTCACAAGATCCCAACTGTTGAGAGTTGGTAGCAGTGACTGTGCCATTGGATGTCTGTTTAGGGACTGTTGGACTAGCCCAATCAGCTCGAGGGAGTTCCCTATCCTTTCAACTATGGTTTTTAAAGTCTCTGGCCTGATATCAAGGTCCTTGATCCATTTGGAATTAAGTCTTGTACATGGTGACAAGTATGGGTCCAGCTTTAACCTGATTTAATTATTAACATTAACTCTTAGATCACAGTTTACATATCATATTGTAAATCCGTATATTTACATATATTTCTATAGGTTACAGAATGATTGCAGAGGGGTTAAGCAGAGGCAGCGGGAGAGTTCAAGGAGTTTCAAACAGGCCTGAAGTCTCTGTGGGACTAAGATAACGAACCCAGAATGTAGTTGCTGAAAAAGCTGCTGCTGTTTGCTGTTGCTGCTGTAGAGTCAGGCTGCAGGTCAGAGCTGAGTCAAGCTGCAGAAATGAAGTTGCAGTGGAGGCTACTGAGTAGGGTAGGGCTGGGTCTGGCTGAATAAACAGATGTTTGGACAGCTGGCAATTCAAGTAGGCAACATCAACAGTGGGAGCCCAGCTGACTTGAAGGCCCTGGTACAGTCATAGTTGTCTGTGGCCTGAACCTTGATACACATACTAAGAGCTTAGAGGACAGGTCAGTGGGGCTGTTTCCGTGCAGTCTTAGACGTTGTGGTATGGATTACTTTTCCTGGGGAGACACCACATACAACCATCTTCCAACCCCAGATAGGACTTTCAGAACAGACCAAACTGACAACAGACCATCCAGTTTATTGGGCTACAGGAGCAGGGGTGAGGTTTACTGAGCGGAGCAGGGGCAACTCACGGCAGCATGGCTCACTGGCTTCTTGTTGCTGCCTCAGTGGAACTTTCCCACCGAATCTACCTCGGTTTATATATTGTAGGGCTCCTCCCATTCTCTCCTGTGAGGGCACATGGGCGGGGAGCACATGCACAGGAACGTGTATGGGCACGTGTGCAGGGCCCCCATGAATGTGCATTCTAACCTTTCCCAGCCCTCATATGTTCAGGCACGTGAGTGGGCATGTGCATTCCAGCCCCTCCCTCTTTTCCTGCACGTGTACAGGCATATGCAATTAGGGCAGAAATACATGCGGTCAGCCCAGAGCCCCAGGTGAGGGTCCAATAATCCTCTCCACCCCCCCTCCTTCCCCTCTTCCCGCCATCTCTGAAGGAGTCTATGAACAACAGGTGTTCCTGATGGTCTCAAAACAAAGATGGCGGCTGTTTGCTTGGAGGAAAGCACCATACAACAGATGTCTTCCTTTTTGTAGGGTCCAGGTGAGGGGGTTGCTCCCCTTTGTCCTCAGTGTGTGTCTGATAAGTTCTTAGACCTGTTTTCCTGATATTAATTTAATACTCCCATGAACCCTTATGGTCCCATTTGACTTTGATAAATTTATAGGGAAACACTCTTTTCTTCTTTTTACTTTTAGCAATAAGTTGTCAGTCATGGGTGGTACAGAACAGATGGTGTCCCCCAAGGTGCAGTCATCTTCTGTCCTCAGAATGGGTTCATATGCCACTTGTATATTGGACTCTCTCAGGGTAAGGAACAGTCTGAAAAGCCATTGTTTTACACAATATGAAGTCACTTGGGGCAGGGCCCAGACTAATCTTAAGAGTACTAGACTGGCTGGCTGTATGATCTCTGGGAGACAGGGTGTAGCAGTTACTCTTCACTATGGCTGTGAGAGAACACCCAAAGTCAAAGGAGATTTATTCAGCTTACAGTTCCAGAGGGGAGATACAGTTTCTTAAGGTGGAAGCGGCATGACTGGCTGGCCAAAGCTGGAGGAGGCTATGTCACTGCAGACATCTGGAAGCTGAGAACTGCAAGACTGTTTGCTGCAAAGGCAGACGTCTCCTGGAGGTACGGTGGGACTAATCCACCTCAAGGCCCACCCCTTGTGACTGCCTTCCTCCAGCAAGGCTCCACCTCTCAAGGTGCCATGACCTTGCCAAACCCATGAGACTGTGGGGGACTCATTTCAAACCATGACACAGGGCTTCTGTTCTCTTCTGAAGGAGCCCTGGGAGGGGGCATGTTTCCTTATGAGGGTAGATTCATGCTTATGAATTCTTAGAGCTCTCTCCTCATGCTGTGTCTAGTCCTATCCCATTTTATGTTCCTAAGACATAAAGTTCTAATAAGTTCCATCTAGGAACCTAGCTGGGGCAATCAAGAAAAGGCCAAACCTTTAACTTCACATTCAGGTTACTGTCAATTCACGTTCTTTGCAATAGCTACACATATGTTAAAGGATCCTGCATCTGTTTGGACTTGGCTGACTAGAGCATGGTGATCTTGTCAGCAGCGATGTAGCAGGAGATAACCCATAACTGCTACCAGCAACCTCCCTTGATAATTTAGGGACCTCGATTTAGGCAAAACTGTATTTTTGATTCTCACTGGCCAGGAACTTAGTACCTAATGACCAAGGCAACTCTAGAAACAGAATCATCGTATTCATGATTCCTAGGAAACTTGTAGAATTTGGTCTCTGTTGGCCAAGGTAATTCTAGTACCAGGTGGATATGCTGCTCCTGATTCCCAGGTTCTTAAATGAAAGTAGGATGCCCCAATCATTCCCTTGTATTTTTGCTTTCACTTCTAAAATTTTTATTATTATTTATTAAATTGTGCGTGTGTGCATATGTGTGCGTGTGTGCATGTATGTGTGTGTGTGTAGAACCACCGGTGAATTCGGGAACCACCATGGACATCTCCACTTCCTCCTTGTTTACTCTCCCAGGATTCACAGGCTCCACCCTACCAGGACCAGAAACGCAGGCCGCCCCCACTTCCGCCTGGTGTCGGTACGTGGGGTCTAGGATCCGGACTCAGGACCTTCGCCTGCAAGGCAGAGGCTTAATCCCTGAGCCACCTCTCCAGCCCCTGCTTTCATTTCTAGAAGGGTAACTTTCTTTCAATTTCTACTGGTTTGCCCCTCAGATGTATCTCTTCTTTTTTTTTTTTTTAAATTTATTTTTTAAATTTTTTTAAATTATTATTACTTATTCAACTGTGCACATGTGCGTGTGTATGTGCGCGCGCGTGTGTGTGTGTCTGTGTGTGTGTGTGTGTGTGTGTGTGTAGAACCACGGACGAATTCGCGAACTACCACGGACGCCTCCACCTCCTTCTGCCCCGGGATTCACAGGCTCCGCCCTACCAGGACCAGAAGCGCAGCCCGCCCCCGCTTCCGCCTGACGTCTATACGTGGGATCTGGGATCCGAACTCAGGACCTTCCGCCTGCAAGGCGGAGGCTTAACCCCTGAGCCACCTCTCCAGCCCAGATGTATCTCTTCTAAGTATGATGAATTTGATCCCCAAATCTTGGCCTTATATGAACAATGTTTCCTTATGAGGATAGATTCATGTTTATGAACTCTTAGAGCTCTCTCCTTATGCTGTGTCTAGTAGGTTAGATGGAGATAAAAATGACTAGTAACTGTCAATTGCTGACTAGGGAGCCAATGAAAAAATCTTAATTTCCACATGTTTTGATGTGCCCATACCTGCACTCACATGAACACATATATATATGCCAATTTATACTTTATATACATGTATGAAAACATCAAAATGAAACCTATTATTTTTGCACATGTGTGTATGTGTGGAATGCACATGTGTGCACATATGGAAACTCAAGGTTACATCTTGAATCTTCCTCAGCCACTTTCTACCTTACTCAGAGCTCACCAATACAAGGTGGTCTGGATAACCAGCTTGCTTCAGGGATCCACTACCACACACACATACATATGAAAAAATAAAAATGGAAAGAAAAGACTAGTTCATATTAACCCATAATGATGATTGAGAATCTCAAATTATAAACACAATGTTCTACAACTCTGTACTGATTCTTGCTTCTCTAAAACATATGTCATTTGGTCTCAAATACTTTCATATAGAGATAATTTAGAAATTGATACACTTAGAGTCTGCTTTTGGTATATTATCCTTTTAAAATAGCATACATTGATTATATAAAATAATGGGTTAGGGTTGAGAGGATGACTCAATAGATCAAGGACTTGCTGTGCAAATATAAGGACTAGAGTTTGGATCCCTATGATCCATGTAAATACCAGGTGGGTGTGGCAAACCAGTCGCAATTCCAGTGATCAGAATGTACAGATAGTGGCTGCCTAGGATTACAAGTACATAGCATCACGTATGCCTTTTTATGTAGGTGCTGGGAAACAAACTCAGGTCCTCCTGCTTTTGCAACAAGCACTTTACCAACTTTACCAGCTCCATCAAAGTAGTTTTAATTTGCATTTCTTTGATCTCTAAAGATGAACAATGTTTCCCATGTATTCATTGGTCACTTTTACTTATTCTTTTGAGAACTGTCTGTTCAGCTCATTTGTCCACATATTGATGGAGTTATCTGTTCATTTAAAAATTTTTTTTGAGTTCTTCATACATGCTTTTGGAAATTAATTACCTATCAGATGACTAGCTGGAAAAGATTTTCTCCCATTATGTTTCCTTTCCCATGTGGAAGTTTTTAAATTTGATGTAAACCATTTGTCAATTCTTGGTATTATTTCCTGAGCTACTGGAGTCCTATTCAGAAAGCCCTTGTCTATACCTTGAAGAACGTTTCCCTATAGTAGTCTCAGAGTTTTAGGTCTTTTTATAAGGTTTTTGATCTATTTTGAGTTTTTTTTATGCAAGATGAGAGATAGAGATGAAGTTTTACTCTTCTACTTGTGAATATACAGTTTTCACAACATCTATTGTTAAAGTAGCTATCTCTTTTCTGAGATGAAGTTTTACTCTTCTACTTGTGAATATACAGTTTTCACAACATCTATTGTTAAAGTAGCTATCTCTTTTCTGAGATATGTTTTTGGCATCCTTGTAAAGTATCTGATGGCTGAGGCTGAATGGATATACTTATAAGCCCTTTATTCTATTGTTTTATATGTTTGTTTTTGTATCAGTATCATGTTGTTTTTGTTACTATGGATCTATAATATAGTTTGAAATAATGTTTTAAACTAATTAGTATGTGCTTATGTGTATATGTGATGTGAGCGGAGATGTGCATGCTGTACACTTAGAAGCCAGGAGGGGTATCAGATGTCCTCCTTTATATTGTTCCTTTGAGGCAGGGTCTTTCAGTGAACCCAGGGCTCATGATTTTGGCTTTGTAGGCAGCCAGCAAGTGCCAATGATCTTCTTGCCTCTGCTCTCCTCAGTGCTGGTGTTATAACAGGGCTACATCCAGTCATCTAAACTCTGGTCCCTGTGCTTGTACAGCAAGCACTCTTAACCACTGAGCCATCTTCCCACCTCAGAATCAGGTATTTTGATGCCTCCAACATTGTTCTTTTTGTTTAGAGTTGATTGGTTCTTCAGAATCTTTCCTACTTCCATATAAGTTTAAGAAGTTTTTCTATTTCTTTGAAGACTCTCAGAAAAATTTAATGGCAACAGATTTCTTTTGGTAATATGAATATTTTCACAATATTAATTTTGCCAATATAAGAAAAAGAGATTTCTTTCCATCTCTTAGCATCTTATTTAACTTGTTTCTTCTTTGTTGTATAGTTTTTAATTAAAAGTTTTAAAGTTTTCTGCTTCCTTGACCAAAGAGATCTTTTACTTTCTTGGTAAGGATTATTCCTATGTATTTTGTTTTGAGGCTATTGCAGATGGGATAGTTTCCTGATTTCTTTATCACATATTTATTATTATTATATAAAAAGTGGCTGTTTTTTGTATGTTCGTTTTGCATCCTGCTATTTTTCTGAAAGTATTTATCAGATCCAACAGTTGTCTCTTTTAAGCAAAGGGGTATGTCATCTGCAAGTAGAGACATAAAGAGTTCTCCCTTTCTTATTTATATTTATATTTTTTTATGGCTAAGAACTTAAGCACCGTATTTAACAAGAGCACAAAGAGTGACATACTTTAATTTAAATACTTGATTTCTCCCGCATTCAACATAATGCTCACTGTGGATCCAGTATAATATTCACTATGGGCTTGACTCCTGGTCTTTTTTCAACTGAGATAAAATTCTTCTATTCCTACTTTCTTTCTTTTTATTTATTTATTTATTTATTTTTCAATTGTGCATGTGTGTATGTGTGTGTGTGTGTGTGTGTGTGTGTGTGTGTGTGTGTGTGTGTGTGTAGAACCACAGGCGAATTTGGGAACCACCATGGACCGCCTCCACCTCCTCCTTGTTTACTCTGCCCTGGGGTTCACAGGCTCTGCCCTACCAGGACCAGAAACGCAGGCCACCCCCGCTTCTGCCCGGCGTCTATACGTGGGGTCTAGGATCTGAACTCAGGACTTTCCGCTTGCAAGGCAGAGGTTTAACCCCTGAGCCACCTTTCCAGCCCCTCTATTCCTACTTCGTTAAGAGCTTTTTTTTCATGAGGGGATTTTAAATTTTATCAGACTGTTTTTGCATGTATTTAGACAATTATGTGATTTTTTTTGAAACAGGATTTCATAATAACAGCCCAACTTGACCTTGAAGTCACAACATTCTTTCTTCTTCAGAGTGGTGGGATTATAGGCATGAGCTTCCATGTATAGATAGTTGCTTGATGTTTATGTGCTGTTTTAGATTTCGTGATTCTATATTTAGTATTGAGCCCTCCTTGCATTCCTGGAGTGGAACCAACTTGATCATGACATATGATGGCAAATTCAGCTTGAAAATATTTTATTGAGGATTTTTGTTTGTGTGCATTAAGGAAATTGGGCTATAGTCTTTTTTTTTGTGTCCTTATCTTACATTTCTGTATCATGCTGTGTATATATGGCAAAGGTGCTTATGGAAGTCAGAGGAGCTTGCGGGATTTGGTTCTCTTTCTTCTCTATGTGGATTTTGGAGCTCTTACTTGGGTCTCTAGGTTTAGTGGCAAGTGCCTTTATCCACGGAACCCATCTCTCTAGCTATAGCAGTTACTCTCTCTGTTGCTGTGAGACACCACTCAAACTCAACCAGCTTAAGCGGAAAAAAGGAGATTTATTTGGCTTAGAGCTACAGAGGAGAAATAGAGCCCATTATGGTGAAAAAGGCATGACCGGCTGGCAGAAATTGGAGACAGTTCAGATCACTTGTAGACATCATGGAGGCTGAGAGAGCAAACTGCCGATTGTAAGAATAGACTCCTCTGGGAAGCAGGATAGCACTAACCAGCCTCAAGACCCACCCTTTGTGACATGCCTTCCTGCAGCAAGGGTCCACCTTCCAAAGGTTCCATGACCTTCCCAAATATCAACTAAGGATTCAAACACATGAGCCTGTGCCAGACAACTTACATTCAAACCATAACACTGGCCCCTGAATCAACATCCAGTTTTAACTACAGCAGCTTGTAATTAAGACAAATTCTTTCCTAGAGCTGCCTCTGCGTATTCCAATGGCTCTGCTAAGCTGTGTTTTTATTTCAATCAGTTCTAAGAATTTTAAAATACTTTCTTTCTCCAATTTCTTCAATGGCCCACTGATGGTTCACATTTGTTCTTTTGAATTTCTATGTAGTTTCTTTTGCTGTTGGTTTTTTAAAACTTAATTTCAGCATAATCTGATAAAGACATACGACGTTATGCAATCTTTGGCCTTTGTTGAGACTTGTTTTTATATGCTAAAACGTAATCTAATTTGGAAAGTTTTCTTTGACCACTGAGAAGAATGCATATATTGCAGCTGTTGTGTGGAATATTCTGTAGATGTCTGTTAAGCTCATTTAAATTCAGGAACAGTTTGATTCTGAGGTTTCTTTGTTGATTTTTAAAATTTTTCAGACTTATTGGTAAAAACGAGTGCTGTAGTTACCTAGTATTATTGTATTTGAATTTGCTGGTCTGTTTATGTCAATAATGCTTGTTTTATGAAGTTAGATGTACCAATATGTGATTCTTTATAGGTTGCTCCTGTTATTACTTTGTAGTGGCCTTCCTCATCCATTCTAACATATTTTGGCATGAAGTCAGTGTTGTCAGATATGAGTATAGCTACTATTGATTTTTTGGAGTATCATTTCCAGCCTTTAACTGTCAGCCTCTGTCTATGCCAATAAGATATGTATATTACAGATACACATATCTATGTCTTTTGTTTGTAATATCAAGACCATTTCCACAGGTGATTTTTGAAGGGCATGTAGTAATTTCTCTCTTCTTCATCTGAGTTATAAGTGCTTTATTCTTCCTAATTTTCTTTTTTTGGGGGGGAGAGTATGTGCACGTGGGTATTTATACTCAGGATGTTCGAGTGTGTTTGGAAGCTTAAGGGTGACATCAGTAATCATCCTGGTTTGCTCTTCCTCCTTATTGATTTGCTTGGTGTTTCCTAGGGTTGTCTTCTAGGGATGGAAGTTCAGGCCATTGTCACTATGGCCAGCATTTTTCCATGGGATCTGGGAATCCAAACACAGGCCTTTTTGCTTACAAGGCAAAGGTTTTAACTCCTGAGCTGTCTCCCCAACATTCTTCTTAATTTTCAATTCCTACAATGAAATTTATTTTTCTTCAGCTATCATATTTATGAATATGTTCCTATTCTCCTCTTGTGATATTACTTGCAGTGTCTTCTGCAGTGCTGTTTTAGTGGTTATAAGTGGCTACACTTCATGCTATCCACGCAAGATGTTTATTTTTTCTTTAATTTAAAATGATAAATTTTCCCAATATAGTAATCTTGGTTACTAACTCTTTTGTTTCTGGGTTTAAAATTAATATTCCCCTACTCTCTTGGAATTTATAAATTCTGCTGAAAGTTCTGCTATTTTGATAGGTTGGCATATCTTATGCATAAGTTATGCATAACTTAGCATACATCTTACAGCTTTTAGTGTCTTTTTCTTGTTCTATACTCTTAACATTTTAACTATAGTGTAGCATAAATTTTTTTTCCTGATCATGTCTTTTTGGAATTCTGATTGCCTCCTGTATAGGGGTACCCATTAATTTCCCTAGATTTTTATAAGTATTCTACAGTAATTTCATAAAAATGTTTTTTACACCTTTAGTTTGTATTTCCTCTGCCTCACAGACCTTCCCATTTGATTTCTTAATCCTATCTCAGTAGTTTTGGATGCTGTAGCTATGATTATTATTTTTTTAATATTTTTTATTTCATTTTTGTTTAATTGTGCGTGTGTGCGCGCGTGTGTGTATGTATGTGTGTGTAGAACCACGGATGAATTCGGTGAACCACCATGGATGGCCTCCACCTCCTCCTCGTTTACTCTGCCCCGGGATTCACAGGCTCTGGCCTACCAGGACCAGAAACGCAGGCCGCCCCCGCTTCCACCTGGCGTCTATACGTGGAGTCTAGGATCCGAACTCAGGACCTTCCGCCTTCAAGGTGGAGGCTTAACCTCTGAGCCACCTCTCCAGCCCCCTGATTCTTAATTTTTTTCCTTGCTATGTGAGTGTAATTCATCAATGTCTTCAATAGTTGGTATGGTCTAGTCTGTTAATGGTCTATCCATTGAGTTTTAAATTTTGATCTATTGAGTTTTTCATGTCTAAAAATTTCTGTTTTATTTTTTCCCCTTACAATCTCTATTCCTTTCCTAATATCTTATCCAAGGGTGTTGAATTTTTTTTGTTAGAAACTTTACTTGACTTTTTTTCAATCATGTTTGTTGGATACTCTTTGATGTTATTATTTATTATTATTACTTAAATATATTCATTTAGTTAATATATCCAAAATATTTGGATATCCCATGTTAATGGAAGTTATTATGATCAGGGCCTTGGGAAAAGTTAGTTCCACTAATGACTCTAGTTTTGAGGGCAATAGCTTGGTAAAAACTAGCATTTTAGAAGGCTTAAATAATACAAGAGGCATAAACACCAAAACTTTGGAAATCAGAGCCTGAAATCAGGATAGCAGAAGTTTGATTTCTTCTGAAAGCTCAGAGAAAGTGTTTTATACCCTTTCAGATATGGTGGCCCAAGGTATTCCTTATCTTGGGCTGTACCATTCCATTCTCTGTATCTTCTGTCTATTAACTTGTTTTAACCAAGTCAACTTTTAACAAAAGTTATTAACTGCCAATGGTACCAACATTTATGGTGGGATCATCAGAATTTGAC
Source organism: Typhlomys cinereus (assembly GCA_023101885.1). Taxonomy (NCBI): domain Eukaryota; kingdom Metazoa; phylum Chordata; class Mammalia; order Rodentia; family Platacanthomyidae; genus Typhlomys; species Typhlomys cinereus. The sequence goes on along the minus strand of JALPQD010000100.1, from coordinate 672,301 downwards.
AAATATCACCACTAAAACTGGAGGTATGGGTACAGGACTGGGTTTTTTTTTTCTTGGAAAAGCTGAAACCAAGTCAAGTTTATTATGGAATCTAATCCCTTATATACCATGAAACAGGGGGATGATATTGCACAGATAGATGACACTATATACATTGCAACATAGACTACAGCCACAGGCAAGATCAACAATAGGTGGGGCCACCACTGAAGGACTGGAATTTTTTTTTTTTGAGTTTAAATGCACTTTATTGTTAGACAACTTACATTTTTTCTTAAAAACAATGCCTCCACTCCCGATAAATCACGTTCAAAATGAAAGCTCAAGATGACATCAGTCCCAGTTGTCTCAAGTCCTGATGTTGTTATGGATGACAAGCAGCAGCCAGTTGTGGTGACAGGTGACAAATCAAGTATTTCCCAATTGTTAACATTTTTCCATTTCTAATCCATCCTTAAAGAAAATCATAAATGATGTCACGCCGTCCTCACGGTAGGGACTGGGAATTTTAACACAAGCTAAATTGATGTAATAATTTACTTTATGTATTTTTTTATTTTTATTTTTATTCAATTGTGCGTGTGTGCATGTGCGCATGTGTGTATGTATGTGTGTGTGTGCGTGTAGAACCACGGGCGAATTCGGGAATCACCATGGACCGCCCCCACCTCCTCCTTGTTTTTACTCTGCCCCGGGATTCACAGGCTCCGGCCTACCAGGACCAGAAACGCAGGCCGCCCCCACTTCCACCCGGCGTCTATATGTGGAGTCTAGGATCCGAACTCAGGACCTTCCGCCTGCAAGGCAGAGGCTTAACCCCTGAGCCACCTCTCCAGCCCCAATAATTTACTTTAGAAAGAGGACAGAAAGGGAATGTTATTTCAGAGAGAGAAAAAAGGGGATGGGAAAATCTTTTAAAAGAAAATGATGTTTTATGGAAATATAATGAAAAAAACTAGGCAAACTATTTAGGAGTACTCCTGAACTCAAAGGCAGAAAATAGCTTACACTTCAATTCAATATAAATGGAATCTTAAGTAGCTAAGGGACAATGGACAAAAATTCCTAGTGCAAAAGTTTTGGCTGAACAGTAGTGTTCCTATGCTTAAGGGGAACACAGGAAAGGGTTCAGGGAAATGCCACTGGGTCCTTGTACGTCATCGGAGAGGAGGGCCCAGAGGAGAGTCAGGCATGCACAAGAAAGGACTCTGGGAATCGGGGCGGGAGGCACGGGGGGATGGGGTGGAAGGGGTGAGGGGAGAGGGAGCAGTGGGTTCGGGGGGGGGGAGGAGGAGGAGGAGGGAGGGAGGAAACTAGTGTATCTATTAAGTTTGTATGAGCTGAAATAATAATAAAAATGTATTATAAAAAAAAGAACCTGAAAAAAATAGTAATAATACTATTAACTATCAAAAAAAAAGTTTTGGCTGAGAACTTATGGGGATTTTGTGAAAAGTAGTAGTAATGGAAAATAATAGGTGGGTTTTGCAACTTAAAAACCCATATTTTGAACACCCATGTTTCTTAATTAAATGAGTATTAATAGCCTGTAAAACAGTTTATTGGCATTTAAAAAAAACCTTAGCCACCCATATATTTTACTTCCTCCTCCTCCCTGGTCCATCCTTGAACTTGAGATCCTTGTGGCTCTGCTTCCCGAGTGCTGAGACTCTAGGTGTGGACCACCACGCCTGGCTGTACTATGTTCTTGATTGTTTTAAGCTCAGGTATGATTTTATTATTTGTAAAACACATGTCAAATGCAAAAGGTAGAAAAAGAAAAACTCAGAAGTATATCATATTGGCTAATTGTATCACTGTGATCCAAGGACTTTTTCTGAATGGATTTTGACAACTCTTTACATCTCCTAAAGATAATTTTCCTGTTTATTCAGCCTGATATTTTTTCCAAATTTTGGAATGAGGCCTTCTAGATTCAGGGAACAGAACAATATTTGGTTTCTACACAGAGACAGTGGTTTTTGGTCAATATTAGAACTATATGAACTGATATTCTCTGAAGGGGACCACATCTATGTATGAGATCATTTGGTTTGGTTAACTAGAACATCTTGACTGTAGAGAGATGGAATGTTACTGATACATTGCCAAAATTATCTTGGGCTATCTTCAATCCCATTTTAAAAGTTATTTGCCATCTGCTTCTGTATTTGACCTAATGTTCTTGTACCAAATATAAAATTTTCTAGGAATATATCATTAAGCTTAGCAAATCTCAGGCCTACACCAATACTAAAAATAATGCAAAAGATAACATCTGAGTGCCATCCATCAGAGTATGGCCAGGGTGATTAAACCCTGGCCCCCAAGGGAAAAAAAATTATGATCCAATGTTGTCAACGGAAGCCATCCCCAACCCAGCTTAAGTTATAAAACAAACAACTTTGTCCAAACTGCGTGGTGCTTCTTTAGTAAATACTGTACAGACTTTAACATGGACAATTTTTTTTTTAGGTTTTACCTTTTCTTAATTGCCCTTATTCTAAATGGATACTTTCTACAACTGCTGAGCATTGTAAATTACTGTGTACATAGATCACATTGAAATGATGCACTGGAATAGAACATCTCAAATGCTGCTTAACTACAGACTCAGGTTGATTACTCGTATTTCATTATGTCCCTCCATTAGACATCGGTGCAAGACCAACCGGGAAACCATGGACTTAGAAAAGGACAAACCGACAGTGTGCCTATTTAATTTAAAGATTATTTAAAGGTTCAAGCTCTCAACGAGACCCCCTCCTCCCAGAGGGCTCTCTGTAACGTCTGATACTAGAAACTAATTTGCTTCATATTTTAGTTGTATTCAAGATTTGAAAATGTATTTTATAGACAAGTTGTTTTCAAACTTTGTGGAACTGTTCCAATCAACCTACCAGTTATGATGAGTATTCACATTATGAATGTATAATCCAAACATTATTTGTTGTTTTTTTTTAAATTTTTATTTATTTTTTTGCACATGCATGCATGTGTATATCAGTGAGCACTGTGTGTCTCTGTGGAGAACCAAAGATGACTTCAGGAATCATTCTGGATTGCTTCTATTTCCTTTTCTCTGGGATTTCCCAGGCTCTGTCTTCCAGAACTGGAAGTATAGGCCATTGCCATTTCTGCCTGGCAGTTTTTTTATGTGGGATGTAGGATCAGAACTCAGGTCCTTCTGCTTACGAGGCAGAGTCGTAATTCTTGAGCCATCTCTCCAGCCCCTTTACATTATTTGTAAAGCATACAGTACCTTTTTTTTACATAACACTTTTTTATACAGTGTCTCATCTCAACTATATATTAGAATCTGAGTTGTCAGCTTGATCCCTTAAAATTTCTAGTTACAGACAAAAATCATACTGTGATTTTATTTTTAATATGGATATGTTATCAAACTGTGATACACTTAACAATTCACTGGTCCTGCATCAGGAGATGGGGGTGGGGAGACTGTATTTAATACAGTTCATATCTGAATAATCTGTATGGTTTATACAGTTTATGTTGTTCAGAAATGTTTAAAGTTATCTTTTTTTAAAGATTAAAAGAGCACTTGCCCCACTGTATATACAGCATGTAACATTTATATAGTATATAAATGGCAGCAAATTAAAAAAAGATAACATCTGAGGCCTGTGTCTTATCCACCTGATGTTCCCAAAAACATAACTGGTAAATTAGTTGATATGTGACTTTCTTTTGTTGTGTGACTCTTTTCCAGAGTAGAACATGTCCTTCAGGATAACTTGAGTCTTGTGCCATGCTCATGCATCTTTGGCTCAAAATAACCTATTTTTTTCTTATTTATTGTTAAAGCAGAATAACTACTTTATCTTGGCATTACTCATCATCTGCCCCTCCATAACTCATCAATCAAACTAGCTGTCTGGGATTGCTAGAAGCATTAGTCAAAAACACGCAAATGGGGCTGGAGAGATGGCTTTGTTAATAAATGCTTGTTAGGCAAACAGGGACTGAATTTGATCACTAGCACTCATGTGAAATGCCAGGAATAGTGCCGTATGCCTATAATACCAGCACTGGGGAGGGATTGCAGTTAGCTTGCACTTTTGCTGATAAATGCATGACCAAAGGGCTTAAGGGCATAAGGGTTTTATTCTTGGTTTATGATAGTCTGATCAAAGTTCTTTGTCCAGCTTGGCAGAGAGTTCATACCAGTACCAGGAGCTAAGGGAACTGGCTTCACCATATCCGTAGGACCATCAAGAGAGAAACAATCCTTACTTGCCAGACCAGCATGTCTGGCCAAGTATACCAAAGGGTACCAACATTCTTAACCAATTCCTTTCATCTTCAACTACTCAGAGGCTAGTCCAGCCCCCACCATGGGCTGGGTCTTCCTCATCAACTAGACAATTTCCTGCAGGTTCATTCTGGGCTTAGGTCAATTACTAATTCTCTACAAATGTGCCCAGAGTTCAAACTATCAACCATCAAATTGGTACCTGTATCTAACTATGGCAGGAGGAGACAGAAGTATCCCTGGGACTTAATAGTCAGCCATTGTATCTAAGTTCACAAGGTCTTCAACAACAGTACTTGCCTCAAAAATTAGAGTGGAATGGTATTAAGAAAGACATCTAACCTTGACCTTGGCTTCTACAAGCATACATGCACATACGCACGCGCACACATACACGATCATACCATCCTAGACAAAAGGGCAGTGAATCTTCATTTCTGTCATGCTGCATTCTTAGCTGCCTTTGTGGAAAAACCATCTTTGTCAGGGATTGGAGCATCTTAGAAGGAAAGTCCTGTTTTCTGGAGCCTCAACTTAGGACAGAGCCTGTAAAATAATTGACTTTGTGCTTGGAGAGATGGCTCAGAGGTTAAAGCCTTTGCCTCACAAGCAAAAGGACAAAGTTTGAATCCCATATCCCAAGTAAAAATGTCGATCAGACAAACCAAAGAAGCCCCCAGCCATGCCCAAAAGATGCTCTAAAAGCCTGCCTTCTTGTCTTTACAAAAACCTTACAGGATTAAATGTGTTAACTTTTTTATTTTTGTATAGTTTCTAAGTGATTTTTTGCTAGTGATGTGAAAATGAATTAAGTTTATTTGAGGAGTGTTAGTGCCTCCTCCATTTAATAAACTGGTGACTTTCCTTTTATTTTTTAAAAGTAGAAACCCATTGTGTGCCTCTCGGTGTAAGCGTTTCTGATTATATTTTTTTTTTGATTATATTATTTTTAAGATCAGCATTGATCTTTTATATACAAAGATATGTTTTTCTTGTTTTTTATTGCTGTTTCAGAAGAAAATGAACCTTTTATTTTGCTCCAGACCCAGTAGCTGCGCTGATACATAGACGCACTGAGAAAATAAACTTTCGTAACCACCTCTGACTGCTTTTATATATATTTGAAATATTTGGATCTACTAATTTCTAAGTTATTTTAGTGTTTTTATCCAAAAATTACTTTGAATCAGTCACCAGCATAAAAGTTTTTGGAGATGCAGTGGTGAGACTTGCAACCAGTAACAGCTACCTGGAGTCGCTCGTCTTCTTTCTTAGTAACCTGTTTTTTGATTCCAAGAAGACATCACTGCATTTCCTGAAACTCCTTCCAATATAACTGGGTCCTTTTTCCATCACACTTAATTGATGAAAAGTTTGAAGAAACTATTGGAAATGGGGATTTTATATGATATTTATTAGTTTTAAAGTAATAAAAAAAAGAAAAATGTGAGAAAGTTTATATGGATCTGTAAGGTAAGGCTGTAGAAAGATATTATAGTAGTTTTGACACTATCGTTGTTACCTTTAAAATCATTCACCCAATAAAATGTTAAAACCGAAAACAAAAATTTTAATCAGAAATATTTCAGTGGCTTGCATTTTCAACACTGGAAGGCAAGTCTGGGAAACCCCAGAGAAAAACAATAAGTAGGTAACGCAATCTAGGGTGCTACTGGATATTACCCTAGGGTCTCCACAGGCATGTGCATGCACGAGTGCATGCATGCACGCGCGCACATACACACACATGCACACACACACAAACACACACACACACACACCACAAATCACCCGTGGAAAAAAAATAAAAAAAACAAACAAACAAAATAACTGACTTTGGCCCAGCCCAGATGCTTCACATTCCTGACTGCTTTCCTACCCTCCCAGTCTCCACAATCCTCCTCTCAATATCAAGGTAATCAAACCAAATTGGTTGGGATTGTTCATGTGCAAATAAACATAGTCTGAGTGGAGAAGAAGGAGCTGGACAGATTACAAAGATTCAAAAGTTCCAGCACTGGGCAGAAGCATGAGAGATGCTTCTGATTTTGTACACTGACAGCCACACTTCCCACAGGACACCAGCTTTACAGTGTGCACAGGTGTTGCCATGATCTCTGGTTCCTTGTGATAACCAAGTGAAGACCATGAGATCTAGAGATCATGGTTCAGCACCGAGGACTGGGCTGTGTCAAGAGTGTCAGATAGTTTAGAGCTTTCAATGTTTAGTGAAAGACCGCTATGGAATATCTTTTCTTCCTCTGAATAGTACTTGCCTCCCTACTGGTTCTGTTAAAAGTCTACACTCGCTGTTTCAGTTTGCCTGGCTTCCTGGGAAGTTGAGGTGGAAGTCTCATTAAGGTAGTGGCTACTGAAGCCTAGTGACAGGAGATGCTTTCTGCATGTGCTAGAAGGGCATTGATACATGTCAGTATATTTTACGTCGACTAGTGTATCTTTCCTTACTGTCTTTTCCCCACATGCTTAGTTATAACAATCAGCTTCTTCAACATTCACTGAGCAAGTATGAAGTGTCTATTGTGTGTGGTGAAGTAGAGAGGATTCCAAGTGTCTCTTGCAGGTCTAGACAGCTGTGGGTGACAGAAGCGCTATGCTGTAGGTGCACAGTGGTCTTGTTTTCTCCATTCCTCCATTCCTTCTTGCCATCACAAACCTTGGGGTTCTTTCATCAACCTGGTTGTGGCTTTGTGGGTTGGGACCTGTAGCTTGCAGGTACTGTGCAAAGCAAGGGAAAGACAAGCTTGCCACAGAAGAGAGAGCAAACACATCCCAGAGCTGTAGATTTACAGGTGGAAGATTTTGAAGTTTAACTTTAATTGGCATTTCTGGAGGAGAAGGCCTCCCGGAGCAGAGCTACTTGGGAGGATTTGGCCAAAGTCCACCTCCTTCCTCTCTTTTTCTCCGAATCCTCCCAGAACTCTTCTGACAAATGGAAATTCAAAATATACATATTTCTTACTCCAGAACTCTAAAAAAACGGGGGGGGGATTCCTAGTCTTATACTACAGGTCATTATTTAAACAAGTGACACTGGATAAAAGATGCCATTTACCTGAAGCCTGGTATTAGGGGCAATGGCATGTTTACAGGGTAGCTTGTGGCACAGGGCCAGGGAGTTGGTAGCTACTGAGTCTCTGGCTCTGGTCACCTGCCTTTTGCCCTAGAATTGCAGGTAGCTGCTGAACTTTAGCAAGGGAGAGGAGTGCAGGGCTTGTATGGCAGATAGATCACAAGTGCCTGGGCCATGTTTCTGGCAGAAGATACGAAGAACCTCTTAGTCCAGCAGTAACTTATTTCTTCTGACATCTTTTCCTACTCTGTCATCCTCAGTTGAACTTCAGGTTCCTTCCAAAAATCAGCACAAAATCGCACTGTTTGCTACCTCCCTGTCCAGGTTTGTCATCTCTTCAAAGGACCAGTGCTTGATAGTATCTTCTCTTCTCTAGGTCTTCAGCAGGCTCTTCCTACAACCTGCCAGAATTAACACACACACACACACACACACACACACACACACACACACACACACACACACACACACAGAATGATCTTTCTGGAATCTGCTTCTGAACACCCTTGTTTCTATGCTCTACTATCTCCTCCCTGGCTTTGTTCATTCTTGAAGCCAAAGACTAAAATTCCTAATCATTCTCCTTCTTAACTCTACTTTTACTGCATTGCTTTCATGGAAAGCTTTCTTGTACTTTCTGATTCTTAGAACCTCAGGTATCTGCTACTTCTGTAAAATTATGCCTTGCACTCTTCCCAGTCTCAGGTAATTTCTTCATTTTTATGGGAGCATTGCCTAAACTAATCTCACAGCAACTTTGTGAACTTCATACTTTAAAGACTAATTGAACTTAGTTTAATTCTGCCTAGTGTGACTCACACTAATTTTCTAAATATGTTTTAGCCCCTCCTAATAAAACCTTTACCACTTTCCTGAGCTTCCTCTAGTATACCATGTATGAAATCTTGTGGTTATAAGAAACAGGAAACATAACACTAACATAAAAAATAAAGTGAATTTACTGGCTCATGCAGTTAAAAGGTTCAGTGGTCATCCTAGCTATAGCCTAAACTTGATCTGAGAATTCGAACAATATGACTGGTTGTTATCATCTGAGCGAATTCTCTACAGATTCATGTGATGAGAGCTTGGTTTCCAGGGTGGTGGGGTTTTTTTTTCCTCCATTTTTTAAATGTTGCATGCATGAATATAGTGAATTCATGATATTTTCAATTTTCACTCCTTATTCCCAAGTCCCATCTCTTCTCCATTTCTTCTTACAACCCTTCATCTCCCCTGCCAGACTCCCTCCTATTTTCGAATCTTTCCACTTGTGAGGCCCACTGTGTTTTACCTGGTTTGTCTTTGATGACATTGCACCTGACATGCTTCATGCTCCAGCGAGAATCATAGATCAGTGGCTATACCATGAGGAAAGCATCCTCCTTTTCTTCCCCATCAGAATTAGTCTTTATCAATCTCTCAGAGAGGAGATATCTGGCCCACCACTGTCTCACTTTAGGCTCTTACAATCTTATTGCCCCCTCTTACAAGATGTTTCCAGAGTCTTGGGGTAGGGGTGGGTGAGGTATACATGTTCCATTTAGGGACAAGCAGTCAGAGGGTGGTGATCTTAAGAGGTAGTGGGACTTTTAAGAGGGGAGCTCTAGGGGAAGTTATATGTTGTTAAGGGCAAAACCCTGAGAAGGAATTGATATAGTTGTATAAGAATTTGACTGGCTCTTGCAAAATAATTGCTTTTTTAAAATGACTGTTGTAATGGACAAGTCTAGGCCTCTGAATCACACTGGAGAAGTTTCCTATCTTGCAATATAACCTCTCCTCTTACACATGCTCATCTGTCACGAAGCCCTTCCAATACTAAGCTGTACTGTGCTGTTATATATTCCAAAGCTCTAGCTAACCAAACTTGTCATCTTTTTAAAAATTATTTATTTATTTTCCCCCCATCATACAAGCTCAATAGGTATCCCCATCCTCTCCCTCCCTCCACCCTTCCACAGTCCCCCTTGTACCTTCCCCCTTCCCCCTTTATTTCACCCCCTCCCTCCCCTTCTCTTAGTGCCTTCCCCTTTCCCCCTTCTATCCCCTGGAACATCCTTTTGTGTGATGCCAAACTTCCCTTTGAGTCCTCCACTCTAGTGAGGTGCAAGGACTCAGCCAGAGCCCTTTCTTGGGCTCCCCTTTAGTATCAAACTTCTCATCTTTACAAATTACCCAGCCTCTGGTTTTATTGTCATAGCCATAGAAAGATGGATTTGTAGTGTTTCAGTTTGTTTATCCTTTCAACCTCTTCCTTAGGTGTTGAGTACATTCTCATCTAGTTTTTCTCACATCAGTGGCTCATGAGATTATTTTAGTCCATATTCAAATCCAATGAAAGACAGCGAGAGAGAGAAGAATAAAAAGAAAAAGAAGATGATGATGGTGATGATGAAGAAGAAGAACTTTCCAAATAAGTTAAATTTCATTAGCTCTAAATAGATGGCATTGATTATGCACTTATTCAGGAGACAATGAATCTCTGAGAGAGAAAGGTGAATAGATACTGTTTTAATCCTGTTATCAAAGTGGTATAAATAGGTAGGGTCAAAACTTGGCAAGTTGGTCATTGTCCAACCTGCCCTTTGGTGATCTGCCTTTTACTCTAGAAGAGTAACTGGCTGCTAGATTATAACAGGGAGTGGACAGCAAGGTGTGACAAATAGACTATAAATATTGAGTGCTGTATTGCATAGAGGCCCCTACTGGGCTCAAGGGTAAGGACCAATTCCAGTGTACCCCTAAGACAATAAATTCATGGTATTGGATTTGTTATAGTTCAGTTAACTGACAAGTATAAAGTTCACAGAGTTACTATAAGTGAGATTAGCCTAGGCAATTCTTCCATAAGAGTGAAGAAATTACCTGGGAATGGTGAAAGGGAGAGACACAGTTTTGCAGAAGCAGCATATATCTAGGTATTAAGAATCAGAAAACACAAAATGAAGGAATCTTTCAGGGAAGTAGAACAATGAAGATGGACTTAAGGAAGATGACTAAGAAAATTTAGACATAGTATAGGAAAAAGATGCTGGGAGCTCACTAATCAAACTTTTCTGTGTCTATTCTACCCACTAAGTTAGCCCTTTTGACTTCTAGGTAAATCTCATATTGTTCTTGCCAAGAAATAGAATTCCTTCATTAGTTTGGAGTTCCCTTAGACTCTTTCTCAAACACTCACTTCATCACACTGACAGGCTATCTAGTGTGCCTCACATTAATTCTCTAAATATGTTTTAGCCTCACTTAATAAGACCTTTACTATTTAGTGAGATTTCTCTAGCTCACCATGTATGAATCCTATAGTTACAAGAGACAGGAAACCTAACCCTATATTGTCTCATGCACTTGAAAGGTTCAAAGCTAATTTCTAACTATACGTGATTTCACTATAAAATATGGAAGTCAGCAGATTTCACTATAAAATATGGAATTATGCTCCATAATTCTTTCACCTGATTGAACTGCATCTTAAATGATCAGTGAATGTGTTGACCCAATAAGACAGACCAGGGATGTGGCTTTTCAGACCATGAGAGAAAACACCTTTGAAGTTCCTTTCATCATACTGTATTCTTACCTTTTCTGCTGATGGACAGGACTGGATGTGCTTGATATCTCCCCAGGAGGGAGGAAGGAGTCTTGGTGTTCTCTGCCAGAGGGGGCCAAGAGGCCATGCCATCACTTCACCAACAACTTAGTTAGCACCTATGATCTGAGTTTCAAGTCTACGTGTATCATGGTTTGCTCTTTGCCACCTCCCTAGCACACTCACTCAGTCTTTGTTCCTCTTCCCTGCTGGGAGGGTGAATTCCACAGACTGACTCCTCCAGACACCCTGGTCACCTCAGTCTCTATTGGGGATTGATTAATGGGTGATAGCAGTCAGAGACTGGAAGTGAAAAAAGAAAGCATTTTGGACACTTCCCTGTTCCTTTTCCTATTTCAGCACCACTTCTCCGGCAAATACAGTTTCCAACTGTGTTGCAGGAACAAGAACAATGTTCTTGTTCCTGCAGCCTGGGAGTGTGGATGGAGTTCCTGCTGTTGCTAGCCTCTGGATGCCATGTCGTATCTTGACTGATTCTGTGTGAATCTGTCTACTCTTCTGAAAGGAACCTTGCATTCAAGTCCCTTCATTTGAAACATCTACAGTGAATTCTGTGTTATGCTGAGGCTTGGATTGTTATAACCCAACACTGGAGGGAGAAACAGCACTTTAGCCGAGAAAATGATGCTTAGGTTTCTAATGTGTACTATGGGTTTAGAGGTACAGGATATCCCTTTGGGTCATAGTTTCTAAATAGTGTACACACACACACACACACACACACACACACACACACACACACACACACAGAGAGAGAGAGAGAGAGAGAGAGAGAGAGAGAGAGAGAACATTATGGCAAAAGAGCTAGTCTTCTCATATCCACATCAAAGGGGATAATGGAAGTTGTTTTATAAGAAAACACAGGCAAGCTAAACTAAACCTCAGTTTCCTTATCTGGAGTGCAGATAGGTCTAAAGAGTGAGTACCTATGATTACCTTCTGGTGCGGGTGAAATTGGATAATGGGTAAAAGGTCCCTTAAATATACAAGGTGCTTGTAGGAAAAGGTAGCTGCTGTTATGCCAATCGAGAGTCACCCTCTGTTTTCTGCCCCAGGAAAGCAAGATTGAGTGCCCGTTGCCTGGTTCCTCTTCAGACAGTTTGGGAGAAGCCATCCAGGGTCGGCTCTTCTGTCGTCTACAAATTTGGAGGCAGCTATCTCCACCCTGTGGCTCTCAGCCAAGCTTGGGTTGCTGCTGGCTGCTGGGCGTGTTTAGGGGGTGGGAACTGGCAGGGTGCCTGGGTCCAGAGTATAAGGAAACCTAGGGGCAGCTGAAGGCAGTCTGGAGCCTGGTCCCACGAATTCCAGCCATGGTGCTTGGTCTCCTCTCCCCCAGCCTCTTCCGCCTGGGCCTATGGGCTTCTGCAGCGATCCTGCTTGTCGGCATCCTCAAGCTCCTGCGTCTGCTGCTGCGAAGGCGGATGCTGGCCAAGGCTATGGAGAACTTTCCAGGACCCCCAACCCACTGGCTCTTTGGACATGCTCTTGAGGTAGGTGGGCGGGGAAAGGCTAGAGAAAGAAACCAGCTTCTCTCTGGCATGTCTCTAGAGAATCGGAACTATTCCCTGGGAAGCTGTGGAGGGTGATGCTTGTAGCCCTGGTTCCTAGTTAGCTTTCCTGCAGGCATAGCTCTCTCACTCCTACCTTTCCAGCTGCTTCAGCAGCAGAGGGCCAAAGTTCAGACAAGGTTGACCTGGCGATAGAAAGACAGCACAGGGGAGAAACTAAATTCTCACAGTGCAATGCAATTAGAGAGTTAGGTTTAGAACTTCATCGGTGTCCTACTCTGTGCCGTGTACAGATTTCCACTATTGACACAGAAGATGAAAATGAAGACAGAGATAAGCACCACTCATGAGACCTTCCAGTGAATCACCCTGCTTCTTTGGGTGATTGGCTAGAATCCTGACCAGTCCTTCTGTTAAGGCACCATTGGAGTTGGGAAGGGAGGTGCGCCCACCTTAGCATCCACTCTCAGGAATTCCTCCTGTTGCAGGGAGAAGCTGATCATGGGTCCCCAGCATCTGGAGATTCTAAATGGTCAGCTTGGATCTAGGAGTCTCTGTTTAAATACCTTCCCTGTTTTTACCTCCTGAATCTGCTTTCTTCATCCTGCATCCAGGGAATTGCTTTGTTTGGAAATTGACACTGGAAATGAACTTGATGTCTGAACTTATCCTCGCCTCTACAGATAACTGTGTGGGATAGCCTAATAACATCATTTACACCCCTAAACATCCATGGTTTTAAAAACTAGTGGCTTTTAGTAGGGAACTGGACCTTGCCCAGGAAGAAGTTTCCTGACTAGAAAGAAAAACAGACACTAGGGTCTTCTCTGGTCCCTGGCTGACTCAAATGCTTCCCCAAGGATCCACGTCTCCTCTGTCCTTCTGGTCTTAGTCCTGTCCATTTTTCCCACTAGTTTGTAACTTCTGAAGCCTGGAGATCAGGTCTGATTTTTATCCCTGTGCCCTGAAGGTAGAGCACAAAGTTTGGTTAGGCAAGGTATTGCTAAATGAATGAACAGGAAAGGTTGGAAAGAAGGGGAGAGTATCCACAGGGGACAGAAAGTGGGGGAGAAGATACACAGAGGGATCAGTGAACTTGGGAGATTCTTGGTGAAATAAGGAAGGAGGGTCATGGAAAGTTGAGGTCTGGCCCTATTAGAATATGATGAGACACTTGGGAGAGACTTTCAATCCCTTTCTTCTTGCCCCTTTCGTGCCCATCTGCCTTTATCAGAATGGGTGTGAGCCCTTCTAGCCAGTGGACTTCTACAGAACAGGGACCTTTCTTTCCCATAACTCCATATCAGAGCTGAGTGCCCTCTTCCCACCTCCAGTACCTGGAAACTCTGGAACACAATCTAACTCCAGCTTCTTGGTTCCAACACGACTATCTGGAGGACTGTGACTTGGCACCTTAAAGGCCTGCAGGGACTAGAGGGGTGACTGCTCTTGAGCACTACAAAGGTTTCCTGGAGAACCACCACAGCACAATACCCTCACATTCTTCTAGGGCTTGGCATCTCTGCTGTGGGTTGGAGTCACACTTGGATCCAAGAAATGCGAAAGGCAGAGTTTGGTTAGTTTTCTTTATGTAAATAAAGACGAGGAAGTTGATATTGGGGACAAAGTGTTTACCCGAGTCCCTATGTTGGTTTAGGAATCAAGTCAGGACATGACGAGCCAAAACAAAAAATTAACTGAAAAATTATTTCTACATACCATGAAGACCAACATGGGAAAGGAAGGAAGAGGATTGGTGGGTGTAGTTCCTGGGGGCATGGGAGGAGTTGTCCATCAGGATTACTGTCTTTCTTGGTTTCCATTTACAATGTGAAGGCCCTGATAGTGTCTATTTGTCTTCCTACTTAGTTCTCATTCTCGGAGCCAGGAGATGTCCTGTTCTTTTAGGGCCTTGGTAAACCACCGTGGAACACAAGAACTACTTTGCACATAATAGATGTTTATTGTGGGCTTAAGTTTGAGGGGCCAGAAGTTGACAAATCTGATTGCTGTCTCTACTTATCTCTGTCTCTGTCTCTTTCTGTGTGTTCCTGCATGTGTAAGTATGTGTAGAAACCAGAGATTGATGTCAGGAGTCTTCTTCTGTTACTCTCTACCTTGTTTTTTATGAGACAGGGTCTCAGAATCAGAGCTCACTGTTTTTACTAGATTGACTAGCAAACTTCAGGGATTCATCTATCTTCTTGCGCCTCAGTGCTGGGGTTACAGATTGCATCATTATGCAAGACCTTCATGTGGGTGCTGGGAATCTAAACTCAGGCTCTCATGCTTGTAGAGCTAGGATTTACCCATTTACACATCTCACCAGCCCAAACAGATTAACTTTGTTCTCAAGAAGCCCCCAGGAGAGCTGTAATTATAGCAAACTGATGAAGTAGGGAGCTCTTTATTTGGACATCGGCCAACTGATCTTCTGGCCAATTGGCTGATGGCCTGAGAAGGCTTGTTGACAGGAAGGACAGCTGGACACAGTGAGGATCCCTGATAAGTCAACAGTTAGTTCCCTTTGGCTTTTGCATATCCTTTTCTCGCTTCTGAAAAGCTAAGTTCCACTGATGACCTTTTTCTGATCTGATTCTTGAAGTGAAACTTACTCATACTTTTGGAGAGCAAGACCTTTTGATTGTTTATTGCAGCCAGAGTCCACAGTATAGCAAATGAAAGGATGAGGCACGTGGCTGTGGAGCTGGGTTCCGTGAGTTATTGCTTCAGCCCATTTTCCTTTCCTTCTTTCCTTGTGGAGAAACAAGCTGGCCCAGACATGTTGATAAGTGTTCCAGCTCAGGGCATCTGAGGCCAATCTCAGGCATCTTGTTATGTAACCTATGTGTCCCCAGAAGGCCATCGTCTCAGCTTTTTTAAAGATTAGTTACAAGGGTGGAGCCAAATGTTGCAAACTCTTCTCAATGTTCTTTGGTTCATGGAGGAAATCAGGGTCCATAGAAGAAAGCTGTGTGAATGGAGCTATGGCAGGCTGTCTGAGATCGAGGCTAGTGTCTCCTGCCCATGGTTAGGATGTTGCAGAAGAGAACAAGCATGATTGATAAGGAGAAGAGTGGGACCAGTCTGAACCAGCTCAGCCAAAGGCTCCTTCCAACCTTGAGATCCCATAACCTTGAATTTTCTGTCTTAAGACCTTTCTTTTTTTTTATTCTAAAAATTATTATTATTTATTATTTATTCAATTGTGCATGCATGCGTGTGTGTGCGTGTGTGTAGAACCACGGGTGAATTCGGGAACTACCATGGATGCCTCCACTTCCTCCTTGTTTACTCTTCCCCGGGATTCACAGGCTCCGCCCTACCAGGACCAGAAACGCAGGCCGCCCCCGCTTCCGCCCGGTGTCTATACGTGGGGTCTAGGATCGAACTCAGGACCTTCTGCCTGCAAGGCAAAGGCTTAACCCCTGAGCCACCTCTCCAGCCCCTTAAGACCTTTTTTGCCATGCCTACCTGAGTGCCCCACAACTGAGAAAGATGGGGGGGAGGAGAATGATCATGTGAATTAGAATATTTGTAAGGAAACCCTAGTGAGGGCAGATGGAAATAGAAAAGAGACATGAAGGAAAGGAATAAAGCATGAATACTGACTAGAAAGGAGACAGGGGTCCCAGAAGTTCCTCTCTCTATACGCAGAGATGAATTTTTTTAAATCACTGGATTTTCGACATTGCATGCACAAGGGCAATGAAAACTTAAAAAATCACTTCAGGATTCTGAGAGACAATTCTACAGGGGGATTACACCAAACTGAACAGAGGTCACAGGAACCAGAGTCTTAGAGACTGTAGATGAAAGCAGGTCTGATTCCCCAGGCCCTTGATATAGCAGCTTGGGTTCACCTTGCATTTCTGGACTCACAGCAGAGGCTTTGGGGCTGCAGAGGTATCACTAATGTCCAGTAGGTGGGGCTACAGGGAGGGAGCTTTCAGGGACTCCCTGGACAGCACCCTCCTCTGCACAGGTTCCTAGGGTCTCGTAGTGATACTGGGTTCCTGTCATTTCAGATCAAGAAGACCGGGAGCCTGGACAAGGTGGTGTCCTGGGCCCACCAGTTCCCCTATGCCCACCCACTCTGGCTTGGACAATTCATTGGTTTTCTGAACATCTATGAACCCGACTATGTCAAAGCTGTGTACAGCCGTGGGGGTGAGGTATCCTAGGGAGAGGGTGGGGTTTCCTGAGCAAAGGGCTCTGAGCCTGCATGAGGAGGAGGATGGGGCCTATGTCCAAAGCCTGGGAACAGAATGGTCAAAGTTCTCCACCTGATTTATCCCTGAGCCTCGTGTGGGAACACCCTATCCTCATTTGACTGGCTTTCCTCTGCCCTGCAGACCCAAAGGCCTCAGATGTGTATGATTTCTTCCTCCAGTGGATTGGTGAGTGAACAACCTTTCCAGGCCTTCCCTAGCTTCCCTTGTCTGGGTGGATGACCAGAATTCCTGCCCTGTCCTGCTAATTGGACATCTCACCTGGTGGACAGTCTGGTCCCTGTGTGCCTGTCCTAAGCTCATCTCTTTGGAGAGCTCCTGGCTGGCAAGAGTAGTTATCCACCTCCCTTTCTGGACCACCATCTTCGCACCCTGACGGAGGAGGGGAAAGGTTCTGGGTAGTGTGTGAGTTTGAAAGATGGCTTTCTGGAGGAACTGACTCTAGGGTTGATCTAGCAGGAAAACTGAATGGTGGCATTTTCTATAGAAAGGGTTTGGGGAAAAGCGTAGTAGTCTAGGACAATGCCTGATGTCACCAAACACTGTAAGCTGTCTGGGTGATTAGAAAGAAGATTCATTTGGGAGACCAGAAGGAAGATTCATTTGGACACTCTTGGTTATTGAAAACATTTAATATTGTTGAGCCAAGGCCATATGCTCTCTAAAACTCTTCTTTTTACCCATGCCAGTTTCCTGGGAGCTAAGAAAGGGCAGGGTAACGGGAAGAAAACAATTTCAAATTACTGCCTCACAGATCTTGTGAGTCATTTGGACTTCAATGATTCTTACTTTCTTAAGCTAAATGAAGATGAAGAGAAAAGACAGGAAAGGCTTAAGTCAATGAGAGGCACTTTGAAAGTCAAGAATATATTTCCATGGCAGGGTGTGTGTAAGGACAGAATTGAGTCCCTCCTGAGGCCATGGAACACACAGATGGCAGGTTGCTCCCAAGTCTTGAAGCTGTGGTCACAGCTTTAGTGGGCGGCAGTCAAGGTCCAGCAGGCTTCCTTCTTGCCTTGCCCCCTCTCTGTGTGCTTTCTGGGGTCTGAGTCCCATGACACCTGACATAAATTTCTGGGGCCCAAGCTTTGTGGCTGCAGCTAGGGGACAGAAAGTGGGTCATGTGCCCTGAGGGATGAGTTCATACAACCAAGATCTGCTTCTTCCTCTGTGTTCTGCAGTCCTGATTGGCCTGGGGTGGAGGCCTAGAGGCCTATACTGGGTCTTTTGGTGGTCTTTACCGGAGGATTCCAGGTTTAGGAATGGAAGTGGGTGTGACTGATCTCAGCTGGCGAGTGGGACAGGATTGTCTGCACTCCTCAGCCCCCTGTCTCTGCTCCCTTCCCAGGAAAAGGCCTACTGGTTTTGGATGGGCCCAAGTGGTTTCAACACCGCAAG
Organism: Typhlomys cinereus; assembly: GCA_023101885.1. Classification (NCBI taxonomy): domain Eukaryota; kingdom Metazoa; phylum Chordata; class Mammalia; order Rodentia; family Platacanthomyidae; genus Typhlomys; species Typhlomys cinereus. The sequence continues at coordinate 654,183 of JALPQD010000100.1, read as the reverse complement.
CTGCTCACACCGGGCTTCCATTATGATGTGCTGAAGCCCTATGTGGCCATATTTGCTGAGTCCACACGTGCCATGCTGGTGAGCATCCCACAGCAGACCCCTGAAGCCAAGGGTTTCTTGCACCCTCTTGGTGCCCCGGATGAGGTGATACACCTCATTCTGGCCACAATAGTGGGGTCAGAGCCCTCCTCTGCTTGTCTCTGTTTCTGCCACTCCTGGCAGGAGACTGAGGCTCCCAGTGTCCAAGCAGTCCTAGGCTCTTGTGTCTGTCAGGGGCCTGACGCTGTCTTGTCAGACTGTTCTATTACGCCACAGTAAGGCCTCTACTGAAGCAGATTTAAGGGCTTCCTGTATTTTAGAGTCTCAAGAAATATCTTTCCATTTTCAAGTGTCTCGTTTTCACAACTGCCTAAACCGTAGTCTCTGAGAGGAGAGATGTCAGGTCAGACTTAGAGCCTTGGAGTTGGAGAATCCTCAGAGCTTACCCAGGTTAGTCCTTCCTCCTGCAGGACCCTCCCCCCACATTACTGGAGGCCTGACCTGGAATAGGCAGCTCGCCACATGCTGTGGGCCCTGTGCTTTATTACAACTATCCCTGACTCAGAGAAAGTGCAGACTTGGTGACATCTGCCTCCTGGTCCTGCCTTCTTTGTCTCACGCCTCCAGGTTGTGAAGCCCCACATTACAGCAGGACAGAATGTGGGATAGAGGTTGGGGCTACTTACAGAAGAGGGCTTGGTGGTGGTAAATAGACCATGGGGCTTAATGCACAGGGCGGAGGCTTCCAGCCCACTTAGTTCTTACATTGCTCCTTATCTCTGGTTCCAGGACCAGTGGGAGAAAAAGGCTTGTGATGGCAAGAGCTTTGACATCTTCTCTGATGTGGGCCGCATGGCACTGGACACGCTCATGAAATGCACCTTTGGCAAAGGAGACAGTGGCCTGGATTATAGGTAAGAGACACTACAAGGTTGACCCTTCTACCTCCAGGCTCCTGATCTGGAGAGGACAGAGATCCTGGCTAGTTTCCCAGGCCTTTCTTGTGATGGGGAGATATATTTGGTGCTAGCAATGAGGCTTAAGGGGGCAAGAGGAGGAAGGGGCGTGCCGTCGTTGGGCAGATTTCCTGGAAGGGAGCTGCTCATGGCTGTGTCCCAGGACAATATCTGAGCCACCTGTCCCTCCATCCTCTTCTTCAGGGACAGCAAGTACTACCTGGCAGTCAATGACCTCACCCTGCTGATGCAGCAGCGCATTGATTCCTTTCAGTATCACAATGACTTCATCTACTGGCTCACACCACATGGCCGCCGCTTCCTCCGGGCCTGTCAAACAGCCCACGACCACACAGGTGGATCTTCCCTGAAGGGTCCCCCACTAGGAACCCTGAGTTGTTCCTCTAGGGTCCTCTGTATCTTCCCCTGCCCCAACACCATTCAGTTCCCATTTGGGCAGAGGATATTTCCTAAGCCACAACCCCTGTGCTCCTGGTTCAGACCAAGTTATCAGGAAACGGAAGGCAGCTCTGAAGGATGAGAAGGAACAGGAGAAGATCCAGCAGCGGAGACACTTGGATTTCCTGGACATTCTTCTGGGTGTTCGGGTAAGTGCACGTGGCCTGTCTCAACTAAGCGTTGGTTTCAGAGAGGCCTTCAGACCACTCTTCTAGGACAGACTCCCTTCCCAGCAAATATAACCTACTGTTTGCCCCATGGCACACATCAACACAGGTGCAGAGGTGCTGCCCTGTAACACTGAGGAGACCTGGGAGCCTAGACCACATAAGAGTAGCCTAAAGATATTTCTAGGTTTCTAAGATCCCTGAAAACTTGGCATTGTAAAACTTTAGAACATAGATTTCATTCATATTCAGTCATTCATTCTTTTTCTTTTCCTGTACTCCACAAACTCAGTGTCTACCTTGTACAGTTCCTGTGTTAGGGTATAAAGATGAAAAAGATCTAGCCCTGCTGTCTATTTGCTTACTCTAGTGGAAGGGACAATAAGCAAATGTTGACAAAGATGTCTTCCTCTTCTAGGTGACATTCTGTGTGCCTAGCGAACATTGCTGACAGTCTAGCTTGAGTAAAGTCACCAATTATTTAGCCAGAGGGGTCAGAGAGGGCTTCATGACTAGGAGGCATCCAGGCTGACCTTGGGGAAAAAAAAGAGTTTGGAGAAAGCTTCTAACTCCCAACCTGTCAAGCAGCTTCCACATCCTTTTCCATGTTTGTATCTGACAGCAACAGTTCTGCATTCTTCTTGGTCCTACCTCAAAAGTGCTGAGCTCCCCCACTGTGCTTATCTCAGGATGAGAGTGGGATCAAGCTGTCAGACGCAGATCTCCGAGCTGAAGTGGACACCTTCATGTTTGAAGGCCACGACACCACCACTAGTGGTATCTCCTGGATTCTCTACTGCATGGCCCTGTACCCTGAGCACCAGCAGCGCTGTAGGGAAGAGGTCCGTGAGATCCTAGGGGACCAGGAGTCCTTCCAGTGGTGAGTGAGGCTGACAGTAAGCCTGGTCTATCCTGCTTAGCCCGGGGCGGGGGGGGTGCCCCTCTTGTCCCGGGCCCTTCAAAGACAGAACAGAACCTTCCTGGAAATGAGGTGAGGGTGACAGCCGCTGTCCTGTTCCCTTTGCTGCTGTGGCTTTCTTGGGAAGGATGACTGTAGATGTATCCGTGAGTCACTCCCCCATATGGAGGATTTTCAGTGTCACTAAAGTTGTCAAGAAGAGGCTGATGTTTTATGAACTGAATTCCTCTGATGACAGACTATAAATCCTTTCTGAGTTACAGTCTTGAGTAAGAGAAGACTAGGAGAGAAAAGGGAGGAAAAATGGACAGGGCGTGTGTGTTTGGAGGGGCCAGAGATAGGAAAGCTGGAGAAGCCTTTTGGGGCAGCACATGACCTCCAGCCTTCTTATCTCTTTTTATGGCAAAGGAGAAAAAAAAAACTGTCTCCTGAACCCCATCACTTAAAGCTTTCTAGTGGTCTCCTTATTTCTCAACTTGGCTGGCATTCTGAGTGCGACACCAACTGAACTAGTCTCTTTTTGCAGAGCCTTCTCTGAACTGATTGATTAAAGCTTCCTCTTGGGCCTTTGCACACTGGTAGTTGTCTTGCTTTTCTGGGGCAGAGCACATAGCAGGGAATGTCCTGTCAGTGATGGGAGTTTAGGTTCACCCAAGGGGGAATGGCCTATAATTCAAGGATTGGGAACTTAAAAGATGGATTCTCGTTTTTATTGACTGGATGTTAGAAACTTTTTAAGGATCCAGTCATGAGTCAAGCACTAGTTGGGGTGCATTCCAAGTGTGAAGAGGAGGGCCAAAATGTCTGCTCCTGGGGAGATTTTTGGAATGATAAACTTCCATAACCAAAATCCAGAGAAAGCCGCAGGGTAGAATAAGATTGACTGCCTTGGATGTTGAGGGCAGATAGGTTGGAAGGAGTGAGACTCAAACAGACTTTCTTAGAAAGACTAAAACTCGGGCTGGAGAAGTGGCTCAGGGGTTAAGCCTCCGCCTTCCAGGCGGAAGGTCCTGAGTTCGGATCCCAGATCCCACGTATAGACGCCAGGCGGAAGCGGGGGCGGCCTGCGCTTCTGGACCTGGTAGGGCGGAGCCTGTGAATCCCGGGGCAGAAGGAGGTGGAGGCGTCCATGGTGGTTCGCGAATTCGTCCGTGGTTCTACACACACACACACACACAGAGACACACACACGCGCGCGCGCACATACACACGCACATGTGCACAGTTGAATAAGTAATAATAATAATAAAAAAAAAGAAAGACTAAAACTCAAGTGACGGGAGAGCTAAACATTTTAGGTCAGGTAGCAACATGTCCAAGGCTTGAGGCAGGGAGTTAAATACATATTTCATTTTCATTTCTTTTTCTCTGGAACCTGAAGCAATTTAGTGAATACTTACTCAATAAGATAGTACAATAAATGAAAGGTAAGGGACGAGGGGAGAGTGACTTGGAGTGACTTAGAGTTACAATTGTTATGGTCGAAACACATTTGAGTGTGAATGTCCTGAGATGTTTGTGTGAGTTTCTCATTATTCACCCTTGAACAACTCATGAACATTGGTCAGTTTATTCACCATCATCAGAACTGAATTCCCTTGATGACAGAATATAAATCCTTTCTGAGTTACAGTTTTGAGTAAGAGAAGACTAGGAGAGAAGAAGGAGGAAAATGGAGGGGAAACTAAGCACAACCTGAAGAAATGCTCCCTGTGGGACTTCCCGAGGCTCTAAATGACATAGAAGTGATCTGGTCTTGGATAGGCACATATGTATCTCTAAGATCCCATGCCTTCCCTGTCTAGCAGTGAAGATTTGGGGGAAATAGAAGAAAGTGGAACCAGATTGCTAGGTCTTCATGGCCACCTGCTGTCACATCTGGCCTGGACCCTTGGACCCTTGTATCTCCTCTGATTATTGGACATGTGGAGTGAGGGAGAGGGAAAATGCCACAGTGATGAGGAAGCTGGCACCATTCCCAGATGCTATTGTTCCCAATTCCCAAGTGTCTTTTGCTGCCGGCAGGGAAGATCTGGGCAAGATGACCTACCTGACCATGTGCATCAAAGAGTCCTTCCGCCTCTATCCACCTGTGCCCCAGGTGTACAGACAGCTCAGCAAGCCTGTTACCTTTGTGGATGGCCGCACTCTACCTGCAGGTGGGTTGGAGAGCCTTTGGGGAGTAGAATCTTCACCTCTGGTACACCTTGGACCATTGAACAAATCTTTAGAACAAGCAGGTAGAACTTAGACTGTATATTGACAGCCTGGACCCAAGTGCCAGCATGAGTAAATTTCCATACCTTGAAACCTTCATTTCCTCTTGTGTAAAATAGAGATGAGAAGAGAACCTGCTCTCCCTGACTGTTGCTAGAATTAAAGGGACAATGTCTACAGGGTTTTCAAATGTATCATGTGCATCCTGGTCAGGCTATGGGAACCTCCAGGGGAGCAATTTACATAAACTATGCTCCAGTGCAATGTAAATATGTACAATTTTTATGCTGTGGCTTCATAAAATCGTTCAGACTTGAACAGACATGTAGCTAGCACACAGTGAATGGTAGTGGCTCTTATTAGTCATAGTGTAATGTTATGAATAATAACTTTCTGAGAGTTAGTTGAAAGCAGGCAGATTATGATATGTAGTCCACTGCTGGTCGTCCTACTTTGCAGTAGGATGGGATTACCTTCCTTCGTCTTCATTCCACAAATGTCTGTGTCAGGTACTCTCTTCAGTGATGGGCTGTAGGTGCTGTTCATGAGGATAATCAAAGTACTCTGATGAACTGAGTGTGGTCAAGAGTTCATTGTCATTGGCAGTAAACAGGCAGGGGCCCTATTAAGGAGATTCAGGCCCTATGTGGAGATGGGCCTGGAAGCCTCAAGACCACTGGTCACCAAGCCTCTGTTCTTTCTACAGGCAGCCTGATCTCTCTGCACATCTATGCCCTCCATAGGAATAGCACGGTGTGGCCTGATCCTGAGGTATTTCATCCCCAGGCCTGGAGGTCAGGCAGGGTGGGCTGTGGGGTTGCTTTATGGCAGGATCTGGTGGTTATTTAAACAAATCCTGTCTCCTTAGGTCTTTGACCCCTTTCGCTTTTCCCCTGAAAATGTGACTGGACGCCACCCCTTCGCCTTCATGCCTTTCTCTGGTGGGCCCAGGTAGGGAGAGGCCTTAAAAATCCAGACACCCAAGACTGGTGATGACAGGTGAAGGACATTATGGGGGAGACATCATTATAGAGAGTTTTGTGAAGGGGGTCTTTTGCTATTATATTCCTGTCCCTGGAAAATAGGTTGGATGTATGTTTCTAAGCCAGAACTCTCATTATGAAGCTACTCACTTGAGGCCTTTCACCATGCTCCCCAAAGCCTTTTTTAAACCTAAGCTAATCATATCCTGATCATAATCATGAGACATTGTGTTTCTCAAAATAGTTTTTGTTGAGGGTCACTGAGAGTATTGGATTTAATCGCTGTGGATACCCCATAGCTAATTCTTCTCTATATTGCTTGTTTCAGGAATTGCATTGGGCAGCAGTTTGCCATGAATGAGATAAAGGTGGTCATAGCCCTCTGTTTGCTCCGCTTTGAGTTTTCTCTGGACCCCTCACAGCTGCCCATCAAGATTCCCCAGTTGATCCTGCGCTCCAAAAATGGCATCCACCTCTACTTGAAGTCTCTGAGCTCTGGGCCTGGGAAATAGCTCTGCATAAAGAAGGTTGGGACAGCAAGGGCTGTGGTCTCTTCTAGAGCACTGCCCAGCTGGACCAGGTGTGGAGCAGTTGTGGCTCCTGGTCTTCTGGAGGGAAAGGAGAGCCTCCTAGGGGGAGTGCCTCATAAATGTGTGCACAAGGATCTTATGCATAGATTCTAGAGCTCATTTACTTACTCCAAGGCATTCGTGACTATCCATTTGCTTTGAGAAACCTTATCTCCCACAATTGGCCATATTTCTAAGACACAGCAGAAACATACATTCCAGCCTTCGATAATCTTAGTGAAGATGATAGCAATGACTTGGGGCTCATGATATGAAGGAGAGATAACGTGTGTGTGTGTGTGTGTGTGTGTGTGTGTGTGTGTGTGTGTGTGTGTGTGTTGGGGCTGATGCCTTATCATTGAAATGAATTTCTTTGATTTTCTGTGTATATCTGAAATATATAATGGACATAAAGACAAACTGTTTAAAACAAGAAATAAAATATGAAAGGTGGTTTCACTGGTGTGTCTTGTATCCCTCCCGGAATGGGTCTCTGTGGCACTCCAGTCATTCAGATCATCAGAGTCTCACAGTCACATAGTGCTCTTTGCATTGAGGATTTTACAGTGGAAGGTCACAGAGTGACATCAGAGGAGGACTTCCTGAGAGAAATGAAACCCCTCTGCATAGAGCTGGGAGTCATAAAGTTGCAAAGGGCTTTTGGGAGGGGTCTCAATCTGGGGCTCAACTGACAATTTACAGTTCCCTGCTGCAGCTGATTGATAACTGTGAATACATACACCTTATAGCTCAAAGTCTAAGGCTCCAGTCCAGAATTAGACTATATGGAAGGGCACTGAAGACAAGAGATGGGAATTCTAGCCATATGACTTGGTGATGTCTCTATGATACCCTGGGTTATGTGTTGCCTGGATGTTGCCTGGACACGTATCTTCCTGTTATAGATTTTTCACTTCTTAGAATGCCACACCTAGGCAGATCTACCATAGGACATTTGCTTAATATTATAATGCCCCCAATAAGACCTAGAACTCCTTGTTCTCCTGATCCTGGAATGCAGAAGTCCCAGCTGTAGAGTGCCTCCCAGCCAGCGGCTTTGACACTAACTTTCTTTTCTGTCTTGGTGCCTGGGTGAACTATTATCTGAACAAATTAAGATAAGATTGCAATAGTTATCACCTGGGATCTGAATCTAGAAATCATAACCACATTATGTCCCTGAATGGCACTTGAGACTGAACTGCATCCACTTTCCTTATTCTTTAGATCTTTAGTACCCTGGCAGCTATAAAGGTTCAGCAGAATGACAGTGCACCTTCTCCAATGGGAGAAGGTTGTGGTGCAGCATTAAGAGAATGACCCTGAAAGAATAACCTAGGAGGAATTTAAACTGAAGCCTCCTGATTCTGACATCTTGTAACCAAGAATCCACCATTAATATCAATGCTTCCTGAGTGAATGTGCCAATGGGAAACAGAGCCAAGAGCACTAGAACCACCAGGATACTAAAGATCCAAAGACATGCAGTCACAGGTGCCATCTAGGGACATAATGTGGTTATGACGCCTAGATTCAGATCCCAGGTGATAACTATTGAAGCCTTATCTTAATTTGTTCAGAGAGCAGTCTACCCCAGGCACCAAGATGCATGTGTGTGTGTGTGTGTGTGTGTGTGTGTGTGTGTGTGTGTGTGTGTAAGTGTGTGTGTGTATGTGTGTGTGCATGCGCACGCACACACGTTTGTCCTCCTAGGGGAGGAGGGTGATTGCTGGAACTGGTTAGCATCACGGGTAAGTTATGCTTCAATCTTCCATCTCTCTAAACATGCCCTATACCTTCAATGATCCCACATGTGTGGGTGAAGTATGGGGTGTGTAACAGGTATGTTCAGGAGTGACTCTCAGGAATATCTCTATGTATGTTGAGAGTAAATGCAGCTTCTAACCGAACCAGAGTCTTGCCCATTGCTTGCAACAGTAGGGCCACTTTTTGTTCATATATTTGCTCTATATGGATTCCTGTGGTTAGAGTTCTAATTTGACTGGTGACCCTAAATTTTGAACTCTTACTGGCCTGTGCTCGCAGAATGGCCAGAATGAGACTTTCTGTGTCACTTGAATGTCTTGTTCATGAGGATCGAACTTTCAAGCACTGAATGTCCAGTCTGCCCTTTCCTTAGAATAGAGATGACCAGCCTAGTGAACTGGTAGCCTGGGAGACTGAGAATGAAGTCCTAGCTGTAGTCACTGATTTAGGGAGAAGGCAGAACATGGTGTAGGAAAGACATAGGACTCCAACTAGGTCTGTCGATGATATCCTGGACATTGATCTAGGACCAGTTTGAGGTGATAAAGGGATCTGTGGTCAGAATCAGCAAGGGGGAAAAGGACTGACTTTATAGAGTCTATAAGAAGTACAGATCTAGCCCAGAGAACCTGGTGGAGTACATAGGGGGTCGGCTGGATGTAGAGAGCAGGGTCCAGGATAAGAAGAACCACAGTAGATAGTCACCAGGTGTGGGCAGATTTGATAAGGTCCTACCTCCTTCAGGGTTCTAAGCTAGGAAGGCAGGGAACAATCAAAGGACCTGTAGGGCCCCTGACATCATGTCTTACTGGCCATATCCATTTACTTATCTGGGCTGTTCCCAGCTCTGATAGAGAGACATCTATTCCTCAAACCTCTAGAAAAACCTGTGGTCTTTATGTGTGAAGGAAATGCCTGGCAATCAGGTCAGTCTGAGCTCTCTTCTCATGTTTCTGGGCTTCTATGAAGAGTAGAATCCTAGAGGCTTTTATATCAGGCTAGGCCTATAAGATTTTCTTGATCATCACAAGAAGGGCTATATCTGTGTCACAGTTAAGTACAGGTTTCAATTTGACAGTTGAGGGTTTGAGCTCTGGGCACATTTGTAGAGAATTAGTGGTTGAGTTAAACCCAGAGTAAACCTGCGGAAGCTGTCTAGCTGTTAGGTAAGGCCCAGCCCATGGTGGGTGGGACTAGGCTCTGGAATAAGATACAGAGAGCTGATTAAGAAAGTTGGTGTCCTTGTGTACACTTGGCCAGACAAGCTGGTCTGGCAAGTAAGGATCTTCCTTCTCTCAACCTTTGTGTAGTGATGATGTGGCTTGTCCCCTCGGACCTGATGTTGGTGTGAGCTCTCCTGTCAAGTTGGACTGAGAACTGTAACTGGACAATTGTAAGAGAATAAACCCCTTGCTTCTTTAAACCATTTGATGGTGATTTATCAGCAACCATGCACAATAACTGCTACAATCTGAGAACTACTTTAAACATCTAGGGTGAGAAATGTTAGGTCCTAAGTAGAATAGAGGCCTGGTCTCTTCCCCTAAAAATATGTGTTCTTCCTTTGAGTTTCTACAGAATAACCTTTGTCCAAATTCCTCCTCCTCCTCCTCCTCTTCCTCCTCCTTCTCTTTCTCCTCCTCCTCCTCCTCCTTTAGCAGTTGGGCAGTTGTAGGGGTTATATCGATGAGGCCATCTGGAGGTGTGCACTATATTAGGTCAAGCTGGGGTCCACGTATCACAGGGCAGATGCCACACTTTCTTCTTCAGAAGGACTTCTCTCCTTTGTCTTTCCTCCCCTGGGTCTCTTTGCCATTTATCACCTTCCAAGGGAAGACAAGCATTGTATGCAACACCAGGAACTTTATTGTAAGAAGAAAGAAAGATGGAGAGACTAGTGTGAGAGATATTCAGGTAGACAGAGAACATGCAGGAAAGATTTAGATGGACAGTCATGTAAACACTGCATTAAACTAAGTATTAGTGTTATGTGATGTCCAAATCCTAAACTTTGCAGTCCATGAATATATTTCCTTATAAAATAAAAAAGAACTCTGAGACCTGGATTAAGGAAAGGATGTGGAGATGGGAAATGATCCTGGATTTCCAAGTGGACTTGAATTCACAAGGGCCCTCACAAATGAGAATGAAATGGGAAGATAATAGAAAGATCTGAAGAAAATTCACTCTATTTTAAAATATATTTTATTATATATATATATATATATGTGTGTGTGTGTGTGTGTGTGTGTGTGTGTGTATCAGAGGGCACTGTAAGTCCCTGTGCAGGACCAAGGGTGATTTCAGGAATCATTCTGGATTGCTTCTATCTCCTTCTTGCTTCACTTTGGGATTTTCCAGACTCCTCCCACTAGGGTCAGAAGTGCAGGCCCCACTGTTTCCCCCTGGCATTTTCACGTGGGACCTGGGATTAACTCAGGAACTTCTGCTTTTGAGACAGAGTCTTAACTCCTGAGCCATCTCACCAGTCCAATTCTTGCTTTAAAGAGGATGGAAGATTCCAGTGCCTAGGAATGCTGATTGATGCTGAAAAAAAAATGAGAGGAAGTGCTTTCTCCAAGATCCTTCAGATGAAGGTTGGCCACACTTTGTTTTCTCCCATTTCATACTCTGAGATCAAGAACTGTAAGAAAATAACTTTCTGTTATTTCAAACCACTAAAGTTGTGATAGTTGATTATAGATAAAATAGAAAAGTCATGTAGGGGAAAATGAGAAGGCAGAAAATTACATCCACTGATCTAGGATGCTTGCTGGAGCATGAATCAGGTCAGGCATAAGTCATCACAGACTAGGTGAAACACAGTGGGTCACACCAGCAAAAAGATTTGAAAATAGGAGGGAGTCAGGCAGGAGAGATGAAGGATTATAAGGGGAAAAGGAGGGGGGATGGGATTTGGGACTAAGGATTGAAAATATTTTAGAATCACTATATTCATGTATATAACATTTAAAATAATAGAGATTTAAGAAAAAGAAGGCAGAAAGGGAAACTATGGGGGGTATAGTAGGCTGGAGAGTAGGAAAGTGATGAAGGATCAGGGACAGGTACAGGTAGGAATCTGGAAGAAGGTGATAGAAAGATAATCGGACAGATAAGAGGCAGACGAGTAGGCAGACATTAAAAAAGATAGATGAGCAGGTCAGGATCGGCTGGGATAGGAACAGGTGACAGGAAGATACGTTATCAGGCAGCATGTCCACAGTGCCATGTGTCCCTACCAGGATTAGTGGAGTTTCTTGAGATGCAAGTAGATCCCATCCTTGGCCTTCAAAACAAGTCTTGATATAGGGATGGGGACCCTGGTGGGATCTGAAAGCAGCTCAAAACGGAGCAGGGTCAGGGCTACGGCCACCTTCAGCTCATTCATGGCAAATTGTTTTCCGATGCAGTTCCTGTACCAGGCAAAGGACAGTGAAGTGATATAGGCCTCTGACCATGTTCTGAACTGGACAGGGATCTCTCTCACGAGCCCAACCCAGTGACTGTCCTTACAGATCACATTGACTTATACTCCAAGCCTTTTTTTCCCCCATGATTATCTGACCTTTGACATAGATGTCCCATCTTCCAAGGCTATCTTGATCCTACTTTTTCTCTATAGGTATGAACTAAGTTGGCTGAAGAGATGACTCAAGGGTTAAAGCCTTTGCCTCACATGCAAAAGGACCCAAGTTCAGATCCCAGATCTCATCTAAAAAAACCAGGTGATCTGGTGATAGCCTGCACTGGAGGGCAAATCAATAAGGAAGTAGAGCAATTCAGAATGATTCTTGATGTCACCTTTGGGCTTTTATAGGCACACTCAAATGACCTTCAGTAACACACACACACACACACACACACACACACACACACACACACACACAAGGTTAGAACATGCCCAGAATTTGAAGGGATAGAATCCAAGTTCATGAATTATTTATCATTGATTAATTTTACTCCACTTAGGGCCACCAGGAGCTGAGTTCCAAAGAGGAGAATCAGATGTCAATATAGAAGCTCTTAGAGGCAGACACTGGGTTGAGTATGCTCAAGCTACTGTTCCATCTCCTAACCCCTTCAGTCCACAGGCATCTATATATTCTTCTAATTCTGATAAGAATTAGGACTTCTTCAGTTTCCTCTCTTGGAGTTTTCTGGTCTGACCCCCTCCTTCCACACCGACCCTTCATGCCACCATCAGTTAGGACAGCATCCAGCTATCTCGAGGCAGTCATACCTCTATTGGCTGCTGTCATCAAGCTCTTACTGCCCACCCCAGTTTCTACCTCAGATCATGTTGCTGAGATCTCTGAGAATATTGTCCCTCCCCATCTGCTCGCACGTTCTAAAGACTCAAGCCAATGAGTGAATAGTGGCCCTTTCTCCTCTGCTTGACTGTCTCTCTCCCTTCTGTTGCTATAGTGATTTTCTTTTTTGTTTTGTTTTGTTTTCTGAGATAAGGTCTCGCTCTATAGACCCGACAGACTTGGAACTTGTGATTTCCCCCTGTCTGTTTCCCTCACACCAGCAGTGCTATATTTGAGGACATGCTTCAGTCAGGGCATAAGTCTGTGTCAGGAATGTGGACTAGTGCACAAACTGGTCAGTGAGTGAGAGTGAAAGAGTGAAGGAGGATCATGTTTATTAAACATAGATATTTGTCTCCATAGAATGCATTTTTGATCTCTTGGAGGCAGGGGAAGTATTCATCTGTTGTTCTTGTCTAGCATAGCGTCTGGCACACAGGAGCTGACCTAGTAACTTTTTTATGTTTGAACTAAGTTAATTTCACTTGGTTCTTTTTTTTATTATTCAATTGGGTGCGTGTATGCGTGTGTGGGCATGTGTGTATGTATGTGTGTGTGTATCTGTAGAACCACGGACGAATTCGGGAACAACCAAGGACCGCCTCCACCTCCTCCTTGTTTACTCTCCCCCAGGATTCACAGGCTCCACCCTACCAGGACCAGAAACGCAGGCCGCCCCCATTTCTGCCAGGCATCTATACTTGGGGTCTAGGATCCGAACTCAGGACCTTCCGCCTGCAAAGCAGAGGCTTAACCCCTGAGCCACCTTTCCAGCCCCTCACTTGGTTCTTAAAATTCAATTTATTTGAATCTAAGTTATAAAATATACAGAGACAGTAAAATTAATTCTGACCAAAATCAGAGTGTGATGACACACGCATTCAATCCCAGCACTTGGGAAACAGACAGGGGGAAATCACAAGTTCCAAGTCTGTCGGGTCTATAGAGCGAGACCTTATCTCAGAAAACAAAACAAAACAAAAAAGCAAATCACTATAGCAACAGAAGTTTAGTTCTAGCTTAAACTGTTACCTAGGACTTTTCTGTCCTCTAGTGGCAGCAACATGATTTGTAGTTGGTGGAAAAAGAAATAATTCTGAAATATCTTAGAAATAATCTTATAGAACTAGGACAGCCTAATCTCTCCCCATCCTGGAGCTCAGGGACATTTGCGGAAGAGGGGGCGGTAAGATTGTAAGAGCAAAAGGATGGGAGGAGCAACGATTTGCAAGATTCTCAACAATAGTTGGGGCCAAAGCAATCATAATGGGACTTTGCATGCCCTGCGCAATATCCAGCGCACTGTTGCCCTCATAAAGTCTAGCATCTGTTAAGGGCACCGAGACCCCTGGAGGCAAGGGATTGACAGCCATAGTAGTGATCTTATGCTTAAGGGGAACAAGAGAAAGGGCTTATGGAAATGCCACTGGGTCCTTATATGTCATCGGAGAGGAGGACCCAGTGGAGAGTTAGGCGTACACAATAAAGGACTCTCTGGGAATTGGGGGGGAGGCAATGGGGGAAGGGGGAGAGGGAGGAGGGGGGAGGAAGGGAACTGGTAAAAAATTTTAAAATGTATAATTAAATTTTTAATTAAAAAAAAAGAAATAAAGACCACATGATACTCTCGATAGATGCAGAAAAAGCTTTTGACAAGATCCAACAGCCTTTTATGATCAAAACGCTAGAGACAGTAGGAATGGAAGGAACCTTTATCAATATAATAAAAGCTGTATACAACAAGCCCACAGCAAGGATTATGCTCAATGGGGAACAATTGGAAGCATTCCCACTTCGATCAGGAACAAGACAAGGCTGTCCACTCTCACCACTTCTATTCAATATTGTACTTGAAGTCTTAGCCGAAGCCATAAGACAAGAAAGGGACATAAGAGGGATTCAAATTGGCAAGGAAGAAGTCAAGCTATCTCTATTTGCAGATGACATGATCTTATACCTGAGTGATCCCAAAAACTCCACCAGGAAGCTCCTGGAACTAATTGAGAAGTTCAGCAGGGTGGCAGGATACAAAATAAATGTGCAAAAATCAGAGGCCTTCCTATATGCCCAGAATGAAAGAAGTGAAAAAGCCTTGAGAGAACCATGCCATTTACTATAACCCCTAAAAAATGAAATACCTTGGTATAAACCTAACTAAGGAGGTAAAAGACCTTTACAATGAAAACTTTAAAACCCTAAAGAAAGAAATTGCAGAAGACACCAGAAGGTGGAAAGACCTCCCTTGTTCCTGGATTGGCAGAATCAACATTGTAAAAATGACCATCCTACCAAAGGCAATATACAGATTCAATGCTATACCAATCAAAATCCCAAAGCAATTCTTCAAAGAAGTTGACCAAACAATCTCAAAGTTCATTTGGAGGCACAAAAGACCCAGGATAACCAAAACAATCCTGAGTAACAAAAACACAGCTGGAGGTATTACCATACCAAACCTAAGTCTATACTACAAATCCATAGTTATAAAGACAGCCTGGTACTGGCTCCAAAATAGACACACAGATCAATGGATAAGGATTGAAGACCCAGATATAAGCCCACAAAGTTACAGCCATTTGGTCTTTGACAAAGGGGCCCAAAGAATCCAATGGAAAAAGAACAGCATCTTCAACAAATGGTGCTGGCAAAACTGGATCTCCACATGCAGAAGATTAAAGCTGGACCCGTACTTGTCACCATGTACAAGACTTAATTCCAAATGGATCAAGGACCTTGATATCAGGCCAGAGACTTTAAAAACCATAGTTGAAAAGATAGGGAACTCCCTCGAGCTGGTGGGCTAGGCCAACAGTTCCTAAACAGACATCCAATGGCACAGTCACTGCTACCAACTCTCAACAGTTGGGATCTTGTGAAATTAAAGAGCTTCTGTTCAGATAAAGAGATTGTAACACGAGCTCAAAGGCAACCCACAGAATGGGAGAAAATCTTCACTAACCACATATCTGACAGAGCTCTACTGTCCAGAGTGCACAAAGAACTTAGAAAATTAAACTCCAAGGAAAACACTGGCCCAATTAAAAATGGGCCCTGGAACTTCAAAGAAACTTTACCAGGGATGAAATTAAAATGTCTAACAATTATCTTAAAAAATGCTCCACTTCCTTCGCCATCAGGGAAATGCAAATCAAAACTTCCCTGAGATATCATCTCACCCCGGTCAGGATGGCAAAAATCCACAATACAAACAACGACAAATGCTGGAGAGGATGTGGAGAGAGGGGAACTCTCCTACATTGTTGGTGGGAATGCAGGCTCATACAGCCACTCTGGCGAGCCGTCTGGAGATTCTTAAAGAAATTAAAGATTGAAATGCCATATGACCCTGCTATCCCACTTTTGGGAATAACCCCCCAAGCAGCAAAGGTTCGCCTCGATAGCACAAGCTCGACCATGTTCATAGCAGCACTGTTTACAATAGCAAAGTCATGGAATCAACCTAAATGTCCAACAGTTGACGAGTGGATAAGGAAACTGTGGTACATCTATACAATGGAGTACTACTCAGCCATCAAAAATGATGAATTACTGGAATTTGCTGGGAAATGGATGTCATTAGAAAGAATTATATTAAGTGAAGTATCCCAAACCCAGAAAATTAAGCGCCGTATGTACTCCCTAATAGGTGGCTCCTAGTACCAAACTCACCCAGCCCACATTGGGACACTCAAAAGTAAACCTATGTAACACAGTAATTGCAAGGATTATGAACAAGAGAGATGGGTTAGGAGGGCCACACCAGAAACAAAGAGAGAGGAGACCATGTTACAGCAGAGAAAATAGGCCTCCATGAAGGTCTGCAAGGGGTGACATACAGTGCCCAGCAGAATGGAGTGAAGGGAATTGCAGAAGCAGCAAAACTGCAAAGAAAATCAACAAACCACAATCCAGAACTTCAGAGACTCTATATCAATCACATAGAACTAGGACAGCCTAATCTCTCCCCATCCTGGAGCTCAGGGACATTTGCGGAAGAGGGGGCGGTAAGATTGTAAGAGCAAAAGGATGGGAGGAGCAACGATTTGCAAGATTCTCAACAATAGTTGGGGCCAAAGCAATCATAATGGAACTTTGCATGCCCTGCGCAATGTCCAGTGCACTGTTGCCCTCATAAAGTCTAGCATCTGATAAGGGCACCGAGACCCCTGGAGGCAAGGGATTGACAGCCATAGTAGTGATCTTATGCTTAAGGGGAACAAGAGAAAGGGCTTATGGAAATGCCACTGGGTCCTTATATGTCATCGGAGAGGAGGACACAGTGGAGAGTTAGGCGTACACAATAAAGGACTATCTGGGAATTGGGGGGGAGGCACTGGGGGAGGGGGAGGGGGAAGAGGGGGGAGGGAGGGAACTGGTAGGAAATTTTTGAAATGTATAATTGAATTTTTAATAAAAAAAAAATAAACAAGAAGCAAAAAAAAAAAAAAAAAAAAGAAATAATCTTAGCAAGCCAATTTCTGGGATTTTTTTTTTTTTTTTTTTTTTTTTTTTTTTTTTTTTTTTTTTGCTTAAAGCCTGTTCTGGAAAAGTTGACTTGGCATTTGAAGAATTTCTGACTCAAAGAAACTTATTTCTATAACACCGTTTGATATGAGTGGTCTCACATTAACACAGAGTCAAAGACTGTTGGGAGAGAGGCTGCCAACATTGAGCCAACACACAGTGGGGTGAAACTTTCTTCAAGAGCCTCTATAAACCCTTCAAACATTTGACTAAACAGTTATACAAATGGAAGACATCGAGGAAGCAAACCTAGGCAAATTGATCACGTGATGAAGTAATTCTAGGCTTAGAGAACTACTTAGGAAGAGTGATGTACTTGGTTGAAGTATGGAAAGAGGAATGCCCCTTTAAGTCTCGAAACTTAAAAACACACCTGAGATTAAATTCAAATGAAAGCTTTAATTCATGAAGTCCTATAAAGGAAATGCCAGGACAAACAATGGTATATCTGAAGATGTCAGGTATGAATACGAGAGGGCACTAGCATTAGAATATGCTGTAAGTGTTCCTTCCTCCCCTATTACTTCTCGGATATAAAACAAGATTGCCTCACCTTGATCCTCCTGAGAAGGGAAGGAATGCGTGGCTGTGTCTGGTAGCCTCTGGTGCAAATCGAGAAGGGTCAAACACCTGCACAAAGAGAAAACCAGGGTCAGAACAGATAGAGGCCAAACCCTTGCTTCCAACCCATAAGAGCCGTTCCCTTGCCCTCTTCCAGGATTTCTTACCTCTGGGTTTGGCCACACCTTTGGGTTGTGGTGAAGAGCATAAATACAAAGTGTTACTGGAACACCTGTGAGGGAGATAGGAGGCAGAGAGATGTCTGGTTATATTCATGGGGTGAGTCTTTGGTCCCTGAGACAGCAGATAGGCGTTCACAAAGTTCTGGACGTAACAAATCATCACTTTGGGTAGGATCATCATGTTGCAAGAGATGTGGGTGGATGTGGCAAAGAACCTGAGCATAAATAAGGATCAGAAAAATAGAATCCAAGAGAGAGAAGCAAGAGAAAAAAACCTTACTTTTTGGAGTAAATCAAATGAGAATTTGTTTATGCAGGAATTCTGCCGGAAATATTCCTAATTCTGTCCTTCACAACAATTCTTCAAGTAAGGCATTGCTTTATCTAGCCTTTCAAATGAATCAACAAAGTTTTAGAGAGGAATTTCTCATGTTCTTACAAGTAGGATGTGGCAGCTGTAAGATTCAGACCTAATGAAGCACGAGTCAAAGAATGACGTCCTATCATTGCAGGAGTCTTATATCTGGTCATCAGTTGGTCTCTGCCATCAATCTGAGGGCTTCTGAGAGATTGAACCACATATGGCAAATGGCATGCAGTTCATTGATCCCTCTTACTTGCTTTGACACAAGGAAAGAACCACATCTCTATACCCTCTGTCTGATTCTGTCTTCATCTTCTACACCAAGGGAATAGAATTTGAGAGCTAAAGTCATGATGCCGTATCTAGAAGTTAATATTTCTTTGGGGAGAATTTTCTAAGGATTGATTTGTGCTGTATGTATTGACCTATATATAACAGTTCTTTTATAAATAAAATAATACACATGATATCAAATGTAGAAATTGATAAGCACATATTTCAATGAGGACTTAGGGAGGTAGCTAAGTCAGTAAAATGTTTGCATGAAGTTTTGAGTATGAATCTATGTAAAAAAGTTGAGTGTAGTGATTCATGCTTATAACCCCAGTTCTGGGAATGACCCTTGAGGGCTCACTGGCTAGTCAGTGTAGCCTACTAAGTGAGTTCCAGGCTAGTGAGAGGCCTTGCCTTCAAAAAAGAGGATAGTATCTTTATGGAATGATATATAAGGTTGACTTCTGGCTTCTGTCCATGTGTGTGTGCAAACATAAACGTGCACTCATGAATATGTACACCCCCCCATTCACAAAAGTGTGACAACGAGGACCCATGAAAGACAATGATGACCATATATTGCATAATGCTGGCATCTGGAATTGAACCCTTAAAATTAGATTCAAAGGATGTCAATGTATCCAAACTGAAATTAACTAACTATAATGTTATAAGGCCATGGTTTCTAAAGAAGGAAGGATAGCTGAAAAAAAAACAATAAGAGAATTTTACAATGCTATTCATGAATACTAAGCAAGAGAATCTGAAGGGACTTTATAGCTCACTTAGGCTTATATCTCACATTGGGAAATGTGCTCTATGTGAAAGAAGCATTCATTTGCTGGCAAAGGAGTGGACACCCAGAGAGGATCACAGCTATGAGGCACACAGAGGGTTCTGATCTCTTTTAGGTCTGGAAAACTCATACCTTTGGGTAAAGAGCGTCCATCAGGGAAAGTGACAGGTTTGCTGAGCTCTCTGACAATGACTGGGACTGGTGGGTAGAGCCTCAGGGCTTCTTTGATGCACATGGTGGTGTAGAGCATCCGATCCAGGTGTTCCCTAAAAGAAGGCCCATCCTGAAGGGCAGCTGGGCTAGAGACCAGGAGTTCCACCCTACCCAGAGAGAGTCAGAATTCTCTCTCCCCCTTGAGCTGTCACTCACCAGGTGATGGAGGTTCCATCCCCCAGGAGGTTCTGGACCTCCTCCCTGCATCTCTGCTGGTGCTCAGGGTGCATGGCCAGAGCATAGAAGATCCAGGAGACACCGCTGGCTGTGGTGTCATGACCCTCGAACATGAACGTGTCCACCTCAGCACGCAGGTCCTCATCAGACAAGTTGTTCCCATTCTCCATCTGGTGGTGGCCATAGCGGTCAGAGCAGAACTTACCCCTCACTACGTGCTTCTGTGAAAATTCTGAGGCCTCTGCCATCTATACTCACTTTGGCAAATAGGAGGATGTCCAGAAAATCTAAGTGCCTCTTCTTCTTGACTTTTTCCAGCTCACTCTCATTTTGTAGCTGATCCTTCCTCATCTTGATCACTTCATCTGCTCCAGGACAGCAGTTATCAGGAAGATCTGAGAGTTACATTAACCTCTCCACCCCCAGTAGCTCCATGTGGCCCATTGCTTCACTCTGAATACTTTATATATGTAGCTCAAGAAGTATGGGAGAGCACGATTAGGAGACTATGATGATAGCTAGACCTCCCCTCAGATCAACAGCCCGTGAGCTCAAGAAGTATGGGGGAGCATTATTAGGAGACTATGATGATAGCTAGACCTCCCCTCAGATCAACAGCCCGTGAGGTTAGATCTCATTCAACATCACCAATGTGACAGCACAGAGACTGCTTAGCACCCTAACATCACAACTCATAGCACTCAGGGAAGTACCATGAGTGTGTCCCAAGTGTTACAGGGGCACCAGAGGGCCTGGCTCTGCCTCAGAAGTCATGATCAGCCTCTTTGGACTAAGCATGGTAAAGAAGAGATTCACATGGAACAAACAGAACCTGTGTGCTCATGGGCGAGTTGGCAAGCACGGTTTGCCCAGCGGCCGTTAGAAGACAGACTGTAGAGTGTATCATTCTGGTGAAACATATTCCTTGCACGGGAATAGAATAGGTTGGTCAGGTCTGTAATGGCCTGGATATAGGACTGAGAATTTCTGAGGAAGAAGATACAGAACAGGTTAGACTATTGAAGAGATCTGATCCACAGACAGGGTGGACTCTAGGTGGAGATTCCTTACGTGATAGTTACAAACAACACTGAGGCTGTTTACTAGTCCTTGTGACTTTCAGGCCTGTGGAAAGTAACATGAGCAACCAGGCTTCTATTTCTGGCAGAGATCAGTGGTGCATGACTAAGGCAAGGTTCAGTCAGGTCAGGAGTGAAAAACTTGGCTTGAGGTGGGACTTGGAATCTTGGTTGAGTATCCATGCTGTCTGCCTGCCTCTTGGGTGAGTCCATGTCACTAACTAAGACCAAAGTCCCTGCAGCTCAGGGATTGTCACTCACCCATCCAACTGCACACTGCCCTGGTGGCTGAAGGCACACTTCATGATGGTGTCCAAGGTCATCAAGGAGACATGTTGAAAGATCTCCAGAGGGGAGTCCTGGTCAGCAAGTTTCTCCCATTTGTCCTGTAGTGTGAGGGGGACATCAATCTTCTGATCTCCTCCAGAAGACCTATGCTAAATAGACTATGTTCTTTCCATGCATTTCCAGATACCTTGTTCCAAGTCTCTCAATTTAAGTGCCAGATGTCAGACAAACCATAAAACAAGTATGTATCAAAGGACACCTATATTCTCACACTTTATTTCAAAATTAGATATTTCAAAATTAGTAGGCTCAGCAGCTAAAACACTTGCTGCACAAGCAAAGAGACTGGTGTTTGAATCTCCACCTCGTAAATAAAATGCCATGTGGGTGTGGCGGATCATCTGTAATTCTTGGAAGACAAAGACTAGGAATTGCCAATACAAGGTGGCTAGCCAGACCAGCCCTAACAGCAAGCTTTGAGATGAGAAATCTTGTCTCAAAAAGAATAAGGTAGAAGAATGAGCAAGGATGAATCCTGATATTAACCTTGGGCTTTACATGTGTATGCAATCACATGCACCCACACCCATATGTGTCAACATGCCTACAAACCTGTATGCATTCACCACATATGCATAAAATGGAAAATAAGCAACCAACCAAGAAAAAAAAAAGCCTGTGGCATTCCACAGAACGTGAAACAAGTTTAGAATGCTTGCAGCAAGTTAAGAATTTTTTCCCCCAAACAATACTTTTTTTTAGGGGATAAATAATAAGAAGGAACATCAGTGTTCAGAGAGCTAAGCTCAATTTGAATGAATGTAGGACTCCAATTTTAGGAAATAGGTGTATCTAGTCATAAGAAAACCTAGGTACCCCTGTCAACATTTTTAATGGAGGCCATCAGTGACTTTCTATTTATTCATCAAAAGTTTCCTGATAACAATTGGGGCAGAATTCAGAGTCCTATGGAAAGATGACAATATGACTGGTTTGGTTCTGAGAACGTGACGTGCATTGGGTCAATCAAATCCATGCAGAAGCTCTGGCCCCTGAGTCAGAGCCTTATTGAGTAACATTCTAGAAGTCTCTCTGCAGCTATCATCGTTCATATCAGCTAGCAAGAATCAATCCTATGTCTGTCAGGATTGTCTCCTTCCCCAATCCATTATGCTTAGGATCTGAAGTAGGAAACAGGTCTTGTATCCACCATGATGTTCTTTGCCTTGAACAATGAGTAAAGCATGGCTGCATCATGATATCTGGTAACTTCTGTCCTATTTGTTTGAAGAATCTATTTTCATAGTAATGGATTATAGCGTGTTTGGTGGCTGTCAATGGATATGCATGGTGTCTTAAATGTGTGCTATGAAATCAAAGAGAGAGAAGTGAAGACAAAGAGAAAGAAGAGAGGGAAAGAGAAGGAGGAGGAAGAAAAAGAGGTAGAGGAAAAAGTGAGAAAAGGAGAGAAGAGGGAAGGGAGAAGAAAAGAGAAACATTAAAAACTTACTAGCATCACTCGGACAGAATTGGCTGTGATTTTCACATAGGGCTTCAGGATGTCATAGTGAAAGGCTGGGGTCAACATCCGCCGATGCTGAAACCATGTCTGTCCATTCAACAGGAGCAAACCATACCCTGGGCCAGAGATGGGTATGTATAAGTATTTGTGGACAATATGGAATCAGAAAGAACAAAAGAATAACTTGGTTGGAACTATTGGAAATAAGGACTGAGGAAGAGAACCCTAAAGGGGATGTGATTTCTTGGATAATACTGCACTTCAGAAATATGGTGTCTCTGAAATATGGATTTATCAGTAATGTTGACATGATTCTGACAACTGTGAGGCAAAAGCTTAAAAAATTGGGGGAGAGGAGATCAGAGAAGGACATAAATGGAAGTCCAGCTAGAAATGTTTGGAGAAGGGACAGAGCACAAGCATAGCTTCAGAGATGGGTCATGACCAGTGGTGGCCTCTCATATTCTGTTCTCTGGGAATCGGAGACTGGGCACTTGGAAGAGCTAACTTGATAGACCATACACTTAATATAAACACACATACCAATCCAGGGAGCCAGATATCTGTATGTGTTATTAGCCTTTGGATCTGAAAGGGAAACAAGGACTAATAAGAGAATATCTTAACCCAAGAATCACAGAGGACCTTAGTAGAACCCATTATACACAAAAGGAAACAAAACAAAGCAAAACAAAAGAACTTGAATATGGAGGGATGATTAGAAATGTGATGGGGGCAGGAGAAAGGACAAAAATAGAGGACAACAAAGGGGAGAGTAAATGGAAGGCTCTGTATGCATGCATAATGATGTCAACAAACAAACTCACCAATAAACAATAATGGAATTTTAAAAAAGAAATAGGACAAATAAGGCAGCCTCAAGGCAGCATGGCTGATGCTAAGACCTGCAGTGGGCTCTTAATGACTCTCTGCTGGAAAACTGGTCACTGTATACTTCCTCCTATTGTCTTCTATCTCTGTTCTGACAGTCAGTTGAGCTTAGAAAGACAGGGTTCATGCACCAGCAGCTGGACACTCCCAGGAATGGGATGATGAGTTTCTCTCTCTCTCTCTCTCTCTCTCTCTCTCTCTCTCTCTCTCTCTCTGTGTATGTTTGTGTGTGTGTGTTTGTGTGTGTGTGTGCGTGTTCAGATTTGGGGCAATTTACACAATCGACCTCCTCAATTTAATTAAAAAGCTAAGGGAAATATAGACGTTTGGCTTCATTCAGGTGTTTTAAATCTTCAGCAATGAATACTATTGGTGCTATGCTGGGCTGTGGTTTGGGAGAATGGTAGGTAGTATATGCAGGGTGACAGCTTGAAGTGGTCACTGTCTTGTGGAAATTTATAACCTAGGGTGTATTCCAAAGAGGAAGAGCTTCCCATTCTGCTATGAAGTTTCACTCTTACCAAGAGGCTTCACTCTTACCTGATCTCCCCAGAATAATCTTCAAGTACTCGGGGTCATAGACAATAAGAAAAGCTCTGCTCCCCCAGAGCCAGCGAGGACAGGCACTTGGAAAATCCTCTACCCATGTCAGAATCTGCCGTAGTTCCTGGTCAGCTTGGAACTGTCACAGAGAGAAAGATGAATCATCAGTGGAAACTCTTATTTAGTTGGGGGAAGAGCAGCAAACCACAGGGACGTGGCTTTGGATTTAAAACACCTTATTCAGACCTCTACTGTCTCCCTGGACTTGCCTTGAACCATATCGGATGACCCATTTGAATGGAGGTGTGCTCCTCAAAAGAGTTGCTGGGGTCACAGCCTCAGCTTTGCATGAATTACATATCTGCTGTTTATCCGCAAGTGTGGCCAGTGCACAACTCCTTGCCGAATGTCTTTCCATGGAGCCCCTTACTCGCTCGGCTCGGCAACCCACTTCTAAGGTGACAGTGCAAGGGATGGATGGTATTGTTCCTTCCCAGCCCCCAGATGGCTTCTTTCCCTCCTTTCTAGGTGACTTCGCACCTGTGCCCAGCTCTGTGCTGCATGCTGTAGTGAAGGGAGAGAATGGTGTGCTTGGATCCAAGAAGCTTACCAGTGCCCCTCGCCTGAGGACCTCGTGCAGCTCTTCCCTGCACATGTGCCATGATATGTACCCAACCTTAGGATTTCAACCTTAGGAAAGTCCCTTAGCCTGCGGGAATCCTGAGCGGTTTGTGCTTCCACCTGATCTCATCCACCCATCCCAGCAGTGCGAACTTTTCTCCTGTGGCCTGACAGTTCCTGAGACATGTGGCTGTTGTCATCACCCTGAGAACCTCTCGGGGCAGAGATTCTGCTCGGTGATGTCTGTCTTCCTGGGCAAGCTGCAGTCATGGGAGACAGTAGACCTGGGTGACTAGGGCAGGGAACCATCTATCAGCCTAGTTCTTTGATAATCTGAAGCTGCTGGAGGTGCTGACCTGGAGAGAGGGAGCTAAGGCAGGAACAACCACAGCCTTCCAGTACAGGACTGCCAGAGCAGATAGCAGACTGCATGAGGAAGGGGTGTGTAGCAGAGCCAGGCTACAGCAAGACAGACTCTTTCGAGCAAGTGAGAAGTCTGTCACTGGACTGAACCCAGCTTGAGAAACGCCCCAACCTGAGTGTTCCTTGGAGACCTGAAAATTGTTATACAGCCGTTTTTTTTTGGTTGTTGTTTGTTTTTATTTTTGTTTTTGTCCTGTGAACTCAATAACCAGTGTCTGGGAGCCCATCCTCCCTGCCTTCCCACTCCCTCCTTCTTACCTTGTGCCCAAAGAGCCAGTGGGAGGGTGGGGATGGAAACTGCTGGAAAGCTTTGAGCAGCCATTGCCTTTGCAGGTAGAACTGGACGACCTTGAACAGCAGTAGAAGCAAACCGAGCAAGGAAGCCACCTGGAGGAACCCAGAGAAGCTACCTGGGAATTTTGTGGGGTTCAGTGCAGAAACGCTCATGGTACAGTGATTTCTGAATCATGGACTGTCCTCACTTCCCAACCTTTCTACTTCTCATGCCTAAATCATGGAAGGATTGTCCCGCCCACCTGTGGGAGTGAGGAGGGTAAAGCCAGCGTTTGATCTCAAAGTCCAGAGTTGATGAACCTGATCAGTCTACCTTGGGAATCAAAAAAAAGGTTTGTCAGCAGACAGTGGTTATTGCAGTATGCTGTAGGCAGGCACCTACTTTCTTCTCTTCGTGGTAATCTCAAAAATTTTATTTGTTATGTATCTATTAATTCTCCCTCTTATCATTATTTTTATAGTACACATTTATGAGACACAGTGAGATATTTCAAAATGCAGGTATGGCATGCACTGGTTTAGTCAGGATTATTATTGATTCCTCAAATGTGCATTCAGGTCTTTTTTATTTTCATATATATGTGTGTATGTATAGCATGTGTG
Organism: Typhlomys cinereus; assembly: GCA_023101885.1. NCBI lineage: Eukaryota > Metazoa > Chordata > Mammalia > Rodentia > Platacanthomyidae > Typhlomys > Typhlomys cinereus. The sequence goes on along the minus strand of JALPQD010000100.1, from coordinate 628,440 downwards.
CATCTGTACATGGTATTTACATGTGGGTAGGTACATGTGTATGTAGGTCATGATGTAACAATCATTCTCATCCATTCTTCTATCTAGTACTCTTTTGAGGCTGAGTCTCTAAATCTATATGTATATAGATAGATAGGGTTTGTCTGAATAGCCAGCTTCTCTTTGGATCCCCAGGCTCTGTCTTTGGGGCTATAATTGCAGATAGGCTGCCATGCCCACTCAGCATTTACTACATGGAAGCTGGGAATGCAAACTTCAGTCCTTTTGCATGTGTGGCAAGAGCTTTAAGTGCTGAGCCATCTCCCCAATCTAAAAATTAAATGAGATTGTTATATAAAAATAACTGCACTGTTAAAGCAATGCATAAAGTCTGTGTGGAGGGGTGTCTCCATGCCCTGGGTTTCTTCTTAGGCTCCATCTCTCATTAAGTCTGTGGCTTTACTTGCTTCCATTGGGAGTTCCTTGAGTTTTTGCACAAGTCCAACACCTACACACCTTCTTCTGAATTGCCAATGCCACATCCTCCCAGTTCCCCGCAAGTGGTTGTCATAAATCAGCCAGCTCAGCATCTTGGCACCACTGCCCTTCCCCCTCCAGGTGGACCATTTCATGGACAGCTCATGCCTTGCGATACTCAACTCTGAGACAGATGTTTGGTGGCACCGTTTCTAAAGCATTCAACCACCACCCCAAAGGGGCCAAAATCTTCCTGTGGTTGCAGAGCATATCTGCCCTCTCCAGCTTCCTCTCACTGGAGAGGTCTGACCTTCAACTCATAGAATGTTTCCTGCAGCTTCTGTTTTTTTTTTCCACATGTATCAGAAAGTTTTTTTCTGTGTTTTCTTTGAACTGTGCAGACCATTCTCCTCCTCTGTGTTGAACTGGGTCGCTAGCAGTTCAGATATTCTGGATTCTTGCTCTCTGGGGCAGTAAATCGCATGGCCTCTGTTTGAAATCATTTTGATTGTGGAATCTTTCTAACCAGCATTTGTCATTCATGGCAAAGAGATTCAGGCCTGACAGGGTCACATGTGCCTTTCCAGAGACAGAGATCATGGATCCTTCTTCCTAATCCTGCTCTTATTTTGCTCTTCTGGAACCTGTGGGGTTTTTTTTTTTCTATCTTTCATCTTCCTGTTGTCCTATAACCCACCTGCTGCGACAATCTTTTTGGTTGTCTTCTTGCTTTACTGTAAACACTAGGACCGGATGATTCTTTCACCTTGTACTTCCTCCTTTGTCTTAGTCCCACTAGGATTTCTCTCTCTCTCTCTCTCTCTCTCTCTCTCTCTCTCTCTCTCTCTCTCTCTCTCTCCCTCTCTCTCTTCCCACATGTATAGGTCAGTCTCAAGCATCAGTCTTCGCCTTCCACCTTCTTTGAGACAGTCTTTCTGATTGTTCACTGCTGCATATGCCTGTGAGCTTCCTGTGTCCTTCTGTCTCTGTCTCTCATTTCCTAGAAGGTGTGCTTGGGTTACAGACATTTGCACTAACATGTTGGTTTTTATGTGGGTTCTTGAGGTTGAACTCAGATTCTCTGGTTTGCACAGTCAGAATTTTCATACATTTCCCCAGCGCTGACATCTGCCTTTTAGTCTTTGAAACATCAGAAGCTATTGTGAACTCCACTCACTCAATTGTGGTGTAGGTTAGTAATACCTAAACCTCTTTTTAAACTTTATCTAGTACTCCCTTTTCTCTCTTTCTCAACCTATTCTAGACTTCAATGATCATTGTTATATACTGTACTTCTATGAATCAACTCCTTAGCTTACATATTTGATGAAGGAAAGTAGAATATGTATTTCTATGTCTGGGTTATTTCATATAATGTCCTCCAAGTTGCTGTAGTGACAGGATTTCATTTTTATAACTCAGTTATATTGTATTGCAAATGTACTTTATTTTCTTTAACCATTATTCATCCATGGATTTTATGATACCTGTGGATATTGTAAATAAGGTATTTTCTGACCTCCACATATGGAGAGAGAGTAGTCATTGTTTCTCTGTTCTATTTCACCATTAAGCTTTGGTAAGGTTATGTGTGTCAAAAGATATATTCATTCTTTTGGCTTTGCAATGTGTCAGGATACAGTTGATTCTTTGCATAATGCCTCCTTTTTCATCATGAGCTCTGTTCATTGTGTATTCTTTCTTGGTTAGTTAGTTAAAGGTTTGTCAATTTTTACTTTTTGAAAAAGCTACATCTTCATCTGCTAGTTTATTTTCCCTTTAGTCTCTTGATTCTTTCTGACTTGATTATATATTGTTTACTTGAGATTTTTCAATCTTTTTGATGTTTGAACACTTTATTAATGTAAAATTCCCTCTTACTACTGCTTTTGCTCTATCCCATATGTTCTGTTATATAGTACTTTTGCTTTCATCTATATGAAGAAAATTCAAAACTTCTCTTTGATTTCTTCATTGGGTCAATAGTCCATCAAAAACATGTTCAATTTCTATTTATTTGCAAAATATATAAAGGTCTTACTGATTTCTGCATTTATTTAATTGGTTTCAGAGAAGATACACAATGTATTAGTTTTTAAAAATTTGTTCTATAGCCTGATACTGGCTTCAAAATAGACACACAGATCAATGGATAAGGGTTGAAGACCCAGATATAAGCCCACACAACTATAGCCATTTGATCTTTGACAAAGGGGCCCAAAAAATCCAATGGAAAAAGAACAGTATCTTCAACAAATGGTGATGGCAAAACTGGATCTCCACATGTAGAAGATTAAAACTGGACCGGTACTTGTCACTATGTACAAGAATTAATTCCAAATGGATCAAGGGCCTTGATATAAGGCCAGAGACTATAAAAACCATAGGTGAAAGGGTAGGGAATTCCCTCGAGCTGATTGGGCTAGGTCAACAGTTCCTAAACAGACATCCAATAGCACAGTCACTGTAACCAACTCTCAACAGTTGGGATCTTGTGAAATTAAAAAGCTTCTGTTCAGATAAAGAGATTGTAACACTAGCACAAAGGCAACCCACAGAATGGGAGAAAATCTTCACTAACCACACATCTGATAGAGTTCTATTATCCAGAGTGCACAAAGAACTTAGAAAATTAAACACCAAGGAAACCAATGGCCCAATTAAAAAATGGGCCCTGGAACTTAAAAGAAATTTTACCAGGGATGAAATTAAAATGTCTAACAAGTATCTTAAAAAATGCTCCACTTCCTTAGCCATCAGGGAAATGCAAATCAAAACTTCTCTGAGATATCATCTCACCCCGGTCAGGATGGCAAAAATCCACAATACAAACAACACCAAATGCTGGAGAGGATGTGGAGAGAGGGGAACTCTGCTACATTGCTGGTGGGAATGCAGGCTCATACAGCCACTCTAGTGAGCCATCTGGAGATTCTTAAAGAAATTAAAGATTGAAATGCCATATGACCCTGAGATTCCACTTTTGGAAATAACCCCCCATGCAGCAGAGGTTCACCTCGATAGCACAAGCACGACCATGTTCATAGCAGCACTGTTTACAATAGCAAAGTCATGGAATCAACCCAAATGTCCAACAGTTGACGAGTGGATAAGGAAACTGTGGTATATCTATACAACGGAGTACTACTCAGCCATCAAAAATGATGAATTACTGGAATTTGCTGGGAAATGGATGTCATTAGAAACAATTATATTAAGTGAAATATCCCAAACCCAGAAAATTAAGCGCCATTTGTACTCCCTAATAGGTGGCTCCTAGTACTAAACTCACCCAGCCCACATTGAGACACTCAAAGGTAAACCTATGTAATACAGTAATTGCAAGGCTTATGAACAGAAAGGATGGGGTTGGAGGGCCACACCAGTCACAAGGAGAGAGGGGACCATGTTACAGCATAGAAAATAGGAGGCATCAAGGAATGCCAGTAAGCAATGTGACACCAGGTTAAGTTCACAGACGTTCGTTCCTGATCATGTACAACTGAGGGGGTATGATCTCACCAGAAGGGGAGGGCATATAGTCTGGCAGATAAAAAGTAATCATTTTGCAAATGGGTGATTGACACCTCCCTCTCTGAGGTTTCCTACTTTTATTACATCTACCCTTGAATGTGCTATTATAACAAGACTCCAGTTTAACAGCTTTTTGTCTCTGACCAGGGGGTGACATACAGTGCCCATCAGGATGGAGTGAAGGGCATTGCAGGAGCAGCAAAACTGCAAAAGAAAATCAACAAACCACAATCCAGAACTTCAGAGACTCTATATCAACCCCCTGGAACTAGGCCAGTCTAATCTCTCCCCATCCTAAAGCTCAGGGACATTTGTGGAAGAGGGGGTGGTAAGATTGTAAGAGCACAAGGATGGGAGGAGCAATGATGTGCAAGATACTCCACACAAGTTAGGGCCGAAGCAATCATAATTGGACTTTGCATGCCCTGATCAATGTCCCACACACTATTGACCCCACAAAGTCTAGCATTTGCTAAAGGCACCAAGATCCTTGGAGACAAGGGATCGACAGCCACAGTAGTGTTCCTATGCTTAAGGGGAACACAGGAAAGGGTTCTGGGAAATGCCACTGGGTCCTTGCACCTCATCGGAGAGGAGGATCCAGAGGAGAGTTTGGCATGAACATTAAAGGATGCTCAGGGGATGGGAGGGGGAGGCACTGGGGGATGGGGAAGGAGGGGGGAGGGGAAGGGGCACAGGGGAGGGGAGGTTGGAGGGAGGGAGGGGACCGGTGTACTTGTTTAGTTTGTATGAGTGGAAATAAAAAAAAAGAAAAAGAAAGTAAATATCTTAGCTTCATAAAAAAAAAAAAAATTGTTCCAGCCAGTTGCAGAGTACTGGTGACCCTGTGATGCTCACCTAAAATCAGATGAACCTAATCTCTCTTCATCTTAAGGGGCAGGGAATCTTGTAGAAGAAGGGGTGACAAGATTGTAAGAGCCTAAAGAGGGGGAGGTCCACTGTTGGACAAGACATTCATAAAGACTGACATACCAACATATTCCCATAGACTGGTGATTTTATTTTTTTAGTGGTTGTTGCAGTTTTCCTGCATGGTTGCTGATAAATGACCATCAAACAGCTTAAGGGAACAAGGGTTTTATTTCCTTACAACAGTCTAGTTACAGTTCTCAGTCGAGGTTGAAGGGAGAGCACGTACCAACACCAGGGCTCAGGGAACTAGGCACCATCACCACATAATGACTGAGAGAGGGACAATCCTTACTTGCCAGACCAGCACGTCTGGCCAAGTGTACAGAAGGATGCCAACTTCCTCAACCAGCTCTCAGTCATTTATTTATCTGTTCAGGGCTTAGTCCCACTCACCGTGGACTGGGCCTTCCCCATCAGCTAGACAGTCTCCTGCAGGTTTTCCCTGGGCTTAACCCAACCATTAATTCTCTACAAATGAACCCAGAGTTCAAACCCTCAACTGTCAAGTTGACACCTGTGCCTAACTATGACAGTAGTCTATATTTTTATTTGGGGTTTCTCATTTATATCATTAACTGTTTTTCTAGCTTGAATTGTCAGTCTATGTTCTCTTGTATCTTGTTGAATATTCCTTAAATTATTATTTTTCATTTTTCAAGCAATTCATCAATTTCTTTTCTTTTGTGGCTCTTATTAGACTGTATTCTTTTTGATCTGCTTTGTTTCTTGCATCTTTATTTTCATACTTGTACATCTGATTAGTCAGTTGCCTCTGACACTTTTAAAAATTTTTTTTATTATTTATTCAATCGTGCATGTATGTTGTATGTCTGTGTATGTATGTGTGTGTAGAACCATGGATGAATTCGGGACCCACCATGGACTGCCTCCGCCTCCTCCTTGTTTACTCTGCCCCGGGATTCACAGGCTCCACCATACCAGGACCAGAAATGCAGCCCCCCCCCGCCTCTGCCAGGCGTCTATATATGGGGTCTAGGATCTGAACTCAGGACCTTCTGCCTGCAAGGCAGAGGCTTAACCCCTGAGCTACCTCTCCAGCCCCACCTCTGACACTTTTGTAGTAACTTTTTAAGTAAGGGACTTTCTTTAGGAGTTGTGTATCAAAGTGTGAGTTATGTAGATTATATTGGCTTTACTTTCAGGTAGGCACATTAATGTGTTTACGTACAGCTTCTTCACTTACAGTCAATATTCATAATGCCTGTGAGTGTTTTGCTGGCTCTTTTGCAAGTGTCTTAGGACTTTCTTTGACAAACAAATAAAGATTCACTGATATCTATGAGCATAATGTATGCTGTTGTGAAAGGAGGAGCATCTTGTAATATCCATAGGTTATATTGGGTAGGACGGATTTCATGGCTCCAGAAAAGCAATGACGGGCATAACATTGGGCGTAGCCAATTTCTTAAGCTTCAAGGAGAGCAGGGCTGCTATGGTAAAGAAGGAAAATTCACTGTTATGTACTTAGAAATAACAACAGTACATCTGTTAGTAAGTGAGTGCTGGGAGGGGGGGTTCTTGCCCCTTTGGAAAGTCTGGTTAGACTGAGCACAGCTTGCCTGGGAGAAAGAGAGTGGTACTCTTCAGTGTCGAGGACCATGCAGTGATCAAAATACATTGGTAGACCTGAATAAGGTGCCAATAAATACTCAATGGCTATACGTGGTATTTTTATGGGGACATAACTCACTGAATTTCTCAGCATGGGCTGCTAGTTATTAGAGTAGCTGGTAGAAAGGAAAGTTCTTTTGGTTCCTTCCTATGGCCTTGGTAGGCAGAGATACTCAGGATAGGCTGCATGGATGCTTCATGGAATCTTGGTTGGTACTTACTGGCTGCATAATGAGACAGGAGGCTGGTAAAGAAGCTTGTGTGATGGAGGGTGCAACATAGGCTGAGTTCACATAAATGCAGCAATATAAGCAATACAGAGACCCTGGACGCTCTGCAAGCTACCTTCAGGTTTTTCCATTAGCAGCTCTTTCAGATGTATGTGGGTTGCATTGAGGATTGCCAGGAGCTTCTAATGTACCCATTCTCTACTGTGTGAAATTTAGTTTTGCTCTCATTTGGAGATAATGCCATAGACATCCTGACCCACTGGGCTCTATGTGAGTTTTGTTACCTTGGCGTACCAGTGCTCGCTGTCAAACATTATTCCAGTGAAACAATATTTGTTTTTCTTTTGTTTTGGTCCTTGTTTATGGAGGGCAGCCTGGCAGGCACTTCTAGTTAGTCATTTTTGCAGATGTCATTCATTCCATTGAATATCTATGTGTCCAAGACAGGACGGTAGGGAGTGTGCATAGCAGCAGGGAAAACAGACATGAACCCTGACTTAATAGAATTCACGGTATAATTACCAAATGTTCAGTAACTATGGTTGGTTGTACTATTGCCCTTTCTGCAATGATAACAAACTGATAATAGAGAGGTCAGTGGTGTTTTTAAAAGGAAAACAACTATCAGGAGTTTACTCCACCGGTGATAGCAACAATCCTTCCTCATTGGACTACAAGACTGCCTCCCCCCAGGAGCTTCTAAAATGTTCCCAAATGACCTTTTCCTTGTCCTTTCCTAACACAGGGATTCATTACTCAACCCACGGGGCCAAAGATCTTTTCTCTTTCCTAAATCCCAGGTTCTGTCAAAAACTAGAGCAAAGGGGAATGTAACTATTTACACCCCATTGCTCCGAACTTTCCCCCAGTACTTGACCTCTTTTCCTTCTGTATTGTTCTCTCCTCGCTGACCTAGAACTTTTATACAGTGATACTTTCCCTATTTGGCTTAGCATCTTTTTTTTTCTCCTTGAATAAGGAAGAGCTTTGGAATGACAGCCTGACTTTCTACTCTGGCCATGTTTCTTTTCACTATCTAAATCCTGACTGCTCACTAAGTTCTTCTTCACAGTTGAGCTGATAATGTGATAATAGCAAACATTAAATGAGTGATTAAGTTGTAGCATCAAAGCACTCACTAAAGAAAATCACAGGCCTCCTTTTGAGACAGCATGAACATGTCGCTTTAACATTTTTTGGTTTTTTAAAATCTCATGGTATGAATGGAAAATCGCAGGCAGAAAATCACCAGTTGATTGAATGAAATCACCCAACTGATAAGAGGTACAGCCAGAATTCTAACCCAGTCAGTCTGTTTATAGGGACTTGTTTGTTAACCTCTATATAAAGAAGATGATGATCAGGTTGAGCCTTTCTTTAGTCCTTATCGAAGCCCACAAATGTTCTAGGAGGCATTATATACTTCGTTCAGAATTTCTGCCCAGCAGGATGTGACAGATTATTTGCTTTGGTACAGATGTCATCTTACTACCCAAGGAACCTTCTGAGAAGTCGTCTGACAAACCTTGTGACTAGATGGAGCATAGTCTTTTCAACTGATTTGCAGTTGAAATTTGGAAGAATATGAGTGACTTTTACAAGAAAGTGATAAAGTGTAGAACTATTTGTAGAATATGAACTTAACTTTCATCAAAATAATTCAAGATTTATTAACATAATGATATGTTTCCTATTTGGGAAGCTCAAACAATAATTCCAGGAGGTGGTAATTAGACACTTTGCATCTGGAGCAGAGCAGAGATCTGTGCCTGTCCATGGTGTCCAGTAAATGCTGACCGACTTGGTAAGTGAAGGAGATGAGGAAGGGATAAAACTCTGAAGTGACTGTGTCTCCATCTTGAACAAATTAAGTTCAGTTTTGGGTGTTCCAGACTTTTTAAAAAATAAATTTATTAATTTAACATATATATATATATATATATGTATATATATATATATATATATATATGCTCCTTGCCTCCCTTGTTCTCCCCTTCTTTCCTCCCTTCCTCTTACTTACACCCTATCCCATCCTATCCCTCTTCCCTTTCATCCCTACATGGGTACAGTTTACTCCCTCCTATTCTCCTGTCCTTTGGTTTTATGGGTCCTGGGGTTCCCTCTGTATCTTCTGTTTTCAAGGGGTTCAGGCCTCTGTGACAGACAGAAAGGCCTTTCTTGGGTGGCCCACTGATGTGGGTATTCCCTACCTCTATCTGACCCTTGGTCCCTAAGGATCCTACTGCCTGAAACTATTTCTCCCGAGGTCTGTGCCAGTCCATGGGGCATGCTGACACGTTTACCACTGTGCAGGTCTAATAAGATCAAGTCCCTTTGCCATGAGTTTCTGGTTGTGGCTGCCCTATCTTTAGTGGAGTGACCTCTCATTTTTAGGCTCTTACAGTCTTACCGCCCCCTAGTCTACAAAGTTCCCTGAGCCTCTGGATAAGGAGCGATTTGGCTGGGCTGGTTCCATGTGATCATTGTAGGGTTGCCAGTGTTCTGTATTCAGGTTGTTTGTTGTCCATTTTGCTATTGTTCCACTGCACAAGGCTGCATCGTATTTGGGTGAAATACTATACTATCTAACAATACAGAAACTGTTAAAGAGATGTCTTTATATAAGAGAAGGCTTGAGGGGAAGGGAGGATCGGGAGTAGGGCACAGTAGTGGGTGGGCCAACCTCCAGGACATCATCTGGCTGTCAACTAATCACTACTCCCCCCATGATGGGGAAAATACAACCAGTGCTTCAAACCAGTCTAAACACTAGTGATTAGGAAGGAGACTGGTTGTGGATTGGATCAGATATCTCATTAATTATAGGTCTTTTTCGATGAAGGCCTATTTCTTTTACTATTGAACTTTGTTCCTTTGTCTTTTCTCTTTGGGTCTCCTTTGCCCTAACTTCCTATTTCGAATCCTTCATCATTGTAAAGGGTAATAAAAAGATTTTCCCTTGAATATATCATTAAGAAGCTTAGGAATTAGGAGCCACTTATAAGGGAGAACATGTCTGGTTTCTGTGCTTGGTATACTTCATTGAGTATGATTTCTGCCTGCTCCATCCATTTAGCAGCAAATTTTATTAATTCAGTTTTTGATAGCTGTATAGTATTCCATCATGTCTATGTACCACATTTTCATTACCCATTTGTCAACTGCGGGTCATCTAGGTTAATTCCATGACTTTGCTATTGTGAATAGTGTTGCAATGTACATGGATGTTTCACTATAGTATGATGAAGTTTTTTTTTTTTTTTAAGGAATATTCCCAGCAGTGGTATAGCAGAATCATATGGCATTTCAAGTTTAACTTTTTTAGGAACCACAATACTGATTGCCATAGTGGTTGTACAAGTCTGTATTCCCACCAGCAATGTATGAGGGTTCCCTTCTCTCCACATCTTCTCCTCCATGTGTTGTTGCATATCTTTTGGATTTTTGCCATTCTGAGTGGTGTGAAATGATATCTTAGGGTAGTTTTGATTTGCATTTCTCCTATGGATAGGAAGGTAGAACATTTTTTTAGGTATTTGTTGGACATTTCAATTTCTTCCTGGGAAAAATTTCATCTAAGTTCCATGTCCCACTTTCCAATTGGGCTATTTATCTTCTTGGTGTTTAATTTTTTTAGTTCTTTGTACACTCTGGATATTAGTCATTTATCAGATAATGGTTAGTGAAGATTTTCTCCCATTCTGTGGGTTGTCCTTTTGCTTGGTTGACAGTATATCTACTGAACAAAAGCTCTTTAATTTCATGAGATCCATTTCTTGAGAGTTGGTTCTATTTCCTGAGCTATTGGGGTCCTGTTTAGAAAGTGTTGGCCTAGGCCAATCACTTCAAGGCAATTACCTACTATTTCTTTTAGGATTTTTATAGTCTCTGATCTAATATTAAGGTATTTGATCCATTTGGAATTGATTTTCATGCATAATAACAAGTAAGGATCTAGTTTCAATTTCTGCATGTGGTTATCCAGTTTTGCTAGCACCATTTGTTGAAGATACTGTTCTTTTGCCATTGAATTTTCTGAGCCCCTGTGTTGAAAATCAGATGATTGTATGATAGGGACTTATTTCTGGCTCTTCAATCCTTATACATTGATCTATGCATCTGTTTTGGAGCCGGTACCATGCTGTCTTTATTATTATGGATTTATAGTATAGATTAAGGTCTGGTATGGAGATTCCTCAAGCATAGTTTACTTTAGCTATTCTAGGCCTTTTGTGTTTCCATATAAATTTTAAGATTGGTTTTGTCAATGTCTGTGAAGAATTGTCTTAAGAATTGTCTTAGAATTTTGATTGATAGGGGCTAGAGAGGTGGCTCAGGGGTTAAGCCTCTGCCTTGCAGGTGGAAGATCCCGAGTTCGGATCCTAGACCCCACGTATAGACACCGGGCGGAAGCAGGGGCGGCCTGTGTTTTTCGCCCTGGTAGGGCAGAGCCTGTGAATCCCGGGGCAGAGTAAACAAGGAGGAGGTGGAGGCGTCCATGGTGGTTCCCGTATTCGCCCATGGTTCTACACACACACGCACGCACACACACACAATTGAATAAAAAAATTAAAAAAAATAATTTTGATTGATATAACATTGAATCTGTACATTGCACTTGGTAGGATGGCAATTTTTTTATTTGTAATATATTTTTATTTGGTTAAAAGCGTAATAGTTGTTTGGCTAAAGAATATTAGACAGAAATTTAAATTAACAAGGAAATAGTTATATGATGACCCATTATTTTAAGTTATTTGAAAAAGTTATTTTATACACAAATATTGCAATGTAAGAAAACCAGTATGATATGAAATGTTAGAAAAAAAGGGAAAAAACAAAATGAAACAATGAACTAATTTTATAGTGTTACTTTCACCAATCCAGGAGCATGGGAAGTCTTTCCATCTTTTGGTGTCTTCTGAAATATCTTTCTTTAGGGTTTAAAGTTTTCATTGTACAGGTCTCTCACTTCCTTGGTTAGATTTATACCAAGGTTGGGGGCTGGACAGGTGGCTCAGGGGTTAAGCCTCTGCCTTGCAGGGAAAAGATCCTGAGTTCGGATCCTAGACCCCACGTATAGACTCTGCCAGCGGAAGCGGGGGCGGCCTGCGTTTCCAGTCCTGGTAGGGCCGAGCCTGTGAATCCTGGGGCAGAGTGAACAAGGAAGAGGTGGAGGCGTCCATGGTGGTTCCCGAATTCGTCCATGGTTCTACACACACATGCACATACATATACACACATACATACACACATGCACATGCATACATGCACAATTGAATAAATAATAAAAAAAAGATTTATACCAAGGTGTCTTTTTTTTAGGGGCTATAATAAATGAAATTATTTCTCTTAGGACTTTCTTGCTTTTTTCATCCTTGGTGTATAAGAAAAACACCTACCGAACTTTTCCTGATTGAGTTTTTCAGGATAAAGGGTCATGTCATTTGCAAATAGGGATAACTTGACTTCTTCTTTTCCTGTTTGTATCCCTTTTATTTCCTTCTCTTGTTTAATAGTTCTAAGATTTCCAATATGATATTGAATAAAAGTGGAGAGAGTAGAAAACCTTGTCTAGTTCCTGATTGAAGAGGGAATGCGTAAAGAATTTTACCATTTAGAATGATCCTTTCTATAGACTTGTTGTATATAGCCTTTATTATATTGATGTATGTTCTTTCCATTGCCTCCAGGACTTTGATCATAAAGAGATGTTGGATCTTGTCAAAAGCTTTTTCTTCATTTATTGAGAGAATGAAATTATTTTGTTCCTTGGATTTGTTTATATGAGGGATTACATTTATTGCTTTGTGTGTTTGAGCCAAACTTCTGTACCTGGAATAAATCCTAATTGATCATAGTGAATGATCTTTTTGATGTGTTTTTGAATCCTATTTGCTAAGAGTTTGTTGAGGATCTTTGTATCTGTGTTCATCAAAGAGATCGGCCTATATTTTTCTTTTTTATTGAATTTTTACTTGGTTTTGGGATTGGCGTAATATTAGCTTTGTAGAAAGACTTTGGAAGTATTCCTTCCTTCGCTATTTTGTGGAATAGTTTAAGGAGTAGTGGTGTTAGTTGTTCAAATGTTTGGTAGAATTCCGCATTGAATCCATCTGGTCTTAGCCTTTTTTGGGGGGGGGAGATTTGTAATTACTTCTTTAATTTCATTACTTGTCATAGGACTATTTAAATAATTCAACTCATCCTGATTCAATTTTGATAAGTTGTGGACATTAAAAAATTCATCCATTTCTTTCTGATTGTCAAACTTCATAGAGTACAATTTTTGAAGGATGACTTTATAATTCTCTGAATTTCCTTGGTGTCAGTTGTAATGACTCTATTTTCATCTCTGATTTTATTAATTTGAGCTTTCTCTCTTTTGGCTTTGGTTATTTGGCTAAAGATTTGTCATGTTGAATTTTTCAAAGAATCAGCTCTTTGTTTGGTTGATTCTTTGTATTGTTTTTCTTATCTCAATTTCAGATATTTCTCCCATGATTTTACTAATTTTGCTCTTCTGCTACTTTTGTTCTTATCTCTCTAAAGCTTTAAATTGGATCATTAAATTGTTTACTTGTGATGTTTAAATTTTTTTGATATAGGCATTGAGTGCTATAAACTTTCCTCTAAGGAAAGTTGGTTCATCATATCCCAAAGATTTTGATATGTTGTATTTTCATTATCATTTATTTCCAGGAATTTTTGAATTTCCCTTTTGACTTCTGTCTGAACTCATTTCTTGTTTAGGATCATGGTGTTTAATCTCCAAGAATTTGTGTGTTTTTTGACATTTGCTTTGTTGCAGATATCTAGTTTTATTCCTTGGTGGTCAGATAAAGTATGGGATATTATTTCAACTTTTCTGTATGTATGGATGTTTGATTTATCATTTTAAATGTTGTGACATGTGTTTAAATAAATGTGGCTAAATGTATATCAGGTGAATATATGCTCAGTATTGTGAATTCTTCCTGATGAATTGTTCCTTTGACTAATATGTATTATCCTTCTGTGTCTTTTGGTTTGAAGTCTATTTTGTCAGATATCAAGGTTGTTACCCCTGATTTTTTCCTTTTTCTATTAGCTTGCAGTACTTTTGACCAGCTGTTTGCTCTGAGAATGTGCCTATCTTTCATGGTGAGCTGTGTTTTCTGAAGGTAGCAGATTCTGGGTTGTGATATCTGATCTATGTTTGTAGTCTATGTCTTTTGATTAAAAGTTGATTACTTTAATATTTAGGGTTAATAATTGAGAAATACTTGTTGGTTCCTGTTATTTTCTATTTTCTTTCACAACTTTGCTGAGAAGTTGTGTTGGTATTATTTTTCCCTTCTGTCCTCTCACATGTTTATCCTTTTCTTTGATCTTGAGTATCTTTTCTAGTATCTTTTGTATGTCTGGTTTGGTGTTCATGTAGGCCTTCAGCTTGTCCTTATGGTGGAAGATTTTTCTTTTACCCTCAATAATGACTGATAATTTTGATGGGTATATTAGTCTGGATTGGTATTTGTGCTCATTCATGACTTGAAATATATTTTTCCAAGTTCTTCTAACTTTTACTCTTTCCATTGTAAAATCAGCTGCTATTTTAATAGGCTTACTTTTAAATGTGATTTTTTTTCTCTTGATTCCCTTAGTACATTGTTTTTGTCACATTATCTGTGTTGTTTTGACTATAATTTGTCTGGGAGAGTTTCTATTTTGGTCGTATCTGAATGGTGTACGATATGCCTCTTTTACTTGGATGGGGATCTCTTTTCTTAGATGTGGAAAATTTTCTGTAATGATAGTGTGAAAAATCTCTTCCAGAGTGGCTTTATGGATTTCTTCTTTTGGTATTCCATAAATAAGCAAGTTTGGTTTCTTCAAAGAATCCCATAATTCTTGAATATTCCTCATTATTATTATTTAAGCTTTTTCAACCTTTTTGATTGAACCAATTTGTTCTGCTATCTTGTCTTCTAGTGTTGATATTCTACTTTCTACTTCATGGGTTCTGGTGGTAAGACTTTCTGTTGAATTTTGGATTATAGCTAACTTATTTTTAATTTCATGCTTGATCTCTCTATGAATGTTTTTCAACTGTTCTGTGTCTAGTTTTGTTTCTTCAACTGCCTTTTTTCATTTCATCTAGATGCCTGTTGTGTTCCTATTCATATTGCTTAATGCAGTCATTTCATTCCTCTCAAATTTCCTCGTTCATTGTTTTCATCATGGTAAAGATCATGCTTTGAAAAATCTCTTCTTTTTTTTAATTATTTATTCAACTGTGCGTGTGTGCATGTGTGCAAGTGTGTATATGTATGTGTAGAACCACGGACAAATTCGGGAACCACCATGGACCGCCTCCACCTCCTCCTTGTTTACTCTGCCCGGGGTTTCACAGGCTCCGCCCTACCAGGACCAAAAACGCAGGCTGCCCCCGCTTCCGCCTGGCATCTGTACGTGGGGTCTAGGATCCAAACTCAGGACCTTCCACCTGCAAGACAGAGGCTTAGCCCCTGAGCTACCTCTCCAGCCCCTGAAAAATCTTTTCTTGGTTACTGAATTCTTGATTAATATCCAAGGGGTTATTCTGTTAGGGATGCATTGTATGGGGTCAATGTTTTTTGTGGGAGAGATGGTGTCGTGGTTTTTGTTGTTTCTTATGGATTTACAATGTGACTTGGTCATTTTGTGTTTGATTTCTAGAATCTTTTTTGGTGTATGTTTATGACTGCTATGAGTTCAGACAGAATTTCTGCACTTGGATTGTTATTGCTACTGTTTACCTTAGTGATTAAGGTCTCAGGCTAGGATTTCTTGCTGTTATTTCCTGAGTAAGGTGATATGCTACCAAAAAAAGTGTGAAAGCCTTACTCTGGCTCTTGAGGGTGACAGAGTTTAGGTTTAGATTTGCCCAGATGTTTGGCATTGGATGCCAAGGGTTGTTATGTGTGGTTTGGGTTAAGTATTAAATCAGCTTTATATTGTGAAATAGGGTGGGTTTAGTAGTCAGGGGTTAGAGCTTAGAGTACTATGGCAGCTATTAGTTCCTTCCAGGTTTACAAGGGTGAGTAATAAATGCCCTAAGGGGTGGGTGCCTGGGGTTTGGGGTGTCTGAAGCAGAGGTGACTATCAACTGTGATGAGAAAGAAAGTGAAAAGGGTTGCTTATCTTAGAATTGGATGTGAAGATTCCTTTCTATTCCATGGAAAGAGTTTTAGGGTTCTCAGTAGCAAGGTGTTGGTGCTCTGGTCCCAGGTTTATGGTTGTGGACTCTGTTAAAACCGCTGACCCCAGGGAGGAAATCCCATCCACTGATGCCTGCTGGTGTCCCAGAGCTAGTAATGCCCCTGCAGTATGCTGCAAGCCCAGAAGAAACTCATACCTGCTACAGCTTGCGGATGATCCAGAGCCTAGGGGTGTGGCCAAGGGGCTGCTGGCATCTTACCACCTAACCTCAGGGGGGAGCTCCTGCAGCATGCTGTGAGCCCAAAGGGGTGCCCCAGATTTTAAAAAGAAATGACTGGTGTTCTTCCTGGATAGCTTATTGTTCAGTTGGCAGGCATGTAATGCTGGGGAGAGGCTGTGCATTCCCATGCTGACATCTTCAAGCAGGAACTTCTGTAGGTAGATCTTCCTAGGTACTTCTCGCTTTGTACCTTTTTTTTCCCCCCAGTACTGACAACTGAGCTCAAGGCCTTGTGAATGCTCAGCAAGTGCTCTACCACTGAGCTGTATTCCCAGTTCTCTTTTTAATTTCCATTTTGAGGCAAGTGTCACTAATTTGCCCAGGCTGGCCTTGAACTCACTTTAAAATTTTTTTAATTTATTTTTGCATGTGGCATATGTGTGTGTACATGTATGTGTGCAGGGGAATGTACAAGACAGCACTTGATTGAGTGTGCTGGTAGAGGCCATCAGGAATTATCCTGGATTACTCTACCTCCTTATTATTTTTTTCTGGGTTCCCTAGGCTCCTTCTTCCATGGCAAGAAGTGAAAGCCAGTGCCATTTTCTTTTTTTTTATTATCTATTATTTATTCAAGTGTGCATGTATGTGTGTGTGCATGTGTGTGTGTGTGTATATGTATGTGTGTGTAGAACCACGGACGAATTCGGGAACCACCATGGACCGCCTCCACCTCCTACTTGTTTACTCTGCCCCTGGATTCACAGGCTCCGCCTTATCAGGAGCAGAAACACAGGCCGCCCCTGCTTGCACCCGGTGTCTATAGTCTATATGTGGGGTCTAGGATCCGAACTCAGGACCTTGTGCCTGCAAGGCAGAGGCTTAACTCCTGAGCCACCTCTCCAGCCCCTCTTGTTTAAAAGACTTTTTTTTTTTTTTTTTTTTTTACATATTACTTGCATAGGAGGTTCTTTTGGGGCTACTTCTCATAATCTTAAATTCTTTTTCTTTCTGTAAGTCCCTTTGTCCCTCCTAATCTTAGGGTTTTTTTTTTCTGTAAGTCCCTTTGTCCCTCCTATCTCCCATCCCCTTTTTTCTCACTATGTATTTTTCCCAATTATTCCCTCCTTCATTCTACTTGTCATGGTATCGTAAATCTCCTCCTTAAAACGTTTCACACTAACCATTCTTTCCCTCCTTCCCACTCACTGATCTCCTTTGAATTTTCTGGCTCTTACAATAATTCCAATCCAAATACATTGACAAGTATATCAGTGCTAGCATCAGCATATAAGAGAAAACATGCTCTATTGAATTTCTTTTGCACTGTTTAAACTTTTTAATTGCAGTGTTATGTCAGCCTGGGATTTTTTCAGTTTCCATGTTTGTTTGTAGGTCACTTTGGATTTTCTTTAATGTTTCTAGATCTTTTTTCAGGCTCTCTACTTTCATTCTAATTTTGTCTTGACTATTTGTACCTTTTTCGGTTTTCTTTCCTGAGTTTGTTGAGTTCTTCTTCAAATTCGTTTAGGCATTTATCTATGTTCTCTTGGAGCTATTTGAACATATTTATACTCAATCTTCAAGATTTGTTGTCCTGATTATTGCTCTATTGGATACCTCCCATTGGATTATCCTTTGTGGGAGCTGAGGCCTTGGGATTTGTCATCTTGGGAAGAGATAATGTTTTCTTGGCTTCTTGTGTTTTGTTTTGTTTTTTTTTTTTTTCTCTATTTTTTTTCCTGTGTGATGTTGGCATCTGGAATTAGATTGTCATTTATTTTCTTTGATTTATATTGTTACTTTGCATGTGCCTTCTGCCTGAGTTAGGATTTCTATTTATGTATACTACTTTTAGGATGGGTAGATGTTGATTGGGATTCTATCTGAATTCTGTACTGATTCTTTGGTGGGATGGTTCTAAGTGGATCAGTTCAGGGATTTCTATTTTGAATACTATTTTTCAGCACTTGAATGATATTTATAGCATCTATATTTTGTTTTGTGGTGCTTATCAAATGTTTGTACATTCACTTTAGGGAAAAGGCAGTGATTCCAGTATTCTCTGGCTATAAAAACATATTGATGCTTCTCAGATGAGTTTTCTGAAGTGGTTAGTCCATTTATTGATTGGACAATTTGTGTTTTGGTGCTTAATCTTTACAACTATTTATATATCCTAGATTGTAATTATTTGTCTGATGCATAGTTGGCAAGGATCTAATTCCATTCTGCAGACTGTCTCACTGTGGTCATAGTGCTTTTTGCTGTGCAGTTGATTTTTAATTTCATGCAATCCTATTTGTGAATTCTTTTTTTAAAATTTTTTTATTATTTATTCAATTGCGCATGTATGTGTGTGTGTGTATATGTGTGTGTGTGTAGAACCATGGGCGAATTCGGGAACCACCATGGACCGCCTCCACCTCTTCCTTGTTTACTCTGTCCAGGGATTCACAGGCTCCGGCCTACCCGGACCAGAAATGCAGGCCGCCCCTGCTTCTGCCCCCCCCCCCGTTGCGCAGTATATACTGATCAGATGATAAACCAGTGAACTATGTCAAAAGCACTCTCAATATTACATTTGACAAAAAGTTTTGTACTTTTCACATAGCTTGTTGCCCCATAAAAGGGTTAACAGCACAATTTTTTAAAAATAAATTAAGAAGTATTTATAGGATTAAAGTGACTTCATTTGTATACATTTGGAATCTAAACCAGCTTAAAAAAAGTTTCCTCTATGACTTAGATATGCAGTATAACTGATGCTCTTCTGGAATACCACATAAGGCCTGGCCTGGTCAGGAACAGTGCCTGGAAGGACATTATACAGGAAATTCAGAGAAATACCTTGAAGGTTCCCCCTTTTTGTTTTATTCCTGAAGGAACATCAGTACCTGATATTGAAGAAATTCAAGATTCAAAAGGAGAATTTGAAATTACCAACATGAAATATCAATCTAGATTTTCAACAAAGCTCATTCCAAGTTCTCAACTTGGGATCTAGCAGAATAGAAATCAGCAGATTAGCACCACTTTGGAAATTAATAGTGTAGTTAAGACTTAGGAGACTTCAGCAGGCGATGAACATACTTAAACAGGATTCAAACTTCATAGTCATTTCTCCTGATTGCCCGTGATATTTGACATTTAGGAACACATGAATTTAAAGAAGATTTCCTTCTCTGCTTTTCAGATGTTGCCATATTGAACCTCATTCAAACTGGTGCTGTGGACAGTCTTTCCCTCTCCCTCCACTTTTACTTTCAAGAAAGGTTTCCTTCATGGAAAAGGACATACAGTTTTGACAGTACCACATTTAACATAAGCCTGATGTTCACCGTGTGTTTTTAAGCCCCATAACAGCTGAGTATAATAGTCTCCCTTGAAATTCCCTGGTTTTCCAATAAAGAATCAATAGAGCAGCCACAGCTGTTGGGAAGAGAAATGAGAAGATCACCAACGTAAGAGTCTGGTGAAGGAAAAACTGTACAGACTGCCCTTGAGGCTGCCCCATCTCTTTAAGATGCTCTCCCTGCGACGATGCCTCTTCAGGACCCACAGAGGAGAGAAGTCTTCCGTTGTGGGGGAGGGGGTTCATAGCCAGGGGATGGCAGCAGGGTGGGGGAGGCAGGGAAAGGGAGAAGAAAGAAAAACACGTCTGGTCTTAAAATAGTGTGCATTCTCCCCAAACCCCATAGTAAGAGGTTTGTGGTCAACAGATTATTTTATCAAATTGGTATGTAAAAAATTTCTTTAAACTCTACTTTGCAGAGACCACCACTTTAGAGAATCAAAGAATTCCTGTTTTGATACTTCTAAGTTAAAATAATGATGTGTTACCGTTTATCTGGTACTTCATTTTTTTTTCTTGACTAAAATTACTTTTACTTTAAGCTTGAATAAAATTTTTCATTGGTAACTATAAAAATTTTTTTTTATTATTTATTCAATTGCGCATTTATGTGTGTGTGTGTATATGTGTGTGTGTGTAGAACCATGGGCGAATTCGGGAACCACCATGGACCACCTCCACCTCTTCCTTGTTTACTCTGTCCAGGGATTCACAGGCTCCCGCCTACCCGGACCAGAAATGCAGGCCGCCCCTGCTTCTGCCTGGTGTCTATACGTGGGGTCTAGGATCTGAACTCAGTACCTTCTGCCTGCAAGGCAGAGGCTTAACCCCTGAACCACCTCTCCAGCCCCCCCTATTTGTGAATTCTTAGAGTTGTTTTCTATGCTATTGGAGTCTTTTTCAGAAAATTCTTTCCTGTACCTATAGTTGGAGTTTTCTTATGTTCTTGCAACAGTTTGCCTTCAGTTCTTACATTAAAGTCTTTGATTCATTTTTGTGCTTGGTGAGAGATGTGGATCTAGGTTCATTCTTCTAATGTAGATATCTAGATTTCCCAGCATTCTTTTTTTTTATTTATTTATTCAATTGTGTGTGTGTGTGTGTGTGTGTGTGTGTGTGTGTGTATGTGTGTGTGTGTGTGTGTGTGTAGAACCAGGAGTGAATTGGGGAATCATCATGGACTGCTTCTACCTCCTTTTTTGCTCTGCCCCAGGATTCACAGGCTCCGCCCACCAGGACCAGAAGCGCTGGCTTCCCTGCTCCCGCCTGGTGTTTGTACCTGAGATCTGGAATCCGAACTCAGGACTCTCTGCTTGCAAGGCACAGGCTTAATCCCTGAGCCATCTCTCCAGCCCCCCAGCTTTATTTCTTTTATGTTATGTGCATTTAAGCGAGAAAGAAGGAAGAGTAAAATAGATATTTAGGAGGAGAGAAAGAGTAAGACACAGAGAGAGAGAGAGAGAGAGAGAGAGAGAGCCAGTATATACATGTCATTGTGTGCATGTGCAGGTCAAGGACAACTTTGGAAGTGTGGTTTCCTTTTTTTCCACCACGTGGACGTCAGGGACTGGTGAACTCAGTCAGGTTTGTACACAGGTACCTTTACCACTGATCCATCTTGCTGGCCACTGAATGTGCAAGAAGGGATCAGAATCCTTTTCTTTCAGATTCCAAAACAGCCTGCCACAGCATGTCTGAAATATTCACTGCAACTCGGTATAACTACTCTCCATTTTATGACCATATGGCAACTGTGACGGTTGATGGAGAACTGGGTTTTGGCTCAGGAGCTTTAAACTCAAGGCCTACCTCACTATATGCAACTCATCAAGTTTAATGTTTTTGTTTGTAAAGTGGGACAACAGTCACTTTCCCAAACGCCCCACAAGGAAGCTCATTTTTTTTCCTATTCCTTCTACAAATATTTCTTGACTTCACAGCCTAGTGAACAAAAGGCAGGAAACAAAAGTACAGTAATACATGATAAATCTGTACTAGTGAATGAAATGTTCACCAAGAAAGGAGGAAACTAAAGGAAAAGAATGATGTCTGAATTGTTGAATAAGAGTTTGCACAGAGCTAGAGAGTCATCAACAGACTCATGCTAGCAAAGAATGGGAGCATGTTCATTTTCAAAAACATCACCCACTTGTTCATGATTTCTGAAGACTGAATCCAATAAGCAGAATGCAGAGAATAAAACAGAAAGTGTGTCTTACAAGTAATCCATTGAAAACCAGACTTGCTCAGAAGTACAAGTTTTCTCCATGCAAAATCTTTTCCCACACCTTCCTTTGTTGGTTCAATACATGATAGGTGATTCTTTATATAAAACATGGGACCAGAGCCATTTTTCTCCTTTAAAGGAAGAATACCATCAAAACCCACAGACAGAGGATATATAATTATTTATAGACTATTTTCTCAACTCTATTCCCATTCCGTGGTTACATTACTCTCAAATATTTGCTTAATGAAGTAATGGCTGAAAGAATCAACAGTCCTGTGATGTATTTAGGAAAGGAAACATTATCCTCTCCATCCTCCCCTGAGACTTTTGGACCTTGGCTCTTACTCTACTTGTCTCATGACCAAGTTTTTATCATACCACAATGGGGTCAATAGTGGAAAGATCACTGGGGCCAGAGTCTGGCTTTGATTTGTCATTGTGACCATTCCTTTCTAGAGCTGAATTCCTTCTTTACACTATATTTTATATTGTGGGATTAGCTAAAATATAGTGTGCACCAAATCTTTACATGTTTCCCATCAGAACAACTCTATAAAGCAGTACACACACACACACACACACACACACACACACACACACACAAACACATATATGTATATATACATACATATGTACATACATACATACATACATACATTAGATGGAAATCTAGAATGGAAAGAGCTTAACTGCTCAAAATCGCACAGCTGATAAGAGGTACAGACAGGATTTGAGTACAGGCCATCCATTGGCAAAGATTTTGTGGTTAAACTATTAATGTAAGGGAGATGATAGTTAGATTGAGCCTCCTGTCTATATGCTGCAGATTTGAAATATTTCACGTTTACTATGTTTAACTTACCGTTTGCAGGTAACAGGAGCATGGAGGATAATCTACATATTGGGCACAAAAACAAAGCATCGGTGTGCAGGAAATGTCCTACATATGGCAATCCACGTGGTTAGATATATGTAGTCATTGCAGTTATGGTCATAGTGCATTTGAGAGGATGTGAGCTAATCTAATAAGACAATGGCAATAACAGGATGTAGAACTATGAGTACAGCTTGAAAAAAATTGTGCTTGGCATCATCAAGATTCATTAGCAGGTAAACAGATATCTTTACAATCCGTTTAGTATCCAGACACTTCTACCAAGGATTCTAGAGGGCCATAAGTATGTATTCCTTTGTGCTTCCCAATGCATGGAACACAGACTTGACCCCATTGATGCCTAAATTATTAGTATTTTTTTATTTCAAAGGATTTTTTCTCCCATGTTTTTTTTTTTTACCAATCATACAAGCTCAATAGATACCCCGTCCTCTCCCTCCCTCCACCCCTCCCCAGTCCCCCCTTGCACTCTCTCCCTTTTTTCCTTTTCCTTTCACCCCCTCCCTCCCTCTCCTTTTCCCAGTGCCTCCTCCTTCCTCCCTCCCATCCCCTGGAGCACCCTTTTGTGTGAATACCAAACCTCCCTCTGAGTTCTCCACCCTAGTGAGGTGTAACGACCCAGTGGCATAACCCAGAGCCTTTTCTTGGGCTTCCCATCATCAGTATGGGAACTCTATTATGACTTTAATCCCTTGCTTCTAAGGATCCTACTGCCAGTGATCCATGCTAGACTTTGGGGGCTTGTTGACATGTCAGCCATAGTGCAGGTCATGCAAAGTCCCATTATGGTTACTGCAGTCCTAACTTGTGTGGAGTATCTTGGACAATGCCTAAATTATAGAGTAACTGAATGAGTAAAAGTTGGGACTGGCTAGATCACCATCTTGTGCATACACAGTGAGTTCAGTTTGGAGTCTATATTTAAGTAAAGAATTTAACATTTTTCTTCCTAAATAATTCATAGTTCCATTTAGAAATGAAATAGAAAAGATTCTATGAATATCCAGCCAAGACCCTTCTTCTGGGTTTTGATGAAATGGATTTGAGGCTAATGCATATTTTGTTTCTTTTTTACTCTTCTCTGAAGACTGTATGAGAGATACAGAACCTTTTCTTAAAATGACATGTTAATTTGAAGGATATCAAAATTATTGAAAATGGATCTCCACACACAAAAGATGAAATTCCAGGGTTTAATATGTGTTTCACAATAAGGCTTTCATTTCCCTGTCTTTAACTACCTTTTTTGATTATTGAGCTCTTACAGTTTTGCAGAGCCACAGTAATAACAACTCTGCAGGAAAAAAGGTTTGCATTGTGCATAATCATGTCCAATGGCTTATACATGTATAGCTTGGATTTATGTATTTAAATAGGAACCAGGAATGAATGCTACTGTTCTTGAAAATGCTAGAACAAATTTTAATCATAATATGAGATGCCTAAAACAATATATGTGTATATGTAAAACCAAAAGCCAAAGGTATAATTTTTTTACTCTTCATTAAGACTGCCTTTTTCTCCCCCACATTTTATTTTTTTCTAATTATTTTTTTAATTAAAAATTTTTTTTATTTATTCAATTGTGCATGTGTACACATGTGTGCGTGCGTGTGTGTGTAGAACCACGGGCGAATTTGGAAACTATCATGGACTGCCTCTACCTCTTCGTTGTTTACTCTGCCCAGGGATTCACAGGCTCTGCCCTACCAGGACCAGAAACACAGGCCGCCCCCGCTTCCGCCCAGCATCTATATGTGGGGTCCAGGATCCGAACTCAGGACCCTCTGCCTGCAAGGCAGAGGCTTAACCTCTGAGCCACCTCTCCAGCCCCTTTTTTCCTAATTATACAAGCTCACTAGGTACCTCCATCCTCTTCCTCCCCCATCAATTATACCACAAGGTATAATTTTTAAAATGTTATTTTCTCCTCTAGAAGAAACACACAGTTCAAAGTTTAGTTTATTAATGCCTGAATATTTCACAGCCAACTTGTGTTGTTGAGAGAAGGGGAGAACTTTGCACATAGTATATACTCTGTTCATAGTATATTCCTTTAAGCAGAAATTCTGTCTTATGAACATTATATGGATGTCATTTGTGTCCAAAGTAAGTGCACATCTAGTTGTGGGAAACACGTTAATTCTAGTTTTGAAGGTTAACATTACATGTCAATATAAGAGAATGACCTAAAAGCAATTAATTAGTGTTATGATTTGAATCTGATATCTCTCCTATAGGCTCAAGATTTCAATGCTTTGTTCTCAGTTTACAGTGCTATTCTGAAGGCTGTAGGATTCTAGATTGTGGAAGTAGATTGCTGGGGGCAGGAAGTCTTTGAAGGATACATTCAATCCTGATTCCTGATTCCTTTCTGATTTCTGGTCCATGCCGCATGAATAATTTCTCTGTTCAATGCTCCCACAGCCAGGGGTAGAGCCATTTTTCCTTGCCTTCCCCTCCATGATGGACATAATTGTTCTTCTCTAACATAATTGTTTCAGGTGTATACCAACATGTAATAGTAACTAGTACAATCTGGGTATAATTTTAAAAAGGGAAAAGAAACTGAAACAAAGTCCTGAAACTTTTAGTACGTAACTTTTTTCTTTCATATACTTCTCTCTTATTCTCGAATCCAGAACTTAGTCAGCACCCAAAGTAAAATCAGGCAAGAACTAAATGAATTGAATTAACTGTAAATAGTTACATATAACATCTTTGATAAGATTTTTTGAAGAACTTCCACACTGCCTCATTGTCTATGATATGGTAAAGTTCCATGTACCACTGAGAAAAATATCTATTCCTTGTCTTCTAGGTGGAATATTCTATAACTATCTTTTAAATTCAGTTGCCTATGATATAATTTCACTTTGAAGTTTTTTGTTGCTTTGTTTTTGTTGCTTTTTATATTTTGTTTTATTTTATTATTTACTTATTGCTGTGCCTTATTGCTTATCACTTTCATTTGTTTGGTAGACTGATCTCATCATTTGACACTCACTTTTGGACATCTTTTCTAATCTGTTCATTTTTTAGAGATAAATAGTTGGATTTTTAACATATTTTTATTTCTTTGACACATACATAAATATAAAAGATTTACATATTTGGACTTCACATGCCCTGTGCAATGTCCAACACACTATTGACCCCACAAAGTCTAGCATTTGCTAAAGGCACTAGGATCCTTGGAGGCAAGGGATTGACAGCCACAGTAGTGTTCCTATGCTTAAGGGGAACACAGGAAAGGGTTCTGGGAAATGCCACTGGGTCCTTGCATCTCATCAGAGAGGAGGACCTAGAGGAGAGTTTGGCATGAACATTAAAGGATGCTCCAGGGATGGAAGCAGGAGGCACTGGGGGATGGGGAGAAAAGAAGGAGGGGAGAGGGGGATAGGGGGGTAGGGGGTGGGAGGGAGGGGGGACCGGTGTACCTGTTAAGTTTGTATGAGTGGTAATTTAAAAAAAAAAGATTTATGTGTTTTCACCCCTTACCACTCAATCCCATCCCCCTCTCTTGTCCTACTCATACTTTTCTTTTCTAATCAGTTTCCCCCCATTTTCACTTTTTTTGTGTGTATGTGACACATTTGGTTTCTCTACCTGTGCTAGCAGGTGCCTGAGTACTTACTGGGGCATGAATGACTTATCAGTGGATAAATCATTGAAAAAATTGGCTTCCCTTCTCCTCTCTGGCATTAACCTTCAATAGAATCTCAGGGAGGTATAGTGCTTCTTGAGGTCTTCCCTCGTCCATGGTAAAATATCAATAAGGCTAACTGCTGTACAAATTTTGTGGAGTGGATATCTCTGCAGTAATCCTTGGAAAAGGCAGCCCTGTCAGAGGACAGAGGATACTGGTGGCAGCACCCATCACTACCTTCAGGTTCTACATTCTCACCATCCCCTCTTCTGCAAGGGTCCCTGAGTCTTGGGGAAAGGAAGGGGGTGATTTTGATGTCCTGTTTAGAGCTGAGATTGAGGAAGTATTGATTTTTTTCAATTATTCTCTGCACTTTTGCCAGTTGTGTTTCTCTGAACTGAATACCTTTCATTGTAAAATGGTGTTTCTTGGTTGAGTGCTGAGAACTTCTCTAATTTATAGATATAATGATGTGTTTAGATGCTAATTTGTTATCAAGTACTTGTAGTTAAACTTTAGTAGTTTATTCCCACTTGGGGCCTAAGATCTTCCCTTCCACAGATACTTGGCTTGGTTTAAAGTACCAGGCATATGTTCCTTGCTAAAAAGTGTGCCTTAAAAAGCAGTCAAAAAACAGCTGGTTACCTGTTTCCCATACATGCTTTTGCATTAATAGTTGTTATTGTAGCTTGCAACATTCACAGCTGGGTGCGAATGTCAATTGCTTTTCTCCCCTGTTAGGGTGCATCATATCTTCTGGCACTATGAAGGTTTTCCAACAAGGAGAATGCTTCCAGATCCATTCCAAATTATTTTTTCTATGTCCTGTGACCCTTGGATTTGATGTCTTCAGAAACCAGGTCCTATTAGGCTCTGGAAGGTAACCAAGAGCAATGGCAAATGCCTATATATATATTTTTTTTGGGAGGGGGCGGGCTTTGAGGCCTCTGGGACCAACAGCTTCATTAGGAGGTATCATATACCTGTTACTGGGAATTTTATTTAGTCATCTATGGTTTCTGGTGGAAGCATCTCAGGACAATTTCTGTTTTCTTTTTCTTTTTTTTTTTTTCTACTCTGTGTTCCCCTGTGGAGGGTATATTTTAAAAATTTTATATATAGTATCATTATTTAGAGAATACTTTATTAGTTTCTGTAATCAAACCCATGTTGATAAGACCATATATTTAACACAGTGTATCACCCCAATATATAAGAAAAAAATTGTTTCCGGACCAATATGGCTTCTAATTTCTGAACAATGCCATCTTAGCAGAGTAATCTTTGATACTTTTCCAAGCTAAAGTTTCCAAAATTTAAATTATATGTATATATGATATGGTTATATTTATGCATAAAATGCAAATAATTGTGGTATGCTATATATAAATAGTAGCAACAGCTTTTCCAGTAATCTGATAAAAATGGTAAAGACATCCAGCCTGCTTCATTAAAAAAAAGAAGTAAAAAACCAAAATCTCAGAAAACAGCAACGTTCTGTTTCCTGTTATAAGACCTGGAGCCAGTTTTTTATTAGCTTCTCAATCATCATCTGGAAAGAAAACATTCTACAATAGCGTTATTAAAAACACATTATTAAAAACACTGATAAAACACAGTTAATCTTGTGTATCATAAAGCAGGTAAAGGACTTTTATATTCACAGAGGTGAATGATGCAATGCTATCCTACGTTTCTAGTACCTGAGGCTGCAAGTTAATAGACATTGTTTGAGATTTCATTTTATTTTACCAGCAGAATGCTCGAAGGGATGGCATGACACAACTATGTAGAGAAATGCACCATCTTAGATGGATTTCTTTGCCTTAGTGTCACACAGTTGAAAAGAGTATATTTTAAAAATCCTGAAATGAAGCTTCACAGCCACTGGATTCATGCCAGGATCATCATGCAGAGGCAAACAAGACTCAGTCCAACTATCATTTTACAAAATCTGTCATGTTTTAAAGGTAAAAGCTTCAAGAAAAAAGGAGACACCAAGTAGTACTTCAGTACTTCAGACCACAATCAAAACATAGCATCATTCTAAGCAGAAGCAGCAGCCAACACTGCTCACTTGAATATGTTCAAGGATGCTGATGTCAACGTTTAATAATCAGGGCTGGAAGTGCAGGCTGCCACCATTTCTGTGTTTTTATGTATGTCTGAACTCAGGTCCTTCTGCTTGTGAGTAGAGGCTTAATCCGTGAGCCATTTCTCCAGTCCAGTAGCTCAATGCTTAGCTAGAAATATTTACCCTCCTTACATTTTAGTTTTGAAAGTTCAATCAAGTTAATTCAAATGCAAAAGTATCTTAAAGGTACAGTTCCCTGGGCCACACTTTCTCTGAGAGAGGAACACAGAATTTAGGATCTTTACACCAAGACTGGAAAACGATGCTGTACAGAATCAGATACCTGCACATGAGACAGACACCTCATTATTTCTTCTCTCATTCTTTCTTCTCTCACATCACTCATTGAGCAGTTGGGGAAAGCTTCACACTTCTGTCTGAATCTCATGACCTGGAATGTGATGGATCTTGGAGTATGGCACAAATGGCACCCTAGGGTCTGGGAGATGAGGGACAGTCAGCAGAAGAGGGAGGGATACTTACCCAATGGCCTGATGTATAGATAGTGCAGGGAAGGAAGACATTCTCAGTGACCTCAAGAACATAGCTAAGGTAAGGATTGGAGCTGAACAAGTAAGAGAGTAGAGTAGTGTCTTCTAGAGGGTGTGATTATAGCTGAGATACCTGAATGCTGTTCTACCTCCTGGAAGGCCAGGGAGTCATCATGGTGGGCAGAGGTCACGGCGAGCATAGAAGTTCAGGAGTAAACTGAAGGCGGTATGTAGAGCCATTTATGTAGTAGAATGAGAAGACTTTAGGTGCTGAATTGTAGGAGGTGAAGAACAAAGGAAGTAGGAGAGTCTGAATTCTGGCCACTGAGTGGGGAGCAGATGGACAGTAGTTTGAGGATCCCCAATCTGATGGCTTTTCCAGAACCTTCTCTACTATGACCTAACTCCCATCTCAGGGTCATAAGCACTACATGGTGATACCTAGGAACATGACCAAGCCATCCCCACTGTGCTGTGGTCAGTGGTATCCTGACTGAAAGACTAGAAGTCACTAATGATTAACTCCTTACACTCATGTGGTTGGACTCTGTGCCCCAGAGTGCTTACAGCATGCAAACTGACGTTCTATATACCTGAGAACAGACCTAGAATCAGTCGAGTGTAAGAGACCTTGTTAAAGATTAGGAGCATGTGAACATGTGAACCAAGACAAGGCATTGAGGGGGGGGTGTGGCACGTAAGGAAAGGGATTTTAGGTCTGGATTTGAGATTTTTTTTTTTTACTGGATTCAGCTTTCTGCGTCCCTTAATTTGATGTACAGGTACTCTTTCCTAAATGTAATTAATTAATTAATCTCTTCAAGAGACTTTTATAACAAAATACCAGACTCCCTATTAACAAAAGGAGATCAAGGTAAACAAGCCAAAATAGTAGACAAGGAATTTATCAAAACAGGGAGGTGGTACAAGACAGCTCTGGCCTCAGACTCCTGGGCTGAAAATCACTGGCAGAGCTCCGAGATATGAGAACTATGTGTATCCAGAGTCTGGGAAACGAGATGTTTCCTTCCTGCTCAGTTGTCCTCTGAGCTTTCTGCAGACCTTTCACCTGTAGCCACTTTCCAATTCGTGTACTTGTTTGTCCTCTCCTGTACTTGACTGTTAGTTACAAGAGTATGAACACTTTCCTCTCTCTTTTTCCTTTTGGTTTTCTTAGTGTTCCTTTCCTCACTTTCCTCAGAACTGCTGAATGTCAAATCATCTGACTGGGAAGTGTCACTTTCTGCCCCTAAGTCTATAGCAGCCTTTTTCTTTTCTTTCTTTTTTTTTTTTTTTTAACATTTTTTTATTATCTCCGCTCATACAAACTTAATAGGTACACCGGTTCCCTCCCTCTCTCCTGCCCCCCCAACCCCTCTGCTCACCCTCCCCTCACCCCTCCTTCCTCACTCCCCAGTGCCTCCCCTCCCCCAATCCCGGGAGTATCCTTTAATGTGCATGCCAAACTCTCCTCTGGGTCCTCCTTTCCGATGACGTACAAGGAATTCAAAGAAACCCCACAAAAAGAAGCAGAATGCACATGCACACACACACAGAAAGAGTGAGAGAGAGGGGAAAGACAGACAGACAGACAGAGATAGAGAGAGACACAGAGAGAAAAGAAGCCACAGATCTAATAGCAGATTCCTCAAGAAAAAAGGAAGCGTCCACACAAGAACAAAAAGAAATCCAGGAAAAAAACTCGGAAAAAGGCTGCTATACAGAGAAAATAGGCCTCCATCAAGGAATGCAAGTAAGCAATGAGACATCTGGTTAAGTTCACAGACTTTCCTTCCTGATCATTTACAACTGAGGGGGTGTGATCTCACCAGAAGGGGAGGGCATTAGTCTGGCAGATAAAAAGTAATCATTTTGCAAATGGGTGATTGACCCCTTCCTCACTGTGGTTTCCTATTTTTATTACATCTACCTTTGAATGTGCTCTTATAACAAGACTCTAGTTTAACAGCTTTTTATCTCTGGCCAGGGGGTGACATCCAATACCCATCAGGATGGAGTGAAGGGCATTGCAGAAGCAGCAAAACCGCAAAAGAAAATCAATAAACCATAATCCAGAACTTCAGAGACTCTGTATCAACCACCTAGAACTAGGCCACCCTAATCTCTCCCCATCCTGAAGCTCAGGGAAATTTGCGGAAGAGGGGGTGGTAAGAGTGTAAGAGCACAAGGATGGGAGGAGCAATGATATGCAAGACACTCCACACAAGTTAGGGCCGAAGCAATCATAATTGGACTTTGCATGCCCTGTACAATGTCCAACACACTATTGACCCCACAAAGTCTAGCATTTGCTAAAAGCACCAAGATCCTTGGAGGTAAGGGATTGACAGCCAAAATAGTGTTCCTATTCATGAGCAGATGATTTTACCTGGGGTGATTCTCTCCCCATTGGTAATGTCTTGCTGATCACTACTGTCCATTTTAAACTCTTCAGAGTACAACTCTTTATAACCACTGTGATTCCATTTGCATGTTAGCTTTGTAGTCATACAATTTCTTGTTCCAGGACTTGGCCTTAAGAAAATTATCTTCTAGTGTCCTGGAAATTTCATGCTTTGTCCTCTAGTAGTCTCTCCGACTCTCTTCATCAAAACCATCACTGTGTATCCTACTTGAATTACTGGGTAACATTTTCATTTTGGTCCCCTGGTAAGCATCTGCCATCTGTTTTTTCTAGTTTTCTGATTTTCCATGTATCTGATTCCTCCTGAATCTTGTTGTGAGCATCTGTATACTGGACGACATTCTGCAGGAGGACTCTCCCCAACAGAATCGGTGGCATTCTTCAATCATGCATTGCAGCCTCACATGGCAGGGGATGGAGAAAAAGTGAATACTGGAGATTTTTACTAGAGCTGAGGGGACAATCACTCCCAGTTCAACAAGTTTTGAGACCACTTCTCAATTCACTGTCCCACCTGACCCAGGAACTGCATTTGGAATCAGTTTGCCATGAATGAGCTGAAAGTGGCTGTAGCCCTGATGCTGGTCTGCTCTGAGCTGCTGTCAGAACCCACCAGGAGCCCAGTTCCCCATGGCATGACTTGTGTTGAAGTCCAAGAATGGGATCCATCTGTGTCTAAAGACGACACAGCAATACTGGCACTGCTGTGTGCTGTGCTGTCTTATGTTCACACTATCTCCTGTTCTTGTCCCCAGTCACCTGTTCTTATCTTGTCTTTTCTCTTGTTCCCCCCCCCAAAAGATTCCCATCCCTCATGCTCAAGGCAGCTTACTGGTCACTGCCTTCAGGCACTTACAAAGCCCACGCTTGACTCATCTCATGGAGATAGGTCACTTCCTTCTCTCCTTCTCACTACCCACATTTCCAGGGATGAAGTTCCACTATACGGTCAGACCAGAGAATTAGTCTGGCAGCCATCATGTAATCACATAATCAATAAAATTTTTCCATTCCTTGTCTGCAGCATGACCAATCTGCCCTTTCTTTTTTTCCTTTATCCCCATACCCTTACTCACATTTGCCTACTCTCATGTCTGCCATCTTCTAGGTCATCTACCCTTCTCTCTCCATCTTCAAAACTCCTTCCCTGCTTCTCTGTTTCTCTCCTAGCTGCACCCATCTAATCCTGGTCACCTGCATTCCCTCTGGCCTGTCTGCCCCTCTGCAGGTCTTTTTCCTTTCTGCTGCTTTCTGTATGAACTCCCGTCTACTGTTTCCTCCTTCAGCCATCATAAACTGCTACAACTTATGTGGCTTTAAATGACAGAAATTTACTCCTGTATGATTCTGAGATCAGACATTTAATACAGGGTTGATGGGGACACAAAGCAATTGCAGGGCCATGAACTCTAATGCTGCCAATATGCCTTCTCATTTTCTCTTTTCTATTTTCTGGAGTAATATTTCCAGGCTTCATGCCTTCTCTTTAATATTCAAAACAGTGGTATCTTCGTGTCTCTCTGCTTCTGTTGTCGCATCATCTCCTCTGTATTAGAAGCACTTTTGTGGTGACATTTCACCTCCTGTGCTTACAGGTCTCCAGCTGTAGAAATTGCATATGCTGGAAAACCAGGGCTTGGCCAGCCTACCACAGCCCTTCCCTGACTATCTCACAATGTGCCTTTTACAGCTGTCTTGCATGGTCTCTGTCAACCTGACTGCCTCTCGATGGAACTTCTCTGTCTTCTGTCATCCCTGCAATAAAGTTCCCAATGTACCTCTCTTCCTTTGAAATAAGATGAAGAAAGAAGAGGCAGAAGGGAGGAGAAATAAAGAAGACAGAACTCCCTGGAGCCCTCTGCTTCAAGTGTTTAACTACCTTCTGCTTACCTGAGTGGGTTTCTATTTCCCAGCAGTATCTGAAGTCAGGGTCTTCCTCCCTGTACCTGGGCTTCCTGAGTCACAGAATAATTAAGCACTGCTTTGAGAAGGAAGAGGAGGGGGAAGGCTGGACACTCTGCCTGACCCATGTCACTCACACAAAAAGATGCAGTTGTAGCAGGAGAGTTAGTTGGTTGTGTTCTAGAATGGATGTATTGCAGGTGCCTAGCACCATACGCTTAGAGAGAAGCTTGTGGTGACCGGGCTCCCATCAGGACTCCAGGGCTTATGAAGAGGCTGAACCATATGAGAAGTGTTAATAATGTCTGTACTACCTATTTTTTTTATTGCTGCAACAAAATATCTGACAGAAGCAACTTGAGGGAGGAGAGGTTTACGTGGAGGCAAATGGTAACAGTCCATCATGGTGTAAAAGGCATGGTGGCTCAGACAGCTCCGTCTGAGGTAGTAGGATTATCTGGCATGGCTTCTTTACATTATCTTAGCAAGCCAAGAAACAGAGAGTTTATGTCGGAACCAGAATCTCAGGCCTGTATTAGTTACTTTTCTTGTTACCATGAGAAAAACCACAGTCACAAAAGCAACTTAATAAGAAACAGTTTTAAGTTGGAAGTGTTTATTCTGGCTTCCGGTGTGAGGTGGTACATTCCATCGTGACAGGAAGACACTACCTCAGTGATTCACTTCCTACAGCAAGGATCCACCACCTAAAGATTCCACAACCTTCCCAAATAATATCACCAGCTGGGAACTAATAGTTCAAACGCGAGATGATGGCAACATTTCACATTCAAGCCATAAACATGTCCAAAACCAAAAAGGATGGGAAAGATGGATATCTTATATTTCCCCAAGAGTGGCAGAAGATACAAGAGGGATAAATATGAATATTCACGTACAAAAGAATGACATAGATTCTTACTTACACTATACATAAACAGCAGCAATAAAGCAACAAATGCTCAGACACTTGAAACACTGTCTACTGAGAAAAAAACCAATATTTTTAAACCAAAAGAAACTGTGTAAAGAACTTCCATATTCAACAATGAAAATGCAGTAATCCCAATGAGGAAACAGGAGTATCAATAGACACTTCCCAAAAGGGGAGGTGGTTATGGTCAGTGGAGAAAATAAAAATAGGTTTAACATCATTAGTCATTAGAAAAGTGCATCAAAACTACAGTGAGATATCACTTATGGTAAATAATTGCTTATTTAAATGAAACAAGAAATGTTGAACAGAATGTGGAGAAATTGGAACCCATACATTGCAGGTAAATGTAAATTGATACACTTTGGAATGAAAGGTTGCAGTTCCTCCAAAAACCATAAATAGAATTAGTGTATGAACCTTCTAGTTGACTCAAAAGTATTTACCAAATGAAAACATTACAAAGTGGTATTAAAATAGATAACTCGTAAATCAATGTTCATTGCCACACTATTAACAATAGATATAAAATACAAAGAATCTAGAGATCACAGAGAGATGAATTGATACCAAATATGTGTATTCGTGTAATGAAATTGTATTTAACTATAAAAAGGAACACATTCTACTGCATGATACAGAAGGAATGGTCTTTGCAACATGAATGGAAGCATGGTAAACTAGATGTGAAAATAGCAAATCTTGTAAGATTTCACTCATTGAGAGTAGGTTAGGCAAATATATAGAGTCAGAAAATAGCATACAGAACACCAAATGTTAGAACTGACCTTTATTGTTAAGTAGTTAACAATATTTCTGTTTGAGTGGGATGTGGTAGCACATTCCTTTTATTCCATCCTCAGCTATACAGTACTTGAGACCAGTTTATGCTACATGAGATCCTATCTCAAAGAAACCTAGTCTCTTACATGTGAATTGTTAGAATAGTAAGTGAATATAGTGAATTTTCTGTATATAAAATTAATAAACAGAGATCATGAGCTATTTTATATACCAATGATAGTTACTCAGGAAAAAATAATAACTACTAAAAATAATCAGTCAAGAGTAAAATCTATGGGATTCTGGGAAAGATAGCAGTTAAGAATCTTTCTGTGTGTGACTCTGTGAATAAAAACTCAGGATAATAAAGGAAAATTTTGTTCCAAAGATAGGAAGAACATCAAGATCAATAAAGAGTCAAAAGGCAGGACATGGAAAAAGCAAGCTAGAATTGACCCAGAAGTTTCCTTCCTGCTATCTAGCTTTCATACTATCAAAAAGCAATTAGCAGGCTGCAGAGGGAATAGAGACATCAACAGTTTTACCCAGCTTTGAATCATGTCAGCCATAATAAGAACCAGTCTAACAAAATGTGTCCATTGGTGCAGTAATGGCATGGGTGTTCAGGAGTGGCCACCAACTGCCTTTCTGATGGGATTTAAGGCTCTCTGCATAAGATGGAACTCATACCTGGTATTGTAAATCTGGCTAAGTACCTAAGGCTGGGGAGGTCATAGTCCCGAGAGGAGAACTTAATACTATGGTAATGTGGACATGGTATCAAACTGACTTTGAAATACTTGTCTTTAAACCCATAGATTACAGCAGCTCTTAACCTATGTCAGAGAAGCTTTTCCTGAAATGGTTAGTAGTTAATACAAGAATCACAACCAGTCAAAGTACAAAGAATAGACACGGGTGGAGTGCTCTGTCCTAAAAAGGATACCTATATCACCTCCTCCTTAACCAAGGCTTACAGAATACTGTAGAAGAGGGAGTGGTAAGGATGTAAGAACCAGGGGTGGGGGAAAAAGTATTGCTAAGCTGTCTTCTGGACATGACAAGACTGTCACACCCATGAACCCACTGCAGCTGTCTTTACCTGTGAAGACCTACTCAAGGATGGGTCTGTCGTGGAAAGAGAAAGACCTCATGAGACACCACTCCTTCCTAAGGGACTACTGCTAGTTAATACTGGTTAAGGGAAGACCCACTTATTCAGTGCTGAAGTCACTGATATATTACCTGTGTGTCCAGCAAGTGTCCAGGCACGTGCTAATGCCAGCCACATGAATTAACCTCAGTGGTCACACAAACAAAAGACACAAAAGTAGGAGGATATTTGTTGGGGGAAAAGCTTTCGGTGACAGAAGGAGACGAGGTAGGATGAAAATGATGATTGCATATATATGGGGAATATTTTTAGATGGGGATTGATGGGGATTTCTTCTCAGGGTGTCACCAATGAACAGATATCCCTTCTTATGTGTCTGCAGAAGCTGCAACATCAAGAACTGGGAGACAGTTCAAGGTGATGGGTGATCAACACTTATGTGCACCTTTCAATGAGCCACTGAAGTTCTTTCCAACCCAGGAATGAAATATATTCTTCTGAGGTGATTCTCTGTGAGACTACTGCTTGTCATAGGGCCAGACACCCTCAACACCTCCATTAGGACAATGGTCACTCAGAGTCACATGGAAGTGAGACATGGAGAGATCATTTGTCACTTCAGAGTACAAGACATCCTCACGGAGATAACCTGATGAGACCATTGCAATAGCTATCAAATTGTTAGCATTTATAGAGGCAAGTTTCACAAATACAGACTATAAAATAACACATAAAAATAGTTACATTAATTTGGAGCATACTTTTGAATAATAAAAGGATTGGGTCAGAAGGAAATCTTAGCAGACTCTTTCAAGATGACATAGATTTACTGTTTCTATTCCATACATATAACAGAGATTTCTCAAAACGTACTCATGTTCAAATGAAAATAGGCACTTTTTCTAAGAAAATCTTTATACCACAAACAAGGCGGGACCCAAATAAGGCCATTTAAACCTTAGACAGCAGAGATAATTTAGCTCATATCAGCCTGGTCTATAAAGTGACCCAAAATGAGTCCAGTTACCTTTTGCATCTAAAACATGGAGACAAAGACTAAAATCATTTCTTCTAACTAAAATAGTTCAGTAAAATGTGGGATTGTAAACCAAACTCACAAGTCTCAGGAAGCTCCTGAAACTTATTACAATTTACAAGGCCTCTCTCTAAGGCTAAATAAATAAGCAGTAACAATTGCTAGGGAGAAGAGACTCACTAGTTGAGCTGCCTGCAAGTTATTCAGGTGACTTCAAAGGTATAGTGTTCATGATCATTGCCACCTACTGGGGGTTGGGATTTTCAGTGACGCACTTGCCTTTGAGCTACCTTCAGCTATACCTCTGCAAATTATCCCAACAAATTCACTGGTTCACTGAACTAGACTTGGAATAGTTTCTTTGGTCTCTTGTCAGAGCTGTATCTGGGGTAAATAGATATTTGTTCCCATCGTCCCAGGAAGATTCACACAAACACCACATAGCAAATGGCACAACTGAGCCTTCAGAATAACAGGCATTTAAAACATACTTCCTCTCCAATTGGCACCACGATAATAAAAGAAACTAAGGTCCAGATCATGAGAGTCTTCAACTTCTTCAAATCATAAAACTGAACAACTAGAGTTGTTTAATAAATAGGACCAACTCAAATTTTAAAAGTCCACTTTTTTTATCAAAGCATCTATGTGCATTATAGGCAATTGGTGCCTAAGGATCAGGGAGCCAAAGAAAACCTCTTAGCTGCTGGAAATTCCCCTGTATCCCAAGGGCGAGGGTCGTTAGCCACAGATTTTCCTTCTGGTGGGTTCACCAAGGCTGTCATGGGGCACTTAGATTCATAACTCAACACAATTTTCTTTTATTAAAAAATAAAGGTGAAACAAATCTGTGAAAGTAAATGGATTTATTTACAATTTGGCAACAAGGAGAAAATAGACTACTAGTTTCTGTACTGATTATAGTAAAGTTGCGATTTTAGAGAAAAGATACAACACAAGCCAAGAGATTTGCATATGTTTGATTCAACCATGAGACGAATGGTCAGAATTGTGTGATGTCTCCTCCTTTGGAACAGGTTCCTCTTGTGGCACCAAGATTTTTAGTTTTCTCCTCCTCCAACATGGGATTCTTGGGACATTTTAATTCCTTAAGATTCATTGCTTCAGTGGTCTGATAGAAAGCAAGATGTGTGCAGATAAAAAGCGGCAACAGGTAGAAAGGCAGGCGACAGACCACCAGCATGGTCCTTTTCTCCACCAGGATTACTGGAGCTTCCTGAGACGCAAGTGGATCCCGTTCTTGGACTTTATCACAAATCGTGCCAGGGGGACTGGAATCCTGGTGGGATCTGGCAGCAGTTCAAAGCGGAGCAGAGTCAGGGCCACAGCAACCTTCATCTCATTCATGGCAAACTGCTTCCCGATGCAGTTCCTGAGCCAGGAAGTGACAGTGAAATGAGGTGTGTTGTCAGGTCCTGTGCTACACTCTTCACACATGAGCCCCTAAGCTCTAATTCAGCATTAGTGCTTTCCTTCAGTTTGGTGCATTGATTCCTGATCTTAGACACACTTTCTTACCCTTTTAGGGCTGAGGACAGGACTGAGACAGACTGACCCAGCCGGCTGAAGCAAGCCTGAGATTCTGATCCCAAGAGCAGTGCAGAAGATGCATTTGAAATCAGAGAACCCTGACCCTAATCCTGCCCTCAGCTGCATGGAACACAGTTTACAAAGTGCAAGCACTT
Source organism: Typhlomys cinereus (assembly GCA_023101885.1). Classification (NCBI taxonomy): domain Eukaryota; kingdom Metazoa; phylum Chordata; class Mammalia; order Rodentia; family Platacanthomyidae; genus Typhlomys; species Typhlomys cinereus. The sequence continues at coordinate 589,601 of JALPQD010000100.1, read as the reverse complement.
TAGGACCCAGAGTCTAATTGACTAGTTCATTGCTTAGTTAACTCCCTCTAATAGTTTCTGGATCTGCAGAGTGATTAACATTGGTCAGGACAACACAGAGAGGTGTGGGAATCATTACCATTATCATCTAGTATAAAAAGATGATTCTGAGATGGAAGTCAGACATTAGTGGAATCTTTAAGCTACTGCCCATATCTGCCTCCTAGTCAGTAGTCAGGTTCCAAAACCCTCACTCCCTCAACCACCAGCAGCTATAAACATCTAAGTTGGCTCCAGAAATGTCCATGCTTTCACTCTCCAATATGCTCTCCTGGTCTGTTCTTCCTGACCCCTCGGGAGAATCCACACTGATTTTCCTGTGGCTTCCATCATATTGAATAGTGGTCAGAAGCCTGGACTATAGCCACTCCCCTAGTGGGGCTGCCAGATCCCAACCTTTTACCTATGTGGCCCCACTTCCTATCGAAGCACATGTTGTTGTGGATGCTGGAAATGCCTTTCCTCCCTTTCTGTCATCACATCCAAAGGGACAGGTCAAGAATCAGCTAGCCCTTTTTCTTCTGCTGACTCTCCTGGACTGCAAGGTACCACTAGTCCATTGTTTAATGACCTACCAGAATGCAGGTTATAAACGGCCAAGAATATGAAGCTTCACAAACTGCCAATGAATTATACATGAGTAAAAATTAGAGGGAGCAGGAAGGAATAAGTCTCTCTCTAGTTTTTACTTTGCACGCAAGCGTGCTTATATATGCGTGCATGCATGCGTGTGTGTGTGTGTGTGTGTGTGTGTGTGTGTGTGCACCAGGGAGCACTTGAGTGTATGTACCTTTGGAGGCCCAAGTGTGACATTGAGAATCACCCTGAATTGCTCTACCTCCTATTACTTTGCTCTGGGGTTTCCCAGGCTTTGCCTTCCAGGGCCAGAATTACAGTCTGCTGCCATTTCCACGTAGTGATTTTACGTGGGTTCTGGGATCCAAACTCAAGTCTTTCTGCTTTTGAGATAGATACTTTAACCCCTGAGACATCTTTCCATCACAGACTCTGTCTCTTACATAGGTCTGGTTCCGTATTCTTTTCTGCTTTTTTTTTTTTTTTTTAAACCAGACCGGGGCTAGAATCCTATATACCTCTGTGTTCCTGTCTCAGCAGAAAGCATGGCATAGGGAAATACAGCTTTAAAATACTTTCACATTGGAAGTAATCTTAGCTGAATTTTGAAAGAAAAGCTCAAACAATAAAATATACCGAGGGTAAAATTTCTAGCCAGGAATCAAACTACCTTCTATTCCCCTGCCCTCAAATGCTCGCATCATATTTTTAAAGCTAATGTTCAAAATGAAATCCTTATTCCTGGAGTAACTTTATTGTAAAAATCCGTGTTCAGAAGAGGCATCATGTGTCTAACTTATTTTGTGGAAATTGATTCAGTACTGTAGATGTCACATAATTATTGAATTGGAACAATCTTTGCACCAATTTCTAAGGAAGTTTCAGCAATTTGTATTTCACTGAATGGGTTCTGGAGGCTTTATGAATTTCCAGAGTAACTCTTTTGCAACTTTCCTGGCTCAGCAGTTATTTCAGGTCAGTGTGTCATTGTCATGTCTAACAGTTATGCAACACATCCAACCTAAACGGTAGGCTTTCCTCAGAGGCAGTTTAATGTCCTCATTCTTCTTTTGCCACCATTGGACTAAATAGACCAAGTCTGTCTACTGAAGTCCCTTTCATCATACATAATATTGCCAAATGGGGAACTATACACAGGTTCTGAAAAATTATATGTACAGTGAAATGTTTCTGGGGCTAGAAGTCAAAAATGTTTGAGACTACATTCATTGGCATACAACCTACAATGGTTTTGAACTTTCATATACTTGACTTTACCAGAAGGATCAGCAACGCCTCTGGGATTTTAAATATAGCTGAATATATTATGTCATATATTACATTGTAATATTTCATACATATATTTATGTATATACCAAAGATTTAGTACAAGGTCCAACTTCTGAATTAAGTAGAAAATATGATAACTGACAATTTTGGGAAAGAGAAGTATACCCTTTAAAATTCTTGACAACTAGAAAAGTGCTTGAAGCTTAGTTTACAGGAGAACTCTAATTCTGAAAATGCAAAGTTCAAAAATTGATAAATATCAAAACACACTATTTTTATACCAGATTTTCAACCACCATTAGCAAATGGGTTGAAATCTTGGTGGTATAGACTGAGATCACACCTTTCTTTTAGATACAGACATATACACGTGACAACTCTACCTATAAATACTAACACAGACATATGAAAACAAGCCACAGGAGGTGTAGAGAATCACAGATATCAAAGAGAAGCCCAGAGACTCCTCTATTCCTTCAGCCAATTAACATCACCTTGATCCTCCAGAGAAGGGCAGGAAGGCATGGCTGTGTCTTTCAGAATCTGGTGCAAACCGAGAAGGGTCAAACACCTGCAAGAGGGAGAACCAGGGGCAGGACAGATAGTGATTTAACTCTTGCTTTCAATGCCTAAGGGAATGGAGTGTCCTGAGATCTAAGCAGGAGACATTCTTTCTTCCCATGGCCTCATACCTGTGGATTTGGCCACACCTTTGGATTATGATGAAGGCCATAGATGGAGATTGTGACTGAGATACCTGTGGGGAAGACAGGACATACAATGAAGTGTGATTGTTTCAAAGAGGTAGACCTTAGGTCCTCAGCCATCTGGAGGCATGTAAGTACAAGTGGTCTACATGTCAGAAGTCATTATTATTGAGCGGAATGATTCTATTAGAAGGAGGGAGGGCGGCTTAATGAAACACCTACTAGAAATTGATGAGCCTGGCCATGAAGTGTCTTGCTTATGAATAGTGAGTGACAGTTCACATTCACCCACTGTCTTCTATCAGTCATTCGTTCATTAGCTCACACAACACTTATGAGCACTACTCCTACAAGAAAGACTTTTATTTTTTTTTTTTCAGATAAATCGCTGAAGTCTCAATGAGACTATCTTTCCTATGTTCAGAAAGCTTGGATGCAGCAGAGCTGGGAACACATCCGATACTGAGTTAGATAATGTTTTTTCCTACCACAACAAGAGCCTCATCTTGCTCTAAGTCCCTTTCTTGCATCTACACAGTTTCCTGAGAGAGTGGGACACTTTTTGCCATGGCATAGGATTCCTTTCCCTCTCTCATCGGCTTTTACTGATTGATATTGTACATGTCCACAGAACCTAACTGGTTCCTTTTCAACTCTGACCATCTTAAGGAATGGGAATTTGGGGGCTAATGCCCAGGATTTTATAACCTCACTCAAACCACAAAGTCAGGTCTAATTCACTGAGAAGGAATGAGACTAACTAAGGTTGAGAACTACAGAAACACCTGTAAGAAATAAGGGAACGAGTCCAGGAAGTCCATACCTTTAGGTAAAGATCGTCCATCAGGGAAGGTGACAGGCTGGCTAAGTTCTCGACTCACAGCTGGTACCGGTGGATACAGTCTCAAGGCCTCCTTGATGCACATAGTGGTGTAGGGCAGCTTGTCCAGCTGGTCCCTAAAATGAATATCCCCCTGAAAGTCACACAAAGCTATGAGGACCAGTTCTAGAGGCAAGAGATCTGTGTCCTAGTTCTCACTCACCAAGTGATGGAGGATCCATCCCCCAGGAGGTTCTGGACCTCCTCCCTGCATCTCTGCTGGTGCTCAGGGTGCGTGGCTAGAGCATAGAAGATCCACGAGATACCACTAGTTGTGGTGTCATGACCCTCGAACATGAACGTGTCCACCTCAGCACGCAGGTCCTCATCAGACAATCTCTCCCCATTTTCCGTCTGGGCAAAAGAGCAGAGTTTGTTCCTCGTCCTGAGATTCTGCAGTGAAGCTTTAGCCATGCATGCACCCCCACTCACTTTGGCAAACAAGAGGATGTCCAAGAAATCCAAGTGTCTCTTCCTCTTGATCTTCTCCAGCTCATCTTCCTTCTGCAGCAGACCTTTCCTCAACTTGATCACTTCATCTGTCCCAGGACAGCGGTCATCAGTTATCATGGGCAGAGACAAATGCGTCTATAATTCTCAATACAGGGCCCAGGATGCATGTGTGTTGGGGGTATTTGGATCAGGATGGGGAGCATAGCACTAACTGATGTAGGTTGGGTCTTCATTCAGATGAGATGGGGCATGTTCAGGGTGGTATGCTCATAGACAAGGTGTTCATTCAGAATCACAGCCCTGATAAGTGGACTTAATGTTGTTAAGTGGATCTCACCCAACATTGACAATGTGATGACACAGGTAATCTTTGGAATGTGCCTCATTTACTTACACCTTAATTCCCAAAACTAGCATGATGGTAGTATGCAGTATTAGCATGTCCCAGATCGTAAAGAGGCACCTGGGTGATCCACTGTGTTTAAGAGAGAGGATCATATCTTTGGGTTGAGCCTGAGAAAGAGATGGGGAAGGAGTGTGAGGACAGAACCTGTGTGCTCATGGGCAAGTTGGCAGGCGTTGTTGCACAAGCGACCACTAGAGGACAGACCGTAGATGGTGTTGTACTGGTGAAGGGGGTTTCTCATTCGCAAGAAAAGCAAGTTGTTCAGATCCTCAACAGCCTTGGTGTAGGAGTTGGAATTTCTGTAGGATAATACACATTTATGAGAGGGATGTTTGATCTACACACAAAACAGGCTTTCCGTGGATATTTCCTCAAGTGTGGGACACACATTGAAGCACATGTCATTTCTATATTGCAGCTTTTTAACTTGAGCCTCTTGTGTTTAGAGAGTGGCATGGTTAGCCAGGTTTCCACCCCTGTTGTGCATGCATCATGTGGTTTGGGAGCCAGGTTGGTTCTGGTCAGTAATGAGAGCATAGTCTGGAGTTGCGTCAAAACTTGCTTTTTGTGAGGATGGGCACCCAGCTTACCCTATCTGCTTCTCAGAATCCAAAACAGTTAGTACGACAAAGAACTCCACAGCTCACTCACCCATCCAACTGGACGCTTCCCTGGTGGCTGAAGGCACTCCTCATGATAGTGTCAAGGGTCATCAAGGAGACATAATGAGAAATCTCCACCGAAGAATCCTGGCCAGCAAGCTCTTCCCATTTGTCCTAGAGTGAGAATGGTACAATTACCTAAATTTTTCCAGAAGGCCTGTGATAAATAGACATGTGTGTATGTATCTCTCCAGAGTTCTTCACATTTGAGATCACCATGAAGCAAATGATTGTAATCTGATGCCCATTCCTTTTTTTTTACTTTCAGCTCATACAAACGTAACAGGTGCACCGGTCCCCTCCCTTCTTCCACCCCCCCAGAGTCCCCTGTTCCCCCTCTCCACTCCCCTCCTCCTTCCCCATCCCCCAGTGCCTCCTCCCTCCCATTTCCGGATCATACTTTAATGTGCTGATCCCCATTTCTCACAAAGTTTTGGATAAACCTGACATATGTTCTCTTGTGTCTGACTATTTTTTACTTTAGTTTTTGGAAACAGGTATGACCTTTTAAGTTCATGAAAATTGGCCTTGAGAACAATTTAATTTTTGAAGAGTGAATGTACTGCAAATAGTGTGCTTCAAATAGTAAAAGTAGTAAGTTCAAGTATAAATACAAAATACATGATGAAAAGAAAGCTTATTGGGTTCACATGAACATTATTCCATGAGAGAATTCAGAAACTTTAATTTCTTCCCATTGATCAGAATTTTGCTGATGATACATCAGAACTGATATATTGTACACACGGCAGCAAGATTTCAGGCACATGCAAAGACAAGCTCCTCCGAATACCACAGACACAAAAAAATGAAAGTAGGAGAGCGATTAGCTGTTAAAAGGGTTTTCCAATGGGATTGTAAATGAAAATGACCTAAATTCATTGTATTCATGTATGAAACTGCCAAAGAATATATATGTTGCAGTTTGCCTGCATGGTTGCTGATAAATGACCACAGACACAAAAAAATGAAAGTAGGAGAGAGATTAGCTGTGAAAAGAGTTTTTCAATGGGAGGAGATGGAATGGGATTGTAAATGACAATGACTTAAATTCATCTGACAATACATATTCCAATAAAAACCAGGAATCAGAAGACAGGTTTGGGTATAAGGATGGGATCCACGTGTCCTTTTCATTGCTCAGGTCCCTAGGGGTCATGCATAAGCCCCAGGGTCTAGGACAAGCATCTTAAAACTGCCTTTGCCCAGTTCAGCTGGTGATGAGTATTCCTACTGCTTGATGGGATTTATTGCTCTTTCTCCACACTATAGGAAACATTTGGTGTCCTTCACAATGCTCTCTGCACAGTGTGGCTCCATACTTCTGACTGTACTTTCTCCTTTGGCCATTTTTGGGAAGCTTCTGCTTAGAGTAATGGCATGAGTGTTGGTGCATGTGATTGTCTGACAGTTAAGCTTTGGATAGTTTGCTTGAGAGTGGCGTCTTTTCAGTGTGTCGTGAGTGGATATGGAGGGGCAAAGAGAGCAAGAGAGAAAGAGAGAGAGAGAGACAGAGAGAGAGAGGCAGAGAGAGAAGGAAAGAGAGAGAGAGAGAGAGAAACTTAGATACTTACTAGCATGACATGAACAGAGTCTGCCATGACTTTGGCATAGGGCTTGAGAATATCATAATGGAAGGCTGGAGTCAGCATCCGCCGGTGTTGGAACCACTTCTTCCCATTCAACAGGAGCAAACCATTGCCTGGGACAGAGACTGGTATATGTATGCGTCCAGGGGAGAGGAAATCAGAGAGCCTTGGAGAATTTGAGAGGAACCATAGGTTGAAACATGGGAAACAACTCTGAAAAGAAGGGAATCTCATGTAAAGCTCATGAGGACTGGGGTGCAAGACAAGCACCCTGAAGCTTGAAGGACTTAGTACATGGAAATCTTCCTACTAGGGTGGTACAGCCCTCTGATTATGACGTCTGTGAGGTAAAGGTTCAAATAGTATTCAGGAGGAACGTAAGTAAACACCATCAGGAACATTTGGAGAAGTGACATGGAAAAAGGTGAGTTTCAGGAGGGCTCAGCATTAAGCAGGAGTGATAATCTGACTAGAGGAAGAAAGCTGAAGCTTGATATAGGGAAGGATCATGATAGAGTTTGCCATGCATGTGTTGGTCCTAATTTAAACATACTTACCAATCCAGGGAGCCAAGTATCGATAAAATGGAGACTTTGGGTCTATAAGGAAAGAAACATTTTAACAGCTAACTAGAGACCAACTGAGTCAGTCCCAATGACTTTTTCTTGTGAAACCATGGACTATGGCACATTCTAAATGACTTTGAATCGACATTTTATTCCATGCTCCTCACCCCTTTCCATCTCTGTCCTGACACTCTGTCCAGACATCTCTGTCTGTACTTAGAAAGCTGAATATCTCTGTCACTGTAATGTTTAGCAAGAAACACAGGCCAAGTCCTTAATCAAGCAATTGGAAAGAGCCTTGTGGTTTTTCTGTAGTGGAAAGTAGTTTAGTAATCCCATGACCTAGGAAATCAGCAATTAATGATTTAAAGCACTATGAATATGAACTTTTTTCAGATATGGTAGCCAATTTACAAAATAAATCAACTCCATTTGTTTAAAAAACAGAAAAAAGAAAAATTCAACCCAACACGTAGGTTTTAAGAGTTAGGCAACTATTACTGACATAGTTTGGGTTTTACCAAGAAAAATGTTAAATATCATTTCGACACTGATAACTGAAGTACTATCTCTTTTTTTTCCTGGAATGTCACATACTTGGAATATGAAATCCAAAGGGTAGATGTGCTACCGAAGCAAAGGGTTGCATTCTTACCTGATCGTCCCAAAATCACCTTTATGTAGTCAGGTTCAAAAATCATGACTCGTGCCTTATTCCCAGAAAGCCACTGTAGACAGGCACTTGGGAAGCTCTCTACCCATGTAAGAATCTGCTGTAGCTCCTGGTCCTTTAGGAGCCAATACAAAAAGATAAATTCATGGAAACAATCAAACAAAAAAGCATACACTCATGGGGATATAATTGTGGATTTTTTTTAGTAGTAGGCAGAACTTTAGATCAGTTTGGTGATCTATCTGTGCTGTCTTCTAGACCTTTGCTGTATCCCAGGACCTGGCTTGAGTCAAATCCCATGACTTTGTTGGATGGATATGTGCTCCTCAGAATGATATTGGGATGATAGTCTCAACTCTGCATGAACTACACATTCTCCGTCTGCCTCTAAGTGCTGTCAGCACACAATCCATTGCTGACTGTTTCTGCAGTGCAGATCTTTACCAAGCTGTGCTCCTCCTCAGGGCTGGCAGTAGAGGGGGTACGTACTGTCCATTGCCTTTCAGACCAACCCTTGCCCCCCTCCCTTTTCTCAGTGATCCCATTATGCCTGAGTCAGACTCATGGTGGATATTGGCTTTCAGGGAGTATGTTCTTTGTTACAAGGATTTTACTATACAAGCTGTGTGAAATAAAGCACAGAAGTAAACAGAACCTGATTAATGAGCTAACTCTCACATTATTCTCTCTCACCTGAAGGTCAGTCCTCTCACTTGTATACCTTGCCTTCCAAGTTCAAGCCCATCAAGTTATTGCTTTCAGAAATTCCCTCTGTATCTGGAAAATCTAGTCACATATCTCTGTACTGGACATCACTTACTCATGCAAGAAAGACAAGCTTTTTTCCCAATGGCCAGACACCATAGATTTTAAGTCAATACACAATTTTTTGAGAAAGTGAGCTTCCCATGGACGAAATGGATCCACATTCCCCAAGAAATTGTGTACTTACTTCTGAGGACGGTAAGCTGAGCATTTTTTAAAGGCTACATGCTCATCACAGAGCAGGCTCTATCTTGAGGCTTGCTGACCAATCTGTATTCTTACCTTCAGTTTGTGTCCAAAAAACCAGTGGGACGGTGTGGATGGGAACTGTTGAAGGACCTTGAGCAGCCACTGCCTGCGCAAGTAGAACTGGGCTGCCTTGACCACCAGCAGCAGAAGGCCAAGCAAGAAGGTCACTTGGAAGAGTCCAGAAATGCCAATAAGGCTTCTGGTAGAGCTCACGGCAGAGGCCTTCATGGCTCAGTGGCTTCTGGATGACTGACTGTCACTGAACTCCCCGCATGCACATATTAAAGTTCTGAGAAAGTTGTCCCACCTACCTGTGGGAGGGAGAATGATGAACACACACAGAGCTGGCCTCTGAATCTGGAGTTGATTAACCAGGAAGATTCACCATAGGGACAGTGAGATCAAACATTATCAGCTGACGTTGATCATAAAAGGATTAGGTCAGAAAGAAATCTTAGCAGATTCTTTCGAGATAGCATAGACTTACTGTTTCTATTGCATACATATAATAGAGATTTCTCAAAACGTACTCAAGTTCAAATGAAAATAGGCACTTTTTCTTTTTTTTCTTGATCATTTGCTTTTATTATTTTTTTATTTAATACATTATTATTTCAGCTCATACAAACTTAGTAGGTACACCAGTTCCCGCCCTCCCTCCTCCTCCCCCCGAACCCCCTGGTCCCCCTCCCCTCACCCCTCCCTCCCCATCCCCCAGTGCCTCCCACCCCAATTCCCAGAGAGTCCTTTCTTGTGCATGCCTGACTCTCGTCTGGGCCCTCCACTCTGATGGTGTACAAGGACCCAGTGGCAATTCCCTGAACCCTTTCCCGTGTTCCCCTTAAGCATAGGAACGCTGCTGTGGCTGCCAATCTCCTGCCTCCAAGGATCTTGGTGCCTTTAGCAGATGCTTGACTTTGTGAGGTCAATAGTGTGTTGGACATTGTGCAGGGCATGCAAAGTCCAATTATGATTGCTTCGGCCCTAACTTGTGTGGAGTATCTTGCAAATCATTGCTCCTCCCATCCTTTTGCTCTTACACTCTTACCGCCCCCTCTTCCGCAAATGTCCCTGAGCTTCAGGAAGGGGAGAGATTAGTCTGGGAAAATAGGCACTTTTTTAAAGAAAATCTTTATACCACAACCAAGGCGGGACCCAAATAAGGCCATTTAAGCCTTAGACAGCAGAGATAATTTAGCTCATATCAGTCTGGTCTATAAAGTGACCCAAAATGAGTCCAGTTGTCTTTTGCATCTAAAACATGGAGACAAAGACTAAAATCATTTCTTCTAACTAAAATAGTTCAGTAAAATGTGGGATTGTAAACCAAACTTACAAGTCTCAGGAAGCTTCTGAAACTTATTACAATTTACAAAGTCTCTCTCTAAGGCTAAATAAGCAGTAACAATTGCTAGGGAGAAGAGACTCACTAGTTGAAATGCCTGCAAGTTATTCAGGGGACTCCAAGGGTAGAGTGTTCATGATCATTGCCACCTATTGGTGGGATTTTCAGTGATGCACTTGCCTTTGAGCTACCTTCAGCTATACCTCTGCAAATTATCCCAATAAATTCACTGGTTCACTGAACTAAACTTGGAATAGTTTCTTTGGTTTGTTGTCAGTGCTGTATGTGGGGTAAATAGATACTCGTTCCCGTCGTCCCGGGAAGATTCACACAACCACCACATAGCAAATGGCACAACTGAGCCTTCAGAATAGCAGGCATTTAAAACATACTTCCTCTCCAATTGGCACCAAGATAATAAAAGAAACTAAGGTCCAGATCATGAGAGTCTTCAACTTCTTCAAATCATAAAACTGAACAACTAGAGTTGTTTAATAAATAGGACCAACTCAAATTTAAAAAGTCCACTTTTTTTTTATCAAAGCATCTATGTGCATTATAGGCAATTGGTGCCTAAGGATCAGGGAGCCAAAGAAAACCTCTCAGCTGCTGGAAAATTCCCCTGTATCCCAAGGGCGAGGGTCGTTAGCCACAGATTTCCCTTCTGGTGGGTTCACCAAGGCTGTCATGGGGCATTTAGATTCATAAACTCAACACAATTTTCTTTTATTAAAAAATAAAGGTGAAACAAATCTGTGAAAGTAAATGGATTTATTTACAATTTGGCAACAAGGAAAAAATAGACTAGTAGTTTCTGTATTCATTATAGTAAAGTTTTGATTATCGAGAAAAGATACAACAAAAGCCAAGAGATTTGCATATGTTTGATTCAACCATGAGACGAATGGTCAGAACTGTGTGATGTCTCCTCCTTTGGAACAGGTTCCTCTTGTGGCACCAAGATTTTTAGTTTTCTCCTCCTCCAACATGGGATTCTTGGGACATTTTAATTCCTTAAGATTCATTGCTTCAGTGGTCTGATAGAAAGCAAGATGTGTGCAGATAAAAAGCGGCAACAGGTAGAAAGGCAGGCGACAGACCACCAGCGTGGTCCTTTTCTCCACCAGGATTACTGGAGCTTCCTGAGACGCAAGTGGATCCCGTTCGCAAGTGGATCCCGTTCTTGGACTTTATCACAAATCATGCCAGGGGGACTGGAATCCTGGTGGGATCTGGCAGCAGTTCGAAGCGGAGCAGAGTCAGGGCCACAGCAACCTTCATCTCGTTCATGACAAACTGCTTCCTGATGCAGTTCCTGGGCCAGGAAGTAACAGTGAAATGAGGTGTGTTGTCAGGTCCTGTGCTACACTCTTCACACATGGGCCCCTAAGCTCTAATTCAGCATTAGTGCTTTCCTTCAGTTTGGTGCATTGATTCCTGATCTTAGACACACTTTCTTACCCTTCTAGTGCTAAGGACAGGACTGAGACAGACTGACCCAGCCGGCTGAAGCAAGCCTGAGATTCTGGTCCCAAAAGCAGTGCAGAAGATGCATTTGAAATCAGAGAACCCTAACCCTAATCCTGCCCTCAGCTGCATGGAACACAGTTTACAAAGTGCAAGCACTCTAGGACCCAGAGTCTAATTGGCTAGTTTATTGAGCCAATCATTGCTTAGTTAACTCCCTCTAATAGTTTCTGGATCTTCAGTGTGAATAACATTGGTCAGAACAACACAGAGAGGTGTGGGAATCATTACCATTATCATCTAGTATAAAAAGATGATTCTGAGATGGAAGTCAGACATTAGTGGAATCTTTAAGCTACTGCCCATATCTGCCTCCTAGTCAGTAGTCAGGTTCCAAAACCCTCACTCCCTCAACCACCAGCAGCTATAAACATCTAAGTTGGCTCCAGAAATGTCCATGCTTTCACTCTTCAATATGCTCTCCTGGTCTGTTCTTCCTGACCCCTCGGGAGAATCCACACTGATTTTCCTGTGGCTTCCATCATATTGAATAGTGGTCAGAGGCCTGGACTATAGCCACTCCCCTAGTGGGGCTGCCAGATCCCCACCTTTTACCTATGTGGCCCCACTTCCTATCTAAGCGCATGTTGTTGTGGATGCTGGAAATGTCTTTCCTCCTTTTCTATCATCACATCCAAAGGGACAGGTCAAGAATCAGCTAGCCCTTTTTCCTCTGCTGAGTACAGGTTACAAACGGCCAAGAATGTGAAACTTCACAAACTGCCAATGAATGATACATGAGTGAAAAATAGAGGGAGAAGGAAGGAATGAAGTCTGTCTCTAATTTTTATTTTGCACGCACAAATGCATGTGTGCTTGCGTGAGTGCCTGTGTGTGTACACCAGGGAGCACTTGAATGTGTGTACCTGTGGAGGCCCAAGGGTAACATTGAGAATCACCCTGAATTGCTCTGCTTTTGAGGCAGACACTTTAACCCCTGAGACATCTTTCCATCACAGACTCTGTCTCTTACATAGGTCTGGTTCTGTATTCTTTTCTGGTTTTTTTTACTGGACTGGGGTTAGAATCCTATATACCTCTGTGTTCCTGTCTCAGCAGAAAGCATGTAATGGGGAAATACAGCTTGAAAATACTTTCACATTTGAAGTAATCTTAGCTGAATTTTGAAAAAAAGCTCCAACAATAAAATATACCGAAGGTAAAATTTCTAGCTAGGAATCAAACTACCTCCTATTCTCCTGCCCTCAAATGCTTGCATCATGTTTTTAAAGCTAATGATAAAAATGAAATCCTTATCCCTGGAGTAAACTTTATTCTAAAAATCTGTCTTCAGGGGGCTGGAGAGGTGACTCAGGGGTTAAGCCTCTGCCTTGAAGGCGGAAGGTCTTGAGTTCTGATCCTAGACCCCAAGTATAGATGTCTGGCGGAAATGGGGGCGGCCTGCATTTCTGGTCCTGTAGGGCGGAGTCTGTGAATCCCTGGGCAGAGTAAACAAGGAGGAGGTGGAGACGGTCCATGGTGGTTCCTCACCCGTGGTTCTACACACACACACACACACACACACTCGCACACGCACATACACACATGCACATATGCACAATTAAATTAAAAAAATCTGTGTTCAGAAGAAGCATCATGTGTCTAACTTATTTTGTGGAAATTGACTGAGTACTGCAGAAGTCACATAATTATTGAATTGGAACAATATTTGTACCAATTTCTAAGGAAGTTTCAGCAATTTGTATTTCACTGAATGGGTTCTGGAGGCTTTATGAATTTCCAGAGTAACGCTTTTGCAACTTGCCCGGCTCAGCAGTTATTTCAGGTCAGAGTGTCATTGTCATGTCTAACAGTTATGCAACACATCCAACCTAAAAGGTAGGCTCTCCTCAGAGGCAGGTTAATGTCCTCATTCTTCTTTTGCCACCATTGGACTAAATAGACCAAGTCTGTCTACTGAAGTCCCTTTCATCATACATAATATTGCCAAATGGGGAACTATACACAGGTTCTGAAAAATTATATGTACAGTGAAATGTTTCTGGGGCTAGAAGTCAAAAATGTTTGAGACCACATTCATTGGCATATAACCTACAATGGTTTTGAACTTTCATATACTTGACTTTACCAGAAGGATCAGCAACGCCTCTGGGATTTTAAATATAGCTGAATATATTATGTCATATATTACATTGTAATATTTCATACATATATTTATGTATATACCAAAGATTTAGTACAAGGTCCAACTTCTGAATTAAGTAGAAAATATGATAACTGACAATTTTGGGAAAGAGAAGTATACCCTTTAAAATTCTTGACAACTAGAAAAGTGCTTGAAGCTTAGTTTACAGGAGAACTCTAATTCTGAAAATGCAAAGTTCAAAAATTGATAAATATCAAAACACACTATTTTTATACCAGATTTTCAACCACCATTAGCAAATGGGTTGAAATCTTGGTGGTATAGACTGAGATCACACCTTTCTTTTAGATACAGACATATACACGTGACAACTCTACCTATAAATACTAACACAGACATATGAAAACAAGCCACAGGAGGTGTAGAGAATCACAGATATCAAAGAGAAGCCCAGAGACTCCTCTATTCCTTCAGCCAATTAACATCACCTTGATCCTCCAGAGAAGGGCAGGAAGGCATGGCTGTGTCTTTCAGAATCTGGTGCAAACCGAGAAGGGTCAAACACCTGCAAGAGGGAGAACCAGGGGCAGGACAGATAGTGATTTAACTCTTGCTTTCAATGCCTAAGGGAATGGAGTGTCCTGAGATCTAAGCAGGAGACATTCTTTCTTCCCATGGCCTCATACCTGTGGATTTGGCCACACCTTTGGATTATGATGAAGGCCATAGATGGAGATTGTGACTGAGATACCTGTGGGGAAGACAGGACATACAATGAAGTGTGATTGTTTCAAAGAGGTAGACCTTAGGTCCTCAGCCATCTGGAGGCATGTAAGTACAAGTGGTCTACATGTCAGAAGTCATTATTATTGAGCGGAATGATTCTATTAGAAGGAGGGAGGGTGGCTTAACAAAACACCTACTAGAAATTGATGAGCCTGGCCATGAAGCGTCTTGCTTATGAAAAGTGAGTGACAGTTCACATTCACCCACTGTCTTCTATCAGTCATACGTTCATTAGCTCACACAACACTTATGAGCACTACTCCTACAAGAAAGACTTTTATTTTTTTTTTCAGATAAATCGCTGAAGTCTCAATGAGACTATCTTTCCTATGTTCAGAAAGCTTGGATGCAGCAGAGCTGGGAACACATCCGATACTGAGTTAGATAATGTTTTTTCCTACCACAACAAGAGCCTCATCTTGCTCTAAGTCCCTTTCTTGCATCTACACAGTTTCCTGAGAGAGTGGGACACTTTTTGCCATGGCATAGGATTCCTTTCCCTCTCTCATCGGCTTTTACTGATTGATATTGTACATGTCCACAGAACCTAACTGGTTCCTTTTCAACTCTGACCATCTTAAGGAATGGGAATTTGGGGGCTAATGCCCAGGATTTTATAACCTCACTCAAACCACAAAGTCAGGTCTAATTCACTGAGAAGGAATGAGACTAACTAAGGTTGAGAACTACAGAAACACCTGTAAGAAATAAGGGAACGAGTCCAGGAAGTCCATACCTTTAGGTAAAGATCGTCCATCAGGGAAGGTGACAGGCTGGCTAAGTTCTCGACTCACAGCTGGTACCGGTGGATACAGTCTCAAGGCCTCCTTGATGCACATAGTGGTGTAGGGCAGCTTGTCCAGCTGGTCCCTAAAATGAATATCCCCCTGAAAGTCACACAAAGCTATGAGGACCAGTTCTAGAGGCAAGAGATCTGTGTCCTAGTTCTCACTCACCAAGTGATGGAGGATCCATCCCCCAGGAGGTTCTGGACCTCCTCCCTGCATCTCTGCTGGTGCTCAGGGTGCGTGGCCAGAGCATAGAAGATCCACGAGATACCACTAGTTGTGGTGTCATGACCCTCGAACATGAACGTGTCCACCTCAGCACGCAGGTCCTCATCAGACAATCTCTCCCCATTTTCCGTCTGGGCAAAAGAGCAGAGTTTGTTCCTCGTCCTGAGATTCTGCAGTGAAGCTTTAGCCCTGCATGCACCCCCACTCACTTTGGCAAACAAGAGGATGTCCAAGAAATCCAAGTGTCTCTTCCTCTTGATCTTCTCCAGCTCATCTTCCTTCTGCAGCAGACCTTTCCTCAACTTGATCACTTCATCTGTCCCAGGACAGTGGTCATCAGTTATCATGGGCAGAGACAAATGCGTCTATAATTCTCAATACAGGGCCCAGGATGCATGTGTGTTGGGGGTATTTGGATCAGGATGGGGAGCATAGCACTAACTGATGTAGGTTGGGTCTTCATTCAGATGAGATGGGGCATGTTCAGGGTGGTATGCTCATAGACAAGGTGTTCATTCAGAATCACAGCCCTGATAAGTGGACTTAATGTTGTTAAGTGGATCTCACCCAACATTGACAATGTGATGACACAGGTAATCTTTGGAATGTGCCTCATTTACTTACACCTTAATTCCCAAAACTAGCATGATGGTAGTATGCAGTATTAGCATGTCCCAGATCGTAAAGAGGCACCTGGGTGATCCACTGTGTTTAAGAGAGAGGATCATATCTTTGGGTTGAGCCTGAGAAAGAGATGGGGAAGGAGTGTGAGGACAGAACCTGTGTGCTCATGGGCAAGTTGGCAGGCGTTGTTGCACAAGCGACCACTAGAGGACAGACCGTAGATGGTGTTGTACTGGTGAAGGGGGTTTCTCATTCGCAAGAAAAGCAAGTTGTTCAGATCCTCAACAGCCTTGGTGTAGGAGTTGGAATTTCTGTAGGATAATACACATTTATGAGAGGGATGTTTGATCTACACACAAAACAGGCTTTCCGTGGATATTTCCTCAAGTGTGGGACACACATTGAAGCACATGTCATTTCTATGTTACTGCTCTTTTGACTTGGGTCTCTTGTGTTTAGAGAGTGGCATGGTTAGCCAGGTTTCCACTCCTGCTGTGGATGCATCATGTGGTTTGGGAGCCAGGTTGGTTCTGGTCAGTAATGAGAGCATAGTCTGGAGTTGCGTCAAAACTTGCTTTTTGTGAGGATGGGCACCCAGCTTACCCTATCTGCTTCTCAGAATCCAAAACAGTTAGTACGACAAAGAACTCCACAGCTCACTCACCCATCCAACTGGACGCTTCCCTGGTGGCTGAAGGCACTCCTCATGATAGTGTCAAGGGTCATCAAGGAGACATAATGAGAAATCTCCACCGAAGAATCCTGGCCAGCAAGCTCTTCCCATTTGTCCTAGAGTGAGAATGGTACAATTACCTAAATTTTTCCAGAAGGCCTGTGATAAATAGACATGTGTGTATGTATCTCTCCAGAGTTCTTCACATTTTGATCAGCATGAAGCAAATGGTTGTAATCTGATGTCCATTTCTTTTTTTTTTTAATTTTAGCTCATACAAACTTAACAGGTGCACCAGTCCCCTCCCTCCCTCCATCCCCCCAGACCCCTGTGTTCCCCCTCTCCACTCCCCTCCTCCCTCCCCATCCCCCAGTGTCTCCTCCCTCCCATCCCCGGATCATCCTTTAATGTGCTGATGCCCATTTCTCACAAAATTTTGGATAAACCTGACATATGTTCTCTTGTCTGACTATTTTTTACTTTAGTTTTTGGAAACAAGTATGACCTTTTAAGTTCATGAAAATTGGCCTTAAGAACAATTTAATTTTTTTTTTTATTTTGAGCACACAGCAATTTTATTTTTGGCAAGTTTTTTAAGCCACTTAAAAATATACAAGAGTACAAATCTATTTTTATTTATTTACTTTACATTATTTTAAATCCGTGCGGGGTACAGCATCATATGGGTTCTGTGTCCAATGGCCTTTGCAGGAAGGTTGCTTCAGAATTTGGCGGGAACCTTGCCACTGTTTCCTTGGGCCCTGGTTACCTTTCCCCAGATTAGTCTGGTTTTGTTTGGTTTGCCACCAGGAGTCACTGTGTTGTTTTTTGCTTTGTACACATAAGCACATCTCTTGCCGAAGTAAAAGTCACTTTCATCTCGAATATAAACGCCTTCAATTTTAAGAAGAGCATTGTGCTCCCTTTGGGTCCGGAGGCTGCGCTTATAGCCAGCAAAAATGGCCTTGCACTACAACCTTCCAGACATATTTGCCCTTTAGAAGTCCTGTTCCCAGCAGGCTTTCCCAGGTTCCAAGATGGTGGAGAGAGGGAGAATAATTTAATTTTTGAAGAGTGAAATGTACTGCAAATAGTATACTCCAAACAGTAAAGTAGTAGGTTCAAGTATAAATACAAAATATTTGATGAAAAGAAAGCTTATTGGGTTCACATGAACATTATTCCATGAGAGAATTCAGAAACTTTAATTTCTTCCCATTGATCAAAATTTTGCTGATGATACATCAGAACTGATATATTGTACACACGGCAGCAAGTTTTCAGGCACATGCAAAGACAAGCTCCTCAGATAAAACTCAGAATACCACAGACACAAAAAAATGAAAGTAGGAGAGAGATTAGCTGTGAAAAGAGTTTTTCAATGGGAGGAAATGGAATGTGATTGTAAATGAAAATGACTAAAATTCATTGTATTCATGTATGAAAGTGCCAAAGAACATATATGTTGCAGTTAGCCTGCATGGTTGCTGATAAATGACCATCAAACGGCTTAAGGGAACAAGGATTTATTCTCTCTTATGATTCCTGATTATAGTTCTCAGTCCAGCTTGATGGGAGAGCATGCACCAACACCAGAGCTGAGGGAACTGGCCACACCTGTCCATATAACAGCTGAGAGATAGACTATCCTTACATGCCAGACCAGCATGTCTAGCCAAGTGAACAGAAGTATGCCAACTTCCTCAACCAGCTGCTCTGTGATTTATTCCAGGGCCTAATCCCACCTACCATAGACTGGGCCTTCCCCATCAGCTAGACAATCTCCTGAAGCTTTGCTCTGGGCCTAACTCAATCACTAATTCTCTACAAATGTGCCCAGAGCTCAAACCCTCAACAATCAAGTTGACACATGTGCTTGACTATGACAATACATATTCCTATAAAACCAGGAATCAGAAGACAGGTTTGTGTATAAGGATCCACGTGTCCATTTCATTGCTCAGGTCCCTAGGGGTCATGCATAAGCCCCAGGGTCTAGGACAAGCATCTTAAAACTGCCTTTGCCCAGTTCAGCTGGAGATGAGTATTCCTACTGCTTGATGGGATTTATTGCTCTTTCTCCACACTATAGGAAACATTTGGTGTCCTTCACAATGCTCTCTGCGCAGTGTGACTCCATACTTCTGACTGTGCTCTCTCCTTTGGCCATTTCTTTTTTATTTTTTTCCCAATGATTCTTTTTTTTTTTTTTACTTTAATTAGAATGACTTTATTACTTAATTTTGGTGAAGTTTCATCCTTCAAATCAGTGGTAATAATTCCATATAGTAAATGCACTAATGTTGATAATTTGCTTGGCAGCAATTGTTTGTTATATCCATAACTATTTTCTTTTTTTTTTCTTCCTACATTTTATTTTTTTATTTTTTTTACATTTTTTATTTTATTATGTCAGCTCATACAAACTTAATAGGTACACCAGTTCCCTCCCTCCCTCCTCCTCCCCCTGAACCCCTGCTCCCCCTCCCCTCACCCCTCCCTCCCCATCCCTCAGTGCCTCCTGCCCCAATTCCCAGAGAGTCCTTTCTTGTGCATGCCTGATTCTCCTCTGAGCCCTCCTCTCCGATGACGTACAAGGACCCCGTGGTAATTCCTTGAACCCTTTCTCGTGCTCCAGTTAAGTATAGGAACACTGCTGTGGCTGCCAATCCCTTGCCTCCAAGGATCTTGGTGCCTTTAGCAGATGCTAGACTTTGTGAGATCAATAGTGTGTTGGGCATTGCGCAGGGCATGCAAAGTCCAATTATGATTGCTTCGGCCCTAACTTGTGTGGAGTATCTTGCAAATCATTGCTCCTCCCATCCTTTTGCTCTTACACTCTTACCGCCCCCTCTTCCGCAAATTTCCCTGAGCTTCAGGATGGGGAAAGATTAGGCTGGCCTAGTTCTAGGTGGTTGATATAGAGTCTCTGAAGTTCTGGATTGTGGTTTGTTGATTTTCTTTTGCAGTTTTGCTGCTCCTGCAATGCCCTTCACTCCATCCTGATGGGCATTGTATGTCACCCCCTGGCCAGAGACAAAAAGCTGTTAATCTAGAGTCTTGTTATAAGAGCACATTCAAAGGTAGATGTATTAAAAGTAGGAAACCACAGTGAGGGAGGGGTCTATCACCCATTTGCAAAATGGCTACTTTTTATCTGCCAGACTATATGCCCTCCTCTTCTAGTGAGATCATACCCCCTCAGTAGTAAATGATCAGGAACGAAATTCTGTGAACTTAATCGGAAGTCTCATTACTTATTTGAGTCCTTGATGGAGACACGTTTTCTCTGCTGTAACATGGTCCCCTCTCTTCTTGTTTCTGGTGTGGCCCCCCTACCCCATCCCTCCTGTTCATAATCCTTGCAATTACTGTAGGTATTACAGAGATTTTTCTTTGAGTGTCTCTAGATGGGCTGGATGGGTTTGGTACTAGGAGCCACTTATTAGGGAGTACATATGGTGCTTAATTTTCTGGGTTTGGGATACTTCACTTAATATAATTGTTTCTAATGACATCCATTTCCCAGCAAATTCCAGTAATTCATCATTTTTGATAGCGGAGTAGTACTCCATTGTATAGATGTACCACAGTTTCCTTATCCACTCGTCAACTGTTGGACATTTGGGTTGATTCCATGACTTTGCTATTGTAAACAGTGCTGCTATGAACATGGTTGTGCTTGTGCTATCGAGGTGAACCTCTGCTGCATGGGGGGTTATTCCCAAAAGTGGAATAGCAGGGTCATATGGCATTTCAATCTTTAATTTCTTTAAGAATCTCCAGACAGCTCGCCATAATGGCTGTATGAGCCTCCATTCCCACCAGCAATGTAGAAGAGTTCCCTTCTCTCCACATCCTCTCCAGCATTTGTCGTTGTTTGTACTGTGGATTTTTGCCATCCTGACCGGGGTGAGATGATATATCAGGGAGGTTTTGATTTGCATTTCCCTGATGGCTAAAGAAGTGGAGCATTTTTTAAGATATTTGTTAGACATTTTAATTTCATCCCTGGTAAAGTTTCTTTGAAGTTCCAGGGCCCATTTTTTAATTGGGCCATTGGTTTCCTTGGTTTTTAGTTTTCGAAGTTCTTTGTGCACTCTGGACAGCAGAGCTCTATCAGATGTGTGGTTAGTGAAGATTTTCTCCCATTCTGCGGGTTGCCTTTGAGCTCGTGTTACAATCTCTTTATCTGAACAGAAGCTCTTTAATTTCACAAGATCCCAACTGTTGAGAGTTGGTAGCAGTGACTGTGCCATTGGATGTCTGTTTAGGAAGTGTTTGCCCAGCCCAATCAGTTCGAGGGAGTTCCCTATCCTTTCAACTATGGTTATTATAGTCTCTGGCCTGATATCAAGGTCCTTGATCCATTTGGAATTAAGTCTTGTACATGGTGACAAGTACGGGTCCAGCTTTAATCTTCTGCATGTGGAGATCCAGTTTTGCCAGCACCATTTGTTGAAGATGCTGTTCTTTTTCCATTGGATTCTTTGGGCCCCTTTGTCAAAGACCAAATGGCTATAACTTTGTGGGCTTATATCTGGGTCTTCAATCCTTATCCATTGATCTGTGTGTCTATTTTGGAGCCAGTACCAGGCTGTCTTTATAACTATGGATTTCTAGTATAAACTAAGGTTCGGTATGGTAATACCTCCAGCAGTGTTTTTGTTATTCAAGATTGTCTTTGCTATCCTGGGACTTTTGTGCCTCCATATGAACTTTGAGATTGTTTGGTCAACTTCTTTGAAGAATGGCTTTGGGATTTTAATTGGTATAGCATTGAATGTGTATATTGCCTTTGGTAGGATGGTCATTTTTACGATGTTGATTCTTCCAATCCAGGACCAAGGGAGGTCTTTCCACCTTCTGGTGTCTTCTGCTATTTCTTTCTTTAAGGTTTTAAAGTTTTCATTGTAAAGGTCTTTTACCTCCTTGGTTAGGTTTATACCAAGGTATTTCATGTTTTTAGGGGCTATAGTAAATGGGATTGTTTCTCTCAAGGCCTTTTCACTTCTTTCATTCTGGGCATATAGGAAAGCCTCTGATTTTTGCACATTTATTTTGTATCCTGCCACCTTGCTGAACTTCTCAATTAGTTCCAGGAGCTTCCTGGTGGAGTTTTTGGGATCACTCAGGTATAAGATCATGTCATCCACAAATAGGAATAGCTTGACTTCTTCCTTGCCGATTTGAATCCCTCTTATGTCCCTTTCTTGTCTTATGGCTTCAGCTAAGACTTCAAGTACAATATTGAATAGAAGTGGTGAGAGTGGACAGCCTTGTCTAGTTCCTGATCGAAGTGGGAATGCTTCCAATTGTTCCCCATTGAGCATAATCCTTGCTGTGGGCTTGTTGTATACAGCTTTTATTATATTGATAAAGGTTCCTTCCATTCCTACTGTCTCTAGTGTTTTGATCATAAAAGGCTGTTGGATCTTGTCAAAGGCTTTTTCTGCATCTATCGAGAGTATCATGTGGTCTTGGACTTTGGACTGGTTTACATGATGAATTACATTTATTGATTTGCGTATGTTGAACCAACCTTGTGTGCCGGGGATGAAGCCTACTTGGTCCCGTGAATGATCTTTTTGATATGTTTTTGAATCCGATTTGCTAAGACTTTGTTGAGAATCTTTGCGTCTGTGTTCATCAGAGAGTTTGGCCTATAGTTTTCTTTTTTAAGTGAATCTTTATTAGGTTTTGGGATTAAAACGGTATTAGCTTCATAGAAGGAATTTGGTAGTATTCCTTCCTTTGCTATTTGATGGAACAGTTTAAGGAGTATTGGTGTTATTAACTCCTTAAATGTCTGGTAGAACTCTGTGCTGAATCTATCTGGTCCAGGGCATTTTTTGGTGGGAAGATTTGAGATTACTTCTTCAATTTCCTTATATGTTATAGGACTATTTAAATAATTCACAACTTCCTGATTTAATTTAGGTAAGTTGTGTTTACTTAGAAATTCATCCATCTCTTTTGTGTTGTCAAACTTCACAGAGTACAAGTTTTTGAAACATGATGTTATAATTCTCTGAATTTCTTGGGTATCAGTAGTGATAACTCCATGTTCATTTCTAATTTTGTTAATTTGGGTTTTCTCTCTCTTGCTTTTGGTTAGTTTAGCTAGGGGTGTATCAATCTTATTGATTTTTTCAAAGAACCAGCTTTTTGACTGGTTGATTTTTTCTATTGTTTTCTTAATCTCGATTTCAGATATTTCTCCCCTTATTTTGCTAATCTCCTCTCTTCCACTACTTTTGGAATCAGATTGCTCTAGTTTCTCTAAAGCTTTAAGCTGCATTTTTAAGTTGTTTATTTCTGATATTTCCATTTTTTTGATGTAGGCATTAAGAGCTATTAACTTACCTCTTAGAACAGCTTTCATTGTGTCCCAGAGATTTTGTAAGTTGTATTTTCTTTTTTTTCCTTTTTTTTATTAAAAATTTAATTATACATTTTAAAATTTTTTACCAGTTCCCTCCCTCCCCCCCTCCTCCCCCCGAACCCCCTCCTCCCCCTCCCCTTCCCCCAGTGCCTCCCCCCCAATTCCCAGAGAGTCCTTTATTGTGTACGCCTAACTCTCCACTGGGTCCTCCTCTCCGATGACATATAAGGACCCAGTGGCATTTCCATAAGTCCTTTCTCTTGTTCCCCTTAAGCATAAGATCACTACTATGGCTGTCAATCCCTTGCCTCCAGGGGTCTCGGTGCCCTTAACAGATGCTAGACTTTATGAGGGCAACAGTGCGCTGGACATTGCGCAGGGCATTCAAAGTCCCATTATGATTGCTTTGGCCCCAACTATTGTTGAGAATCTTGCAAATCGTTGCTCCTCCCATCCTTTTGCTCTTACACTCTTACCGCCCCCTCTTCCGCAAATGTCCCTGAGTTCCAGGATGGGGAGAGATTAGGCTGGCCTAGTTCTATGTGATTGATATAGAGTCTCTGAAGTTCTGGATTGTGGTTTGTTGATTTTCTTTTGCAGTTTTGCTGCTCCTGCAATGCCCTTCACTCCATCCTGCTGGGCACTGTATGTCACCCCCTGGCCAGAGACAAAAAGCTGTTAAACTGGAGTCTTGTTGTAATAGCACATTCAAGGGTAGATGTAATAAGAGTAGGAAACCTCAGTGAGGGAGGGGTCCATCACCCATTTGCAAAATTATTACTTTTTATCTGCTAGACTATATGCCCTCCCCTTCTGGTGAGATCAGGAAAGAACGTCTGTGAACTTAACCAGGTTTCTCATTACTTACTTGCAGACCTTGATGGAGGCCTATTTTCTCTGCTGTAACATGGTCCCCTCTCTCCTTGTTTCTGGTGTGGCCCTCCTAACCCATCTCTCTTGTTCATAATCCTTGCAATTACTGTGTTACATAGGTTTACTTTTGAGTGTGTCAATGTGGGCTGGGTGAGTTTGGTACTAGGAGCCACCTATTAGGGAGTACATACGGCGCTTAATTTTCTGGGTTTGGGATACTTCACTTAATATAATTCTTTCTAATGACATCCATTTCCCAGCAAATTCCAGTAATTCATCATTTTTGATGGCTGA
Source organism: Typhlomys cinereus (assembly GCA_023101885.1). Lineage (NCBI taxonomy): Eukaryota > Metazoa > Chordata > Mammalia > Rodentia > Platacanthomyidae > Typhlomys > Typhlomys cinereus. The sequence continues at coordinate 565,116 of JALPQD010000100.1, read as the reverse complement.
GTAGTACTCCATTGTATAGATGTACCACAGTTTCCTTATCCACTCGTCAACTGTTGGACATTTAGGTTGATTCCATGACTTTGCTATTGTAAACAGTGCTGCTATGAACATGGTCGAGCTTGTGCTATCGAGGCGAACCTCTGCTGCATGGGGGGTTATTCCCAAAAGTGGGATAGCAGGGTCATATGGCATTTCAATCTTTAATTTCTTTAAGAATCTCCAGATGGCTCGCCAGAGTGGCTGTATGAGCTTGCATTCCCACCAACAATGTAGGAGAGTTCCCCTCTCTCCACATCCTCTCTAGCATTTGTCGTTGTTTGTATTGTGGATTTTTGCCATCCTGACCGGGGTGAGATGATATCTCAGGGAAGTTTTGATTTGCATTTCCCTGATGGCGAAGGAAGTGGAGCATTTTTTAAGATAATTGTTAGACATTTTAATTTTATCCCTGGTAAAGTTTCTTTGAAGTTCCAGGGCCCATTTTTTTAATTGGGCCAGTGTTTTCCTTGGAGTTTAGTTTTCTAAGTTCTTTGTGCACTCTGGACAGTAGAGCTCTGTCAGATATGTGGTTAGTGAAGATTTTCTCCCATCCTGTGGGTTGCCTTTGAGCTCGTGTTACAATCTCTTTATCTGAACAGAAGCTCTTTAATTTCACAAGATCCCAACTGTTGAGAGTTGGTAGCAGTGACTGTGCCATTGGATGTCTGTTTAGGAAGTGTTGGCCTAGCCCAATCAGCTTGAGGGAGTTCCCTATCCTTTCAACTATGGTTTTTAAAGTCTCTGGCCTGATATCAAGGTCCTTGATCCATTTGGAATTAAGTCTTGTACATGGTGACAAGTACGGGTCCAGCTTTAATCTTCTGCATGTGGAGATCCAGTTTTGCCAGCACCATTTGTTGAAGATGTTGTTCTTTTTCCATTGGATTCTTTGGGCCCCTTTGTCAAAGACCAAATGGCTGTAACTTTGTGGGCTTATATCTGGGTCTTCAATCCTTATCCATTGATCTGTGTGTCTATTTTGGAGCCAGTACCAGGCTGTCTTTATAACTATGGATTTGTAGTATAGATTTAGGTTTGGTATGGTAATACCTCCAGCTGTGTTGTTGTTACTCAGGATTGTTTTTGCTATCCTGGGTCTTTTGTGCCTCCATATGAACTTTGAGATTGTTTGGTCAACTTCTTTGAAGAATTGCTTTGGGATTTTGATTGGTATAGCATTGAATCTGTATATTGCCTTTGGTAGGATGGTCATTTTTACGATGTTGATTCTTCCAATCCAGGAACAAGGGAGGTCTTTCCACCTTCTGGTGTCTTTTGCAATTTCTTTCTTTAGGGTTTTAAAGTTTTCATTGTAAAGGTCTTTTACCTCCTTAGTTAGGTTTATACCAAGGTATTTCATTTTTTTAGGGGTTATAGTAAATGGTATGGTTTCTCTCAAGGCTTTTTCACTTCTTTCATTCTGGGCATATAGGAAGGCCTCTGATTTTTGCACATTTATTTTGTATCCTGCCACCCTGCTGAACTTCTCAATTAGTTCCAGGAGCTTCCTGGTGGAGTTTTTGGGATCCCTCAGGTATAAGATCATGTCATCTGCAAATAGGGATAGCTTGACTTCTTCCTTGCCGATTTGAATCCCTCTTATGTCCCTTTCTTGTCTTATGGCTTCAGCTAAGACTTCAAGTACAATATTGAATAGAAGTGGTGAGAGTGGACAGCTTTGTCTAGTTCCTGATCGAAGTGGGAATGCTTCCAATTGTTCCCCATTGAGCATAATCCTTGCTGTGGGCTTGTTGTATATAGCTTTTATTATATTGATTAAGGTTCCTTCCATTCCCACTGTCTCTAGCGTTTTGATCATAAAAGGCTGTTGGATCTTGTCAAAGGCTTTTTCTGCATCTATCGAGAGTATCATGTGGTCTTGGACTTTGGACTGGTTTACATGATGAATTACATTTATTGATTTGTGTATGTTGAACCAACCTCGTGTGCCGGGGATGAAGCCTACTTGGTCCCCATGAATGATCTTTTTGATATGTTTTTGAATCCAATTTGCTAAGACTTTGTTGAGAATCTTTGCGTCTGTGTTCATCAGGGAGATCGGCCTATAGTTTTCTTTTTTAAGTGAATCTTTATTAGGTTTTGGGATTAAAACGATATTAGCTTCATAGAAGGAATTTGGTAGTGTTCCTTCCTTTGCTATTTGATGGAACAGTTTAAGGAGTATTGCTGTTATTAACTCCTTAAATGTCTGGTAGAACTCTGTGCTGAATCCATCTGGTCCAGGACATTTTTTGGTGGGAAGATTCGAGATTACTTCCTCAATTTCCTTATATGTTATAGGACTATTTAAATAATTCACAACTTCCTGATTTAATTTAGGTAAGTTGTGTTTACTTAGAAATTCATCCATCTCTTTTGTGTTGTCAAACTTCACAGAGTATAAGTTTTTGAAATATGATGTTATAATTCTCTGGATTTCTTGGGTATCCGTAGTGATAACTCCATGTTCATTTCTAATTTTGTTAATTTGGGTTTTCTCTCTCTTGCTTTTGGTTAGTTTAGCTAGGGGTTTATCAATCTTGTTGATTTTTTCAAAGAACCAGCTTTTTGATTGGTTGATTTTTTCTATCGTTTTCTTAGTCTCGATTTCAGATATTTCTCCCCTTATTTTGCTAATCTCTTCTCTTCTACTGCTTTTGGGATCAGATTGCTCTAGTTTCTCTAAAGCTTTAAGCTGCATTGTTAAGTTGTTTATTTCTGATGTTTCCATTTTTTTTGACGTGGGCATTAAGAGCTATGAACTTACCTCTTAGAACAGCTTTCATTGTGTCCCAGAGATTTTGGTAAGTTGTATTTTCGTTATCATTCACTTTCAGGAAATCTTGAATTTCCTTTTCAATTTCTTCCTGTATCCAGTTCTCATTCAGCATCATAGTGTTAAGTTTCCAGGAGTTAGTGTATTTTCTCTTGTTTGATGTGTTGTGGATGTCCAGCTTTAGGCCGTGGTGGTCTGATAGGGCACAGGTTAGAATTTCAACTTTCTTGTATATGTGTAGATTCATTTTGTGGCCCAATATGTGATCTATTTTGGAGAAAGTTCCGTGTGCTGCTGAGAAAAATGTGTATTCTTTGGTGCGTGGGTGAAAAGTTCGATAGAGATCTGTAAGGTCCATTTCTTTCAGGGTTTGATTAAGTTCCAAAGTGTCTCTGTTAAGCTTTTGACCTGTTGATCTATCCTATGTACAGAGGGCGTTGTTGAAGTCCCCAAGAATTATCGTTTGGGGGTTGATTTCTTGCTTTAGACGCTGTAGCATTTTCTTAATGAATGTGGAGGGGCCCGTATTGGGTGCATATATGTTCAGTATTGTGAAGTCTTCCTGGTGAATTGTACCTGTGACTAAAATGTAGTATCCATCCGTGTCTCTTATAATTTTTTTTGGTTTGAAATCCACTTTGTCTGATAGCATAATGGCTACCCCTGCCTGTTTTCTGCTTCCATTTGCTTGTAGAATTGTTGACCAGCCTTTTATTTTTAGAGCGTGCCTATCTTTTGTGGTGAGATGGGTTTCCTGCAGGCAACAGATTGATGGATTGTGATTTTTAATCCAAATTTGTAATCTGTGTCTCTTGATCGGTGAATTAAGTCCATTAACATTTAGTGTTATAATGGAGAAACTATTGTTAATTCCAGACATTTATTATGTTTAGTAGCTTTTATAAGTATATTGCTTCGCTTTTAATGGTGTTATGTTTGCCTTCTGTTCTCCTGGATATGCCTGTTTTTTTCTTCACGCTTGAGTATCATTTCTAGAAGTTTTTGAAGGCCTGGTTTGGTGGCCATGTATCCCTTAAAGTTGTCTTTGTGCTGGAAAATTTTTCTTTCTCCCTCGATCATGACTGATAGTTTTGCAGGGTAAATCAGCCTGGGTTGACATTTTTGCTCATTCAATACTTGAAGTATGTCTCTCCAAGCTCTTCTTGCTTTTACTGTTTCGACTGAGAAGTCATTTGTTATTTTAATAGGTTTACCTTTAAAAGTGACTTGTTTTTTCTCCCTTGAAACTCTCAGCACCAGTTCTTTATCTTGAATGTGGAGTGTTTTAACTATTATTTACCGCGGTGTGCTTCTATTTTGGTCATATCTGTTTGGGGTGCGGAATGCCTCTTGTATATGGATGGGCCTCTCTTTTCTTAGATGAGGAAAGTTTTCCTTGATGATCGTTTGAAAAATTTCCTCAGGGGTGGTATTTTGAGATTCTTGCTCTGGTATTCCATGAATACGCATGTTAGGCTTCTTCAGGGTGTCCCATATCTCTTGGATATTTCTCTCAAGTATCTTTTTGGCTTTAACAACCTCTTCCATTGAGCTGGTTAGTACTCCCACTTTATCTTCAAGGTCTGAAATTCTGTTTTCTGCTTCATTAGTTCTGTTGATAAGACTCTCTGTGGCGTTCTGGGTTGAAGATAACTTGTCTTTTAGCTCAGTTTTAAATTCTGCTTGAGTTTGTTTTAACTGCTCTATGCCACTTTTTGTTTCTTGCACTGTTTTTCTCAACTCCTCCAGATGTCTGTTGTGTTCCTCTTCAAAGCGATTGATTCGATTATGTAATTCCTCCCGGATTTCCTCTTTCATAGTATTGAACATGGTAATGATCATATTTTGGAAGACCTTATCCTAGGTGAGGCTTTCTTGGCCTTTTTCCACGGGTTTGTTCTTGTTGGAGTCTAACATGGGATTAATTTCTTCAGTGGGAAATTTGTTTACTTGAGTGTTGCTTCTCATGGATTTGCACTTTGACTTTGGCATTGTCATTTGAACTCTTAAGATCTCTCAATTTCACTAAACTGAATTATTTGGCCTGGGGTACTGGTGGGCGGGGCCCGAACAGGAACTTACCTAGGGCGCTGGGTGAGGCCTGGCTGGACCGTGCGTGCGCGTCCTGACCGCAGAGCGGGGTGGGGTGAAAAGGGAGGATGGGCGCGTCGGCGTGGAGCTATTTAACCCGAGGGCAGCTGGGACGGGGCCCGGGCGCAGTGGGAGGTCCTCCTCGTCCCTCGGCCCCCGCGCGTGGCTCCGGCTGGATGGTGGGAGTCGGAGCCGGGTCCCTGTGGGCTGATCTGGGGTCCTGGTGGGCGGGGCCCGAACGGGGACTTACCTAGGGCGCGGGGTGAGGCCCGGCTGGACCACTCGCGTGTCCCGACCGGCGGAGCGGGGTGGGGTGAAAAGGGAAGATGGGCTCGTTGGCGTGGAGCTATTTAACCCGAGGGCAGCTGGGGCGGGGCCGGGCGCAGGGGGATGTCCTCCTCGTCCCTCGGCCCCCGCGCGGCTCCGGCTGGATGGTGGGAGTCGGAGCCGGGTCCCTGTGGGCTGACCTGGGGTCCTAGGACGCGGGGGTAAGTTGTATTTTCATTATCATTCACTTTGAGGAAATCTTGAATTTCCTTTTTAATTTCTTCCTGAATCCAGTTCTCATTCAGCATCATAGTGTTAAGTTTCCAGGAGTTAGTGTATTTTCTCTTGTTTGTTGTGTTGTGGATGTCCAGCTTTAGGCCGTGGTGGTCTGATAGGGCACAGGTTAGAATTTCAACTTTCTTGTATATGTGTAGATTCATTTTGTGGCCCAATATGTGATCTATTTTGGAGAAAGTTCCGTGTGCTGCTGAGAAAAATGTGTATTCTTTGGTGCGTGGGTGAAAAGTTCGATAGAGATCTGTAAGGTCCATTTCTTTCAGGGTTTGATTAAGTTCCAAAGTGTCTCTGTTAAGCTTTTGACCTGTTGATCTATCCTATGTACAGAGGGCGTTGTTGAAGTCCCCAAGAATTATCGTTTGGGGGTTGATTTCTTGCTTTAGACGCTGTAGCATTTTCTTAATGAATGTGGAGGGGCCCGTATTGGGTGCATATATGTTCAGTATTGTGAAGTCTTCCTGGTGAATTGTACCTGTGACTAAAATGTAGTATCCATCCGTGTCTCTTATAATTTTTTTTGGTTTGAAATCCACTTTGTCTGATAGCATAATGGCTACCCCTGCCTGTTTTCTGCTTCCATTTGCTTGTAGAATTGTTGACCAGCCTTTTATTTTTAGAGCGTGCCTATCTTTTGTGGTGAGATGGGTTTCCTGCAGGCAACAGATTGATGGATTGTGATTTTTAATCCAAATTTGTAATCTGTGTCTCTTGATCGGTGAATTAAGTCCATTAACATTTAGTGTTATAATGGAGAAACTATTGTTAATTCCAGACATTTATTATGTTTAGTAGCTTTTATAAGTATATTGCTTCGCTTTTAATGGTGTTATGTTTGCCTTCTGTTCTCCTGGATATGCCTGTTTTTTTCTTCACGCTTGAGTATCATTTCTAGAAGTTTTTGAAGGCCTGGTTTGGTGGCCATGTATCCCTTAAAGTTGTCTTTGTGCTGGAAAATTTTTCTTTCTCCCTCGATCATGACTGATAGTTTTGCAGGGTAAATCAGCCTGGGTTGATATTTTTGCTCATTCAATACTTGAAGTATGTCTCTCCAAGCTCTTCTTGTTTTACTGTTTCGACTGAGAAGTCATTTGTTATTTTAATAGGTTTACCTTTAAACGTGACTTGTTTTTTCTCCCTTGAAGCTCTCAGCAACAGTTCTTTATCTTGAATGTGGAGTGTTTTGACTATTATTTGCTGTGGCGAGCTTCTGTTTTGGTCATATCTTTTTGGGGTGTGGAATGCCTCTTGTATATGGATGGGCCTCTCTTTTTTTAGATGAGGAAAGTTTTCCTTAATGATCATTTTCAAAATTTCCTCAGGGGCCCCCAACCCGGAGCTGAGCCGCCCGGCCAGCAGCACCCGCGCGCGGCTACCGGCTTTGCCCCCAGCCCCACCTCCGCACCGAACCCCGACCAGCGCCCAGGTGAGAGAGAGCCCCTTCCAGCCCAGCCCCCGAACCCGGAGCCCAGCCGCCCGGCCAGCAGCACCCGCGCGTGGCCGCCGGCTTAGCCTCCGGGGCCGCCCCGGACACCAGCCCCTCGTGCCCTTCCGCCCCCGTGCTCCTCCCCCCCCCCCAGGTCGCAGGTGAATTCTGCCATCAACATCAGACCCTCTCCCTCTCTGGCCCACCGGGGACCTACGCACGTGGTCCACGGAAGACACACTGCTACTCAGAATTCAATAGAGTCCAAAGGAAACTCAAGCAAAACTCTAAGGGACAAAGAGAACATAGGCCATACATCTGGACTTCACTACAACCATTGTATCACATGCGAGACTCTTCACATCCAGCCCAAAGATAAGTAAACCTTTTTTTTTCTTTTCTCTCACCTTACTGATCCTTTCTAGTATCAAAGTTGTAGGTCAGCTTCCTCATACAGCCACCCCAAAAACATACAACTCCAGGGAGTACACCACCCACCCTCACATTTCACCAAGACACTAGATCGTAAAAGTGCACAACCATACTTATATTCATCCCCTGGTTACTTAACTGACGTACTAACATCCTAGTATTCTCATCTAGGATATAACAATACCAATACACAAACATACCCAATCCAAGGCAAACACTAGTAATAACTGGCAGGTGTAACAATACCAACTACATCGGTTCAGTGAAAAACATACAGAAACTGAAAGGTCCTAAAAAACAAAACAACAATGTACAAGTCAAAGTGCAGATCCACGAGAAACAAAACCCAAGAAGAACAATCTCCCACCAAAAGAATCAATCCCATAATGATGGATTGCGACCATAACAAATCCATAGAAAATAGCCATGAAAGCCAGACCCAACATAATGACTTTCAGAGTATGATCATTACCATGATTAATAATATGAAAGACGAAATCTGAGAAGAGTTAAATAACCGTGTCAACCACTTTGAACAGGAACACAACAGGAACCTGGAGGAGTTGAGAAAAACAGCTCAAGAAACAAAAATAGGTATAGAGCAGGTAAAACAGTCTCAGGCAGAGTTTAAAATTGAACTAAGAGATAAGTTATCTTCAACCCAAAACTCGACAGAGAGTCTTATCAGCAGAACAAATGAGGCAGAAAATAGAATCTCAGATCTTGAAGACAAAGTAGGAGAATTAACCAGCTCAATGGAAGAGATTGTTAAAGCCAAAAAGATACTGGAGAGGAGCAGTCAAGAAATATGGGACACCCTGAAGAAGCCTAACATGCGCATTCATGGAATACCAGAACAAGAATCCCAAAACACCACACCTGAGGAAATATTTCAATTCATCATAAATGAAAACTTCCCACAACTAAAGAATGAGAGGCCTATCCAAATACAAGAGGCATTTCGCACTCCAAACAGATATGACCAAAATAGAAAATCGCCACGGCAAATAATAGTCAAAACACTCCACATTCAAGACAAAGAAAGAGTGCTGAGAGCTTCAAGAGAAAAAAAGCAAGTCACTTTTAAAGGTAAACCTATTAGAATAACAAATGACTACTCAATGGAAACAGTAAAAGCAAGAAGAGCTTGGAGAGAGACATACTTCAAGTATTAAATGAGCAAAAATGCCAACCCAGACTGATATACCTGGCAAAACTATCTGTCATGATTGAGGGAGAAAGAAAAGTTTTCCAGCACAAAGAAAACTTGAAGGGATACATGTCTACCAAGCCAGGCCTTCAAAAAATCCTAGAACTGATACTCAAGCTTGAAGAAAAGAACAAGTGTATCCAGGAGGACAGAAGGGAAGTATAATACCGCCAAAATATAAATATCAAACAACATGCTTACAAAATCTACTAAACATAAAAAATGTCCAGAATTAAAAATAATTTCTCCATTATAGCATTAAATGTCAACGGCATTAACTCACCGATTAAGAGACATAGATTACAAACTTGAATTAAAAACCACAATCCAACAATATGCTGCCTTCAGGAAACTCATCTCACCACAGAAGATAGGCACGTCCTAAGAATGAAAGGCTGGTCCAAAATCTTGCAAGCTAATGGAACCAGGAAACAGGTAGGGGTAGCAATTATGCTTTCAGACAAAGTGGACTTCGAACCAAAGAAAATCATAAGAGACACAGATGGATACTACATTTTAGTCACAGGTACAATTCACCAGGAAGACTTCACAATTCTGAACATATATGCACCCAATATGGGCCCCTCCACATTCATTAAGAAAACCCTACAGCGTCTAAAGCAAGAAATCAACCCCCAAATGATGATTCTCGGGGATTTCAACACCACCCTCTCAACAAGGGATAGATCAACAGGTCAAAAGCTTAACAGAGACACTTTGGAGCTTAACCAAACCCTTACTGAAATGGACCTTACAGATCTCTATCGAACTTTTCACCCACGCACTAAAGAATACACATTTTTCTCAGCAGCACATGGAACTTTCTCCAAAATAGATCACATACTGGTCCACAAAATGAATCTACACAAATACAAAAAAGTCGAAATTCTAGCCAGTGCCCTATCAGACCACCATGGCCTAAAGCTAGACATCCACAACAATACAACAAACAAGAGAAAATACACTAACTCCTGGAAACTTAACAATATGATGTTGAATGAGAACTGGATTCAGGAAGAAATTAAAAAGGAAATTCAAGATTTCCTCAAAGTGAACGAAAATGAAAATACAACTTACCAAAATCTCTGGGACACAGTGAAAGCTGTTCTAAGAGGTAAGTTCATAGCTCTTAATGCCTACATCAGAAAAATGGAAACATCAGAAATAAATAATTTAATGATGCAGCTTAAGGCTTTAGAGAAACTTGAGCAATCTGATCCCAAAAGTAGTAGAAGAGAGGACATTAGCAAAATAAGGGGAGAAATATCTGAAATCGAGACTAAGAAAACAATAGAAAAAATCAACCAGTCAAAAAGCTGGTTCTTTGAAAAAATCAATAAGATTGATAGACCCCTAGCTAAATTAACCAAAATCAAGAGAGAGAAAACCTAAATTAACAAAATTAGAAATGAACATGGAGTTATCACTACGGATACCCAAAAAATCCAGAGAATTATAACATCATATTTCAAAAACTTGTACTCTGTGAAGTTTGACAACACAAAAGAGATGGATGAATTTCTAAGTAAACACAACTTACCTAAATTGAATCAGAAAGTTGTGAATTATTTAAATAGTCCTATAAGATACAAGGAAATTGAAGAAGTAATCTCTAATCTTCCCACCAAAAATGTCCTGGGCCAGATGGATTCAGCACAGAGTTCTACCACACATTTAAGGAGTTAATAACACCAATACTCCTTAAACTGTTCCATCAAATACCAAAGGAAGGAATACTACCAAATTCCTTCTATGAAGCTAATATCGTCTTAATCCCAAAACCTAATAAAGATTCACTTAAAAAAGAAAACTATAGGCCAAACTCTCTGATGAACACAGACGCAAAGATTCTCAACAAAGTCTTAGCAAATCAGATTCAAAAACATATCAAAAAGATCATTCACGGGGACCAAGTAGGCTTCATCCCCGGCACACAAGGTTGGTTCAATATACGCAAATCAATAAATGTAATTCATCATGTAAACCAGTCCAAAGTCCAAGACCACATGATACTCTCGATAGATGCAGAAAAAGCCTTTGACAAGATCCAACAGCCTTTTATGATCAAAACGCTAGAGACAGTAGGAATGGAAGGAACCTTTATCAATATAATAAAAGCTGTATACAACAAGCCCACAGCAAGGATTATGCTCAATGGGGAACAATTGGAAGCATTCCCACTTCGATCAGGAACTAGACAAGGCTGTCCACTCTCACCACTTCTATTCAATATTGTACTTGAAGTCTTAGCTGAAGCCATAAGACAAGAAAGGGACATAAGAGGGATTCAAATCGGCAAGGAAGAAGTCAAGCTATCCCTATTTGCGGATGACATGATCTTATACCTGAGTGATCCCAAAAACTCCACCAGGAAGCTCCTGGAACTAATTGAGAAGTTCAGCAAGGTGGCAGGATACAAAATAAATGTGCAAAAATCAGAGGCCTTCCTATATGCCCAGAATGAAAGAAGTGAAAAAGCTTTGAGAGAAACAATCCCATTTACTATAGCCCCTAAAAACATGAAATACCTTGGTATAAACCTAACCAAGGAGGTAAAAGACCTTTACAATGAAAACTTTAAAACCCTAAAGAAAGAAATTGCAGAAGACACCAGAAGGTGGAAAGACCTCCCTTGGTCCTGGATTGGCAGAATCAACATCGTAAAAATGATCATCCTACCAAAGGCAATATACACATTCAATGCTATACCAATTAAAATCCCAAAGCAATTCTTCAAAGAAGTTGACCAAACAATCTCAAAGTTCATATGGAGGCACAAAAGACCCAGGATAGCAAAGACAATCCTGAGTAACAAAAACACTGCTGGAGGTATTACCATACCGAACCTTAGTTTATACTAGAAATCCATAGTTATAAAAACTGCCTGGTACTGGCTCCAAAATAGACACACAGATCAATGGATAAGGGTTGAAGACCCAGATACAAGCCCACAAAAATACAGCCATTTGGTCTTTGACAAAGGGGCCCAAAGAATCCAATGGAAAAAGAACGGCATCTTCAACAAATGGTGCTGGCAAAACTGGATCTCCACATGCAGAAGATTAAAGCTGGACCCATACTTGTCACCATGTACAAGACTTAATTCCCAATGGATCAAGGACCTTGATTTGAGGCCAGAGACTTTAAAAACCATAGTTGAAAGGATAGGGAACTCCCTCGAGCTGATTAGGCTAGGCCAACACTTCCTAAACAGACATCCAATGGCACAGTCACTGCTACCAACTCTCAACAGTTGGGATCTTGTGAAATTAAAGAGCTTCTGTTCAGATAAAGAGATTGTAACACGAGCTCAAAGGCAACCCACAGAATGGGAGAAAATCTTCACTAACCACATATCTGACAGAGTTCTACTGTCCAGAGTGCACAAAGAACTTAGAAAACTAAACACCAAGGAAACCAATGGCCCAATTAAAAAATTGGCCCTGGAACTTCAAAGAAACTTTACCAGGGATGAAATTAAAATTTCTAACAAATATCTTAAAAAATGCTCCACTTCCTTCGCCATCAGGGAAATGCAAATCAAAACTTCCCTGAGATATCATCTCACCCCGGTCAGAATGGCAAAAATCCACAATACAAACAACGACAAATGCTGGAGAGGCTGTGGAGAGAGGGGAACTCTCCTACATTGTTGGTGGGAATGCAGGCTCATACAGCCACTCTGGCAAGCCGTCTGGAGATTCTTAAAGAAATTAAAGATTGAAATGCCATATGACCCTGCTATCCCACTTTTGGGAATAACCCCCCATGTAGCAGAGGTTCGCCTCGATAGCACAAGCTCGACCATGTTCATAGCAGCACTGTTTACAATAGCAAAGTCATGGAATCAACCCAAATGTCCAACAGTTGACGAGTGGATAAGGAAACTGTGGTACATCTATACAATGGAGTACTACTCAGCCATCAAAAATGATGAATTACTGGAATTTGCTGGGAAATGGATGTCATTAGAAAGAATTATATTAAGTGAAGTATCCCAAACCCAGAAAATTAAGCGCCGTATGTACTCCCTAATAGGTGGCTTCTAGTACCAAACTCACCCAGCCCACATTGAGACACTCAAAAGTAAACCTATGTAACACAGTAATTGCAAGGATTATGAACAAGAGAGATAGGGTAGGAGGGCCACACCAGAAACAAGGAGAGAGGGGACCATGTTACTGCAGAGAAAATAGGCCTCCATGAAGGTCTGCAAGTAAGTAATGAGAAACCTGGTTAAGTTCACAGACGTTCTTTCCTGATCTCACCAGAAGGGGAAGGCATATAGTCTAGCAGATAAAAAGTAATCATTTTGCAAATGGGTGATGGACCCCTCCCTCACTGAGGTTTCCTACTCTTATTACATCTACCCTTGAATGTGCTATTACAACAAGACTCCAGTTTAACAGCTTTTTGTCTCTGGCCAGGGGGTGACATACAGTGCCCAGCAGGATGGAGTGAAGGGCATTGCAGGAGCAGCAAAACTGCAAAAGAAAATCAACAAACCACAATCCAGAACTTCAGAGACTCTATATCAATCACATAGAACTAGGCCAGCCTAATCTCTCCCCATCCTGGAGCTCAGGGACATTTGCGGAAGAGGGGGCGGTAAGAGTGTAAGAGCAAAAGGATGGGAGGAGCAACGATTTGCAAGATTCTCAACAATAGTTGGGGCCAAAGCAATCATAATGGGACTTTGAATGCCCTGCGCAATGTCCAGTGCACTCTTGCCCTCATAAAATCTAGCATCTGTTAAGGGCACCGAAATCCCTGGAGGCAAGGGATTGACAGCCATAGTAGTGATCCTATGCTTAAGGGGAACAAGAGAAAGGGCTTATGGAAATGCCACTGGGTCCTTATATGTCATCGGAGAGGAGGACCCAGTGGAGAGTTAGGCTTACACAATAAAGGACTCTCTGGGAATTGGGGGGGGCACTGGGGGATGGGGAGGGAGAGGAGGGGAAGAAGGAGGTTCGGGGGGAGGAGGGGGGAGGGAGGGAACTGGTAAAAAATTTTAAAATGTATAATTAAATTTTTAATAAAAAAATTTCCTCAGGGGTGGTATTTTGAGATTCTTGCTCTGGTATTCCATGAATACGCATGTTAGGCTTCTTCAGGGTTTCCCATATCTCCTGAATATTTCTCTCAAGTATCTTTTTGGCTTTAACAACCTCTTCCATTGAGCTGGTTAATACTCCCATTTCATCTTCAAGGTCTGAAATTCTGTTTTCTGCTTTGTTAGTTCTGCTGATAAGACTCTCTGTGGAGTTCTGGGTTGAAGATAACTTGTCTTTTAGCTCAGTTTTAAACTCTGCTTAAGTCTGCTTTAACTGCTCTATGCCAGTTTCTGTTTCTTGCACTGTTTTTCTCAACTCCTCCAAGTGTCTGTTGTGTTCCTCTTCAAAGCGATTGATTCGATTATTTAATTCCTCCCGGATTTCCTCTTTCATAGTATTGAACATGTTAATGATCATGTTTTGAAGGTCGTTATCCTGGGTCAGGCTTTCTTGGCCATTTTCCATGGGTTTGTTCTGGTTGGAGTTTAACATTATGGGATTAATTCCTTCAGTGGGAGATTTGTTTACTTGAGTGTTGTTTCTCATGGATTTGCACTTTGACTTTGGCATTGTCGTTTTAACTCTTAAGATAGTCTTTCAATTTCTGTGTGTTTTTCACTAAACTGAATTATTTGGCTTGGGGTTTTGGGGGTGGGCGGAGACGGAGCTTACCTAGGTAGAGGTGAGTCCAGGCTAGACCCCGCGTCCCGGGAGGCGGAGTGGAGGGAAGGGAGGATGGGGCGGTCGGTGGGGCGCTATTTAACCTGGGGGACCGGGGGGCGGGGCCCGGGCGCAGAGGGGGGTGTCCCCCTCCTCCCAGGCCTTATGCGCAGTGGCTCCGGCTGAATGGTGGGAGGCGCTGGGACCCCTGAGTGGCCTGGGGTTCTGGGGGTGGTGCGCGGAGGGAGCTTACCTGGGTCGCGTGGTGAGGTCCGGGTGGACCGCGCGCTCACGTCCCGGGCGGCGGAGTGCAGGGAAGGGAGTCTCCTTTGGCCATTTCTGCGAAGCTTCCTCTTAGAGTAACGGCATGAGTGTTGGTGCATGTGATTGTCTGACAGTTAAGCTTGGGATAGTTTGCTTGAGAGAGGAGTCTTTTCAGTGTGTCATGAGCGGATATGGAGGCGCAGAGAGAGAGAGAGAGAGAGAAACTTAGATACTAGCATGACACGAACAGAGTCTGCCATGACTTTGGCATAGGGCTTGAGAATGTCATAATGGAACGCTGGAGTCAGCATCCGCCGGTGTTGGAACCACTTCTTCCCATTCAACAGGAGCAAACCATTGCCTGGGACAGAGACTGGTATATGTATGCGTCCAGGGGAGAGGAAATCAGAGAGCCTTGGAGAATTTGAGAGGAACCATAGGTTGAAACATGGGGAAACAACTCTGAAAAGAAGGGAATTTCATGTAAAGCTCATGAGGACTGGGGTGCAAGACGAGCACCCTGAAGCTTGAAGGACATAGTACATGGAAACCTTCCCACTAGGCTAGTACAGCTCCTCGGATTATGACGGCTGTGAGGTAAAGGTTCAAATAGTATTCAGGAGGAACATAAGTAAACACCATCAGGAACATTTGGAGAAGTGACATGGAAAAAGGTGAATCAGGAGGGCTCAGCATTAAGCAGGAGTGATAGTCTGACTAGAGGAAGAGCGCTGCAGCTTGATACAGGGAAGGATCATGATAGAGCTTGCCATGCATGTGTTAGTCCTAATTTAAACATACTAATCCAGGGAGCCAAGTATCCATAAAGTGGAGACTTTGGATCTATAAGGAAAGAAAGGTTTTAACAGCTAACTAGAGACCAACTGAGTCAGTCCCAAAGACTTTTTCCTGTGAAACCATGGACTGTGGCAGATTCTAAATGGCTTTGAATCAAGATTTTATTCCATGCTCCTCATCCCTTTCCATCTCTGTCCTGACAGTTGGACTCAGAAAGCTGAGCATCTCTGCAACTGTAATGTTTAGCAAGAAGCACAGGCCAAGTCCTTAATCAAGCAATTGGAAAGAGCCTTGTGGTTTTTCTATAGTAGAAAGTAGTTTAGCAATCCCATGACCTAGGGAATCAGCAATTAATGATTTAAAACAATATGAATATGAACTTTGTTTCAGATATGGTAGTACAATTTACAAAATAAACCAACTCCATTTGTTTAAAAAATAGAAAAAAGAAAAATTCAACACAACACGGAGGTTTTAAGAGTTAGGCAACTATTGCTGGCATAATTTGGGTTGTACCAAGAAAAATGTTAAATTTCATTTCGACACTAATGACTGAAGTGCTATCTCTTTTTTTCCTGGAATTTCATGACCTGGAATATGAAATCTAAAGGGTAGATGTGCCACAGAAGCAAAGGGTTGCATTCTTACCTGATCGTCCCAAAATCACCTTTATGTAGTCAGGGTCAAAAATCATGACTCGTGCCTTATTCTCGGAGAACCACTGTAGACAGGCACTTGGGAAGCTCTCTACCCATGTAAGAATCAGCTGTAGCTCCTGGTCCTTTGGGAGCCAATACAAAAAGATAAATTCATGGAAACAATCTTACATATACAGTATGTTTTATCAAACAAAAAAGCATGCACTCACGGGGATATAATTGTGGATTTTTTTTTAGTAGTAGGCAGAAGTTTAGATCAGTTTGGTGCTCTATCTATGCTGTCATCTAGACCTTTGCTGTATCCCAGGACCTGCCTTGAGTCAAATCCCATGGCTTTGTTCTATAGATATGTGCTCCTCAGAGTGATATTGGGATGATAGTCTCAACTCTGCATGAACTACACATTCTCCATCTGCTCCTAAGTGCTGTCAGCACACAATCCATTGCTGACTGTTTCTGCAGTGCAGATCTTTACCATGCTATACCCCACCTCAGGGCTGGCAGTACAGGGGGTAGGTCCTGTCCACTGTCTTTCAGACAAACCTTTGCCTCCCTCTTTCTCAGTGATCCCATTATGCTTGAGTCAGACTCTGTGGCGGATATTGGCTTTCAGGGAGTATGTTCTTTGTTACAAGGATTTTACTATACAAGCTGTGTGAAATAAAGCACAGAAGTAAACAGACCCTGATTAATGAGCTAACTCTCACATTATTCTCTCTCACCTGAAAGTCAGCCCTCTCACTTGTATACATTGCCTTCCAAGTTCAAGCCCATCAAGTTATTGCTTTCAGAAATTCCCTCTGTATCTGGAAAAATCTAGTCATATATCTCTGTACCGGACATCACTTACCCATCCAAGAAAGACAAGGTTTTTTCCCAATGGCCAGACACCATAGATTTTAAGTCAATACACAATTTTTTGAGAAAGTGAGCTTCCTATGGAAGAAATGGATCCACATTCCCCAAGAAATTGTGTACTTACCTCTGAGGATGGTAAGCTGAGCATTTTTTAGAGGCTACATGCTCATCACAGAGCAGGCTCTATCTTGAGGCTTGCTGACCAATCTGTATTCTTACCTTCAGTTTGTGTCCAAAAAAAACCAGTGGGAAGGCGTGGATGGGAACTATTGAAGGACCTTGAGCAGCCACTGCCTGTGCAGGGAGAAATGGGCTGCCTTGACCACCAGCAGCAGAAGGCCAAGCAAGAAGGTCACTTGGAAGAGTCCAGAAATGCCAATAAGGCTTCTGGTAGAGCTCACGGCAGAGGCCTTCATAGCTCAGTGGCTTCTGGATGACTGACTGTCACTGAACTCCCCGCATGCACATATTAAAGTTCTGAGAAAGTTGTCCCACCACCTGTGGGAGGGAGAGTGATGAACACTGAGCTGGCCTCAGAATGTAGAGTTGATTAACCAGGAAGATTCACCATAGGGACAGTGAGATCAAACATTATCAGCTGACGTTGATCATAAAAGGATTAGTTCAGAAGGAAATCTTAGCAGATTCTTTCGAGATAGCATAGACTTACTGTTTCTATTCCATACATATAATAGAGATTTCTCAAAACGTACTCAAGTTCAAATGAAAATAGGCACTTTTTCTAAGGAAATCTTTACACCACAACCAAGGCGGGACCCAAATAAGGCCATTTAAGCCTTAGACAGCAGAGATAATTTAGCTCATATCAGCCTGGTCTATAAAGTGACCCAAAATGAGTCCAGTTGCCTTTTGCATCTAAAACATGGAGACAAAGAAAGACTAAAATAATTTCTTCTAACTGAAATATTTCAGTAAAGTATGGAATTGTAAACCAAATTTACAAGTCTCAGGAAGCTCCTGAAACTTATTACAATTTACAAGGTCTCTCTCTAAGGCTAAATAAGCAGTAACAATTGCTAGGGAGAAAAGACTCACTAGTTGAGCTGCCTGCAAGTTATTCAGGGGACTCCAAGGGTATAGTGTTCATGATCATTGCCACCTAATGGGGGTTGGGATTTTCAGTGACGCACTTGCCTTTGAGCTACCTTCAGGTATACCTCCACAAATTATTCCAATAAATTCACTGGTTCACTGAACTAGACTTGGAATAGTTTCTTTGGTCTGTTGTCAGAGCTGTATCTGGGGTAAATAGATATTCTTTCCCGTCGCCCCAGGAAGATTCACACAACCACCACATAGCAAATGGCACAACTGAGCCTTCAGAATAGCAGGCATTTAAAACATACTTCCTCTCCAATTGGCACTAAGATAATAAAAGAAACTAAGGTCCAGATCATGAGAATCTTCAACTTCTTCAAATCATAAAACTGAACAACTAGAGTTGTCTAATAAATAGGACCAACTCAAAATTTAAAAAATCCACTTTCTTTATCAAAGCATCTATGTGCATTATAGGCAATTGGCGCCTAAGGATCAGGAAGCCAAAGAAAACCTCTCAGCTGCTGGAAATTCCCCTGTATCCCAAGGGCAAGGATCGTTAGCCACAGATTTTCCTTCTGGTGGGTTCACCAAGGCTGTCATGGGGCACTTAGATTCATAAACTCAACACAATCTTCTTTTCTGGGGCTGGAGAGGTAGCTCAGGGGTTAAGCCTCTGCCTTGCAGGCAGAAGGTCCTGAGTTTGGATCCTAGACCTCACGTATAGACGCCAAGGGGAAGCAGGGGTGGCCTGCGTTTCCAGTCCTGGTAGGGGTGAGTCTGTGAATCCTGGGGCAGAGTAAACAAGGAGGCGGTCCATGGCGGTTCCCGAATTCATCCGTGTTTCTACACACACATACACACATACACACATGAACACACACATACACGCGCACAATTGAATAAATAAAAAAATAAATAAAGAGGAAACAAATCTGTGAAAGTAAATGGATTTATTTACAATTTGGCAACAAGGAAAAAATAGACTAGTAGTTTCTGTATTCATTATAGTAAAGTTTCGATTATCGAGAAAAGATACAACAAAAGCCAAGAGATTTGCATATGTTTGATTCAACCATGAGACGAATGGTCAGAACTGTGTGATGTCTCCTCCTTTGGAACAGGTTCCTCTTGTGGCACCAAGATTTTTACTTTTCTCCTCCTCCAACATGGGATTCTTGGGACATTTTAATTCCTTAAGATTCATTGCTTTAGTGGTCTGATAGAAAGCAAGATGTGTGCAGATAAAAAGCAGCGACAGGTAGAAGGGCAGGCGACAGACCACCAGCATGGTCCTTTTCTCCACCAGGATTACTGGAGCTTCCTGAGACGCAAGTGGATCCCGTTCTTGGACTTTATCACAAATCGTGCCAGGGGGACTGGAATCCTGGTGGGATCTGGCAGCAGTTCAAAGCGGAGCAGAGTCAGGATCACAGCAACCTTCATCTCGTTCATGGCAAACTGCTTCCCGATGCAGTTCCTGAGCCAGGAAGTGACAGTGAAATGAGGCGTGTTGTCAGGTCCTGTGCTACACTCTTCACACATGAGCCCCTAAGCTCTAATTCAGCATTAGTGCTTTCCTTCAGTTTGGTGCATTGATTCCTGATCTTAGACACACTTTCTTACCCTTCTAGTGCTAAGGACAGGACTGAGACAGACTGACCCAGCCGGCTGAAGCAAGCCTGAGATTCTGGTCCCAAAAGCAGTGCAGAAGATGCATTTGAAATCAGAGAACCCTAACCCTAATCCTGCCCTCAGCTGCATGGAACACAGTTTACAAAGTGCAAGCACTCTAGGACCCAGAGTCTAATTGGCTAGTTTATTGAGCCAATCATTGCTTAGTTAACTCCCTCTAATAGTTTCTGGATCTTCAGTGTGAATAACATTGGTCAGAACAACACAGAGAGGTGTGGGAATCATTACCATTATCATCTAGTATAAAAAGATGATTCTGAGATGGAAGTCAGACATTAGTGGCATCTTTAAGCTACTGCCCATATCTGCCTCCTAGTCAGTAGTCAGTTTCCAAAACCCTCACTCCCTCAACCACCAGCAGCTATAAACATCTAAGTTGGCTCCAGAAATGTCCATGCTTTCACTCTCCAATATGCTCTCCTGGTCTGTTCTTCCTGACCCCTCGGGAGAATCCACACTGATTTTCCTGTGGCTTCCATCATATTGAATAGTGGTCAGAAGCCTGGACTATAGCCACTCCCCTAGTGGGGCTGCCAGATCCCCACCTTTTACCTATGTGGCCCCACTTCCTATCTAAGCGCATGTTGTTGTGGATGCTGGAAATGTCTTTCCTCCTTTTCTATCATCACATCCAAAGGGACAGGTCAAGAATCAGCTAGCCCTTTTTCCTCTGCTGAGTACAGGTTACAAACGGCCAAGAATGTGAAACTTCACAAACTGCCAATAAATGATACATGAGTTAAAAAATAGAGGGAGGAGGAAGGAATGAAGTCTGTCTGTAATTTTTATTTTGCACGCACAAATGCATGTGTGCTTGTGTGTGTGCCTGTGTGTGTACACCAGGGAGCACTTGTGTGTGTGTACCTGTGGAGGCCCAAAGGTAACATTGAGAATCACCCTGAATTGCTCTACTTTTGAGGCAGACACTTTAACCCCTGAGACATCTTTCCCTCACAGACTCTGTCTCTTACATAGGTCTGGTTCTGTATTCTTTTCTGGGTTTTGTTTTTGTTTTTGTTTTTTTTTACTGGACCGGGGCTAGAATCCTATATACCTCTGTGTTCCTGTCTCAGCAGAAAGCATGGCATGAGGAAATACAGCTTTAAAATACTTTCTCATTTGAAGTAATCTTAGCTGAATTTGGAAAAAAAAAAAAAAAGCTCCAACAATAAAATATACCGCGGGTAAAATTTCTAGCTAGGAGTCAAACTACCTCCTATTTCCCTGCCCTCAAATGCTTGCATCATGTTTTTAAAGCTAATGATAAAAATGAAATCCTTATCCCTGGAGTAAACTTTATTCTAAAAATCTGTCTTCAGGGCGCTGGAGAGGTGACTCAGGGTTAAGCGTCTGCCTTGAAGGCGGAAGGTCTTGAGTTCTGATCCTAGACCCCAAGTATAGATGTCTGGCGGAAATGGGGGCGGCCTGTGTTTCTAGTCCTGTTAGGGCGGAGCCTGTGAGTCACCAAGCAGAGTAAAAGAGGAGGAGGTGGAGGCGTTCCATGGTGGTTCCTAAATTCGCCTATGGTTCTACACACACACACACACACACACACACACACACACACACACACACACGTACACATGCACAATTAAATAAAAAAATCTGTCTTCAGTAGATGCATCATGTGTATAACTTATTTTGTGGAAACTGATTAAGTACTACAGAAGTCACATAATTATTGAATTGGAACAATCTTTGTACCAAGTGCTAAGGAAGTTTCAGCAATTTGTATTTCATCGAATGGGTTCTGGAGGCTTTATGAATTTCCAGAGTAACGCTTTTGCAACTTGCCCGGCTCAGCAGTTATTTCCGGTCAGTGTGTCATTGTCATGTCTAACAGTTATGCAACACATCCAACCTAAACGGTAGGCTCTCCTCAGAGGCAGTTTAATGTCTTCGTTCTCCTTTGCCACCATTGGACTAAATAGACCAAGTTTGTCTACTGAAGTCCCCTTCATCGCATATAATATTGCCTAGTGGGGAACTACATACAGGTTCTGAAAAATTGTATAAACAATGAAACATTTGTGGGAGTAGAAGTCAAAAATGTGTGAGACCACATTCATTGGCACATAACTTACAATGGTTTTGAACTTTCATATACTTGACTTTACCAGAAGGATCAGCATCGCCTCTGGGATTTTAAATATACCTAAATATATTATGTTATATATTATATTGTAATATTTCATACATATATTTCATGTATATACCAAAGATTTAGTACAAGGTCCAACTTCTGAATTAAGTAGAAAATATGATTACTGAAAATTTTGGTAAAAAGAAATATACCCTTTAAAAATCCTGACAACTAGAAAAGTGCTTGAAGCTTAGTTTACAGGAGAATTCTAATTCTGAAAATGCAAAGTTCAAAAATCGGTAAATATCAAAAGCACACTATTTTTATATCAGATTTTAAACCACCATTAACAAATGGGTTGAAATCTTGGTGGTATAGACTGAGATCACACCTTTCTTTTAGATACAGACATGTACACGTGACAACTCTACCTATAAATACTAACACAGACATATGAAAACAAGCCACAGGAGGTGTAGAGAATCACAGATATCAAAGAGAAGCCCAGAGACTCCTCTATCGCTTCAGCCAATTAGCATCACCTTGATCCTCCAGAGAAGGGCAGGAAGGCATGGCTGTGTCTTTCAGAATCTGGTGCAAAACGAGAAGGGTCAAACACCTGCGAGAGAGAGAACCAGGGGCAGGACAGATAGTGGTTTAACTCTTGCTTTCAATGCCTAAGGGAATGGAGTGCCCCGAGGTCTAAGCGGGAGACCTTCCTCTCTTCCCATGGCCTCATACCTGTGGATTTGGCCACACCTTTGGATTATGATGAAGGCCATAGATGGAGATTGTGACTGAGATACCTGTGGGGAAGACAGGACATACAATGAAGTGTGATTGTACCAAAGAGGTGGACCGTAGATCCTCAGCCATCTGGAGGCATGTAAGTACAAGTGGTCTACATGTCAGAAGTCATTGTTCTTGAGCAGAATGATTCTATTAGAAGGAGGGAGGGCGGCTTAATGAAACACCTACTAGAAATTGATGAGCCTGGCCATGAAGCATCTTGCTTATGAAAAGTGAGTGACAGTTCACATTCATCCACTGTCTTCTATCAGTCATTCGTTCATTAGCTCACACAACACTTATGAGCACTACTCCTACAAGAAAGACTTTTTTTTCCAGATAAAATGCTGAAGTCTCAATGAGACTATCTTTCCTATGTTCACAAAGCTTGGATGCAGCAGAGCTGGGAACATGTCTGATACTGAATTAGATAATGTTTTTTCCTACCACAACAAGAGCCTCATCTTGCTCTAAGTCCCTTTCTTGCATCTACACAGTTTCCTGAGAGAGTGGGACACATTTTGCCATGGCATAGGATTCCTTTCCCTCTCTCATTGGCTTTTACTGATGGATAAATTACATGTCCACAGAACCTAACTGGTTCCTTTTCAACTCTGACCATCTTAAGGAATGGGGATTTGGGGGCTAATGCTCAGGATTTTATAACCTCACCCAAACCACAAAGTCAAGATCTAATTCACTGAGAAGGAATGAGACTAACTGAGGTTGAGAACTACAGAAACACCTGTAAGAAATAAGGGAACGAGTCCAGGAAGTCCATACCTTTAGGTAAAGATCGTCCATCAGGGAAGGTGACAGGCTGGCTAAGTTCTCGACTCACAGCTGGTACCG
The DNA here is from genome assembly GCA_023101885.1 of Typhlomys cinereus. Lineage (NCBI taxonomy): Eukaryota > Metazoa > Chordata > Mammalia > Rodentia > Platacanthomyidae > Typhlomys > Typhlomys cinereus. Next base: position 541,807 of record JALPQD010000100.1, on the reverse strand, counting down.
GTGGATACAGTCTCAAGGCCTCCTTGATGCACATAGTGGTGTATGGCAGCTTGTCCAGCTGGTCCCTAAAATGAAGATCCCCCTGAAAGTCACACAACGCTATGAGGACCAGTTCTAGAGGCTAGAGATCTCTGTCCTAGTTCTCACTCACCAAGTGATGGAGGATCCATCCCCCAGGAGGTTCTGGACCTCCTCCCTGCATCTCTGCTGGTGCTCAGGGTGCGTGGCCAGAGCATAGAAGATCCACGAGATACCACCAGCTGTGGTGTCATGGCCCTCGAACATGAACGTGTCCACCTCAGCACGTAGGTCCTCATCAGACAAGCCGTCCCCATTTTCCGACTGGGAGAAAGAGCAGAGTTTGTTCCTCGTCCTGGGATTCTGCAGTGAAGCTTTAGCCCTGCATACACCCCCACTCACTTTGGCAAACAAGAGGATGTCCAAGAAATCCAGGCGTCTCTTCTTCTGGATCTTCTCCAGCTCATCTTCATTCTGCAGCAGACCCTTCCTCAACTTGATCACTTCATCTGTCCCAGAACAGCGGTCATCAGTTGTCATGGGCAGAGACAAATGCGTCTATAATTCTCAGTATCCCTGAGTCACAAATCTATGTTTACAGGGCCCAGGATGCATGTGTGTTGGGGGTATTTGGATCAGGATGGGGAGCATAGCACTAACTGATGTAGGTTGGGCCTTCATTCAGATGAGATGGGGCATGTTCAGGGTGGTATGCTCATAGACAAGGTGTTCATTCAGAATCACAGCCCTGATAAGCGGACTTAATGTTGTTAAGTGCATCTCACGCAACATTGACAATATGATGACACAGGTAATCTTTGGAATGTGCCTCATTTACTTACACCTTAATTCCCAAAACTAGCACGATGGTAGTACACAGCATTAGCATATCCCAGATCCTACAGAGGCACCTGGGTGATCCACTGTGTTTAAGAGAGAGGATCATATCTTTGGGTTGAGCCTGAGAAAGAGAGATGGGGAAGGAGTGTGAGGACAGAACCTGTGTGCTCATGGGCAAGTTGGCAGGCGTTGTTGCACAAGCGACCACTAGAGGACAGACTGTAGATGGTGTCGTACTGGTGAAGGGCGTTTCTCATTCGCAAGAAAAGCAAGTTGTTCAGATCCTCAACAGCCTTGGTGTAGGAGTTGGAATTTCTGTAGGATAATACACATTTATGAGAGGGATGTTTGATCTACACAGAAAACAGGCTTTCCGTGGATATTTCCTCAAGTGTGGGACACACATTGAAGCACATGTCATTTCTATGCTACAGCTCTTTTGACTTGAGCCTCTTGTGTTTAGAGAGTGGCATGGTTAGCCAGGTTTACACCCCTGCTGTGGATGTATCATGTGGTTTAGGGGCCAGGTTGGTTCTGGTCAGTAATGAGAACATAGTCTGGAGTTGCATCAAAACTTGTTTTTTGTGAGGATGGGCACCCAGCTTACCCTATCTGCTTCTCAGAATCCAAAACAGTCAGTACGACAAAGAACTCCACAGCTCACTCACCCATCCAACTGGACGCTTCCCTGGTGGCTGAAGGCACTCCTCATGATAGTGTCAAGGGTCATCAAGGAGACATAATGAGAAATCTCTACAGAAGAATCCTGGCCAGCAAGCTCTTCCCATTTGTCCTAGAGTGAGAATGGTACAATTACCTAAATTTTTCCAAAAAAAAAAGGCCTGTGGTAAATAGACATGTGTGTATATATATCTCTCCAGAGTTCTTCACATTTGAGATCAGCATGAAGCAAAAATGTTTGTTTATAATCTGATGCCCATTTCTCACAAAATTTTGATAAACCTGACATATGTTCTCTTGTGTTTATTTATTTATTTATTTATTTGGTTCTGGAAACAAGTATGACTTTTTAAATTCATGAAAATTGGCCTTGAGAACAATTTAATTTTTGAAGAGTGAAATGTACTGCAAAGAGTATACTCCAAATAGTAAAAGTAGTAAGTTCAAGCATAAATACAAAATACATGATGAAAAGAAAGCTTATTGGATTCACATGAACATTATTCCATGAGAGAATTCAGAAACTTCAATTTCTTCTCACTGATCAAAATTTTGCTGATGACATATATGAACTGATATATTGTACACATGGCAGCAAGTTTTCAGGCACATGCAAAGACAAGCACCTCAGATAAAACTCAGAATACCACAGACACAAAAAAATGAAAGTAGGAGAGAGATTAGCTGTGAAAAGGGTTTCCAGTGGGAAGAGATGGAATGGGATTGTAAATAAAAATCAGTTAAATTCATTGTATTCATGTATGTAACTGCCAAAGAATATAATATTCCTGTAAAACCAGGTATCAGAACACAGGTTTGAGGATAAGGATGTGATCCACATCTCCATTTCATTGCTCAGGTCCCTTGGGCTCATGCTTAAGCCCCAGGGTCTAGGACAAGCATCTTAAAACTGCTTTTGCCCAGTTCTGCTGGAGATGAGTATTCCTACTGCTTGATGGCATTGACTGCTCTTTCTCTACACTGTAGGAAACTCTCTGCGCAGTGTGGCTCCATCCTTCTGACTGTGCTCTCTCCTTTAGCCATTTCTGCGAAGCTTCCTCTTAGAGTAACGGCATGAGTCTGGTGCATGTGATTGTCTGACAGTTATGCTTGGGATAGTTTGCTTGAGAGTGGAATCTTTTCAGTGTGTCGTGAGTGGGTATGGAGGGGCAGAGAGAGAGAGAGAGAGAGAGGGAGAGAGAGAGAGAGAGAAACTGAGCGAGAAACTTAGATACTTACTAGCATGACACGAACAGAGTCTGCCATGACTTTGGCATAGGGCTTGAGAATGTCATAATGGAACGCTGGAGTCAGCATCCGCCGGTGTTGGAACCACTTCTTCCCATTCAACAGGAGCAAACCATTGCCTGGGACAGAGACTGGTATATGTATGCGTCCAGGGGAGAGGAAATCAGAGAGCCTTGGAGAATTTGAGAGGAACCATAGGTTGAAACATGGGGAAACAACTCTGAAAAGAAGGGAATCTCATGTAAAGCTCATGAGGACTGGGGTGCAAGACGAGCACCCTGAAGCTTGAAGGACTTAGTACATGGAAATCTTCCCACTAGGCTGGTACAGCCCCTCAGATTATGACGTCTGTGAGGTAAAGGTTCAAATAGTATTCAGGAGGAACGTAAGTAAACACCATCAGGAACATTTGGAGAAGTGACATGGAAAAAGGTGAATTTCAGGAGGGCTTAGCATTAAGCAGGAGTGATAGTCTGACTAGAGGAAGAAAGCTGAAGCTTGATATAGGGAAAGATCATGATAGAATTTGCCATGCATGTGTTGGTCCTAATTTAAACATACTTACCAATCCAGGGAGCCAAGTATCGATAAGAGAGTGGAGACTTTGGATCTATAAGGAAAGAAAGGTTTTAACAGCTAATTGGAGACCAACTGAATCAGTCCCAATGATTTTTTCTTGCGAAACCATGGACTGTGGCAGATTCTAAATGGCTTTGAATCGAGATTTTATTCCATGCTCCTCATCCCTTTTCATCTCTGTCCTGACAGTTGGATTTAAAAACTGAACATCTCTGTCACTGTAATGTTTAGCAAGAAGTACAGGCCACGTCCTTAAGCAATTGGAAAGAGCCTTGTGGTTTTTCTGTACTGGATAGTAGTTTAGTAATGCCATGACCTAGGAAATCAGCAATTAATGATTTAATGCCCTATGAATATGAACTTTTTTCAGATATGGTAGTACAATTTACAAAATAAATCAACTCCATTTGTTTAAAAAACAGAAAAAAAAATTCAACACAACACAGAGGTTTCAAGAATTAGGCAACTATTGCTGACATAATTTGGGTTGTACCAAGGAAAATATTAAATGGCATTTTGACTCTGATGACTGAAGTGTTACCTCTTTTTTTTTCTTGGAATTTCATGCATCTGGGACATGAAACCCAAAGGGCTACATGTGCTGCAGAGGCAATGGTTGCATTCTTACCTGATCGTCCCAAAATCACCTTTATGTAGTCAGGGTCAAAAATCATGACTCGTGCCTTATTCCCGGAAAGCCACTGTAGACAGGCACTTGGAAAGCTCTCTACCCATGTAAGAATCTGCTGTAGCTCCTGGTCCTTTGGGAACCGATACAAAAATATATATTTCATGGAAACAATCTTATATATATATTGTGTTGTATCAAACAAAAGGCATGCACTCATGGGGATATAATTGTGGATTTTTTTAGCAGTAGGCAGAAATTTAGATCAGTTTGGTGATCCGTCTGTGCTGTCATCTAGACCTTTGCTGTATCCCAGGACTTGCCTTCAACCAGATCCCACAGCTTTGTTGGATGGATGTGTATGTCTCAGAGTGATATTGGGGTGATTGTCTCAACTCTGCATGAACTACACATTCTCCATCTACCCCTTGCTGAGTGTTTCTGCAGTGCAGATCTTTGCCAAGCTATGCTCCACCTCAGGGCTGGCAGTACAGGGGGTAGGTACTGTCCACTGCCTTTCAGACAAACCCTTGCCTCCCTCCTCTTTCTCAGTGATTCCATTATGCTTGAGTCAGACTCTGTGGTGGATATTGGGTTTCAGGGAATATGTTCTTTGGTACAAGGAGTTTACTATACAAGGTGTGTGAAATAAAGCACAGAAGTAAACAGACCCGGATTAATGAGCTAACTCTCACATTATTCTCTCTCACCTGAAGGTCAGCCCTCTCACTTGTATACATTGCCTTCCAAGTTCAAGCCCATCAAGTTATTGCTTTCAGAAATTCCCTCCATATCTGGAAAATCTAGTCATATATCTCTGTACCTGACATCACTTACCCATCCAAGAAAGACAAGGTTTTTTCCCAATGGCCAGACACCATAGATTTTAAGTCAATACACAATTTTTTGAGAAAGTGAGCTTTCTTTTTTTTTTTTATTTCAGCTCATACAAACTTATTAGGTACACCAGTTCCCTCCCCCCGTACCCTCTGCTCCTCCTCCCTACCCCACTCCCTCCCCATCCCCCAGTGCCTCCCGCCCCAATTCCCAGAGAGTCCTGAGAAAGTGAGCTTTCTATGGAAGAAATGGATCCACATTCACCAAGAAATTGTGTACTTACCTCTGAGGATGGTAAGCTGAGCATTTTTTAGAGGCTACATGCTCATCACAGAGCAGGCTCTATCTTGAGGCTTGCTGACCAATCTGTATTCTTACCTTCAGTTTGTGTCCAAAAAACCAGTGGGAAGGCGTGGATGGGAACTGTTGAAGGACCTTGAGCAGCCACTGCCTGCGCAGGTAGAACTGGGCTGCCTTGACCACCAGCAGCAGAAGGCCAAGCAAGAAGGTCACTTGGAAGAGTCCAGAAATGCCAATAAGGCTTCTGGTAGAGCTCACGGCAGAGGCCTTCATGGCTCAGTGGCTTCTGGATGACTGACTGTCACTGAACTCCCCGCATGCACATATTAAAGTTCTGAGAAAGTTGTCCCACCTACCTGTGGGAGGGAGAATGATGAACACCGAACTGGCCTCAGAATCTAGAGTTGATTAACCAGGAAGATTCACCTTAGGGTACAGACATTATCAGCTGACCTTGATGATGACTAGGACCTTGGTGATGACCACATCCCACTTTCCAGGTAACTCACAAATATTTATTAAGTACCTCTTGTGTGCTATGCAATATCCTACTTGATGGGCAGAGCTTTAAGTAAACAGACATTAATCTTGACACCAAGAGATTTTTTTTACAAAGGGGTTAATAACAATTTAGTGACATGGGAAATACAAGATATATATATATATATATATATATGAAACTAGACTAAAAATACCAGTGAAGTCAATAAATTGCTGATACCAAGAGATTTATAATCTAGCCATCAAATGTTCCATAGAGATAGATGGATGTATTATTGTTATGACCACAGGGATGAAAAATGATTATGAAGAGTAAGTTGAGCAATTCAGATGAACACAGTCATTGAGAAGCTAAGTTTGCATAATGATCCATCTCAATTTGAACTTCAAACCATTGTCCCCCAGCTGTTTTTTTTAATGTTTCTCTAAGTCTTGTCCCACCTATTCTTAACTGTTGTCCAGGGTGAATATGTCAATGGATTGGACCTCTAATCAGTAGGCTCATAGCCTAGGGGTCAGTTTCAATGTGTATGTAGCTAGCAACCTATCCTCTTTACATCTCACTGCCTCCTTTGATTGTCTGGGATAATAATTGCTTTTCCACATAACTTGAAGTACTCATCATCTGTTCATTCATTCATTCATTCATTCAAGAGATAGTTCTTATGCTCAGCATTCAAATGTTAAGAAAAAGAAGTCAGCTAGATAATACATTAGGGCTGATCTGGAAAAATTGAATGTCTACCCAAAATGGACAGAGCAAAAATATAAAAATAGATCTCTAAAGATTAACAGTTCATCAACTGTACAATTCTATAATAATAAATTTATGGAGATTATACCTAAGAAAACAAAAAGTGATTGTTATCCCCAAATTAATTTTAATGTGCAAAATGTCAAGAATGAAACACAAAAGATACTTCAGCAAGATTCCCTTGGAAGCTGGCTCTTCCACTCTTCCTTCTAACCAAATCACTGACCCATCTGAAAGCTTTCTCCAACACTGTCCTCTGTTTCCTTCCATGAGGTTATATCCTAAGCACCTGCCCCTCACGGCACTCCACTTGTGGAGTCCATGAGTTCATTTCTAGCCTTTCATGGATTCCCTGGAGTCCATGAGTTCTCTAGGGTGCCTGCCCTTCATGACACTCCACGTCTGGAATCTGTGAGTTCCATTCTTTCTCCCCTCTAATAAACTGTACCTTAATTCTAAAAAAAAAAAAAAAGATACATCCTCATTACATGGTCCAGTGGTCATATTTATTTTTCTTTCTTCATGAGTCCCGAGTTTTGTCAAAGCAAAGGACAGATGGGGTCATGCAATTATTTACATGTCACTTCTTTAGACTTTACCCTTGTTCTGTAGTTATTTTCCACCCTCAAGTATTTGCTGAAAGAGTAAAATGTGCAGTTCCCTAAATATTTAGAAAAGACATTTTTTTTTATCCTCCCCTCTTCCCTAACTAGTGACTTTTGCACCCTTACTCTTTCCCTACTTGGATCATCTCCTACTTTTAAACCCACAGAACAAGACAGTAGTGGTAAGCACTTTGTAGATAGAGCATCGTGTTATTCTGATTATGACTGTTTCTTTCTTTCTCCGAGTCCTGAGTCACTTACAAACTGGTTCAATTTTTGGAATAACAAACATTTAATGAATAGGTCCTATGTTCAGGACCTTGTTACAAGGCATTTCTCCTACTTTCTTTCATGATAACTCGGCAAACAGGTGCTACTAAAATATCGTGGGCATAATTAGGAAGATGGCACCTTGGTTTTTCCCTTAAAAAAAGAAATAGTAGGGGCTGGAGAGGTGGCTCAGGGGTTAAGCCTCTGCCTTGCAGGCGGAAGGTCCTGAGTTTGGATCCTAGATCCCACGTATAGACTCCGGGTGGAAGCGGGAGCGGCCTGCATGTCTGGTCCTGGTAGGGTAGAGCTTGTGAATCCCTGGGCAGAGTAAACAAGAAGGAGGTGAAGGTGGTCCATGGTGGTTCCCGAATTCGCCCATAGTTCTACACACACACACACACACACACACACACACACACACACACACACGCACAACTGAATAAATAAAAAAAAGAAATAGCACTCAAAGGAAAGAACAGGTAACTTAAAATAACTTCTATTCTATTGACACTCCAGAGTTTAGTAAGGATGTGTCAAGATCTTGCTATATATGCACAATGACTAGCTATGGGTCTTTAATAACAGGAATTAAGCACAAAGTATCTGTCATTCTTCTTCCATTCAATCTTGGACAAGGAAGTACTTTAGACAATGGGAAATAGATAAGCAGGAGGTTCTCTCAAATATCCTTTTGATGCCAGGGCAACTGAAGTACTTGCTAGAGAAGACTACAGACATCACAGACCCAAGCTGAGTTCGATACTGCTGAAGAGATTTATAGAAAGAACACACATTGTTCTATAATCAGGTTCCAGAGAACCAATACCACCTTAAGTCTGTGGAATGATACAGAAATGTTGGAGAAGTGTTTCCAATGTCTTGGTAACTCTGTTCTATAAACTGGATAAATAGTCAAACACACACAATCATAACCCTGGAAACTACAGCCCACCTGCCCCATCCACCTTCATGTATGCCAAGAAGCCAATTGGCTTTTATAAACCAAAAACAATGAGAGAAGTAGCCAGAAATCACTTCAACTCAGAAATTCCACACACCCATGTGTGAAGCCCTTAGACACTAATGAGATCCCCTCCCAGGTCTAGTAGAACTGGTCTGTCTCCATATGACTGTCATAAGCAGATAAGTGTCCTATCTTATATGGCTTGCCTACCCTTACCTCTTCTCTCTCTCTCTCTCTCTCTCTCTCACTCTCTCTCTCTCTCTGCCTCTCTCTCTCACACACATATACACACAAACTACATGAAATTCATACTTGTACCTTCATATGTCGTATTCATATGCCTAAGATAACTGCATTTGAGATGTCAGAACATCTTGTGTCTTGATCATTAAAACATGATCAGCTAGGATGTAGTAGAAGAGCAAAAAGTAAAAATGACAAGAACAACAACAACAATAACAACAAAACCAGGCAGACAGTTGAACAAAGCATTTATGGAAGGAAAGTATTAAAGGAGAATGAAGAGTATATTATATAATAAGGGGTGAGGAGCAGAAAGCGAAACAAAAGAATAAAAAAAAATCCAAGTGACTCAGGGAAAAAGGTGATCAATGGCCTCACCCAGCTATGAATGCTGCAAACTTCAATCCTGGTAAGAAGAATCCAGGGGAACAATGATGGTATTCAAGGCTCTCAGGTAATTGCTCCCTTGACAGGTTCTAAACTTCCACATAATTAGGGAACACATGCCTGGTACTGAAACTTGTCCAAATAATAGTGCATGGGGAGAAAATAGATACTAGACTAAAACAAACGTTTTAGTGCCAACTAATTTTTTTGAACGCAAACTAATTATTTGATAGTAAACGATCTCCTAAACACTTCTCATATCCCTAGATAAGAAAACTTATCAGCACTCAACCAAGATGCATCTTATCAAATTGGAAGATTAATAAGGCTGAAAACAACAACTGACCAGACAGCAGAGAAACAGCAACCTTGGAATGCTCAGCCTAAATCAGGCCATTAGATCTCTTCTCCTTCCATGGCTCAGAGAACATAGCAGAAGAGGAAGTGGTAAGAATGTTAAAAGCCTAAAATTGGGGAGGTCTTTTGCCAGTTATGACCTGGCTGCTGCCCCCAGGGTTTCACTGCAAAGATATCCTACTCCACCAGAACGGCACAATGGCTGACATATCAACATTCCCCTTTGACAAGTGAGGATCTCAAGTGAAATAACCTCACTCAGAGAGAATCTTTGAGGACAGGAGAAAGGGACCTTCCCCCACCTGTGGATTTATCCGCTGAAGAGCCACATATATTGCCACAGAGTCCTGGTCTTTTACTAGTACAGGTTCCTCAAAGGGAGCCTGAAGGTCCACAGATACAGAGGGACTTGAGGGTGGGATGGATGAGGCAGAATTGGTGAAGGAAGAAAAGGGTGGAAGAAGAGAGGGGGAAGACATCCTGAAGCTCAGGGAAATTTGAGGAAGAGGGGGTGGTAAGACTGTAAGAGCACAAGGATGGGAGGAGTCATGATATGCAAGATACTCTACACAAGTTAAGGCCGAAGCAATTATAATAGTACGCTGCATGATCTGTGCAATGACCAACATATCATTGACCTCTCAAAGTCTAGCATGGACTAAAGGCACTATGATCCTTAGAAGCAAGGGATTAACAGTCACAATAGTGTTCCTATACTTAAGGGGAACACAAGAAAGAGTTCTAGGAAATGCCACTGAATCCTTACACCTCATCAGAGAGGAGGACCCAGAGGAAAGTTTAATATACACATTAAAGGATGCTTCAGAGATGGGGGGAGGGGGCACTGGGAGAAAGGGAAGGAGGGGGGAAAGGAAGGGGAAAAGGGGGAGGGAGCAGGGAGGTCCAGGGAGGGGTGGAGGGAGGGAGGGGACAGAGGTACCTATTATGTTTGTATGAGCGGAAAAAAAGACAAAAAAATAAAAAATAAATAAAAATAAAAATAAAAACACTCATAGATCTCAAAAAAAAGAGGGGGGAAGAGAATGGTGGAAGAAGGAGAAAAAGGAGGGGAGGGGCATGAACATAAGTACATTCCGTTCGTATGTGAAAAAAATCTTAATAAAAAAAGGAAAGAAAGAAAACATAAGGAACTATACAAGCACAAACCATTTATGTCAGAACAAATTCAACATAGTTCCCTGACACTCCATGCCACGTCCTCAAGAGAAGAGTTTTTACTATGAAGCAGCCTACAGAATTTGTAGACACATGCCATCCAGCAATTGCACAAATATCAATACAGCAACAGAAGAAGCATGAAAAATCCAGGTAACATGACATTCTAAAAATAAAAATGAGTTTCTAGCAAGAGATCAAAAAGACAACGAAATCATTGAGTGATTTGAAAACAAGTTTCGAAACAATGATTTTAAGGGAATGGGAGATAAAGATAGAAAATTCAACAAACAAGAAAACAATTCAAATATGCCTGATAAATGCAGCAATGTAACAGATCATTAAACAGAACATATATAAACAGTAAAGCTATGGAATGCATTAAATTAAATACAATTGAAGCCTCTTCAGCAAATTACATGAGAAAACAATGTCTAAGGGTAAAGATGGGTCTTTTGAGACAATCCATTTAAAAATAACAAGGAAAGAAAAAAATGAAAGAAAGAAGAAGACAGAGAGAACAGAAATAGCTTGTGAAATTTGTGGAATGTCATCAAATGAACAAACTTTTGCGTTAGGTTTGTTCTATTCAATTGTGCGTGTATGCATGTGTGTGTGTGTGTGTGTGTGTGTGTGTGTGTGTGTGTGTGTAACCACTGGTGAATTCGGGAACCACCATGGACCGCCTCCACCTCCTCCTTGTTTACTCTGCCCAGGGATTCACAGGCTCTGCCCTACCAGGACCAGAAACGCAGGCCACTCCCCCCCACTTCCCCTCCCTTCTGCCAGGCATCTATCTATACGTGGGGTCTAGGATCCAAGCCTGCAAGGCAGAGGCTTAACCCCTGAGCCACCTCTCTAGCCCCGTTAGGTTTGTTCTAGAAGAAGGAAAAGACATAGAAAATCTATGTCACAAATATCAGCTGAAAGTTTATCAATGTTACAAAAGATGTAGACATCCAAGGACAGGAATTTCAAAAGAAGTACTTAGTTTTGATTGAAAAAGTTCATCTTTGAATCATATTTATATCAAACTAGTAAAAGTCCAAAGCCAACGAGAATTTTAAACACAGAGAACAGCCTTAACACTTTACATTAGGTGCACAAAAGACCTTAAATCACAGACTTTTTAGTCAAGGAGAGAATTAGATGATGGAGTCCATGTCATAAACTTGGTCAATATAGAAAAATACTAAACCATGGAGATAGTAAGAAGAGAGGAAGGAGCAAAGGAGATATAAAACAACAAACTAACAGCAATATGACTTTGCTAATCAACAACATCCTTGAATGGAAACAGATTATTTTTCAATTTAAATATTTAGACTATCTGAGCAAATTTAGAAACAGGATCAACATTATACTTTCCTTTAATAAATTCACCTCACCAGAAATGACACATAAAATGAAAGTGAAAGGAGGGGGAAAAGGAAGCAAAATGGAAACCAAAAAAGAAATAAGGGGAGAGAGATTAAGTTGGTTGAGTCAAACATCAAAGATCACCAAGTAATGATAAAAAGGATGCATCAACAAGAGGAAATCACATTCACAAATCCATGTGCACCTAACATTAAGAGAACCTAATTATTCAAGCGAGCATTTTATTATTTAGAGAATGAATACAATACAGCAACAGAGGGACCTGCAACACTCCAGTTTCATACATCCATGCAAGAGGTCTTTGAAGAAACAGTGGGGCGTGAGCAAGGAGATGGCTCATAAAGTTATCTGCATGTAAGTATGATTATCTGAGTTTGATCTGTAGGGACCGTTGTGATGGAAGGAGAGAACCAGCTTCCTGAAGGTGTCCTCTAACTTCCACATATGGGCTATGATGTGGTGCATGTCTGTTTTCTCTCTTTCAAATAAACAAATAACAAGCAAGTGAAAGAAAAGAAACAAGAGACTTCTTGATAATGTGGAAGATTAAAAGCTGTATTTGTGCAAGTGAATGAAAAGAAGTTAAGTTAAAAGCACAATAGCCCAATTCCGGCTACTACTCCATCCTTCCCTTTCCTGTTCTTGTCCAGCAGCGAGTGGGCAGCATTTTCTGGACGCCGATTTTCCCGCTTTCACTGCACAGACACCTACTGCAAAGATGGTCAACGTGCCTAAAACCCAAAGAACTTTCTGCAAGAAGTGTGGCAAGCACCAGCCTCACAAAGTGGCCCAATACAAGAAGGGCAAGGATCCCCTGTGTGCCCAAGAAAAGCGGCACTACGATGGGAAGCAGAGCAGCTGTGGGGAAAAGACAAACCCAATTTTCTTAAAGAAGGCCAGAACCACAAAGAAGGTGGTGCTGAGGCTGGAGTGTGTTGCGCCCAACTGCAGATGGAAGAAGATTCTGGTGGTTAAGCGACGCAAGCATTCTAGAGACAAGAAGAGAAAGGGCCAAGTGATCCAGCTCTAGAACCGTGTTTTTATCTGAGGGAAAGATGTTGAAGCAGTGGAAAAATTACCTGCTGTAAAAATAAAATTAGTCACACTCAGATTGGATTTTGTTTTGACATGAAAAGAAAAACACCACACACTAGATCCTATTCACGAAAGGAAAAAAAAATCTAAAGAATTAGAAATGGACTAAGCTGGAATTTTTTTCAGTAAACAAGAGTTAAGACCAAGCATTCATACACAATAGCCGGTAGAGGCTATTCAAACACGATGTTGTGCAAGCCTTACAACTCAGTCCAAACCCTTAATTAAAGAACCAGAGGTAGTGGCACGCATCTGCAACCTCAGCATTGCTTCCAGAGGATGGGGGGCAAGACCCCCGACAATCACCTGAGGCTCATGGGCCAGCTGGCCTAGATCATACATTGTGTCAAAAACAATAAGAGACCCTATCTCCAAACAAGATGGTAGAAAGGAATCAACTTCCCAGAGTGGTCTCCTGGTTTCATACATGTGCTATGACATGTGCATGCCTTCGCTCAAACACACACTTCATACACACACACACACACACACACACACACACAATAAGAATAATTATACTACCATAGTTACATAGTTACAAGAGAAAAATCATTTCACTGTATCAAAAAAGACAGAAAATCTGTAACAGAATTCAACATCTTGGGGGTTGAAGAGGTGGCTCAGGGATTAAGCCTTTGCCTTGAAGGCAGAAGGTCCTGAGTTCAGATCCTAGACCCCACGTATAGTCGGGCGGAAGCGGGAGTGGCCTGCATTTCTGGTCCTGGTAGGGTGGAGCCTGTGAATCTCAGGGCACAGTAAACAAGGAAGAGGTGGAGATGGTCCATGGTGATTCCCGAATTCGCCCGTGGTTCTACACACACACACACACACACACACACACACACACACACACACATACACACAAGTGCACACACGCACACACTCACAATTGAATAAATAAAAAAAGAAAAAAAATTCAACATCTCTTCATGATTAAAAAATATAAGATAGAATATAATATGATAAAAGAAGATATATGTGACAAACATTTAGGAAATGTCATACCAAACGTGGGAAACCAAGACTATTTCTTCTAAAAGTTACAACACACACAAAAGGATGCTCCAGAGGATGGAAGGGGGGTGAAAGACAGGAGAAAGGGGGAGAGAGTGCAAGGGGGGACTGGGGAGGGGTGGAGGGAGGGAGAGGACTGGGATACTTACTAAGCTTGTATGATTGGGAAAATAAATAAATAATCAAAAATAAATAAATAAAAGTTACAACAAAGTCATCTATCATCACCACTAGTGCTTGAAATATTAGAGAAATTAAGTAAGATAAAGAAACTAAGAGATATATGTAGGAAATGCAGATGTCAAATTATATTTGTAGAGGATGTAATTCTGTATTACAAGATACTAAAAACATCACCAGAGGATGCTTAAGCTTTATAAACAGCAAAGAAGCAGGCTACAAAATCAACATGCACACACGAGTCAGTAATTTAAAAAATTTTTTTTATTTCCACTCATACAAACTTAACAGGTATACCAGTCCCTTCCCTCCCTCCACCCCCCACCCTCCTGTGCCCCCCTCCCTTCCCTTTTCCCTCCCCATCCCCCAGTGCCTCCCCCTCCCATCCCCGGAGCATCCTTTAATGAGCATGCTAAACTCTCCTCTGGGTCGTCCTCTCCAATGAGGTGCAAGGACCCAGTGGCATTTCCCAGAACCCTTTCCTGTGTTCCCGTTAAGCATAGGAACACTACTGTGGCTGTCAATCCCTTGCCGCCAAGGATCCTAGTGCCTTTAGCAAATGCTAGACTTTGTGGGGTCAATAGTGTGTTGGACATTGCGCAGGGCCTGCAAAGTCCAAAAATGATTGCTTTGGCCCTAACTTGTGTGGAGTATCTTGCATATCATTACTCCTCCCATCCTTGTGCTCTTACAATCTTACTGCCCCCTCTTCCGCAAATTTCCCTGAGCTTCAGGATGGGGAGAGATTAGTCTGGCCTAGTTCCAGATGGTTGATATAGAGTCTCTGATGTTCTGGATTATGGTTTGTTGATTTTTTTTCAGTTTTGCTGCTCCTGCAATGCCCTTCACTCCATCCTGATGGGTATTGGATATTGCCCCCTGGCTAGAGATTAAAAACCTGTTAAATTAGAGTCTTGTTATAAGAGTATATTCAAAGGTAGATGTAATAAAAGTAGGAAATTGCGGTGAGAGAGGGGTCAGTCGCCCATTTGCGAAATGGTTACTTTCTATCTGCCAGACTATACGCCCTCCCCTTCTGGTAAGATCATACCCCATCCGTTGTAAATGATCAGGAAGGAAAGTCTGTGAACTTAACCAGATGTCTCATTACTTACTTGCAGTCCTTGATGGTGGCCTATTTGCTCTGCTGTAACATGGTCCCCTCTCTCCTTGTTACTGGTGTGTCCTTCCTTCCCCATCCCTCCTGTTCATAATCTTTGCAATTACTGTATGTATTACAGAGATTTATCTTTGAGTGTCTCTAAGTGGGTTTGGCACTAAGAGCCACTTATTAGGGAGTACATACGGCGCTTAATTTTCTGTCTGGGATACTTCACTCAGTATAATTGTTTCTAATTTCATCCACTTCCCAGCAAATTCCATTAATTCATCATTTTTGATGGCGTACTCCATTGTATAGATGTACCACATTTTCCTTATCCACTCGTCCACTGTTGGACATTTGGGTTGATTTATTCAATTGTGTGTGTGTGTGTGTGTGTGTGTGTGTGTGTGTGTGTGTGTAGAAACACGGGCGAATTCGGGAACCACCATGGACCGCTTCCACCTCCTCCTTGTTTACTCTGCCCAGGGATTCACAGGCTCTGCTCTACCAGGACCAGAAATGCAGGCTGCCCCCACTTCCGCCCGGCTACACGTGGGGTCTAGGATCCAAACTCAGGATTCTCCGCCTGCAAGGCAGAGGCTTAGCCCCTGAGCCACCTCTCCAGACCCACAAGTCAGTAATTTTTTATATAGCAGCATAAACTCAGTGAGAAAGATGTCAGGAGAAATTCTATTTCCAAATAGAATTTTAAAAATCTGGGAATAAATAGGCAAAGGACATAAACTTACTGGACCTGACAATTCCAGGACAATGTAGGTATGAGGTTGTTTGGATTTATCAAAGGGAATTAACCAAAAGTCTGAAATACCATTTTAAGGGGGTTTTATTTCCTAAAAGGAACATGTACTCCAAAATTCAGCTTGTTAGTGAATGTGAAAATACCAAGCAATGTTGAAAGAAGTGGGAAAACCTTAGTGTTATATGCAAGTATTCATCTTCAAGGAGCTTATGACCTATTTAAAGACTAATTCTCTCATATGGATTTCATTTGAATGCCATTTGTGACCAAATAAGAGCATGTTTGTTTGCAGGAAGGGGTTAATGTTAGTTTGTTTGGTTTATTTGCTTCTTCCATTCATCATTCTTCTTCTTATTATTATAGTGTGTGTAGTTCAGAAAACAACTTTGTGGCATATTCTCTTTCCCTCCACCTTTATGTGGGTTCTGGGGATTAAGTTTAGGCTTGCATGGTAAACACTTTTACCTACTGAGGCGACTCACTGGCCTTATTAATGCTAATTTTGAAAGTAAAACTTGTATTTCCAAATGAGAGAATAACAAAGAAAATTACCAGTCTATAATCAAAACAAAGAAACAAGAGACAGGCTAAAGGTAAGCCTTGAAGTTCTTAGTGACACGTATTATTTGTTTATTTATTTATTTATTTATCTATCTATCTATTTATTTATTTATTTATTGTATGTGCTTGTGTGTTTCTCTGTGTGTGTCTGTGTGTATCAGAGGGCACTGTGTGCCCCTGTGACTTTAGGAATCACCCTGGGTTGTACTACCTTCTCCTTGCTTTGCTCTGGAGTTTCCCAGGCTTCGCCAGAAGTACAAATTGCCACCATTTCTGCCTGGTGTTTTTTATGTGGGATCCATAAGCCAAATTCAGGACCTTCCACTTGTGAGGCAGAAGCTTAACCCCTGAGTCATCTCTCCAGCCCCATGTACCTTTCTTTTACAGTTTTTCTTTTCATGCTTTTATCTTATTCCAAAAGAGTCTGTACCTTGTTATCACCTACAGAAAAACCCAAGAGGACTGAATGAATCCAATTAATAATAGATGTTTATACTTATACATAAAATATTGATTTTTTTATGTTGAGATTGAATCCAGGATTGCTCCATGGCAAGAACTAACCCTGATCTGCTACCTCAATGCCAGGATGAACCTTTTTTTCATGTATATGTTGGTGTGTGGGTACATATGCACATGTATTCACATGTGTGTGTATGCACACGCACGTGTGTGTGTGTGTACCAGAGATTGACATCATGAGTCATCCTTAGTCACTGTCCACCTTATTCATTGAGGCAAAATTTATCTTACCAACATGGGCTTGTCTAGCTAGCCAGTTTGCTCCAGAACTCTCCTGTCTCTGCGCTCTGAGTGCTGGAATTATAGGCAGGCTACCACTCCCTTCCTGCATTTGGATGGGTTCTGGGTTCTAGATTCTAGTCCTCATGCTTATGTGACAGTTTATCTAATGATACATTTTCCCACTTCTTATAATGAACTTTTAAAATATTTATTCTGTGTGTGTATGTGTGTGTGTGGTGTGTGTGTGTGTGTGTGTGTGTGTGTGTGTGTGTATTAGAGCAATCCATGCTGGGGGTCTTTGAAGGTCTTAAAGGGTCATCCCAGACTGCTGGGATTATCCTGAAAGAACACACACTATTAATCTGGGGAAATGACTCTAATCCTTTAGAGATAGTTACCACTTTCCTCCAAGCTACTATTTATGAAAGAATATGGAGATTATGAAATGGAGATTAGTTCTCCATTGTAGATACTAGGAGGTCTGCTACAAGATCAACTGGGTTAGGCCCCAATATGAACAGACCAATGGGATGTACAGGACCAAAAACTCCAATCAGGTTTGCAGAAATTGGAGTTAACCAATGAGGAAAAGCCACTTTTCCCTGATGCTGGAAATTGAGAATTGAGCCTTTTGGCACACCTATAAAGAATCACTTAGTTAAGACAATCCTGAACAGATCTGTGGGAGATTTTCCAGCTGAGGAGAGAAGATCTAGCCCATAGTGAGTGGGGCCATCCCTGGGCAGTGGATAAGACAGAGAGCTTGGTGGAAGCTGGCCTAAGGGCATGGCAGGAAGTATGCTCCTTTCAGATCTTCCTGTGGAAATGGTTGTAGCGAGGTGGAATATTAATGTGCTTTTGGCTTTCAGTTCCCTGGTTTCTAAAGACGATGAATATTTTTTTGAATGATAATTGTACAATTAGCATTTCATGTGCTAATTCACCTGTTTATTTACTTATTATTGGGTATTAAGAGGGTATTATTTTTTCTCTGTTTCTGTTGTGGTATCTGACACTATTTTTTCTTTATTCTTTGAAACTTTCATACACAAATAGAATAAATTTATGTATCTTTACCACTTCCTCTCCCAACCCCCTCCTTTCCCACCCTAGCTCCAGTGCCTGGGAGCAGTGGAAATTGCCAGAACTCCCTGCCCCTTCCCACACACACAAGTGAGTGGCCCTTAGGCAGCTTCCTCAGGTAAAGAGAATTCCAGGGTCCCATGTGTTCCTATGCCTTCCTAGAAGGAGCTCATGAATTCAGTCATGGCCTTAACTCAGCCACCCAGAGATGGACGAAACTTCTGTTCTTTAGCTTTATCACGGGTTCTTAACCACATGGACCTGGAAGTTCAATCTTAACAGCAATCTGCATGCTAAACATAACTTCTTTTATTGCTCATATATTATTTCATATAATAGGTCCTTTTTATTTTGGGTAGTAGTTACATAAATGAATGAATTTGTGTCATTTCATCCCTGTTATCCTATTCCATTCCTTTTTTCCCCCGTGTAAACCTTCCCAATCAGTCTCCCTCCTGCTGCTATGTCTCCTTCCTGGAGTCGGTGCTATATGGAGGAAGCTGTTTGGGATCAGATGTCCTGTCCCACTATCAAGACTCATTTTCCGCTGGAGTTCTTGCCCCTTTCCAGGTCGCTGTGGACTCTCTAAGCCTTCTGAGGAAATATCACTGACAGGAGACTGGGGACATGGCCAAGCTAAATGATATTTCCTCTTGTTTTATTAGGGTTGTGGAACAGGGTTCTAAGATTCTCATGACAGACCAAGCCTGAAGTTTTTCTTGCTCAAACTTAAAACATCTTGAAGTATCTGAAAAAAAAATCTACTGTGAGCAATGTTGGCCCTTGAATAGAACAGAGGCCTGGCCTTCGCCCATGAGAAATATGTTTCATTCTCTGAGTGTCCTTCGTTGAAGCTCAGTTACTTTGAGGCTTTGTTGACCCTCAGCAGTTAAACAGGTCTAAGTTATCAGGGGGCACATGAGTGGTATCTTCTGCAGCATATAGGATCCATAATGCCAGGCTGGAGTCCTGGTACCAGATAGCAAATGTTACCCCTTTCCTCAACTTCAGAAGGGACTTAGCTTCCTGTTCATCTCTCTCATTTTCTTCCATCTCCTTCAAAGGGGACAGGAACTCTGTGCCACCTTGTGAACTTTATTGTAAGGATGGAGAAAGGTGGAGAAGCTTGAATAAGAGGCAGAGAAGTAGAGTCTTCAGGAGAGACTTAGGTGGATAACAATCTTAGAAGTAACAGTCAAGGAGAACTATACTAGGCTGGTTGAATATATATATCCTGGGGTCAGTGAGGTAGCTTAGTAGGTTAAGGAAACTGCTCACAAACATTGGCCCCTGAGTCCAATTCCTAGAAGCCCACAAGATGGGAGGAAGTTGTTCTCTGACTCACCCTTTTCTTTCCTTCTTCTCTTTCTCTCCCTGTTTCTCTCTGTCTCTCTGCATCTCTCTATATCTCTCTCTCTCTCCAATGAATAAGTAAAAAGCTATACGTGTCCCAATCCTGGTAGAATTAATATTTCCTATATTATCACATGTGGTAGTTAGCATTAATTGTCAACCTGACCTTTATGAGGCAGGCTTTTGGGACCCACTTGAAAGGACTCTCTAGATTAAGACTGGTCTCTTGGCATGCCTGAGGGGGACTGTCTTGACAGCATAATCGATGAAAGAAACCCAGGCCATTGTGGGTGTAATCATTTCCTAGGCAGGGGATGCAGGAGAACTGAGAATAATCATGTGTTCATTCCATCTCTGTTTCTTGATTGCAGGTGTGACGTGACCAGCTGCTTGAAGTTCCTGTGCTATAATTCTGTACATTGATGCTGGATAATGTGGAATTGTAAGCTGGTTAAAGCCCTTCTCCTCCAAGTTGCTGGAGTCAGATATTGTGTTATACCAGCATGTAATGAAACAAAAACACCATGGTAGGCATAAGGTAGCCATAAACATCGATGAAAGAGGCACTATAAAGACAGAAACCAAAGCCAAATATTGAAGAGGGATCCCAAAGGCCAGGAATACAGCTCCAGATGTGGAAAAAGTAAAAGAAAGGGGGAATAGCCACAACCAAGAGCTGGCATGGGACTGCAATTATCTTGACTGTGTCCCAGTGAAACCCGTAAAAATTTTGATCCTTAGAACAGTAAAGGTACATCACTTAAAGCCACCCAGTCTGCTTTAAGTAATAAGAGCAACAGAAAAGCTAAGCAGCAGAAATGAAAGTCTCCAAAGAGCAAGCAGGTTGGAGTATGGGCAGGTTACTGAGGTGCAAAGCCATCAATGCAGCCAGGCAGTACACAGGTAGATGGGCAAGCAGGGAGGGCTCCCAGAATAAGATGAGAAGTAAGATGGCAGATAAGAGGACAGGAAGCATAACAGAAGGCGGGTGGAGAAGAGGGGGCTGGGCAGAGAAAAAGCGAAGTGAACAGGCAGGCTGGGGACAAGAGCAGATGGCAGTTAGAAGACATGGGGACTGCAGGTCATCAGAACTGTCCTTGTCCATAGCGACATCTCTGGAGCTCTCTGAGACGCAGGTGGATCCCATTCATGGACTTCAACACAAGTCTCGGTGTGGGGACTGGGACCCTGCTGGGATCTGGCCGCAGCTCGAAGCGGAGCAGGGTCAGGGCCACAGTGACCTTCAGCTCGTTCATGGAAAACTGCTTCCCGATGCAGTTTCTGCCAGAAAGGGACAGTAAAGTGAGAAATGGCCTCAGGACCCACCCTGAGCTGTAGTGCATAGCTGAACATTCGGGGAACACCTTCATGAGGCTCAGTCATGGGGCCCAGCCTGACCCCTTTCCTTACAGGTCTCATATACACACACATATATACACACACAAACATACACACACTTCTATCACAGGCTTTGAAATTTGCTCTCTTAACTTTGGACAAAGATTCCCTCTCTTTTAAGCCTAGTTCTAACTCTAATCTTGCTCTGAGAGGCAAGAGTTCAGCTAGGTCGGGGCTGGAGAGGTGGCTCAGGGGTTAAGCCTCTGCCTTGCAGGCGGAAGGTCCTGAGTTCGGATCCAGTTCCCACGTAATAGACGCCCGCCGGAAGCTGGGGCGGCCTGCGTTTCTGGTCCTGGTAGGGCGGAGCCTGTGAATCCTGGGACGGAGGAAGTGGAGGCGTCCATGGTGGTTCCCAAATTCGTCCGTGGTTCTACACACGCACAGACACACACGCACGCGCACACATACATACGCACACACGAACAATTGAATAAAAAAAAAAAAAGAGTTCAGCTAGGTCAGGACCATCCCTCTTAACTAGAGTCTATTAAAATTCATCACTTGAAGAATTAGCCTTTTTTGTTAGCTCACTCCCCTTATGGAGTTTCTGGCTCCCCAGCGTGGATATCACTGGTCAAGGCAATGTAGAGAGGTTTAGGTCATGTTTTCAGAAACACCATCTAAGGGACAGACCATCTTTGATCTAAGGTGGGCATCAGATCTTAGTGGAGAAGCTCCTGGAAAACATCAGGTTTTAACCCCAAGTGGTCTGTCGGATCGACCTGGACTCAGTGGTCAAGCTCCAGGCTCAGCTCACTAGCATCTGAAGCCTTCTAATTCCACTCTAGTAATGTTCCTGGTGACTACTTCCATTTCCTGTCCTGGACTTCACTGGTCTCCCTGATCCATTCACTCGATGTAGACCCCTGTGTGCCCTGCTTGTAGTAGGACAGTGTCTAGAGGTCACAGCTCCATACACACACTCTGTGTGCTGCTGCACCCCACCTCCAGCCCTACTTGCTAAATATCATTCATATTGTTGAGATTAAGGAGAATGCTCATTCTTCCCCCACTTCCTGTATGCTCTGTAGGCTCTTGACAGTGAGAAGCCCACCTTTGCCCTTCTGCCAGCTGCCTCCTTCCTGGGCACTCAAGGAACCATCAGTGCTTTACTTCAGGGCCTAGGTTAGTCAAAGGTATATAAAATGTTCTACAGACTTCTCAATGAATAAATGAAAGAGTTAAGGAAAGAATGATTTCTGTATCACAGAAGGGTGTGTGATTCATTACCAAAGATTTCTGTGTTTATTGCTGAACTAGGGACTCAATTCTGCATCTCTGTGTTCCTGTCTCTATATAGGACTTGTCCCAGAGAAACCTAATTTTTTACATGTGTGCATCTATCTATCTATCTATCTATCTATCTATCTATCTATCTATCTATCTCAACGTGTGTGTGGGTGTGTATGTGTGTGTGTGTGTGTGTGTGTGTCCATGGAAACAAAGGGTGACATCTGGAATCATTTTGGGTTGTTCTTCCACTCTATTGCTTTGCTCTGGGGTTTTCCAGGTTCCCCCTTCCAACATCCAAATTACATGCCACCACCATATCTGCTTGGAGTTTTTACATAGAATCTGGGGATTAGAACTCAGGTCCTTTTGCATGTGAGGCAAAGGCTTTAACCTCTAAGCCACATTCCCAGTGTGAGAAAGATTTTAATAAATGTTTTTGTGTATGAATTAAGTTAGTCAATTTAAAAAAATAAAATAAAATGCAATGGAACACACAGAAGGTAAATATTTCTAATTAATAATTTGGGCAACTTAATACTCTCTTATCCTCCAATGGCTGCAACATGATTTCAACTAATCCCTAAAAGGAAATGCTCCACCATGGGTAAACTAAATCCAGATAAACAATATGCTCAAAGCTTGTTCTGTGAGAACTGACTCAGATCATAGAATTTACAGAATTATAGATTTAGAAAAGCCTTTCTCTTAGGAAATAGATCAATAAGGAAGACACCCAATAAACCTATAGTTAGGAAGACAGTACATCAAACTGCTCTGTAGGTAGCTGTTATTATACCCATAGAATGGGAAATTACAATGGAAGCTTTTGGGTCTAAAGCTGGATGAGTAATGGGAAATGCACATATCAGTGGTGTGGCCTGAAGAGAGGTAACTTGATATATCATGGAGGCCTGAGCCCCACAGGAGTAGATGAACAAGAGTGAACTCTGAAGTCCATAGAAGCATATAGGCAGAAGGGTGGGAGGGAGTGGGAGGGAATGATAAAGGGAAGGGAGGAAATGGGAGGGAGGAGGAGGAAGGGAAGCTGGGATAAATACTCAATATGCTTGTAAAACTAGAAAACTTTAAAAAAAGAAAAACCTTTCTCTTACTTACTTGAAAGTCTCTTGGCTATTGTACACACCAGTCACACTGTGTACACTATTGTACACTATGTCACAACTGAAGAGTGGGTTTTTTATCAGAAGCTTTTTGGTGTCCCCAATATTTTGGCTAAGTGGCTCATGGCACAATAGTATATGACCTTTCCTTAGGTACTAAATCTTGTTGACTAGTAAATTAGACCCATGAATATACAGTAATAATCATGTAGGTCAGAACTCAAAAATGTGTGAGCTGACACTCATTAGTGTCTGTCCTTCTACAAAAGGCTGCGAACTTTCAATTACATGACTTCATTATGATTCTAGAACTATGAAAGTATTTATATACTCATTGTAGTGGATGATTGGAGAATTAATCAGGAAAAATGGCAAGATGTTTTGAGACTGTAGGAAAAGACAGGAATTCACCCCCTTAGGATATCTGACAATTGAGGAAAACAAATGTCTAAGGAATAGTTTACATGAGAAAACATAACTATTCATATTTCAGGAATGGAGAATATGTCAACATATACTGAAGTCTGAAACACGTACCAACACAAACTTGTACAGCTGCTGGAAAGAGTATCTGTCAAACTTCCCAGGGGATGTCTCTAAATGCCAACCCTTACTTAGGTATAGAAGTTCCTAGAAGATGCCTCTTATTCATAAGCATGGATAAACAAGAGGCATACCCGACAATGCCACACAGGAACCTAAGGAACTGTGAATGCCAACCATGTATCCACACACTCCCTTTTCTCTCATTCATTACACACAGGGGACCCCTCACCTTGATCCTCCTGAGAAGGGTAGGAATGCATGGCTGTGTCGGGTAGAATCTGGTGCAAATCGGGAAGGGTCAAACACCTGCCGAGAGAGAACCAGGACTAGGGCAGATGGAAGACAAGCCCAGCTTTCAGCCCATGAGAAGACCAGAGGAAGTAGTGGGAGGAGGCGGTGGTCCTGAGAAATCTTCCCTTGCCCTCCTTCCAGGGCCCTAATACCTCTGGGTTTGGCCACACAACCGGGTTGTGATGAAGGGCATAAAAGGACAGCACAAGTGTGATACCTGTGGGGCAGGCAGGAGACAGAAAGAAAACTGGTTATGCCAGTAGGGTAGAGTACTTGTCCCTTCATACAGCGGGGAAATGTCCTGCATGTTAGAAATCATTGCTTTGATCAGATTGATCCTGTTACAGGGAGGGGAGGTGGGTTTGGCTTAGAACAGGTCAGCTGGAGAAAACTCTATGAACCTAAGAATGAGAAAAAGACAGTATCGAGCCTCACTGTTTTATTAAATGAAGTGACACTCTCATTTATCAAATATCTTCCATAAAACTTTAGAGAATATGCATTAACGTTCAATTTTCATGAGCACCCTCCAACAATGCACTGTTTTATACCTATTTTTCAGATGATCAGAGCAAAGCAGATTGTCTTTCTTTGTTCACACAACTTGTATGTGGCAGACGTTTTCCTACTATGGTATAGGTCTCAGATCTAGTTACCAGCTGATTTCTTCCACCTATTTGATGGTTCCTCAGGTAATGGACCATGTTTCATTCATGACATAGGATTCCTTGAGCTCTTTTACTTGCCTTCACCCATAGATGGAAATACATTTTTCCAGCCCCTGTCTGATTCTCTTTCATATCGAGTGATAATTAGCAACTAACACTTCGAAGCTTAAATTTAGTATGGACCTTGATGTTTACTTCTTGAGGTTTAGCTGGACATGAGCTATATATAAAGTACTTTGCACATCACATTCTAACTTAAAGTTTCATTAATAGCTAATGATGATGAATGGGAAATCCAGTAAAGTGAAGAAGTGCTGAAGTGATGTGAATCCCCATCTATCCTTGCCCCTGATGAATACTTAGGTGAGTGAGTTGGGGAAGCTCATACCTTTGGGTAAAGAGCGTCCATCAGGGAAGGTGACAGGTTTGTTGAGCTCTCGGCTCACACCTGGTACAGGTGGATAGAGTCTCAGGGCCTCTTTGATGCACATGGTAGTATAGGGCATCTGGTCCAGGTGGTCCCTGAAATGAAGCCTATTATGTAGAGCAGGCAGAGCTTGGACAGGTGAGGGGCTCTCCACTACCAGAAGGCAGGGATCTCTTTCCTGTTGAGCTCTCACTCACCAGGCGATGGAAGATCCATCCCCCAGGAGGTTCTGGACCTCCTCCCTGCATCTCTGCTGGTGCTCAGGGTGCGTGGCCAAAGCATAGAAGATCCAGGAGATACCACTAGCTGTGGTGTCATGACCCTCGAACATGAACGTGTCCACCTCAGCACGCAGGTCCTCATCAGACAAGCTGTCCCCATTTTCCATCTGGAAAAGGCCACAGGCAAGAGAGCCATGTTTGTTTCTCACTCTGAGATTCTGGGCAGGGTTTCAGGCCTCTTCATACATACTCACTTTGGCAAACAAAAGGATGTCCAGGAAGTCCAATCGCCTCTTACTCTTGACCTTCTCCAGCTCACCCTCATCCTGCAGCTGAGCCTTCCTGCATTTGATCACTCGGTCTATCCAAGGACAAAAGTTATCAGGTAGTACTGAGCAGAGGGAAAACTCCCAGGGAACCCATGTGCCCACT
Organism: Typhlomys cinereus; assembly: GCA_023101885.1. Taxonomy (NCBI): domain Eukaryota; kingdom Metazoa; phylum Chordata; class Mammalia; order Rodentia; family Platacanthomyidae; genus Typhlomys; species Typhlomys cinereus. The sequence goes on along the minus strand of JALPQD010000100.1, from coordinate 515,807 downwards.
TTCCCAACACCTCTTGCCCATAGAGATCAGTCTGAATATAGCAGAAAGTTGGGTTATATGACGGGTGGTCAGGCTACCCCTTGAAGCAGAACTGGAGAAGATCCTTTTGAGTATTCATTTAAATGGAGCTTATTTAATAACACTGATATGATGTCCCAGGTGGCCCCTGAGTATCTTCTGGCATCTTAACATCTTAGCTCCTTCACACTAGAGAAGTACCCAGAATGAATTTGTCTTAGATCCTGTATCAAAACCAAAGGATCTGGCTCTGCCTCAGGGATCATGGCCAGGTTTTTTGGGCTGAACGTGGAGAAGGGAGGAACAGACAGAACCTGTGTGCTCATGGGCAAGCTGATAGGCACGGTTGGCCCGGCGGCCATCAGAAGACAGACTGTAGATGGTGTCATTCTGGTGAAAGATATTCCTCACCCGGGAAAAAAAGAGGTTGTTCAGGTCTTCAACAGCCTGGATATAGGATTGGGAATTCCTGGTGGAAAGAATACAGAACAAAATGGAGACGAGGCGGTCTGATGCTGAGATAGAGCATTAATTCCCTCAATTTGAACACATGCAACACTGGGGCACATTTTGCTTCTATCTTACAACCTTTACAATGATCATGTCCTTAGAAGAAGGAGCGGTCATCCAGGTTTTCACCTGTGCTAGGGATAGGTGATCAGTTTGAGGCAGAACTGTGTCTGGTCTGGAATTATTAGAGCTTGGCCTCACACTGGCTTTGTGGAGGTGAACATCTACATGGCCCCATCTGTCTCTGAGGTAAGGCCACATCAGTTGACAAGACCAAAGACCCTGCAGCTCAAGGATTGTCACTCACCCATCCAACTGCACACTGCCCTGGTGGCTGAAGGCACACTTCATGATGGTATCTAAGGTCATCAAGGAGACGTGTTGAAAGATCTCCAGAGGGGAGTCCCGGCTGACAAGCTGCTCCCATTTGTCCTGTTGTAGGAACAAGTCACTGGCCTCAAGTCCCCCAGAAAGTCAGTGTTACCTAAACCAAGCTCATGCTCTGCATCTCTAGATGTCCACTTTCCCTGGCTCAGATGTGATGGCTAATTTCAGTTGTCAGCTTGACTGAATCAAAAAATGCCTGAGGCCACTAAATTGCCATTGCCCAGATCAGCCACAGACAGGTAATCCTGTTGTCTGGCAGGATTTAGTCCTCCTGTATACAATGGTAGGCTTGGGTCTGAACCCACCATGATGCTCTCTCCCTCTCTTTCTTGGATGACAAACACAGTGTAGCTGGACCTTGGCATCTGGGTCCCTCTGTCACGCTAATTTTAAGAAACATATTTTCACAGATTTTGAGAAGATCAGTCCATGTGACTGTCTGATGGTTTCCATGTTGGAAAGTGGAATTTGAGTATGTTCTGTGAGTATAAGAATGACACAAAAGAGTGACAAGCAGACTCACCAGCATCACCCGGACAGAATCTGCCATGATTCCTACATAGGGCTTCAGGATGTCATAGTGGAAGGCTGGGGTCAACATCCGCCGGTGCTGGAACCATGTCTGTCCATTCAATAGGAGCAAACCATACCCTGGCCAGAAGTGGTTGTATTGTAAGTGTGTGGTCAATGGGATCAAAGAGAAGACTGAGAACAACTTAGAGTGATGGATGTCAGGGTGTGGGGGAAGAAAACCAGAAAGCCAAATAAAGGACTAGTAGTTTTCAACAATTTCCCAGGTGGATTGATTTTTCTGATGAGGTCATGAAAACTAAAGCTAAAAACTGAAAATAGTGATGGTTCACAGAAGGACATAAATGGCATTTGAGCAGGTTTGTAGATCACTAGATGAGGAAGTATGAGAAGGAGGTAATGGTCTGGCTGGAAGAGAAACAAAGCCTATACTTAGGAATGTCTCTTGACAGTAATGCCATTTAAATGGATGTACATACCAATCCAGGGAGCTAAGAGTCTGTAGGAACCAGGAGTTTTGGGGTCTGAAAAGAAAGGGAGTCATTAATTGGAACCAAGGAAGTCTGCATGCAATTCAGACACCAGGAGCAGCCACGGGATCTGGATAATTGTTAATTGGCTGTTTGTCCCATGTCTCGTCCCACTGCCTCCCATTCCCTTCTAACTCTATCGTGACAGCCTGGCTCCATGCAAGAAGCTAAACATCTCCAAGACTGGAATGGTAAATAGTACAAATCATGTCCTCAATGACTAAGAGAATTATGATAATTAATTGCAAGTATCAATCTAACAATTGAAAGCTGAACCTTTATGCACACCCATGAAGAATTACTTAGTAATTACAGTTGAGAGAGGGGTAATAACCAAAATGTACCTTTCCAGCTTTCAGTCTCCCAAATTGCCAAACTAGTTCTCTTTCCATGACCCGAGACAGAAACAATTAGAGGATTCAAACCCAAGTTGCTGAAGATACGAAATTTAATTTCTATATACAACTGATCACTTTACTTTAATTCAAACAAGAAAATAAAAGAGAAGAATTGAGCCCACACAGTTGTTTTAATGCTGAATGACCCCATGTGAGTATTACTGGACATAATGCTAGGTTGTGGCCAGAAGCAATGGTGGGCTCTTGTTTAGGAATCTGTGGTAGAATAACCTCCTCTTCCTGGAATTACACAGTCTGAGATATGAACGCAGATACACAGATCTGTGTCACTCTTACCTGATCGCCCCAGAATCACCTTCATGTAGTCAGGGTCATACATGATGAAGCGCACTTTGCTTCCCCACAGCCAATGTGGACAAGCACTTGGGAATTTCTTTACCCATGTTAGAATGTTTTGCAGCTCCTGGTCCATTGGGATCTAATATCAGTGAAAAAATGCATCATTAAAATAATCTTTTCTGGCAATTATGGAGGTTCCAAAGGCTGAGGAAGGGAGGTTGCTGTGGGTTTGAGGCAAGTCTGAGCTGTATAGCAAGTTACCCAGTCTGGACTGCACCACGAGACTTTGTCTCAAAAAAAAAAAAAAAACAAACAAAAAAAACGAAACAAACAAAAAGCAAACACAAAAATCATCTTTTTGCTTGTGGGGGGGGGTTAATGGCATGTCTTGCTGTCATCCTGCACACTGCTCTCTTCTAGGACTTGTCCCCTGAGTCAGGTACTTCAGATGCTGTCCCTGGTGCCTCGGTTCTGTCACAGATTCCACATCCTCCATCTCCTCCTAAAAATTGTGGTGCACAAACCCACCCAGCCCACCTAGAGACAGTAATTGCAAGGATTATGAACAGGAGGGATGGGGTAGGAGGGCCACACCAGAAAGAAGGAGAGAAGGGACCATGTTACAGCAGAGAAAATAGGCCTCCATCAAGGACCCAAATAAGTAATGAGACATCTGATTAAGTTCACAGACTTTTGTTCCTGATCATTTACTACTGAGGGGGTATGATCTCACCAGAAGAGGAAGGCATATAGTCTGGCAGATAAAAAGTAACCATTGTGCAAATTGGTGATAGACCTCTCCCTCACTGCGGTTTCCCACTTTTATTACATCTACCTTTGAATGTGCTTTTATCACAAGACTCTAGTTTAACAGCTTTTTGTCTCTGGCCAGGGGGTAACATACAATGCCCGCCAGGATGGAGTGAAGGGCATTGCAGGAGCAGCAAAACTGCAAAAGAAAATCAACAAACCACAATCCAGAACTTCAGAGACTCTATATCAACCACCTAGAACTAGGCCAGCCTAATCTTTCCCCATCCTGAAGCTCAGGGAAATTTGCGGAAGAGGGGGCGGTAAGAGTGTAAGAGCAAAAGGATGGGAGGAGCAATGATATGTAAGATACTCCATACTAGTTAGGGCTGAAGCAATCATAATTGGACTTCACATGCCCTGTGCATTGTCCAACACACTATTGACCTCACAAAGTCTAGCATCTGCTAAAGGCACCAAGATCCTTGGAGGCAAGGGATTGGCAGCCACAGCAGTGTTCCTATATCTAAGGGGAACACGGGAAAGGGTTCAGGGAAAGGCCACTGGGTCCTTGTAGGTCATTGGAGAGGAGGGCCCAGAGGAAAATCAGGCATGCTACAAGAAAGGACTCTCTGGGAATTGGGGCAGGAGGCACTGGGGGACGGGGAGGGAGGGGGGTGGGGAGGAGGAGCAGGGGGTACAGGGGGAGGAGGAGGGAGGGAGGGAACTGGTGTACCTATTAAGTTTGTATGAGCTGAAATAATAATAAAAATGTATTAATAAAAAAATTGTGGTGCACAATTCTTGCCAAATGCCCCTCCATGCAGCCTTTTACCCAACTCTGAGCATTGTCCCTCCCCTGGGGTGATTCTTTCTATCCTTTCTGACTCCAGCTCCAGGCTCTGTATTGGGCACTGAGATACATGGGGTACCCAGCTCCAAAGAATGCACAGTACAGATTATATGGGAAGAAAATGCAGAAATAAACAAAGCCCAATTAATGAGATAGCTCTACCACTGGACTCTCTTACATCTTGAACCTATCTTAGATTCCAGCCTATAAAGTGCCAATTCAGAAAATTCCCTGTCTTGGGAAAAACCTGGCTGGTTGGTCCTTCCACTTGACATCACAGAGGTCAGTGCCTTGCATATGTCCTGATGCCTTCTGAGATTTCTACACCAGGACAGGGATTATGCCACATTGATATCCATGTTTCTAAATAAATTCTGTACCAGGCAGACAGAATGATATAGTGACTGGGCAGAAAACCACTGAGAAACCTAGTGCTTTTTATTTTTTAGAATGCCTGAAGCTTGCTGGAGGTGCTTAGCCTGCAGAGGAGGAAATTAACACAGGACCAACCACAGTCTTCCATGTACAGGGCTGTTTGAATAGATAGCAGACCTGCATAAGGAAGAAACCTGTAGCAGAGCCAAGCTACAGCAAGACAGACCCTTTCTGTCACTGGATTGAACTACACTTGAGAAGTGTCCCAACTTGAACTGGGTGTCCCATGAAGACTTGAAGGTTGTCATATAGCAGGTTTTATCCTGTGAATTTGATGATCAATCCCCCTTCTTCTTACCTTGTGCCCAAAGAGCCAGTGGGAGGGTGAGGATGGAAACTGCTGGAAAGCCTTGAGCAACCATTGCCTGTGCAGATAGAACTGGACGACCTTGAACAGCAGCAGAAGCAAACAGAGCAAGGAAGCCACTTGGAGGAACCCAGAGAAGCTGCCTAGGAATCTGGTGGGGCCCAGCGCAGAGATGCTCATGGTGCAGTGGCTTCCGGATCACTGGCTATCCCTCACTTTCGTTGAGCTCCTAAACTCATCAAGTCCAGGGAGAATTGCTCCACCCACCTGTGGGAGGGTAAAGGGTTTGGGCAGTGTGACTTCGAGATGCTAGAGTCGTTTTACGGGAATGACGCCCCTTGGGAACAGGTGAAATTAAAGCCATATCAAGTGACAGTGATAATAGCCACTTCGCCCTCTCCACACGGGTGTCAAATATTTGTTAAATACGTATCATATGCTAGGCAGCTCCAACTTCAAGGAGCTTATGGTCTGATTCACCAAAAATTCAACAGGCATTGCTCTCCATACTATTTTTATGATTTTAGGCATAGAAACTTATTACAAAGAGAAAAGTTGTAGTGTTAATAATAAAATGCTTGGGCTGGAGAGGTTGCTCAGGGGTTAAGCCTCTGCCTTGTAGGCGGAAGGTCCTGAGTTCAGATCCTAGACCCCACACATAGACACCAGGCGGAAGCGGGGGCACCCTGTGTTTGGTCCTGGTAGGGCGGAGCCTGTGAATCCCAGGGCAGAGTAAACAAGGAGAAGGTGGAGGCAGCCCATGGTGGTTCCCGAATTCGCCTGTGGTCCTACACACACACACACACACACACACACACACACACACACACACACACGTGCACACACGCACAATTGAATAAAAAAAAGAATAAAATGCTCACCAAAAGTATGTAGAGGGATTCGAATCCTTTCCTATTGAACTTCAAAGCTGTCTGCTCCATCTGCCTCTGAAATGATCCCTGGGTCTTGACACATCCACTGCCAGTTATGAATCAGGGTGATTGTGCTGGAGGAGGGAACACTGGACTTGGACTCAAAAAGTCCGAGACTAAGGTCAGATTCACTCCCTAGGTAGCCAGAAACTTACCTCTCTGAACTGAATGTCTTCTACAACATGAGATCTTAATCCTTTCTCAAAATAACTGATGCAATGACCCTATTCTCTCTGCCATTCGATTCCATAAATATTTACTGAACTGAGAGTCTTGTAGGTAATAGAAGAAAATGAAATAAGTTCAATAAAATACGATAAGGCTGCCCTGGGGAGAATGAACTATTCAACACAAAAGGGGAAAACTAAAGCAGAGAATAAAATCTTAAAGGATCAATAGGAATTCACTTAGGTAAAAGGACTGTCACCAACCAGGTCAGGCAGAGCAAGAATACAGAAATATTCATCTTTAAGATGAATACTTTTTCAGATTCTTCAAGGTCAAACAACATGAAGAATTCAGAATCAAGCAAAAAGCTATTTCAGGAATAATTTGTTAGAAGCCAGTTCTCTCAGAGACTACGAGTGTGCCTGTATCCTCACCCAGGCAAATACTTTTTCTCAACACTCTTTCTTTTCTTCTATCATTTTGATAGTTCATTTGTTTTTTCTTCTGGAATCTGAGCTCAGTCAAAACCCAAGGGCAGAGGGGACATCCAACTAGTCACACTTTAATCCACTCAATACTCCACCCATTCTGAGATTCTCCATCCTGAGTTCTTCATCCTTAGGCTTATAATTGCTAATGTGAACTGAGCACACTGTGTTCAGAGCAACAATCAGCTCTTTATCTAGTTTCTTTCACTTCCATCCTATGGAAAGGCAAGAGAAAAAAAAGAAAGAAAAAGAAAAATCTCAGTAGAGTTGTGAAGGGGATAATTGCTTGCTCGAGTTCATCCAACTGATAAGAAATGTAGTCAGATTCTAACTCAGGTAGTCTGCTTCCAAAAGTTTATCGTGAATAATATTATTATTAATCCTCACCCATTAATGTCAAAGTGAGGATTAGGTTGAGCATCTGGCTCATATGGCAACCCTGTGAAGCCACTGTAAAAGAATCATTCATACCTCCTGTTTCATGCAGTGCTTCAAGTAACAGGAAGACATGACAGATCTTCTATTCCACATATTGTTATAAATATAGTCACTGTCCATGAAGTTTCTTATGAGAGGGTGTATTGTAAGCCATGTGGCTGGAGAGCATGATGTTCATGAAATGATATTCATGAAAAATTTTGGAGCATTTGAACAAAGTTTACAACAAACTAATAAAAGCCAAGTATAGGTCTGTGTGTAGATATGATTTTAAAAAATTGTAACTAGGGCTGGAGAGATGACTCAGGGGTGGGTCAAACAGAGGGAGTTTGGATCCCACATCCCATATAAAAACCGCCAGGGAGACAGAAATGGTGGTGGCCTGCACTTCTAACCCTGGTGAGTGGAGCCTGGAAATCCCAGAGCAAAGCAAAAAAGGAAGTAGAAGAAATCCAGGATGGTTCCCGAAGTCACTCTTGTTGTTCTTCCTCAGGGACACACAGTGCTCTCGGATACACCCCCCCCCCACCCACATACACTCAACCAATCAATTTTTTTTTAAAAAAATTGCAACTAGACATGAAAAGATGGTTCTGCTTTTGCCTTGCAAGCAAAAGAACCTGAGTTTGCATTCCAGATCCCACATAAAAATGCTGGGTAGAAATGCCGGTGCCCTGCACTTCCAGTCCTGGAAGGCAGAGCCTGGAAAAGTACAGAGCAAGCAATAAGGAGGTAGAATGATCCAGGATGATCTCCACAGTCATCCATGGTCCTTCACAGCTTATGCAGGGCCACCTTCCTTACCTCACACACGTACATTTACATGTACACCCACACCTACACGTGCAAAAATAGATGGATAGATGATAGATAGATAGATAGATAGATAGATAGATAGATAGATAGATAGATAGATAGATAGAGATAGAGATAAAATTGTAACTAGGCATCTTGTGTCCTCATGTTTCCCATACAATGGAATATTGGTTTGTGCCTTCAAGTATGACCAATATACACTAGCCAATGTGTTGAACAATGGAGAGAAAATGAGCAAAACCTGGGACTAATTATACCACCATGAATAATGTTCAGTTTCAGGCAATGCAACTTAAAAGGAAATTAATAAATTTTTCTTCTTTATTTTATTTAAATTTTTCTTTTATTTTCTTCCCTTAATCCCCTTTCCCATTCGCCTTCTTTTTCCATTACAACCCTTCATCTCCCATGCCAGACACTCCCCATTTTTTAAAAAAAATGTTTTAATGAAAAGACTTTCTTTTAAATAAAAACGATTTGCATGAATAATCTGAAACTGCTGTGGCATCAGGATTTGGGGTCCGGCTCCACTGGCTTCAGATGCCACTGCACTGCAGGTTCCCCAGAGCTCTTGAGGCATGTGTTGGAAGTCCTTGTGGTAGCTTCAGGGGCTTGATCCTTATCAAATGTTTAACCACGTTCAGTTTTGCATTCACTAAAGGAATATTCTTGTGAATTTGAGGGGTGTCATGGTTAGGCACAGGTGTCTAACTTATTGAGGGTTTGAGCTCTGGGCACATTTGTGGAGAATTAGTGGTTGGGTTAAGCCCAGGGCAAACCTGCAGGAGACTGTCTAGCTGATGGCGAAGGCTCATTCTATGGTGGGTGGGATTAGGCCCTGAACAAGTGAATAAAATACTGAGAGCTGGTTGAGGAAGTCGGCATCCTTGTGTACATTTGGCCAGACGTGCTGGTCTGGCAAGTAAGGATCATCCCTCTCTCAGCCATTATGTAGAGATGGTGTGGCCAGTTCCCTTGGCCCTGGTATTGGTGCATATGCTCCTGTCAAACTGGACTGAGAAATGTAACCAGACTGTCATAAGGAAATAAACCCCTTGTTCCCTTAAGCCATCTGATGGTCATTTATCAACAACCATGCAGGCTGACTGCTACAAGGGGCATGTGCCTTTTCTAGTCCAAGCTTCTGTAACTTATCTTTTTCCAATAAGGATACCTTCTTGTACTTCTTATTTGGGTGATAATATGCAACTTATGAGGGTGCTGGGGATCCCCACCATATTTTTCATGATCTTCAGGAATCAGCTGAAACACTTTACCTGGAATTTTTTTAAGTTAAAGGTTTTATTTATTTTTATTACATTTTTTGCCTAGTTATGCAAGCTCAATAGGTACCCCTTTCTTCTCTCTTTTCCCTCCCTTTCCCCTTTTGTCCCCTCATTTCATTCTACCCCCTTCTTCTCACTCTCCTCCTCCCTTCTTCTCTCCTCTTTTCCTTCCCTTGGTGCTTCTTGCCTTCTCCCTCACATCCTTCAGAACATCTGTTTATGTGGGCACTGAATTTCCCTCTGAATCATCTACACTAGTGAGGGTTTAGGATTCAGTGGCATAGCTTGGGGCCCCTTCTTGGGCTGCTCGCTAGTATGGCCTACTGCCTGAAGCCTTTTCCCCTGTGATCTCTGTGAGGACGGTTGTTGACATGCCAGCCATTGTACAGGTCAGGCAAGGTCCAACCACATTATGGCTGGATACCCTGACTGCTGCAGCCCTGACTTATGTGGTGAAGTATCTTGCATATCATTGGTCCTCTCCATCTTTAAGCTCTTACAATCTTGCAGCCCCCTCTTCTGCAATGTTCCTTGAGCTTTTGAATGGGAAAGATTTGGCTGGTCTGATTCCAGGTGAATATTGTAGGTCTGAATTATAGTTTGCTGTTGTTTTCAGTTTTGCTATTCCTGCACTGCCCTTGGCTGAATCCTGGTTGTCAAGGTCATCTCTTAACCAAAGATAAAAGACTGTTTAAACAAAGATCTTAATATAAGAAGAGGCTCAAAGGTAGATGGAAAAATAGAAGTAGGACATAGCAATGAGAGGAGTCAGTCTCCCATTTGCCAATTGGTCACCATCTAACTGCTAGTCCCTATACCCTCCCTGACTGGGGAGATCAACCCTGTTCAGTTCCAAGTGAACAGGAAGGGAAGTGAGAGTGAGCTGCATCAGATGTCTCACTTAATGCATGGATAGCATGTCAGTCTCATATCTGGAATTCTTCATTTAGTAAATTTGTGATGAATCCAATTTGTACCCATAAGAGATTCCACATCTTTTGTTAGAATGTGTAGCCTGCCTGAAGGCCTCTGAACTACTGAATGCAAAATCCCAGCCATAAGTGAAGTGATTCTTTTGTTTAAGAGGCCAAACTTAAGATCACATCCTTCCTAGAACTTCTTCCTTTTTTTAAAGTCTTTTCACTTGTGTGACCCACTGTGCTTCATCTCGCTTGTCTTTGATGTCATATGCCCCATATGATTCATGCTCTAGCAAGTATCATAGATCAATGGGTATATACTGGTGAGGATAGCATCTTCCTTTCCTTCCCTATCAGTGTTAACACTCATAAGTCTCTCAAGGAGGTCTGAAGTTTCTAGAGATTTTTTTCCCTTTCCTGATAAGATGCTGACAGGACAGTTCCCATACAGTTCTTGCGAAAGCATATATATCTGCCATGAAGTCATGTATACCACAGTTCTGTCACGTCCAGGAAATAATATTTGGCCCTCCACTTTCCCACTTCAGGTTCTTATAATCTTAGCACTGCCTTTTCCATGATGTTTCCTGAGCCTTGGGGTGGAGGTGAATGTGGCTTAACTATCCTTTTTTGTGTCAAATAGTCTACAGCCACTTGTTTTTTACAATTTGGCCAGTTATGTTTTTCTGGAGTAAATATCTTCTGCTTCAGAAAGAGGCTTTGAAGTTGAGTGCTCCTCCAATTTATGGATATAATAACAGGTGTTTAAAGGCAGTTTTGTTTTTGTCTTCATAACTAAACTTTCATAGCCTACTCTTCCCCTGGGACCTATTTCCTTCCCTTTCATAGGTTCGTATTCTAATTTGTGATAAGAGGAATGTGTTCCCTTCTGACAAGCAGATTTTATATCTGATCAGAAAGTTGTTGGTTACCTCTTTAATGTCCATGCCATTACTACACAGATGGTCACCTCTTCCTGTGGTGATTGTTATTGCAACTTGCAGATTTCACAGATTGATGAGACTTTTGATACCTCCCCCCTGCCCAGGTACCTTCCACAGTACTTTCTGGCACTATGTATGCTATCCAGCCAGAAGGAAGCTTCTAGACCAGTTCCAGATAGTGCTCTTTCATCTGTGTCCTGTGATCCATATGTATTGCTTCTTCAGTAAGAGTCTTATCATCAGTTTTTGGAAGGCAATCAAGAGCAATGGAAAGGGCTGGAAAAAAGGTCAGGGGTTAAGATTCTGCCTCGGAAACAGAAGATCCTAAGTTCGGATACCAGGTCTCCTGTCAAAACACAGGTAAAAACGGCTAGAGCCTGCACTTCTGGCCCTAGTAGACAGAGCCTAGGAAATCCCAAAGCAAAGCAAAAAAGGAGGTAGAAGAAATCCAGGATGATTCCTGAAGTCATCCTTGGTCCTCCACAGGGATACACAATGCCCTTGTGCACACACACATACCTATATGCACACACATACAAAATGAACAAATAAATAAATAAAGTATAAGAAAAATAGCAATGACAAAAAACTATACTGTTTTGGGGGAGAAGCTTTGAGACCTCTCCTACCAACAATATCAGTGAGTATCACTGTTATCGTTTAATTGCCTCTGAGTTCTAGGCAGAACATCCTAGGATGTTTATTGTTTTGCCCTATTTTCCTTTCTCTGTGATCCTCTGCACAGCAACTGTCCATTCTTGTTCTTTTTTTAATTAAATTTTTTGGACATATTTATCCTACAGGAGGTGTCTATTTAGTTGCAGTCCACATTCTTAAGGTTTTTCTATTACTGCTCCAGGCCCTCCTACACCCCACTTCCTCATCTCCCCTCCCCATGTAGGAAATTAATATTTTCATTCCTGTATGCTTCCTGGTCCATTTAATTTGTCAAACAAAGGCGAAGGTGAAGTGATCTGTTCCCAAGGCAGCAGTTTCAAGAGGTTTCTCTTGTGCTTCGCTCTCCTTGAGTACTTCCTGCTTTCTGAGTTTGATGAAGTTGAATTTCATACTGATATAGTTTTATATATCTCATGTACATTGATTCCTCTGCAAATGTCTTAGATATGAGTCTACAAAACCTAAATGCAGGCTGCTTTGCCTGACTGAAGGAAAAGAAGTCCCACGTTCATTTTTGTTGGGCATATTCTGTATTCCTTATCTTTCAGGCACAGCTCATGAGTCTGACACAGGGCTTTCCTTTGCCTTAGTTCTCTGCATGGTGATGGTATGCAGGACAACTTTAAAAACTGTTTGCATAATAGTGTTTCCTCTTCACAAAGCAAAATGATTCCTCTATTTAACAAACATTATTAACCTCAGTTAAGAACAAGAGAATGACCACTGAGAGGAATTTCCTCAAAGTCACAAAGGAAGTGATCATTAGAGTCAGATACGTCATCTCAAAATCGGACTTGTTTTTCTGATACCTAAATATTTAGGACAATACCAGCTGGAGTATTTAGGACAATGTGCTGCACATGGAGTATGGGTTTAGACGTGTTGTCTTCCTTTATCTTCATGACACCCTGTCATGGAGCACAGACCACCCTCCCATGATTTCTCCAAACTTCTCTCACTCCACAAGGTGATTCCCGAATGGAATCGCTGTTTCTCTTCTCATCTGCTGTCTCTAGAATGTCCTTCCTTTACCCTTCACATAGCTAGATCCTTATCATCCTTCTAGTTTCTCCCTAAGAAACTTTTAGGAGGTTCCCTCTACCAAGAAGTCCTCCTTATTAGTTGCTGTCATAGTGTTGTCCTTTTTTCCCTTCCAGCATGTGTTTGTGTTTGTGTGTGTGTGTGTGTGTGTGTGTGTGTGTGTGTGTGTGATTGGTACACTTGGTTGGCTACATGTTTATTTTGCTTCTTCTCCATTAAATGAAAGAGCAAATCTTGTCTTCTGCAATGAGCCATCTGTAAGCAAATACTGCACATGTAGGTTCCCAAAGGAAGCTCGTATCAAAGCACAGCAGGAGGTAGTGAAGGTGGCGTCTGTTATACAGCAAGTGAGTAGGCGCTACCTATGCTGCGAAAACCTTCCTGGTGGCAGAGACTCTCCCCAGCTGCAGTGCAGAGAGATGGCTGCTGGCAAGTGCTAGCAAACTTGGGATAGGCTGGTGGGATTTTGTTGAGCCAATTCAGGTGTGAGAAAAGAGTGACTAGGACTGGCAGCAGTGGGGTTAGAAAGGAAAGAGTCGAGCACTTATTTGTCAAGAAGGTTGCAAGAAGAGGGAGCAAGGCCCTAGGACGAGCTTGGGCAGATTCTTCCTTCCCCACGCACATGGGACCAACGAGGTATCTCTAAGCTCAGTTTTTCTGGCTTTCTGTCACCAATTCAGATACAGTAGACAAGGAGCCCGAACTAGGCCATGTGTTGGGCCCACCAGTTTCCATATACCTGCTATTCCGGTTTGAGCAGTTCTCTGGTTTCCTGAACATCTGTGAGCCTTACTGTGTCAAATCTGTGTAAAGCCACAGGGATAAGGTACTCCCAGGAGAGGGTGGTGCTTCCTGAGGGCAAAAGGTACAAAGTCCATGTGGGGAGGAGGTCAGGACTCACCAAAGTCTGAGAAAAATATGGTCAAGACCCCTTTTCTGGGAACCTATGTCTCACTTGACCTATTGCTCTTTGTCCTGTATACCCTCAACCCCAGATGCATGTGATTTCTTCTTCCAGTGGGTTTGTGAGTCAGCACCTGCCTTCTTGATCCTTCCTTCCCCTCCTTTGTGTTGAGTGATCAAGATCCTGCCCTGCTTCACTCAGTCGTCCCACCAAGGGATTGGCTGGGCTCCAAGTGCCTGCTATAATTTCAGCTTCTCTGTGGGGGAGATGGAATAAGACAGAAAAGATCCTGGCTGACAGGGAGGAGGGACCAAGCTATCCTCTACCCTGAACAGGCAGCTATTGTACTGGTCTTGTTTCTCTTGGAAGACCCTTACTCATGCAGATTGTGGTACAAAAAATAATTTTAGCATAACATAGTCTTAAAGATGACTTTTCTAAATTGGATTTGAATGTTCTGGAATCAGTTCTCTCGAGCAAACAGGCAGCCTGAAGAAGTTGGTTTTGGGGGATGAGGTACCCCAGAACAGAGTGTGGCTTCCTGAAAGCAAGAGGCTCAGGGACCATGTGAGAAAAAGACCAGGGCCTGTGTCCAAAAGTAGAATGGACGGTTAGCTCTCCTCATTCGTCACCCAGCCTCCTCTGGGAATCCCCTTCTTTGATTTGACTACTCCCTTAGTGCGGAAGCCACTAGACCCCAGATATATGTGACTTATTCCTCCAATGTAGACACGGGGGAGCACCTGACCTCCAGATTCTTCCCTTCCCTTTTCACTTTTGATGTTGGAAGTCCATTTATGGAATGACATTACAATAGGGATAAGTGAAATAATGTTCACTGGATTCTACTCATCAAGTAACTTAAAAAAGAAAATGTATAAAAAGACAAGATTCTAAATAGTCTGTACTTGATACATTAAAATATTTAGTTCAAATAAGGACTATACCCAGGATACTGGCTCCTCATAACTACATGAGCTAAAGCAGGGAAACCGAAAGATAAAATGGGATTTGAAACAGGAATTTAATATATATTAGGAAGCTTTCATATGTCTTGAGACAAAATATTTCCTAACTCTTCAAAGCCAATATTACAAAAAAGAAAACTAATCATAGAGCTTCATCATTCCAGTGTCATTTTTGCTTTTTATTTAATTCATTGGTTAGTTGGATTTTTAAAATTTTTTACTAGTGCATATTCATTAGTAATAGGTTTCATAATGGCATTTTAATTCAAGTGGATAGTGTACTTTGACCATACTTACTGTTCTTTACCCTCTCTGGTTCCCCTCCCATTAGTTACCCTTCTTTCCCCAAACGGCCCCCCTTCTACCTTCATGGTGTGTGTTGTACATTTTGAAGTCCCTAAATATCCCAGGCTGGCTTCAAACTCAAGATCTTTCAGCTTTTGCCTCCTGATATTTGGGATTATCCATCCTACAAGTTTGACTTCTCAAACTTGCATGGTATCTTCTGTCAAAGTGAGAGCACTGATTAGGAAATAATGAGACCTTGAACTTGGAATGAAGATTTAGAGGAGGATCCTATAACTATTGGTATCAAACCTCTAAAGTCTAGTGTGGGTTTCTCCTTTGAAGATTAATAGACCAATTTCTTTTTTAGGCTAAAAACAGTACTTTTATTATATTATTTTAGCATCTTGTATATGAATATAGTGAACTTACAACATTTTCACATCTTAACCGCCCAAACCATCCCATTCCTATTCCCATTATGATTCTTTCCCGATTCCCCCATTTTCAATGTGTGGCCCACTGGGTTTCATAAGGTTTGCCTTCGATATTATGTGCCTGAGTACTTGGTGGAGCATGAATCTTATGTCAGTTGAGGAAATATCTTGCATTTCCTTCCTGTCAGCATTAACCCCTATTGATCTCTCAGGAATGGGTGGAATCTCGTAAGATCTTTCCCTTTCCACAATAAAATGCTGATATGACAATTCCCATGCAGGTAGGAATATTCATAGTTGCAGTAAATTCACAAATACAACAGCCCTGTCATCTCTAGAAAATAGTGTCTGTCTGCACTTTTGCCCCCAATTCAGGCTCTTGCATTCTTCCTGTTCCTGAATAATCAGTTCATGGTCACTTACTTTCTGCATTTTGTCCACTTGTGATTTTCTGTGATAAACACTTTCCATTGCAAAAGGAAGCTTCTATATCAAATGCCAAGTGTTCCTCCAATATATGTGCATATTAACAGTTGTTTAAAAGGCAGCTTGACATAACCAAGTTCATAGCTTGCACTTCCCTAAGATCTATGTTCTCCCCTTTCAAGGTTCTTATTCTAGTTTACAGCACCAGGAAAGTGATTCCTGCTGAAAAGTAGGCCTTAAATTTAATCAGTAATTTTTTGGATTCTCCCTTGCTATTTATGTAACTGTTACACTGGTCATTATTATTACAGTGATCACAAGGTAATTGTTATGGCAGCAATGGATTTCACAGATTGATGAGATTATTAATTTCTTTTCTCCCCAATAGCTTGCATAGTGCTTTCTAGTATCATGAAATCTGTCCAGCAAGAAGTAAACTTCTAGACCAGTTACAGCTGGAATTTTTGTACATGTCTTTTGTTCCACATGTGTTGCATCTTCAGTAACAGGGTCTTACTGTCAGTTTCAGGGGGTGGGAAAAGGCAACCAAGAGCAATGGCAAAAACCTGTGTTATTTGGTGGATCTTTGAGACTTTTCGGACCAGCAACTTATCAGGAAGTATCATGTACCTGTTACTTCTAATATTGTTTAATTTCCACTGGATTCCAGTTGGAGCATCCCAAGAACATTTTTTTTATTTTCTCTATCTTCTCTTCATGCTCCCATGCACAAAGAATGTCTATTCTTATTCTTTAAAAAAAATTAAATATTTTGACATTTTAATAATACTGGAGGTTTCTATCTGGCTGCATCTGTTACTGCCTCAGCCTTGCTCTCTTTCTCCAACTCATTGGTCCCTTTTAAGTTTTCTGGCTGTTAAAAGAATCCCAAACCAAAAATCAGAAGTTCATTGCTAGCATCCACATATAAAAGAGAACAGGTAACATTTGTCTTTCTGTGTCTGATATATCTCACTTAGTATTACATTTTCCAGTGCCATTCATTTACCAGAAAATTCCATAATCTCATACTTTTTGAATGTATTTGAAGTATTCCATTGTGTATATGTACCACATTTTCATCACCTATTCCACCATTGTTTAATATGTAGGTTGATTCCATTTCCATGTTATTGTGACTAGTACTGCAATGAATATAAATGAACAAATGTCTTTGAAGTAAAATGTAGAGTTCCTTGGGAATATTCCAAGAAATGGTATAGTCGAGTCATATGGTAGTTCAGTTTTTAGTTTTCTAAGGAAATTCCATACTGATTTTCAAATCAGTATTGTAGTAGTTTGTACTCCCACCAGCAAGAAATAAGTGATCCCTTTTCCACACATTCTTACCAGCACCCATTGTCATTTGTGTTCTTGATCTTATCCATTCTCACTGGGGTAAGATAGTATCTCAGATAGTATCTAGTTTGCATTTCTTTAATGATCAGGGAGGATGAGCACTTTTTGAGATACTTCCTTGACAATAGAATTTCTTTTGAGAAAATTCTGTATTCATTTCTAAAGTTCACTTTTAATTTAGCTATTTGCTTTCTAATGTTTAACTTTTTTGAGTTCTTTATATACTTTGGAGATTAATCCTTTGATATATTCATAGATAGCAAAGATTTTTCCCATTCTGTAGGTTTTCTTTTTTCACAATAGGGTTTTTTTTTTTTTTCAGAACAGAAACTTTTTTAATGTCACGAAATCCCATTCTTTGGTTGTTTATCTTATTTCCTGTGCGATTGGAGTCCTGTTCAGAAAATCTTTATCTAGTTTATCAATTCAAGTGTGATCCCTGTGCTATCTTGTAAAAGATTTGGAATTCAGGTTTAACATTAAAGTCTTTGATCCATTTGGAGTTAATTTTTATTCAAGGACAGAGGTAACAGTCAATTTTCATTCTTCTACATATAGATATTCAATTTTCCCAGCACCATTTGCTGAAGATGCTGTCTTCTTTTCCAGTGTGTATTTTTGACACCTTTTTCAAAAATCAAGTATGTGTGTGATCTTATATCTGGGTGCTCTGTTTTAATCTACCGGTTGATATATCTGTTTTTGTGCCACTACCATGATGTTTTATTACTATCATTCTGTAACATAGTGTTAGCTGAATCCCCCGCCAAGCTAGTGGTGGTGGTGGGGGAAACAGCAGGGGCCTCGAGGTGAATGAGCGAGCTGGCGATGGGGTCACCACCCAGACCCCAGGATTCAGGCGAGAAGCAGCAGGCAGAGGACGAGTTGGCTGCAGACTCAGCTTTATTCCGGATGTGTTTGGGGTTATATAGGGTCAGGGTCCAATCAGGTGTTGCCATCCCTCTGCTTGGGGGATGGAGGTAGCAGCCACCAATCATTTAACTGTTTAATAGGCATCCAGGTTAGATGGCCACTTCCCATTGGTTGTTCATCCCTCCTTCCCATTGGTTGTCCATCCCTCTGTCTGTATGGTTCCTTTATTGGGACATGTCTGGGACATGTCTGGGGCATGTCCAAATTTGTTTAGCTTGTCTATAGCCAGACCTCCTAAGATTTGGGAGCCTGGGCTAAGGCCTCCCTGAATTGATAATGCCACAGTATAGCTTGAAATCTGGTGTGGTGATACCTCCAGCAGTGTTATTATTCAAGATTATTTTGGATAATCAAGGTCTTTTATACTTCTGTATTAATTTTGAGATTTTTTTTCAATTTCCATGAAGAATTGCATTGGAATTTTGGTTGAGATTGCAATGAATCTGTGTATTGCCCTTGGTAGGATGTCATTTTTACAATATTAATCCTACTAATCTATGAGCATAAGAGGTCTTTCCAGCTTCTAATATCTTCTTTAATTTCTTTCTGCAGCATTTTGTAGTTTTTCATAGTATAGTTCTTTCAATACCTTGATTAAGTTCATTCCAAGGTATTTTACCTTTATGCTATGGTGAATGGAATTGATTCCCTCATTTCTTTCTCATTTTCTTTGTCTCTGGTAAACAGAAGGGTTACTGATTTTTGTACGTTGATTTTGTAGCCTGCTGTTTTACTGAAAATGTTTATTAGCTCAAGCTTTCTTGTAGCAGATCCATTGGTATCTCTAAAGTATAGAATCATCTGCAAATAGGGAATATCTTAATTTTTCCCTTTTCTATTTATTCCTTTTATCTCCTTCTTTTGCTTTATTGCTCTAACTAGACCTGCAAGCAAAATAGTGAACAAAAGTAGTGAAAGTGGACAGCGTTGTCTCATTCCTGATCTAAGTGGGAATGCGTCAAGTCCCCCCCTTTAAAATATTTGCCTTGAGCTTGTTTGTTTGTTTGTTTGTTTGTTTGGGGGCTTGGGTTTGTTGTATATAACTTTTATTGTTTTCTCCAGAGATGTTGAATTTTGCAAAGGCCTTTCCTGTATACAATGAGAGGATCATATGGTTTTTTACTTTGAGTTTATGTACATTTATTAATTTGCATATATTAAACCATCCTTGCATTTCTGGGATGAACCAGATTTAGTTTGCATGTATTTTCCTGAGGATTTTTGTGTCTGTGTTTGTTGATGAGATTGGCCTATAATTATTTTTCTTTTTTGATGAATCTTTATTTCATTTTGGAATCAGAGTGATACTGTCTTCATAAAAAGAGATTGTCAGTGTTCCTTTTCTATTTTGTGAAATTTGATTTGAGGAATTTGGTAGTTGCCCTATGAAAGGCTGGAAGAATTCTGTGCTAAATCCATCTGGTTCTGAGATTTTTTTAGGTTGGGAGATTTGTAATTACTCTTTTAATTTCAATGTTTGTTATTGGTCTGCTTGAATTATTTATTTAATGTTAGTTCAACTTTGGTTGATATATGTATTTAAAATTCATCCATTCCTTACAAGAACAAACCATAATTCAGAACACCAAACATCCTACAATATTCACCTGGAACCAGACCAGTCAAATCTCTCCCTATCCTAAAGCTCAGGGAACCTTGTGGTCTTGAGGGGGTGGCAAGATTGTAAGAGCCTAAAGATGCAGAGGACCAACAATATGCAAGATACTCTTAACTGCAGTTAGAGCTGCAGTAGTCAAAACTGGACTTTACCTGACCTGTTCAATGGCTGACATGCCAACAACCCCCCCTCCACCAAAGTCTATCATGGATCACAGAGAAGAAGGCTCTAGGCAGTAGAATCCTTAGAGGCAAGAGATTAAACAATCATAATAGAGTTCCCATACTAACAGGGAGCTCAAAAAGAAGTTCTGGGCTATGCCACTTAGTCCTGAACCTTCACATAAAAGGATGCTCCAGGAGATGGGAGGGAGGAAGGAGGAGGCATTGGGAGAGGAGCGAGGGAGGAAGGTGAAAGGAAGGGGACAAGGGGGGGAGGGTGCAATGGGGGATGACTAGGGAGGGGAGGGGGAAGGAAAGGACAGGGGTACCTATTGAGCTTGTATGATTAGGAAAAAAATAAAATGTGGGAAAAATATGTTTAAAAAATCATCCATTTCTTTTTTTAAACTTGTTTTGTTTTGAACGTGTGTGCGCGTGAGTGTATCTGTATATGTATCAGAGGACATTGTGTGTCCCTGTGGAGGACCAAAGATGACTTCAGAAATCATTCTGTTTTTGCTTCACTCTGGGATTTCCTAGACTCTGTCCACCAGGGCACGAAGTACAGGCCCAGCTGGTTCAGGCTGGTGTTTGTATTTAGGAGATGGGAATCGAACTCAGGACCTTCTGTTTGGGAGGCAGAATCTCAGCTCCTGAGCCATCTCTCCAACCCTTATCCATTTCTTTTAGATTGTCCAATTTAGTAGAGAATAAATTCTTGAAGTACAATCTTATGATTCTCTGGATTTCTTCTATATCTATTGTAAGTTTTTCCTTTCCTTTTTATTATTATTGTGTGTGTGTGTGTGTGTGTGTGTGTGTGTGTGTGTGTGTGTGTATCAGAGGGCACTATGTGCCCTTGTGAAGGACCAAAGGTGATTTCTGGATTTATCCTAGATTGATTCTACCTTCTTTCTGCTTCACTCTCAGATTTCCCAGGCTCCTCCCACCAGGGCTGGCTGTGCAGGCCACTGCCTTTTCTGCTTGTGGTATTTACGTGGGATCTGATCTTCTAACTCAGGACTTTCTGCTTGTGAGGCAGACTCAACCTCTGAGCCATCTCTTCAGCTCACTTCCTTTTCATTTCTAATTTTTTTGATTTAGGTGCTCTCTCTCTTGGTTAATATGGATAAAAAATTTATCAGTCTTGTTTATCTATTTAAAGAACCAGATCCTCCTGCTTTCTGTTTTTCATTTGGTGTAGATGTCAAACTTTATTCCATGGTGGTCAGATAGTATACAGGATATAATTTCAATCTTGCTGTATTTGTAGAGACTTGCTTTGTATCCCAATATATGGTCTATTTTGGAAAAAATTCTATGGATCACTAAGAAGAATGCACATTCTTTAGTGTTTGGGTATAGATCGAGATCATCTACAAATATCAAAACCACAGAAATGACTTCAGAATGGTTTTCATGTGCAGCATTAGTCTGTGTATATTTAAAAATTAGCATCCATTGTTTCCCCATAAGTCAATATACTATGGAATCAAGCAAGAGATAGAGATAAAATGGCACCATTGCCCCTTATCCCTAACAACTGAATGAAAAATTTACTTCCTGTCTTAGAATCTTGTTGTCAAATGACCTATAGGCTCAAAATGGAGAGAGGCCTCTACCCAGACAGTAGTTATCTTGCTGAAGTTAAGATCACTATCTGGCATTTGGGATTCTTCTGTCTCTGAATCAAAGACAGTCACTACATTGACTGATAAATGGTCCAGATTCTGAAGGTGACCTTGGCAAGGCTCTGACC
Organism: Typhlomys cinereus; assembly: GCA_023101885.1. Classification (NCBI taxonomy): domain Eukaryota; kingdom Metazoa; phylum Chordata; class Mammalia; order Rodentia; family Platacanthomyidae; genus Typhlomys; species Typhlomys cinereus. Next base: position 494,227 of record JALPQD010000100.1, on the reverse strand, counting down.
AAAGAAGGAAGAAAAAAGGACATCAGGAGCACAGGCACTATCATGGGACCTGTCAACACTAACAAACCCTGTGGGAAAAGAAAGTCGAAGGGCTGGAGAGGTGGCTCAGGGGTTAAGCCTCTGCCTTGCAGGCACAAGGTCCCGACTTCGGATCCTAGACCCCAAGTATAGACGCCTGGTGGAAGTGGGGGCGGCCTGCGTTTCTGGTCCTGGTACAGCGGAGCCTGTGAATCCTGGGACAGAGTAAACAGGGAGGAGGTGGAGGCAGTCCATGGTGGTTCCCGAATTTGCCCGTGGTTCTACACACACATACATACACGCACGCACACATGCACAATTGAATAAACAGTAAAAAAAAAAGTTAAAAAAAAAAGAAAAAGAAAGTCGAAAAGCCAACAACTTAATATAAGCAGGACTCTGAGCAATACAGAACTTCGAAGAATGAGGGTTTGGGTCACCCCACCAGTCAAGGATGTCTTAGTTTGCTGGGGGGCTTGCTGAGGGCAGAAGGAGAATGGAATGGGTTATGGAAGGTGATGATTCTAAATACTACAGTGATCTTGTGATCGTAAGAAAAAAACAGTGCTGTACTGTCAAGGTTATTTATTCTTCATTTTATTGAAAATATATTTGTTCATATATTTTAGAATTTGTTTTCCCCTCATTCTCCATTCACATATTAATCATATTTCATTTTTATTACAATTATCCCAGTGTGATATGTTGAGAAGAATGAACACACTCTGAGTTTGTTTTCTGGGGGAAAAGGTTATTTCAGTACCCTATAGGACAGTTGGAAGAAGTATGTCTTTTATACTTCTGAAGGTCAAAAATAACCTCAGAATGGTGTGGTTATAAGGTGAATCTTTATTTACAGATAAAGTAGATTTAAGGGAATGATTCATGCCCAGTTGACAAGCATGAAATGTTTAACTTTCAGGTTTGACATAGTTGAACTGAATTACCAGATCGTTCAATTAAATACATGTCCCATTATGCTGCAGGAAGAAATAATGCAGTTGCTTTGTATAATGTCAGTTGTGAATAATGTCTATAATTAATTGACTTCAGTTATTGAAGGTGATTCTTGAGAATCTTGAAGGGCCTGATCTACTTATTGGGAAGACCTTGAGAGCAAATCTCTAGAAAGCTTTCTCAATGAAAGCTCCTGGTTTTCACTGAAGGAAAGCCCCTGTAGACACCTGCAGAAATAGAAGACTATAAGTATGTGTCACTCAAGCCATGATAGTGCTGCTAGTTCATGACAACAACGTGGAAAGTTCATATAGGCCTAGACATAGCAGCAGAAAAACAAAGGCAGGTAGAGGGCTGGCAGGCTGGAGAGCAGGAAGGTGGCCGGGGTTAGTAGAACATGCAAGCATGCCGGCGGAAGACACATGGACTGCAGGTGGGCAGATAGAAGTCAGGATGAGAGGAGGCCAGCAGAGCAGAGAAGCAGGTGACAGGAAGATAGAATGGCAGGTGGCAGGTCCTCAGAGCCTGCTCTTGTCCCTATCAGGATTGCTAGAGCTTCCTGAGACGCAAGTAGATTCCGTTCTTGGACTTCAATATAACTGGTGCTATCAGGATGGGGACCCTGGAGGGATCTGGCAGCAGCTCAAAGGACAGCAGGGTCAGGGCTACGGCCACCTTCAGTTCATTCATGGCAAATTGTTTTCCAATGCAGTTCCTGAGGCAGAAAGAAAACGTGAAAGAAGAAGTGGTTTCATTCCTTCAACCCAGCTTGGCAAGAATTTGGTCCTGAAGCCCCAACTCAGAGCTAAGGGACTGGGCCCACTGGACTGCTTTCCTTACAGACCACACCCGCAGTATCTCTGATTCACACCCTTCTGTCTTTTAAGAAGGCCTCCTAACACTGACCCTAGTTCTGATCCAGAGTTGTGGAATCCATTACTATAGAGCAAGCTCTCTAAGAGATAGTCTAATACTATTATCATTTTTAAACTTTATTTATTCATTCAGTGTGTGTGTGTGTGTGTGTGTCTGTGTGTGTGTGTGTGTGTGTGTGTGTGTAAGGGAGCACATGTGTCTCTGTGGAGGACCAATGGTGATTTAAGGAATCATCCTGGATTGTTTCTACATCCTTCTTGCTTTGCTTTGGGATTTCCCAGGCTCCACCACCAGGGCTGAAAGTGCAGAGCCCCACCATTTCACCCTGGCGCTTTTACGTGGAATGTGGGATCCAAACTCAGGACCTTTTACTTGTGAGGCAGTCCTTCTGCCTTGGAGGCAGAAGGTCCTGAGTTCGGATCCTAGACCCCACGTATAGATGCCAGGCAGAAGCGGTTCTACACACACATACACGCACACACATACATGCACACACATATATGCACACACGCACACACATGCATACATGCACAATTTGAATAAATAATAATAATAATAAAAAATTTTTTAAAAAACTTGTGAGGCAGTCTTAAACCTGAGCCATCTCTCCAGCCCACTATTTATTATTTTATGACTTTGTTTGCCAACTGTCCAGTTTCCATCCTGGGCATCCAAGGCACTGTCAGTGCTTTCTTCAAGAACATACTACACCTTTTCGTCAAGATGGCGCCGAAAGCAAAGAAGGAAGCTCCTGCCCCTCCCAAAGCTGAAGCCAAAGTTAAGGCTTTGAAAGCCAAGAAAGCAGTGCTGAAAGGCGTCCACAGCCACAAAAAGAAGAAGATTCGCAGGTCACCCACCCTCCAGCAGCCTAAAACCCTGCGGCTTAGGAGGCAGCCCAAATACCCTCGCAAGAGCGCCCCCAGGAGAAACAAGCTTGACCACTATGCTATCATCAAGTTCCCCTTGACCACCGAGTCAGCCATGAAGAAGATAGAAGACAACAGCACACTAATGTCCAGTGTGGATGTCAAAGCTAACAAACACCAGATCAAACAGGCTGTAAAGAAGCTCTATGACATTGATGTGGCCAAAGTCAATACACTAATCAGGCCTGATGGAGAGAAGAAAGCCTACGTGCGACTGGCTCCTGATTATGATGCTTTAGATGTTGCCAACAAAATTGGGATCATCTAAACTTGAGTCCAGCTGCTAATTCTAAATACACATCTTTTTCACTATAAAAAAAGAACATACTACATACACTCCATAGAACTGAAATGTTCCACAATCTGCTCAGTGAGTGAGTGAAAGAATAAGGGAAGTACAATGTCTGTTTCAGGTATCAGCTGTTTGATTTTTATACATTTCTATTCGTTCCACTGAACTAGGGGATGATTTCTTCAACTCTGTATTCTGTATCTTAGCATAGAACTTGTCATAGAAACATACATTCTAATTATTCATATTGGAGTTAAGATACAAAGCAAAATGTACTGGAATATACTGAAAATACATATTAGTTCTCAGTAGAATTGACTCACTTGTACTTTAGTGTTCTTTGGTCTCAGCAAACTTATCTATAGTTCCTGGCTTCAATTCTTGGATAAACCAAATCTAAGAACTAGTTTACAAGTGAGAAGTTGGCTTACAGCCTGTTGTATAAATGTTGGTTCAACATCTGAAGAATTCACATAATCATATTCTGATAATATTATTCTTGGCAATAATTTACAGGGCTTATGGCAATTTGTAATCCATAGGAAATTCATTGAGTTTTAGTGGCTTTCCTGGGGAATCCTTTGAAGTTGCTTATCTACAGACATTTCAGGTGAATTTAAATTGTGTCTGGAAAATTCCTAAAAGATTCTATAGCCTACTACAGACATACTAGCTCATCCATGCTCATTGCAGCTATGTTCACATTAATAAGGAAATTAAATCATCCTAGATGCCTATATAATGAAAATGTGTACATATATAGAATGGAATACTACTCAGATTTGCTGGTAAATGGATAAAACTGGAAAACAGTATATCAAGTGAGGTATCCCAGACCTAGAAAGAAAAGGCCTTAAGTTCTCTTTTATATGTGGGTCCTAGCATTGAACCTCAAGATTTGTATACTGGATTAGGAATATCTGTAACAGCCAGAAAGGAACCATTAAATGGGTGTGGGGAAACTTAAAGAAGGGGAATAAAAGGGCAGAGGTGGTAAGGGAAATAATAGGGGAAAAGTAATGTGGGGGTGAGGTATAGAAAGGGAGGGAGAATAAATAACACTAAGGTTGTATGGTAACAGCCAGATAGAAATTTGTCATGTTTATTTTAAAAATGCAATTTAAAAAAGTGTGAATAGAGGTGTCCTACAAGGTATACACAGAGAAGGGAAGCAAAGGGATTTGAGAAATTGCCTTAAGATGTTCCTTCCAGAACCTATAAGCAATTAGCACTTCCAATATTAGGTATATATAACCAATCGCCTAATGTGGTATTGGTCAGGAAAGTGTCAAAGGTCCCCCAACTATATAGCCTTTTAACATCATTCTTAGTTGCCTGCCAGAACCTGATGGTAAAACCCTCCTGTTGAAGATATCACTAATTTTGATCACAAAATATGGAGAAAACAAGTTGGAATTGGTCTTGAAGCTTCCTCCCTACTAGCTAGCTTTCATGGTGCCAGAATGTGCTATGCAGCATGCTGGTAAAGAAAAGCCATCAATAGTTTTATTGCACTGCGCACTCTAGAAGCTACAATAATAATTATCATGGAAAGATGTGCTACTTGATTCAAGAATGACATTAGTGGATGCGAGTCTCTAACCACTTTCTAATTGAATTTTAAGCAAGGAACTCATGCCTGGTACTATAGTTTATGCTAAGACCAAGTGAATAGGGAAATCATAAGCCCTAGGGGCAACAAACTAATATTGTTTTGCTATATGGAGATGATATGAAACTATCTTCTAAATATCTGTCATTTTATGCACAGATTAGTTCAACTCTCAGCCCTTGACTGAGAAACAATCAAGGCTTCCTTTTGTAATGGAAGGTGTTTAAATACAAAGAGTTGCATCTGGCCAAAGAGCAGAGAATAAGTGATTATGGAGTATTTGACTATAAACAGGACATCTAAATTACTCCTTATCCCAAAGTTCAAGAAACACTGTGGAAGAGGAAGCACTAAGAATGTAAGAGTCGGAGGATGGGAGAGGTACTGCCTGATAGTATACAGGACAGGACTACAGTACTCATGAACTCTCTGCTGTATTTACTGCCATTAAAACTAGCACAAATTGTGACCATAAACACTTCATCGTGGAAGGGAAAAGACCTCATGAGACACCACACCTCACACATACACTTTTGAGAATTAATGCTGACTATGGGAAGAGGAGCTACATTCTGTAATGGTATACTCACTGATTTAATCAAACATACCCCACATAGAAATAATCAACCCTGAGAAAACTCAGTGGTACATACACACACACACAAAGACATGAAAATAGGAAGGAGACTGGTTGGGAAGAAGAGGGTTTCCAGCGCAAGAAGAAGGGGAGATGGAATAGGATAATATGACTTAAATTCATCTATGACACTTTGAATGATAAAATAATCGCACCTTCAGGACTTTCCAAATGTATGCTTCAAAGCAAAATAGTAGGGTTTTTTTTGTCAGAGGTTAGATTATCTCTCCAGGTATAACTTCAAAGGATATAGACCTTACCTCGTCTGTCTAGATTAGGTAACCAGCAAAGTTGTCAGAATGTGAATAGGACTATGCAGTTAACAATTATGTCTTGAGAGACTGCAAATGTGAGGGCAAAGCACATTGGTGTACATATTTCCTGGAAGTGTACTGTAATTTTTCCAAGCATTGGACTGAACATAGCAGACATCCAGAAAACAAACAAAAGCAAACCAATAACTTCCTGCAGTGATTCTAGGCTCAGAAATCTACCCAGAAGAGAAATAGACTGAGTTGAGAAGAGGTGGAAAGAGACATGCTCTTAGTGGAATCCTGACAACAGAAAAACATGGTACCTAAAGTTAAATACACACACACACACACACACACACACACACACACACACACACACACATATGCAATCTAATTTGTAAAGTTCTGTCCACGATTAAGGGAAGTACCAGAACACACTAAAAATGAAATTTGGTTGCTCATTGGATAAAGCAGTAGGGTTAAGTAATGTCTCTGAGGTGTATCCTGATATGTTACTCCCTCTTAGGCACAGAAATAGATACCAATGTAGCGTGTCTCACCTTGGTCCTCCAGAGAAGGACAGGAAGGAGTGGCTGTGTTGAACAGAACCAGGTGCAAACCGAGAAGGGTCAAACACCTGCAGAGAGAACACCAGGACCAATGCTGGACAGGTGGTGATCAATCCTCTACTTGTAACTCATGAGGGAACAGGACCAGAGGAAAGAACAGGAAGAACTTATCCCTATGAGGTCTTCCCTTTCTTCCCTCTGGGGTCTTCATACCTCTGGGTTGGGCCACACCTTCGGGTTGTGATGAAGTCCATAGAAGGAGAGGGTGATTGTGATACCTGTGGGAGGTAGGAGACAAAAGATTGGTTATGCTCATAGGAAGAGTACCTGGTCTACAAGACCATTACACATACACAGACACAAGGACTTAAATCATCACTAAACAGCATGATCTCTTTTTAGGGAGTTGTAGTAAGCTCATCCAAGCACCAGAGATGAATAGAAAATGATGGAATGAGATGCAAGAATGAACTGAAGACATAATGTTCTTAGTCCCTCGAGTGACCACTCACAGTCATCAAATGCATTCCATGAGCCTAATGATCACAAGTTAATCACTCAACATTCAATAATCACCCTTCCATAAGGGCATTTTTACATTGTTGTTTTTTCAGACAAGGCACCAGAGGCTCAGAGATAATGAATGGCAGTTTTAAGATCATGCAACTGCCTCTCTGCAGGACAAAGACAAGGCCCAGTGGCAGATGAAATAATGGTATCCTTCCCCTGTGAGGAGGGGCTCAGTTCTTGTCAGCATCTGTTTTGTGCTATTGACCTGATGTCTCCATTGAGATTGGACCATATCAGGTTCCTGGGGTTACCTGATTTCATTCATTTGCTTTGACCCCAGGGAAAAAACACATCTCCTAATTAATGTCTTTTTCTAACCTCCATACCTCAGAGAATTAGAGTTTGTGGGTTCAAGCAACGAAACTGTTCCCTGAATTGGTGGATGATAATATCCATGTTGAGAAGACTCTGTGGGCTGAGGTGCTGGAAGTTAGTTTTCTTTGCATGTATCATCATACACACCTTATACTGAACACAAAGGATGTTTCAAAAAGTGGACAATGAAGACGGAAGTGGTCTATGTGTGTTATCATATTTAAATTAGGAATCAAAGCCTGGAGTGTTAGAATTTAAAGTGTCATTCAACTCAAATGAAGAGAGCTACTATGGACTCTAAATGTGGCTATTACCCCAGGGAAGTGAAAGAAACTGATAACTCTATCACTATGAAATTAGTAGGCCATTTACACCAATGTTCCAAAACAGCACAAATTCTTAAGCTGCTGAAGGTAACACATATTTCCAGTCATATGAGTCTATTTTAATAATAATTTAATAATTTAATAATTTTTAATAAGTCGTTCTAAATCAAGTATATTTACTGACAATGAAGGGAGACTTAGAGGCTCAGAACTGCTGAGACACACGTGCATTTCCGTTCCTCCTTGTCCCTGCAGGGGGCATAGGTGAGTGGGTCTGGAGAGCTCAGAAACTCATACCTTTGGGCAGAGAGCGTCCATCAGGAAAAGTGACAGGTTGGCTAAGTTGTCTGCCCACTGATGGTACCGGTGGGTAGAGCCTAATGGCCTCCTTGATGCACATGGTGGTGTACGGCATTTGGCTCAGATGGTCCCTGAAATGAAGTTCACCCTGAAGAGCAAGCCAAGTGCATGCAAGCAGGGGCTCTTTCTACCCGAGAGTCAGGGCACTTCCACCTCTCCAGCTGTCACTCACCAGGTGATGGAGGTTCCATCCCCCAGGAGGTTCTGGACCTCCTCCCTGCATCTCTGCTGGTGCTCAGGGTGCGTGGCCAGAGCATAGAAGACCCACGAGATACCACTAGCTGTGGTGTCATGACCCTCGAACATGAATGTGTCCACCTCAGCACGCAGGTCCTCATCAGACAAGCTGTCCCCATTTTCCATCTGGAAAAGACCACAGGCAAGAGAGCCATGTTCGTTCCTCGCTCTCTGTTTCTGGCCCCTCCCACTTACACTTACTTTGGCAAATAGGAGGATATCCAGAAAATCCAAATGTCTCTTCTCTCTGACCTTCTCTAGCTCTTTCTCATCCTGCAGCTGAGCTTTTCTCTGCCGGATCACTTTGTCTGGGTAAAGACGGTGTTTGCTAAGAGCACTAATAGCTTTATTAACACTCATTCTATGTTCTCCCACCTCAATCTGCGTGCTATATAGATCTCAGGATACATATGGGTGATAATATGGAGGACAAATTTTACTCCTAACCATGGAGAATATTCTACTATAGCTTGATTGAGCCCTTAGGATAGATATTAAATAACATACACAGAAAACTAACTCCAAGTTGCTTGACACCTTAAAAATTCCTACTGCTATACTCAGTTAGGATCTGGCATGGGGGTGTCTGAAGTCCATCACGGCATCGGGGCCCGTCACGGCCAGTTCATTTTGGCCAAGTCTCTGAAAGGAAAGGAGAGAGAAAAGGAGACAATACCTGTGTGTTCATGGGCAATCTTGCAAGCACGAGCGGCCCGGCGGCCGTCAGAGGTCAGCCTGTAGATGATGTCATTCTGGTGGAACACATTCCTCACACGGGAAAAAACCAGACTTTTCAGTTCTTCAACCATTTGGATGTAGGACTGGGACTTCCTAAGAGAGAAGATACACAACGAATTGGCAATAGTGATGCCTAACTCACAGATAATGTGGATTCCATAGAGATACCCTTTGTAGGAAGGACAGACAACATCAAGACACACATCAGTACTTTGAATCCTGAGTGAACTAAAAATACTGAGAGATGTCATGAATATCCAGGTTTCTACTTGTGTTATCAGCCATGGGCATGTTCTCCAAGTAGGGTTTAGCTAGAGTTAAAGTATAGCACGAGACTGGGGTGAAATATTCAATGTTCTATGGGATAGTATTCAAGTTTCCCCCTCCCCTTACTGTCAGGTGAATCTACATAGCTTGTTAAGACCAAGAGTGCTATAACTTCAAGATGGTCACCAACTTGTCCAACTGAACACTGCCCTGGTAGCTGAAGGCACACTTCATCATGGTGTCCAAGGTCATCAAGCTGATATCTTGGACGATCTCCAGAGGATTTTCCTGTCTGATGTGCTGCTTCCATTTGTCCTGTGGTACAAAGACATCCACTCTTCACTCTCTTTGTGGTACTGATAAGATTCGGCTCACTTCTGTGGCTTTGGGATTTCCTCAATGCATAAAACAGATTTACTAAAGGAAATGAAATCTCTGAAAAGGTACCTTTTCTCTATTGACAACTATTTTTCTCACAATTATAGTAGACATTGCTTTGAATTTTTTTAATTTTTTTATTATTATTTATTCAACTGTGTGCATATGCGTGTGTATGTGCGCGCGCGTCTGTGTGTGTGTGTGTGTGTGTATGTATGTGTAGAACCACGGACGAATTCGCGAACTACCATGGACGCCTCCACCTCCTTCTGCCCCAGGATTCACAGGCTCCGCCTTACCAGGACCAGAAGCACAGGCTGCCCCCGCTTCCACCTGGCGTCTATACGTGGGATCTGGGATCCGAACTCAGGACCTTCTGCCTGCAAGGCGGAGGCTTAACCCCTGAGCCACCTCTCCAGCCCCGACATTGCTTTGAATTTAAGAAGTTATTATGAGACTTGTTTTTTGTTAACTCTATAAACAGAATTTTTTGGAAAATAAAAACAACTACTTTTTGTGGTTCTGAGAGTAGTTGGATGAATGGCCAAGGTCGATCTCATTAGAAGGAACAAATGTTTATGCACTTTTGTTAAAGGTACTAATAGTGCACAGGACAGGATGTGACTGCTGGGAGTTGCATTAGGTGTTCTATGTGGCAAATTTTTGTAGAACCTGATTGTGCAACATGCTAGAAAGTTGCCCTAGCAACTGACAGTACCATTGTTCATCAAGGGAAAGGTAGTCATGTTGACTCGTGGTATTATCTACTTCTCCAGGACACAGTGCTGAGGGCTTCAAAGTAAGATATACTTGTAACCACCACGATGTCTTTTCTTTGGGTGATTGTTCTTTGTTGCTGAACCTTGTGTCTTGGTTCTTCTGTCCTACTGACTTTCAAAGAATCTATTCTCATGGTAATCCCTTTGGGTAGCTATTTCATGTGATTATAATTGAAGACTTCTGTTAGTAGAATATGACAGTGTACTATGCATGAAGACGTATATGTATTCCAGAGAGAGAGAAAGAAAGAAAGAGACGTACCAGCATCACACGGACAGAATCCGCCATGATCCCCACATAGGGCTTCAGGATGTCATAGTGGAAGGCTGGGGTCAACATCCGACGGTGCTGGAACCATGCCTCTCCTTTTAAGAGGAGCAAACCTTTCCCTGGTCAGAGATGGTTTTATACATAAGTGTGTGAGCATTGTTATCATAGAGAAAACTGGACAAAACTTGGGAGAGGTAGATACTGGGTGTTCTAAGGGAAGAAAACTGGAAAGCCAAAATTTATTGGACTAAAATAGTAAAGTGTAGCACTTTTTAGAATGTTCATTTCCTAGTTAGCTAGCACAACTGATGTGATTATGAATGATGTGATTAAGAGAGATGTGAAATAAAGATTGAAAAGTGAGGGCAGGACGTGGCAGGACATAAATCAATGTCAGTCTGAGAACAGAGATAATTAGAAGATGTGGAAGGAGCTGAACCTGGGGGTGAGTAGATGGCTTACACCAGCATTAGGATGAAATGAGAGTCTGATTAGAAGAGAAATGAGAATTCACTTAAGGAGACGTCATTACAATGGTGATGCATCAACTCTTATTCTCTGCTCCTAACTATAGTTAGGCATTCTTATGGTTTAAATGTAAATTACCCCCAACAGACTCATGACATTAACATCTAAAAAGGCTGTAGCACCTTTAGGAGGTAGAGTCCTGTTGGAAGATGACATGTCATAGAGTATGGGCCTTGAGATTTGGTGGCCTTCCCCTTCTCCTTCCTTCGCAGTTTGGTTCTTGCTCTCTCTGCCTTCATGATGGCTGTGGGGACTTGAACCTTCATGCTTAGGCCTCTAAGCCATGCCTATTGCTATGAAATTCCTGCCATAATGGACAACCCTCTCGAACAATACATCTTCCTATATATCCTGTCTTTATTTATCTATTTATTTATTGTTCTCTCTCTTCTCTCTCTCTCTCTCTCTCTCTCTCTCTCTCTCTCTCTCTCTGTGTGTGTGTGTGTGTGTGTGTGTGTGTATGTGTGTGTGTGTGTGTGTGTATCAGAGGACACTATGTGTGCTTGTGGAAACCCAGTAATTTCAAGATTCATTCTGGATTGCTTCTAACTCCTTTCTGTTTTGCTCTGGGATTTCCCAGGCTCCACTTTCAGAGCTGGAAGTGTAGGCTGCTGCTCTTTCTGCCTGGCATTAGGCTGCTGACATTTCTGCCTGGCATTTCTATGTGGACTCTGGGATCTGAACTCAGGTCCCCAACCCTTCCCTTTCTCCTCCGAGGCTATATATGAGTGTTGCCTCACCGCAACAGAGAAGAGAAATTGCAACAGGCATACGTACCAATCCAGGGAGATAAGAACTTGTAGCCGACATTAGATTTGGGGTCTGCAAGAAAAAAAGAACTTTATGAGAAATAAGGTGTCCCAGAAGCAGCTGTGATCAAGAGACCATGGCTTGCCATGAGTTTTCAATTTTTGTGCAAAAACTATCCTATATCACCTTCCACTGCCTCCTATTCCTATACTTCTGTCATCACAGACAGTTTGGCTCAGAAAAACAGGTTCTGTGTAGCCAAAACTAAACATCCTAGGACCCAACGAGGTATTGTTAAAATGCATGCACCATGTCCTCCATGCCAAAGATTAAAACACAGACTTCTCTGACTTCTAATATGAGTGATGGCCTATATATCCCTTTTCTGGGACAGAAATAATTGTAGGCTTCACACACAAGTTAGTGTGGATATAATGTGTTTCTTATATATCTGAAGCAACTTACGTAACAGATTACCTCATTTAAGACAGGAAGGAAGAAAACAAGTTTAGTCCACACAGCTGTTACATCTATTCTGTATTCAGTAAATATTGGTGACCTCAGTTAAATTGTAGCCTATGAGGTTCACATACTCACATTTCAACTGTCAATATTCTGAGATTCTGCAAATTTCAAGGCATATACTCAAGATAGAAGAGCTGTGGCAGTTGGGATTAGAGTGAGTCTCACCTGTTCTCCCCAAGATCACTTTCATGTACTCAGGATCATAGACCACAAAGAAGAGATGACTCCCCCATAACCAGCGAGGACAGGCACTTGGGAATTTCTCTACCCATTTCAACAGTTGTTGCAGCTCTTGGTCTTTTGGAAACTGTGATAAGGATAAATGAAACAATAATGCCTTACTTTTAAGGTCTAATTCTAGAGGTATGAATAAAAAGTTGGACAAGCATGGGTACCTGGTACTGGATCTATCCATGTAGCTCAGAGACTCACACTGTTGACGACCTGTATGTATTATGGTTCAGACTTTGGTTATTTCCACAGAACATGTTCTAAGATCAGGATCTGTCTTCTGCTGGGCCATCGATGGTTCCTTACTTGTAACTGCCTTTAGAACCTTACACACAGTAAGAACTCGACCAATGTTCAGAACTGGACTGCACAGCATACAAGATGTTTTCATGGACTTAGTTGTATTAGAATTGTGTTCTTTCTCATTCATAAGTTTGAAGTCTTAATATTTAATACCTAAGAATATGGTGCTATTTGGACATAGGTTCTTTATAGAGATGATCAAAGTGAAGGAAGATTGTTTAAGGTGGAGAATAATCCACTGTGATTGTGTCCTATGGGTACAATAATATGCATCCCTAGGAAAAATGAGAAGGGACACAGAAAGAAGATGGCTATTTACAAACCAAGGGACAGTTCTTAAGTAGAGGTCTTTTCAGATCCCACAGAAGAGTCCACCCTCATTATCACCTTGATCAGGAGTTCACAATATCTATAGTGAAAGATAAGATATTTTCATGTTATAAAATGTTTTATATCTGTAAAATGGCATACCCATCTGATCATATTTAATCTCAACCCTGATGACCCTCAATATCCTCCTTATATGTTCCTAGTGACTATGGTGTGCAGGGGATCTTAACTTCAAAGTCTGTCTTTATGCTCAAATTGTGGGAAAGTGAAAGAATGTGTCTTCATTAAATGTTTTTTTAAATAAAATCTTGGGTGCTAGAAGAAAACCTGAAAGGAAAAAAAAAACCCTGAAAACATAGAGGAGACTATTTAAGACAGGAGGTAGCAAGGATAAGCATTGAAAGTACAGATCAGAGGCTATGAACTATAGACCTCTGAGTTTCTCTTTTCCTTTTTAATTTTTCTTATTTGTTTACATGTGGTGTGATGTGATGTGTGTGTGTGTGTGTGTGTGTGTGTGTGTGTGTGTGTGCGTGCGTGTGCCAGTATACTTGTGTGTCTTTGTATATCAGAGGGCACTGCGTATGTCTGTACAGGCCCAAAATC